>OZ020484.1:47720681-48358181 GCA_963971405.1 Psococerastis gibbosa
CAGATCTATCTAAGGTATCCCTATGTAACCAAACTACCTAACACCATAGCCGGTTTTACCATGTGGCGAGTGTGCCAAAAAACACAGGCCCCGCGCTTTCAGAGGACCCTGCGCTTGGCACAATTTTTAAAAATAATATTTTTTTTTCGTCCATGAGTACTTGGCTACATTGTTATTAGCTTCAGTTGAACAAACCCCCCCCCCCCCCCCCACCACCATCCTATGTAGGGGCCTCGCGCCATGGAACCACCACTGGCCCCGCGCCCGGTAAAACCGGCCCTGCCTAACACTAATTGCCTATTTCATAAACTAACAATATAGTATAATTGGCTAATGGCGCTGCTGGATTTAGAGCTTATTCGTCCTAGGTTGAGAAGTGTTATGGTGTTGTCGGATGGTGTCGTCACCAGGCTTGGATTGTTAGCTGGCATGCTCACCGAGATAGGCCATTCGGTAGGTTCCTGGTAGATGCAGGTCTACAGCTAAGATCGTCTGACATAATTATATACTCTGGCCCTGGCTGTTACAAAAAAAAGAAACAATGATTAACTGCTAGAGGGATAGGAACCGCATTTCACCCCATACCACGTCCGTAGTCAGCAGAAGGCAAATCAAACCACAGCGAAATTAACACTAAATAGTGTGCAGAGGTTGGCTTGCATAGGAATAACAGGTGCAATGTCTACCACTCCCACTGACGCCCTAGATACCCTTCTGGATCTCCCATCATTAAATTTATATTTATTATGGGGCAGGCCAGAATGAGTGCGTACAGATTGGAGCAAGGAGGACTCTGGGAAAATTCCCTCAGAGGACACTGTGCTATAAAAAACTCAATTACTGAGGAAGGCATTAGTATGCCATCTGATCAGATGTTGCCTGAATATGACTTTAGGAGGCCCTTCGAATCCAGAATCTTAACTCGAGAAAGCTGGACGGAGGGTACGCTGAGCCAGGAGGCTGGCACACTGGTATGGTTTACTGATGGCTCTAAGACAGCAAATGGTACGGGTGCGGGAATTAACGGGGTGAACCCAGTTAAGTCCATCAGCATAAGCCTGGGAAAATTTTGCACGGTTTTTCAGGCTGAAGTCTGTGCCATTGCTGAGTGCTTAAGGGAAATTCTGAGAATGGAATATGAGAATAAGACCATTCACATTTTTTCTGATAGCCAGGCAGCTATTAAAGCTCTGGATTCTTACTGTACTAAATCAAAGTTAGTACGGGATTGTAAACAGCTCCTACTCAGAGTAAGTAAAAATAATAAACTTAAGTTGGAGTGGGTGCCGGGACACTCTGGAGGAGAGGGAAATGAACGAGCCGATGCACTAGCAAATATAGGTTCGGACTCAATATTTGTTGGACCAGAGCCAACCTGTGGTATATCCTATGGAAGTGTACGCACTATAGTTGACAGATGGATCCAGACCAAGAAAATTGAATCCTGGCACAATATGACAGAAAAACGAAGTCTAAAAAGACTTGGAATAAAACCATCAAAAAAACTTACCCGAAATTTGCTATTACTTGGCAGATTAGAAATAAGGAATATTGTTGGTTTGCTCACAGGGCACTGCCACCTAAGGCATCATCTGTATAAACTCAAAGTCCACACGGGCAGTAGAGAATGTAGATGGTGTGAAATGGAGGACGAAACAGCAGAGCACGTTCTATTAGAATGTGAAGCTCTGGCCAAAAACCGTTTCAGGATACTGGGAATACCAGGGTCAGAAACGAAGACAATTCGTGAAGATCCAGTAGGAAAAACCCGCTCTTTCATCAAGAAAGTGGGTATATTCCAGACATGAATCTCCATGACAAAGCGGCTGCAATAGATCTCAAAGGTCGACGCAACGAACCTTACCTTAAGGAGGCACCGCAAAAAAAAAAAAAAAAAAAAAAGGGCCATTCTATCTGGTATACGCTGGAAATATTTCAGGGGGTCGAAACCCCCTCCCTCCGAACCCTCCCTGGCTACGGCCTACTCAATACTAGTAGAAATTATGGTTTTTGGATCTGCCCCTGATAGCAGTAGTACCCTATCTTACCCTAGTGGGTTGAGACTGAAAATCACATGTCCAGTGACGGACTGCTTATTTGAATACTTTTTGTGGAGCTGGGCATCCCCCCATTAACTCGAATTGCCCATTCTCAATATATATTTATGTTCTACGATACAACGAATTAAAACCAATCTTGTATATGTTTCTAAACTAGGCCTAAATCGTTTGCTGTTTGATTAAGCCTTCATGCGTCACCTAACATATATTTATCATGATATCATACATAAAATATGCAATAACTGCCTAATTTAGAAATCGGTACCGCCTTTCATTAATTAAAACAGAGCAATGCGTTTCATTATACTGTTATCAAATTTTATAAATACTATTGCTAACTCAAATTTTGCGTTGTACGATTGTTCAATAACTGACAGAATTATGTTACGAAATCGTGCAATAATATTTGTTAGACCTACTTTTGCACTGATATTGTTGTGTGCTTTGATAGAAAATGCTACAGGTAAGAGCAGGGCTGCTTCTCATCATCAGGCTTAGTCCGGATAACGACTGACGGATTCTAGATGATAGACTCATTGTTGTAGTAATCTACTTTGAATTATTGAGTAAATCTGGTCCTCTTGAGGATTCAAACTACCATTCTCACGATTGAAGTGCATGCTTTCTATCCACACAGCCACTAGATTATCCTAGCACGAAACCTTTCTCTAACCTTACTCTTCCTCTGGCTCCGCCTTAATTGTTCAATGCCTGCGTGACTGGCAAGCCTGCATCAATGGCGTAAAGCCAGCGGGCAATGTAAACCTCACTGACCCTTCGTTAAGCAAGAAGAGAAGAGACTAAATCCAGAGGCTACCATAGTAGCTTCCTGAACAAAAGGGAAGTTGTCAGAAGAAGGACACAGTCAGAAACCTCAAGTTACATTTCCCATATAGGGCAAGCAAACCTAACCCTTTTAAGCGTAAAACCTTATAAAGTCTGAGGCGTAAGCATTATGCATGGTATAAGTGGAGACTCTAACAGGCAAAAATTGTAAATTTTGGTCTTACGTTGCAGCAAAAAGACGCGTAATAGGTGGCACGGAGACGACTATTCAAAAATTTCCGTGGATTGTTATGATTTTCCAGTATAACGGGCAGCAATGGTTCTACGGATGTGGTGGAAGTATTCTCTCAGAGTATCATGTTCTGACGGCGGCTCACTGCGTAACCGACAAGGCAGTTCGGTAAGTATAGTTACTTAATAACTCCTAGGCGCTATGGCCAGTGAAACCTGTTCTGCCACATCGCGGCGGCCTGCGCGGTCCTGCACTGTCCCTCACTAGTCATCGACACAAGGGGCGACAGATCCACCTCGACGACTTCCGCTGTCGTCCGACTCCTCTCCTCACTTAAGACTTGGATCACCTTTTGTAAGGCTGCTTTTCTTGCCCCATTCATTGGCATTTGTCTCACGTCCCCTAGCCACCTGATGCGTTCTCTCTTGATTTCTTGTTCTTCATAAATCACGTAAGCTCATCATTTTTATTGCTACGCCACTCCCTCTATCCCTCACTCTCATCCTAATTTTGTACTGGTCCGTTCAGAGTTGGACCTAGTGGGAGAGACAATCTGTCGGTTCTGCGGAGAAGTAGAAGAGACTGGCTGGCGCAATTTAAATAGCTGCCCAGCCCTATGGCATCTTGGATTCATTGTCATACAGGTGAACATAATTTCAACGGCTGTACTGAAGTTCGCTGAAGAACTACTGGCTGTGTAGTCGCATTGCGTTAGGCAGCTCTATGAGCCTTCGAGGTCATACACACATACATTTACTGCTAATAATACTACTCCCCATCCCCCCGGCATCACAAATGACGTCCAATTCTATGCAAGCATGGTACTGTCTTTTTTTTTTACCATGAAACTTAAATTGACCGCGAAGACTATTTTCTCCCTTATTATAAGAACCGATTTCATATTTTATAAAATAATCATATTTTTACGGGCATTAATTAAATACACACAACTACATTAAAATGGTTTAAAAAAAGGCCAAGACTCCTATTAGCCACGCTGCAATGGGCAACTACTGCAAGTAGCCTAGATATAACTTACTAATTGGAGACAAATTTTAGCTGTTGACAAAAATATTTATTGATTTCCAATTTATACGTAGAATAAGGAAAGCTTTGTGATGGTAGAAATTTTCGATTCCGAGATTTCAACGGATTCAACGGTTTTGAGGTCCCAAGAAGAAGTGGTTTTTACGAAATGTCTGTCTGTCGCTCTGTGCTCTGTCTGTTCATCGTTTTCCGGGCAAACTACTCGGCCGATTTTCATGAAATTTTGCATGTAAGTTTCCAAAAATCATACCAACAAATAATTTTTTTTTATTTTGGAATTGACTCAATTTGATGGGGTTTTATTCAAAACTAAAAAAAAAACGTCAAAAAAATTATTTCTCAAAAACAACTCCAACGATTTCTTTTAAAATCACATATTTTATAGTCGTTCTAATGCTAACAAAATGCGGGGGTCATTTGCCCCTTGATAGTTTGCTTCAGGGAGTAAAAAAATAAAAATAACTTAATTTCAATGAAAAATTACTAAAAAATAATTTTTCTGCGGAACCTTTCTGCCGATGATTTCTACCTTCAGGTATGTTTTAGGTGTTCAATAGAGTAACAAAACCGGACAGGTTGCATTCCAAAAAAAATATTTGGTTCTGTGCAAAATATTATTTTTTGAAGAAATTATGGAAAATTCACGCTCCAATACATTGCGTGCCATGTGTCATTGTTTCTACTGTTACAATGTATTGGTCTGTTCGTTCCAGAATATGCAATTGAATTTTAAGGGGTTTTTAATATATTGAGGTTGACCCCCCCCCCCCTTGAGGGATCTGAAATTTAACCATAGGGAAATTATTTACTATGAAATTTCACATTATGTCTATCTTCTAATTTATAAATTGGAAAGCATGTTCTTTTATGTGTTATACAAATATATTTTTTCTTTCATATTTTATTATTACCTTTATATTGTTTTATATTTTCAGTATTGAACCAAGCCACTTTTACGTGAAATATGGCAGCAGTTCTGTGTATGGCAGCAACGGAAACACAACATTCGTTCAGGAAATTTTCACACATGGATCCTACAATTATCAGGGTAAAGGCTACAATGTCGACAATGACTTGGCCGTCATGTTGTTAGATCCACAAATTGTCTTGTCAAAGGTGGCAGCGGTGTTGAAACTGAAAAAAACTGAGCCTGCTGTTGGTTCTGAAGTTATTGTGGTTGGCCATGGTTACACTAAACAAGATGTAAGTTCAGTAGGAAATCAATTGTTTGAGTCCCGAATATAAGAATCCCCCCCCCCCCCAAATCGTCTTTAGACAAAAAAAAGTGACAACCCCAATGGGGAAGATAGTGAAACAGCTTTCATTAATATACTCGTATCCAAAATAATAAAAATAATGTCCTCATGGACTCTTTATTAACCTTGGCCCATTGGTCCCTTTTCCAAAGCCAACAACCTCATGGATTTTAGACATTATTGGTATTGTTTCCGTATTAATGTTTTGGCCATTGGCAAACTGGACTGGTGTATGTAGTCGATGTCAAGCCACACCGGCTTAATAATGGACATGGTGGGACAAGCTTACCAATGACGCAATGGATCAGGCCAAAGCATGACTTAGCCAAGTGAAGATACGATTCATGCTTAATTAACCTGATTTTTTTTAAATGTACAGTCTTTATGAAGTGCATAAAATGCCAAATAAAATAATCTCCCTTTCGTCGAAAATATAGACCTTTTTGAGGAAACTCCAATTATCCAAATACGTGATTATCCGCATTATAAGACAGTATAATTCAGCAGTATTCACTACTCAATTTACATAACAATTTATTTAAGGCAATTTATTTATTGCTCTACCATTGATATATTTTAACATGAAAATTGACTAGGCTAAGTGCCAAAAAATTACCCTTATTACTTGTTTATTTTTTTTCAACTAGAGTGGCATATCAGACGCTCTACGAACTACAAAAGTCAAGGTTCATGATTGGAACGATTGCAGGACCCAATATGGCTACGGCCAGGTAACCAAGAACATGATTTGTGTTTTTGAAAAGAACAAAGGTGCGTGTTCAGGGGACTCGGGGAGTCCGATTTTCACTAAGCCCGGAGAGCAGTTGGGCATCGTGTCTTTTATACCATCCACTAAAGTAAAAAATGGTACTGTTCCTGCGTGTGGACATCCGACCGACGCAACCATCATGACGAAGGTGCCAAACTATCAAGATTGGATCAATTGGGCCACACAAAATAAGACGTTGTGGGTTGAGTAAGTTCATATTCAATACAAATAAATAATGACGTGTTCTATTTTGTGGGTTATCCAGACCATTTAAGTCAGTAATAATGAGGTTACTGCATGTGGACATGCAACCCATTTTTTTTTTTTAAATGATTAATCGCATACAAACAATTTAATGAATGTATTCGATTGACCTCTTTAGTCGCCTCTGTAGGTTAGTACCCGTGTTGAGTTACGACACGTCTCCTGTCGCATGGCGTGTAAAGACTCGAACCAGTGCAAGCACGTTACCACCTGGCCATCGAAGGCGACCCATTGGACCGTCATGACGAAGATATCAAACTATGGAGATTGGATCCATTGCGCCACACAAAGTAAGGCGTTGTGGGTTGATTTAAATCATAGGCTTATGTGTATTCTATACAAATTCAATGTACAAATGTATATAAATGTATATGTATACAGTGTTTATGTATGCTACATATAAAGGACTTAGAAAAATTTCTTACGCCACAGGAATTCAGCTGTAGACTACTCAGAGAGAGATAACATTAGTAATTGAAATAATCCCATCCCATCCTGCTGTTGGAACAGAAGTCATCAGTGTTGGGAATTGAGAAACTTTTCAAGAGGTAATGTACACAAAAATCATTTTCAATGTGATGATGACAGTCAAGGCCGTAGCCAGGATTTTTTTCGGGGGGGGGGTATAGACAAATTTCATTGGATATTACATAGTGATTTTTATTTTTCCTCTCAAAATCCGATTCTATCTAGAATCAAGCCATTTCATTTCGGGGGGGGGGGGGGGTTAGCCCCCAATGAACCCCCCACCCTAGGCTATGGCCTTGATGATAGTGTAAGTAGTTGTTCTTCTGAATTCAGTAGAGAAGCAGCACTTGTTTGGTATAACACTTCAACTTACGAACCATACGGGTGTTTTAAATCACGACTTAAACCACAGCACTCTTATTAATTAACAAAATTTTGCATGAAAAGTTTCTTTCTTCCTGATGACTTATGCCATTTTATCGTTCCTATGAAAAGGATGCAGAGAAAACGGGTCTAAATTCTGACATGTAGCACTTTATACCCCTACCGGCTACCCCTAAACACTATGATATTAGAAAATGTATTGTATGTACCTTATTGTACACTGATACTGGGAAATGAAAAGGATCGCGGAAGACAGGGAGGAGTGGAGAAGAAGAGTCAAGTTGCTGCAAACCAATCGATAGATTGTAGCCCCAGAAGAAGAACTCCGTGTATCATGTTTAGGTCCCTATAGTCCTAGGCAAACTCCTTTACATTTCCAATTACTAAATTATTTGTATTGAAGTTGTTAAGTTTAAATTTACGGACACTTATACCGCGTGTACTGAAAACGAGCACTTTCAGTAAAAACTTTAGAAGGTATTTAAAAATGACAATAAAATTACTCAAACCATTTTTTATTTCATCACCTCATTTATAAGGTAAATATTTCAATTGTGTTGATTGGTTTTGAACACTTTTTTTGGAGCTGGGCATTGCCCTATTAACTCTAATTGCCTATTCTCAATGTACATTCTACAATTTCTATATTCATGTTCTACGATACAACGTATTGAAACCAATCTTGTATTAAGTTTCTTAACTAGGCTTAAATCGTTTACTGTTCAATTAAGCCTTCATGTGCCACCCATCATGCTACCATACATAAAACTTGCAATAGCAGCCTAATTTAGAAATAAGTACACTGCCTTTCTTTAATTACAACAGAGCAATGCGTCTCATTACACTGTTATCAAATTTTATATATACTAATGCTAACTCAAATTTTGCGTTGTACGGTTGTTATATAACTGACAGAATTATGTTAAGTTATCGCGCAATAATATTCGTTACTTTTGCACTGATATTGTTGTGTGCTTTGATTGAAAATGCGACAGGTAAAAACAGCAGGGCTGCATCTTATCATCAGGCTTAGTCCGGTTAACGACTGACGGTTTCTAGATGATAGACTCATTGCTGTTTTAATCGTACTTTGAATTATTGAGTAAATCCGATCCTCTTGAGGATTCAAACTACCGATCTATGGGGCCAATAGCCCCCCCCCCCCCATTAGGTTCTGATTTTACACTAGATAAAAATGTATTTTCAGGTATACAGCTACAAAATTCACTACCTCTACTACCAATCAACAGATAAAAATCATAAAGATACTGACGGCCAATTGAACTTCCGTAACGTAACCTTATTCATTAATTATATTATTGGAATTGAATTGACAATTTTTTGTAATTCATCCTTTTTAGTACAGTATTTAATCGTAGCCCCCTCTTGGTCTCATTCGAGATCCACGCCTGCGTTCCCTCGATTGAAATGCAAGCTCCCTATCCACTCGACCACTAGAGTATGTTAACTTGTAACTTTTCCCTAACTTCACCCATCCTCTGGCAATGTCTTATTATTCAATGACTGTGAGACTGAGGCGCCTGCTTCAATGACGACAAATACAGGCAAAGTAAATCATCGTTAAGCAAGGACGAGACTAAATTTGTTTATTATTATTATTTTTTTTTTAAAGATTAATCGCACACAAACAATTTAATGAATGTATCCGATTGACCTCTTCAGTCGCCTCTGTAGGCTAGTACCCGTGTTGAGTAACGACACGTCTCCGATCGCATGGCGTGTAAAGACTCGCAGAAGTGCAAGCACGTTACCACCTGGCCATCGAAGTCGATCCAGAGGATACCACAGAAGTTTCCAGAACAAAAGGGAAAGGTGTAAGCAGAAGATTACAATGAGAAATCTCGGGTTACGAAAAGTTGCCCATATAGGGCAAGCAAACCTAACCCTTATATGCCTAAAACTTCATAAAGTCTGAGGAGTAGCTATTATGAATGGTAAAAGTGGAGAACCAAACAGGCAAAAATTGTAAATTTTGAACTTATGTTGCAGCAAGAAGACGCGTAATAGGTGGCACGGAGACTACTATTCAAAAATTCCCATGGTATGTTATGATCTTCCAGTCTATCGGCCAGCAGCAATGGTACCACTCTTGTGGTGGAAGTATTCTCTCAGAGTATCATGTTCTGACAGCGGCTCACTGCGTAACCAACAAGGCAGTTCGGTAAGTCTTCTTCTTAAGGTTACAATCTTAGCGATTGGTTGGCAGCAACTCCCTGCATATCGTCCTCCAGTTTACTCGGTTCTCGATCTTCCTCTTCAGTTCTTGATATGATATTGCTCCTGCGTCTTCTTTTACTAGATCCATGAATTCCTTCTTAGGCCGTCCTCTTCGGTTATTTCCCTCTACTGTGCCCTCGATAATAATGTGTACCAGATTTTCGTGCCTTAGCAAATGCCCCATCCATTTCGCTCTCCTGATTCTTACCTGGGCTACTAACTGTCTTTCTTCCCCGATAGCGTCTAGCACTCTTTCATTTGTAAGTCTAGCAACTTAATTACTCCTTGTCTACCACCAAAAAATTTACTTTTACTAATACTACCCCATTCCCCCGGCAACACAAACGACGTCCCATTCTATACAAGCATGTTACTGTCTTTTTTTATCATGAAACTTAAATTTACCGGGAAGACTATATCCTCCGTTATTATAAGAACCGTTTTCTTTTTGCTTTCCTATTTATAAGTAGTATAGGGAATGCTCGGTGATGGTTAAAATTTTCGACTCTGAGATTTCAACGGATTTACAAGTTTTGAGGTACCAGGAACCCAAAAAATTGTTTTTACGAAAAGTCTGTCTCTCGCCCTTTCTGTCTGTCTGTCGCTCTGTCTGTCTATTCATCGATTTCCGGGAAAATTACTCTGTCGATTTTGATTACATTTGGCAGGTAGGTTCTCAAAAATCATACCTCGAGACCATTTTTATTTGATTTTGGCTAACTTAATTTAGGGGGTTTCATTTAAAAAAAAACTAAAAAAAAAACGCCTAAAAAAATTATTTCTAAATAACGGCTCCAACGATTTCTTTTAAATTCATATATATTGTAGTCATTATTAATGTTAATAAAATGCGGGGGTCGCTTGCCCCTTGATAGTATGCTTCTGGGACAAAAAAAAAATAAAAAAAAAGTGAATTTTCATTACAAAAATGACTCAAAAATAGTTTTTCTGTGGTACCTTTCTATTGGTGATTTCCATTAGAACCTTCAGGAATGTTTTAGGTGTTAAATTGACTAAAAAAACCGGACAGGTTGCTGTGCTAAAATAGTATTTGATTTTGTGCAAAAAATTATTTTTTGGAATAATTATAGAAAATGCACGCTCAAATGCATTGCGTGCCCTGTCATTATTGATAATTATGTGGTAGTGTATTGGTGGTCTGTCCGATCTAGAATACGCCCCCTACCCCCAATGGAGTTTTAAATATTTTTAAATATTATATTCAGCAGGTGTTACCTCACCTCCAGTGGCGTGAGATAGAACCCCCCAGGATATCCAAAATGTAGTCAAATGTAGTCATAGTAAAATTATTTACTATGAAATTTCTCATTTTCTCTATTTACTAATTGATAAATTGGAAAGCATGTTCGAGTAAACTCGGACCGGTTCTTTACCATGAAACTTAAATTGACCGGGAAATCTATTTTCTCCCCAACTATAAGAACCGTTTTCTTATTTTGGAAAAAACCCTATTTTAAGGGGTATTAAATAAATCTATGCTACTGCATTAAAATAGGTTTTCAAAAATGGCAAAGACGCGGAAGACGCCTATGCGGCACGGTGCAATTGGCAAATACTGCAAGTAGCCTAGATACAAAATGCACCACTCACTAATTTGGAGACAACCTTTAGCCTGGCCCATAGCTGGTGAATATTTTTTTTTTTTATATTTTTATTAACATTTATATATTGCATTATATTTTCAGTATTGAACCAAACAACTTTTACGTGAAATATGGCAGCAGTACTGTGTACGGCAGCAACGGAAACACAACGTTCGTTCAGGAAATTTTCACGCATGGATCCTTCAATTTTCGGGGAAAAGGCTACAATTACGACAATGATTTGGCTATCATGTTGTTAGATACAGCAATTGTCATGTCAAAGGTGGCAGCGGTGGTGAAACTGAAAAAAACAGAGCCTGCTGTTGATACAGAAGTTATTGTGGTTGGCCATGGTGACACTAAACAAAATGTAAGTTCGGTTGAAAAACAATTGTACAAATCCCGAGCATATGAATCCCCGAATCGTCTTCAGACAAAAAAAAAATGTTACTATGTTACAAAAATGTCCAATGGCGGAGATTGTGAAACGGCTTTCATTTGTATACTCTTATCCATAACAATAACAATAATGTCGTCAAGGACCCTTTATGAATCTAGGCCTTATGGTCCCTTATCCAATGCCAACGATGTCATGGATTTTAAACATTATTGGAATTGTTTCCGTATGAATGTTTGGCCATTGGCAAACTGGTATACGTAGTTGATGTCAAGCTACACCGGCTAAATGCGATAATGGACAGGCTGGAACTAGCTTACGACGTAATGGATCAGGTGAGAGCACGACTTAGCCATATGCACATACGAGTCAGTCATGCTTAATATACCTGCAATTTTTCTTAAAGTGCATGCATAAAATACCAAAAATCAATCTCCCATTCTTCGAAATTATGTACATCTTTTTGAGGAAACTCCAATTATCCGTATATGAGATTACCTACATTGTTTGACAGTATAATTGAGCACTATTCACTATGTAATATCCATTGAATTTCACCTCCTTTCGTATGATTTCCCATATACGATGCAATACAAGGTGAGTGACGTCCTATCTCTTAAAATGAAATGGAAACTCCCATAGACCCGTTTGTTTATCACACAAAGACAAATTTCAAATGAAAAACAATTGTAGAGTCATAGATAAGGTGTTATATAAAGTAGAAGTATTTTTATTGCTTTCCAATTTATACGTAGTAGGCTATAAGGAAAGCTTTGTGACGGTCCAAATTTTCGATTCCGAGATTTCAACGGAATTACACGTTTTCAAGCCCCAGGAACCCAAAAAAGTGGTTTTTACGAAATGTCTGTCTGTCTGTTCATCGATTTCCGGGCAAACTCCTCGGCCGACTTTAATGAAATTTTGCATGTAGGTTCACAAAAATCATACCTCGGGACTATTTTTTATATTTGGGGCTAACTCAATTTGGGGGAGTTTTATTCTCAAAAACTAAAAAAAAAAAAACGTCTAAAAAAATTATTTCTCAAAAACGGCTCCAACGATTTATTTTAATTTCACAAATATTGTAGTCGTTTTTAATGTTGACAAAATGCGGGGGGTCGCTTGCCCCTTGATAGTTTTGTTCTGGAGGTAAAAAAATTAAAATAACTAAATTTTAATGAAAAATGAAATTATTTTTCTGCGAAACTTTTCTATCGATGATTTCTACCTTCTGACATGTTTTAGGTGTTAAATTGAGTAACGAAACCGGACAGGTTACTTTCCCAACAAACGTTTTGGTTTTGTGAAAAAAAAATGTTTTTTTTTTTTAAATTATTAAAAATTCACGCTCAAATGCGTTGCGTGTTCTGCCAGTATTGCTGTGTGGTAATGTGTTGGTCAGACCAATCTAGAATTTACCTCACCTCCAGTGACGTTTGATGGACAACCCCCCCCCCCCCCCCCCGAGATATCGGAAATTTAACCATAGGGAAGTGACAAAAAACTGTAAAAAAATTTATTTTGGAAATAAATTTTGATTGATTGATTGATAGGAAAATTATTTTCCATGAAATTACTCATTTTCTCTATTTACTTTAATTTTGATAAATTGGAAAGCATGTTCGAGTAAACTCGGACCGGTTCTTTTAATACTAGTGGACCCGGCGAACTTCGTACCGCCTAACAGTCAATGAATGTCGTGTCAGGGATTCCGTCAATTTTCCGTTGTCTGCATTACATTTTTCATTGGGCATGTAATACTTCCGCATTTTTCAACCATCCCGTCCCGTGTACTGTTCCGCCACAGGATTTTTGAAAATCGCGATAATCTGAATAAATAGTATCCTATGTCCGTCTCCTGGCTCTAAGCTACCTCCTCACCAATTTTCAGCCATATCGGTAAAGCCCGTTCTTGAGTTATAAATAGTGTAACTAGTAATTTTGCTCTTTTCCTCTTCCTTAAAAAATTTACCATAAGAGCATGGTCACGGACATCAGTAACAACCCCCAAATAATATCGGCCATCATCGTTAGTTTTTTTATTTAACTATAAAATAGTACTGAAAATTAATTATGATAATTATTAAGATAATTATGGGTGTCACAAGCCTGATTCACTTCGCCCCATGGGGTGACGAAAAATGATTAAAAAATTCCTCAGCGAAACAATACAAATGTTTCCCGCTTAATTTATTTTTCGCTTACCTACTTAAATGTTTTGGTAACCAAAATAAAAATATATCAGTTATATAGCAGCCTAATTTAATGCTCCACACAGGTTTAAACTTTTAAATTTCTTAAATCAGAAATGTATAAGTTGGAAAATAATATTAATTACTTACCAACTTATATGATAATGCATACCAAATTATAAAAATTGGTAGCCGTAAAAACCAAACAATAACAAAATGCGAACAAAACGACATGAAATATTGTCACAACTCCGCAATTGCGACAAATTTAAAAAAATGCACGCGTGATTCGCTTCGCCCCATCTGATTCACTTCGCTCCGTTTTACGGTAACTAACACGACTTTCTTTTATATATATCGATTTTTCTATATTTTGAAAGCATTGTTTGCATCGCGCAGTCACTAGCACCAATTATGGAACTTCTTTTAAATTACATACATTTGTTCCACTGGTGAAGTTCAACATAAATAATAAAAACATAATAACAAAACATAATAACATAACATTTGTTTTCAACCCAGGCCCAAAAGCACCACATATTGGTTAATGACATCAGAGCTCAGCTAGGGGATTTAGCCGCGGATGGGTACAAAATCAAATTTTACTTGGTGCCTGCTCATGTAGGCATCCCGGGCAATTAAGAGTGTACAGCCCGTAGGAAAGTGGCAACCCGAAATTTAATACCTTTTATTTTTTATTTAATTAACTAAGCATGTTATTAAAGATTTGCCTCGTCAAAGTTGTACAAGACTACTTCATGCATCATAACTTATAACAAGGTATTTTTAGTTTTCGAAATTGTAGTTTTTTTATAAAATCGATAATACGTGAAAAGATATTGTTTATAAAATATTTCCATGTTGTGTACCGTGTACAGGTGTACTGTCACTCAATCCTCCCCAGAGTGACATGGGTAAGGTGGTTTGCGTCTTTAAAATTGTCACAAGGCGTGGTGACAGCCTCGTCACGCCTGATATCAGGACACACCAGGAGGAAGTGCCACCTGCAGCGAATGTCAATTGTGGCCTCTGCCTCTTGCGATCAGTGTGGCCAACCGCAAACGGTGGAACACATTTTATGGGACTGCCCACGTATGAATCTAGCAACGAGGGATAGACTCACAGTTGCCATTCGTCAAGGTTTAGGGTACTCGGTCATGGAAGTAAGGGACTTTATCGCGATGGCCCTTGAACTAGGGGTATCGTCGGTCCTGCTAAGGGAGTTGGAAGACGTAGTCACAATTTAGGCGTAACTAAGTTTGTGCTGTACCTCGGCCTGCAACTGGCTTAGCCAAGTGGCCGTTAGAAAAAAAAATAAATAAGTAATAACATAAAGGGTTAAGATTATTTCTACTTTAAGGCAATTTATTTATGGCTCTACGATCGATACATTTTAACATGAAAAGTGACTAAGTGCCAAAAAATTACCCTTAATACTTGTTTATTTCTTTCCAATTAGAGCGGCACCTCCGATGCTCTACGAACTACAAAAGTCAAGGTTTATGATTGGAACAAATGCATACCTATGTATACCTGGGGCAGTGTAACCAATAACATGATTTGTGTTTTTGAAAAGAACAAAGCTTGGTGTGCAGGGGACTCGGGGAGCCCAGTTTTTACTCAGCCCGGAGAACAGGTGGGCATTGTGTCTTTTTCACCACTCATTAAAGTCAATAATGCTGAGGTTACTGCATGTGGACATCCGACCCAGGCGGCCGTCATGACGAAGGTGCCAAACTATCAAGACTGGATCAATTGGGCCACACAAAATAAGACGCTGTGGGTTGATTAAATTCATATTCAATGCAAATAAATAATGACGTCCTCGTGTGTTCTATTTTGTGCGTTATCCAGACCATTAAAGTCAGCGAAAATGTGGTTACTGCATGTGGACACGCGACCCATTGGACCGTCTTGACGATGATGTCAAACTATTGAGATTGCTTCTATTGCGCCACCCAAAATGGGCTGACCGAAATTAAAGGAAATATAAATGCAGGGTTTGGTGGGTCTCGAACCCACGATCTACGCCTAACAGGGGCGTCGTCTTAACCGCTCGACCACGAGTCCCACCAAGCCCAGTTTTAATAATTATATCCTCTAATTTCGGTTAAAACGTGGAGGTTGCCACTTCAACCAAAATTAATTTACGTTTTTGGTTGATTTAAATCATAGGCCTATGTATATGTTATATTCTTCAATATACCAAGTATATACAAATGTATATATATTAGGCCCAGAAACGTTTGTCACGCCACAGGAATTCAGCTGCAGACTACTCAGAGAAGAGGCGACATTAGGAATTATATAGGGGGTGCGTACTACGTTATTACAAGAGTAAAAAAATAATACCTACAGATGTAATTAGTATAAGTGAGATAAGTTAGTTAAGTTAAGGTACGTTATCCATTATGAAATAAAAAAAGTAAATTCGTGTCGGGGTACTGTCCGGCTGGAATAACCAATATAGCGAATTATCAAGAATGGGTCAGTAATGTAAAGCAGAATTGGACACTTTGGTATGGTTGTAAGACAATAATTTTTAAATTTATTATTTTTTTTTACTAAAATCTCTCTTTCTACCCTCTATTCCCATCTCAGGCGCAGTATCGAGTTCCAGAGTCTTGTAATGCAGCCATAAAAAAATAATATTCAGTCAGGGGCGTAATTATAATAAGGTTTAAATAATAAGGCGACGAAGAAAACAAATACAATTTCAAGAAACAAATGCAAACAAATTTCAAAAATTTGGCGCATACGCTTCAATTGAAAATTGTCAATTTTTGAAAAAACATATGGAATGGCCCCCATCAATGAGAAATTGAAATGTCCTTCAATTTCATAATTTTCATTGACGTTGTACGTATGTGGAATGGGCGCCTTAGCTTGGTAAAATCTACAGCTATACTTTACAACTATTAAAATGGGTAAAATCCCACAATTTTTATTTATATATTCAATTTTTCCTTAAATCCTTCCTGATGACGTCATAAGGTCTACTTAGTTTTGCCCCGCCATCATTCTAAAACTTTACGCTTCCGAATATTCTTGTATTTTTCCAGTTTTATTATAGTCATTGGCACGAAAAACATTCCCGAAAAGTCTGACTTCGCAGGAAATAACTAGTTCCACACTCAAGTCGTTGGTTGTTGTTGTTTTTTTTTTATTTTTTTTTTAATAATATGCTAGGCGCTCTGCCCGTTTTGGGCTTCCGCGCTCATGTTGTTATCGCGCCAAACCCAACCCTTCTCAGAATGTTCCGAAGAGGGGGGTTGACATTAGAAATTTTATGACGAGAGAGGTTACCTTCTCGTCATTTCCCAGCAGGTGTTGCAGAGTGAGGGGGAGCGGCAGAAGGGCTCTGGGGCCCTGGGGCAGGCCAGTATGATGTGCTCCACCGACAGTGGTACGCTTCAAAACTGGCAGTTCGGAGGCGGTTCACCTGCCATAAGGTGGCCGTGGGTAAGCCTGGAGTGGCCCAGACGCATGCGCGACAGCAGTATCTCCTCTTCTGTAAGGGCGGCTGGCTGTTGCCCACCACCACGTTGGTTGTTATAATCTGTGACCTAATTCAGAGCACCCTGTAATGCTAGGTTCACTATTACGGTCAAGTTTCTTCCTATTTTTCATTCATGATTGTTAGCTTCACGTCCAAAAACTCGAAGATGATTCGGATCAATCTTCTTATACCAGACCATATCTCTTCAGGAATATTATTCCAGAGTGTTGTTGTCAGCGACTTATTTTTATGATAGACAGTATGTTGTCTGCATGTCCTAATTGTCAAGTGCAACTGTGCATCTTTCAGCATTGTACGGCCATACGGGCTTTTTCTGTAACGCTTTGGTTCGCCATTTCAACCGAACCGTTCAGTCATCGTGAGAATGACTTAATCCTTCATGTACCTTTCAGACTCAACCTGTTTGGTTTTCAACCTCAGAGGGACCAGTAATGGCTGTCAGCGGCCTTCCCTTCTAGAATATTTACAGTGGAGCTGTATACTTTGCCCCTTCAACTCTGATTGAATAATTATTAATGCTCAGTCATGTTACACGATATATCGTATGAAAACCAATCTTGTATAAGTTTCTAAACTAGGCTTCAATCTCTCATTTACTTATTCAGCCTTCATGGGCCA
This sequence comes from Psococerastis gibbosa, assembly GCA_963971405.1. Taxonomy (NCBI): domain Eukaryota; kingdom Metazoa; phylum Arthropoda; class Insecta; order Psocodea; family Psocidae; genus Psococerastis; species Psococerastis gibbosa. The sequence goes on from OZ020484.1 coordinate 47,738,517, forward strand.
CCTATCAATTTATGAATCGTGCTATCGTACATGAAATACAAAATAATTGTCTAATTAAGAAATCAGCACCGCCTTTCCTTAATTAAAACAGAGCAATGCGTTTCATTATACTGCTATCAAATGGTATAAATCGTAATGCTAACTCCAATTTTGCGATGCTCGATTATTCAATAGCTGAGAGAATATGTCAAGCAATCAAGCAATAATATTTGTTACCTATGCGCTGGTATCATTGTGTGCTTTGATAGAAAATGCTACAGGTAAGAGAAGGGCTGCTTCGAGGCAGGGACGGATCCTTGTATCCTTGGGGAGGGGGGCGATCGCCTTACCCCCCCCCCTGAGAGAAATAGCTTTATACTATTTATACTAGATAAAATGGACTTTTGAAGGAAATTAAAAAAGTATTCACTCGAACATGCTTTCCAATTTATCGATTAGTAGAGAGAGCAAATGATTAATTTCATTGTAAATAATTTTCCTATGGTTAAATTTTTGATGTAAGGGGGGGGGGGGTCGTCAACCTGACGTCACTGAAGGTACGTAAAGGACGTAAATTCTAGACAGGTCGGACCAACACATTACCACACAGTAATAATGGCAGGGCACGCAATGCATTAGAGTGTCAATTTGCTTTCATTTTTTCAAATAAATTTTTTTTGCCCAGAACCCAATGGTTTTTTGGAAATGCAAACTGTCCGGTTTCGTTACTCAATTTAATGCCCAAAACATGCCTGAAGGTAGAAATCATTGATAGAAAGGTTTCGCAGAAAAATTATTTTTTAGCAATTTTTCATTAAAATTTAGTTATTTTTATTTTTTTTACCCCCAGAAGCAAACTATCAAGGGGCAAGCGAGCCCCCATATTTTATCAACATTAATAACGGCTACAATATATGTGAATTTAAAAGAAATCGTTTGAGCCGTTTTTGAGAAATAATTTTTTTATATAAATATAAAATATGGTCCTATAAACCTAAATGCCAAATTTCATTCAAATCCACCGAGTAGTTTGCCCGGAAATCGATGAACAGACAGACAGACAGACAGAATTTCGTAAAAACCACTTTTTGGGGTTCCTGAGACCTCAAAACGTGTAAATCCGTTGAAATCTCGGAATCGAATATTTCGACCATCACAAAGCTTTCCTTATACTACGTATACATTGGAAAGCAAATATATTACTCAAGTTAAAGAATCGCGATATTTTTCAGGCCACCGCCCCCCCCCCCCCGAAAACGTTTTCTGAAACCGTCCCTGCTTTGAGGGTCCAAGAGATCTGGAGCAGGGTACTCAGTTAGCCGTGTAACATGTAATCTGATACTGTATCAAGTGAGTACTACGAACTTCGTACGAACCGTTCGCACGTGGAGGAGTGAGTTTCAGAAACCCGGCGACTGGCGGTATCACTGCGAACACAAATAAAGCGATATCTTCACGAACACGCTGCGAATCATAGGAGGTCGTAGATGGATATGCTGTTACCGTAGACGAGCCGCCAGATTTACATAAAAACCGGACAGGGAGTCAACGGGCGATTCTATCTAGTGTAAATTTTTCTAAAAAAAAGTAATTTTATCTAGTCTTAAATTTAGTTAATTTTGAGCTAGTATCAGATTTTTAAAATGATTTCGTTCCATCCTCCAGAAAAAAAAAATGTGCACACTCGAACGAAAAAACCGGAGAAGGCATTGTCCGGTCAAACAGGTATGTATTTGTTCACCGGACAGAGGTATAAAAAACCGGACACTTGGCAACCCTACTTGCAGGTTGGAACAATATCAAATACGTTACATGTTACACTGCTAAGTGAGGACCCTGCATGGGGTAAGCACTGGGGGTGAGATAATATAGTGAATACCCCTTAATACACATGAACGAGTGGTTGAGGTCCTTACTGTTTCTATTTACACAATAGAAACTCCTAATAAAAGCTGTCAGAATGTTTCAATATGCAATGCAATAATGCACTTGCAATAATGCAAGTAGTAGATAATTTTTTCGGGGGTTACTATATAACAATAACCTTGAGAATATAATATTATGTTATAAGACGACACACATACATATATACCAACTCCCATACTTAAAACGGTCTTCTTAAATTAATAATACATTTGTTAAGCCGCTCAAAATCTTTGGATGGTACAATTTTATCTGCGATCAGTGATCTCAAAAAAACGCCAAAACCTATCAGACCTGCTTGAGTGATTTATATAATTAAGAGGATTGCTAACTCTTGCGAAAATATGTGTGTTATCAAAACCATTGAGGGTTAAATACTAACAATGAATTTAACCGACTTATGAATGGTTTTTGGCCAGGAGGCCCCCATTACTACTATAGTCGCGTTCTTTTGCTTTGGCTATCGCTATAGCTGGAGCCCGACAACCGTCAGAAGCAACCGTGCAAAGGGAAGGTACACCAGGGACACCATGAAAAACTTCAAAATAAGAAAAGTTGCCTATGTAGGGCAAGCACACCCAGCCGTTTATTGCCTAAGACGTCAATAAGTCAAAAAGTCTGATGAGTACCCGAAAACCAGGTACGGTATAAGTGAAGACATAAACAGGATTAATCTTCTTCAAGTTACACTTACAGCAGGCTCGCTGGTTGGCAGCAACATGTGGCATCGATGCCTCCACTCCCCTTGGTCCTCACACAACCTCTTCAGCTCCTCGTATGTATTAGCCCCAAAATCCTCCATCAATTTCTGTAGATACTCTTTTCTCGGGGGCCCAGGTCAGTTGACACCTACTATGGTTCCCAAAAATCATACATTTTTATCGTATCTCTTTTTTCAGCTTTTTCTTTTTTCAAGTGAAGACCTAAATATACAAACATTATACATATTTTTAACTCTTTTTTCAGCGAGAAGACGCGTAATAGGTGGCACGGAGACGACAATTCAAAAATTTCCGTGGGGTGTAATGATTTTCAAGTGTAATGGGCAGCAGCAATGTTTCTTCAATTGCGGCGGAAGTATTCTCTCCGAGTATCATGTTCTGACGGCGGCTCACTGTGTAACCGACAAGGCAGTTCGGTAAGTCTAAATACTTACTTATATTATATTACTATTATATTACTTATATATTAGATTACTCTTTGGCGCTGCGACCTCGGAAGCTTGCTCTGCCACATTGCGCTGGCTTGCGCGGTCTCCTTTGCCAGTCAGGGGTCACCAGCTCCCCCTTGATGTCGGCCAGCAATCGCATACGTGGTCGTCGCACTCATTTGGGACACATTGTGTGAGGCTGCTTTTGTTGCCCTATTGTCTGGCATTCGTTCCACGTGCCCTGGCCACTTGATGCGGGCTCTCTTGATTTCGACTACTATTCAAATTCATGGTATATCGCGTAGAACTCATCATTTCAATGGATACTACTTCTATCCCTCCCTGATTTTGCATTGGTCCGTACACCATTCGGGGTTTCTTATGCTCCCTCCTTTCAACCAGCTCCTCGTTTTTCCTAGTCATAACCCTAACCCATGTCTCACACCCATTAAGTGGCGTAGCCAAAAATCTTATTTGGGGGGGTCCAGTTTCCATGCAATATCAATACCTACATAAAGTTTGCCCATTTACGATAGGTTTTCGAATGGGGTGGTGTTTCATTTGGCGCTCCCCCCCCCCCCTGTATTTTCGTAAAATAGTAGAAAAATAAGAAAGCCGTTCTCATGGACGTACGCATCTTCTAATTAGGGGCATGATGTTAATTCCCCCCCCCCCCACCCGAGGGGTCGGGGTGCTGAAGGGAAGGGTTTTTGAAAAAATAGATCTGAATTTATGGAGTTTTACACATATGGTTACATAAATGTCTTGTAACCCATTCCAATTATGTTTAGGCTTTACAGCCAAAGAATAGTAGACCTACTGCAAGAAAGGGGGGCCCGGGGGGCTCCCCCGAGGGAATTAATTTGAAAAAGAATAGGCCCAAAATAGTGAAATTTACACACTTTGAAAGCAGTTATGCTCATATTTTACACATGAAGAATATTACAGCTAACAAGGGGGCCCGGGGGCTACCGTGGGGGAAGTTTTTTAAAAGATTTTTGTAATAATGGCACTGGATAGCCTACTGGTAAGTCTAATGGCTCATGATATATAAGCTTAGTTTGGCTAGACCCATGAAGATCACAAGTGAATGCAACAGCTGTTCAATAGACATGAAGTAACTGTTTGTGTTGTTAGCTGTGGATTACAAGAACCAAACTCCGGCACGATGGGTGACCTTGAAATATCGCCACATTGACGTCACTACCAATACAACTGCTGGTAGCTCCCCAACTGATAAGAGGATTAGTTGATCACCAGCCAAGGGCCATTCCGTGCACATCTGGCCAAGTTGGGATTAGCGGGAGAGTCAATGTATGGCTAATGGCTGGTGAACGAAAACTTTATTTTAAAATATTTTTATTTATTTTATATACGATAGGGTATATATTTTTTATTTATTGCTTTCCAATTTATACGTAGTATAAGGAAAGCTATGTGACGGTCGAAATTTTCGATTCCGAGATTTCAACGGATTTACACGTTTTAAGGCCCCAGGAACCAAAAAAAGTGGTTTTTACGAAATGTCTGTCTGTCTGTCTGTGCGTCAATTTCCGGGCAAACTACTCGGTCGATTTTGATGAAATTCGGCATGTAGGTTCACAAAAATCATACCTCGAGACCATTTTTATTTGATTTTGGCTAACTTAATTTAGGGGGGTGTTATTCTCAAAAAACTCCAAAAAAACGTCTAAAAAAAATTATTTCTCAAAAACGGCTGCAACGATTTCTTTTAAATTCACATATATTGTAGTTGTTATTAATGTTAACGAAATGCGGGGGGTCGCTTGCCCCTTGATAGGTTGCTTCTGGGGGTAAAAAAAATTAAAATAACTAAATTTTAATGAAAAATGAAATAATTTTTCTGCGAAACTTTTCTATCGATGATTTCTACCTTCAGGTATGTTTTAGATGTTAAATTGAGTAACGAAACCAGACAGGTTGCTTTCCCAGATAAGTATTTGGTTCTGTAAAAAAAAAATGTTTTTTTGAAAAAATGATAGAAAATTCACGATTAAATGCATTGCGTGCCCTGCCGGTATTGCTGTGTGGTAATGTGTTCGTCTGACCTATCTAGAATTTACCCCATCTCCAGTGAGGTCAGGTGGACAACCACCCCCCCCCCCCCCGCCCCCCCCCCCCGAGACATCGGAACTTTAACCATAGGAAAATTATTTACCATGAAATTACTCATTTTCTCTATCTACTAATTTTGATAAATTGGAAAGCATGTTCGAGTAAACTCGGACCGGTTCTTTTAATTTTAATAGTCTTTATACAAATTTATTATTACCCACCATATTTTCAGTATTGATCCAAAAAACTTTTACGTGAAATATGGCAGCAGTTCTGTGAATGACGCCAACGGAAATAAAACGTTTGTTCAGGACATTTTCACTCATGAATCCTACAATTATCGGGGGAAAGGCTACAATTTGGACAATGATTTGGCCGTCATGTTGTTAGATACGGCAATTGTCATGTCAAAGGTGGCAGCGGTGGTGAAACTTAAGAAAACAGAGCCGGCTACTGGTACTGAAGTTATTTTGGTGGGCCATGGTGAAAGCAAACAAAATGTAAGTTCAGTAGAAAAACATTTGCTCGAACCTTGAATATTTGAATCCCCGAATCGTCAGACAAAAAAAAAATCCCTTTCGGCTCTGACTGATCAGGTGTAGAAAGAAAGAAGAAAGAAAGAAAATTGTCTTTATTCTCCATGTGGGCGAATTTTGGGCCTTTCGTCCCACTCTTACAATTAACCCACAATATTGTTACAAAAATATTACAATATTATTATAAAATTAAATAAATAAATACATATAACGGTAAAAATAATGAGGTATGTACGGACGCCACATTCACTCAACATTCGCTCCTCATTCATACCGTTGCATGAGAAAACTGTAACAGGGTGGGGTGATTGTAGGGAGATTCCATGCAAGCGCATACCCCGCTTTTCCTCTATGCTATACGCTATATATGTAGATAATAATTTAAAAAAAAAATACTTCAATCTATTCCCGACCACAACATCAACACACAAAACACTATTGTGTTCCAAATTTCGAACCACAATGACGACCATGGACTTATCAAACTATTTTCACTTTGACCGGACGCCATCTTGAAATGGTTGGTTTGTCATAAAAATTGCTATTACCGTTATCGTTGATAATAATAATAATGACTTTTAGCCAGATTTTATTTCATTCCTCTGTGACCAATATTAACTGAGATATGAATTATATAAGGTTTTAATCGGCCACCATCTTGGAACAAATTCGATCAATTTACTCGAAACTCGATCTATTTTATCTAGGTATTTTAAAGCATTGTAGGCCTATATCGCTAGTACCAATTTCGGAGCTCCTTTTATGTTACATACTTTCGTTTTAAATGCCACATACTGTACATTAAGATTATTTCAACTTAATGGCAATTCATGTATTGGTATAGCTCTACGATCGATATTTAACGAGAAAGTTGTCTTAGTATCCAAAAATTACCTGTTTATTTACCTATTAATTACCTGTTTACTTCTTTCCCAATAGGGAGGCACCTCAGACGCTCTACGAACTGCTAAAGTCAAAATAATTGATTGGATCAAATGCGAATCTCAATTTAATTACGGCAGAGTAACCATTAACATGATTTGTGTTTTTGACAAGAACAAAGCTTGGTGTGCTGGGGACTCGGGGAGCCCAATTTTCACTACGCCCGGAGAGCAGGTGGGCATTGTGTCTTCTTCGACAACCATTAAGGTCGATGGAGTTTACGTTTCTGCATGTGGACATTCGACCCAGCCGGCCGCCATGACGAAAGTGCCGAACTATCAAGAGTGGATCAATTGGGCCACACAAAATAAGACGTTGTGGGTTGCATAAAATCTTATTCAGTATAGTAAATAATGACGTCTTCATTTGTTTTATTTCGTGTATTGTCAGACCATTAGTCAGTGAAAATGAGGTTACTGCATGTGAACATTCGACCCAGCCGGCCGCCATGACGAAAGTGCCGAACTATCAAGAGTGGATCAATTGGGCTACACAAAATAAGACGTTGTGGGTTGCTTAAAATCTTATTCAGAATAGTAAATAATGACGTCTTTATTTGTTTTATTTCGTGTATTATCAGACCATTAGTCAGTGAAAATGAGGTTACTGCATGTGGACTTGCGACCTATAGGACCGTCATGACGAAGGTGCCAAACTATTGAGATTGGTTCAATTGGGCTACACAAAATAAGACGTTGTGGGTTGCATAAAATCTTATTCAGTATAGTAAATAATGACGTCTTCATTTGTTTTATTTCGTGTATTGTCAGACCATTAGTCAGTGAAAATGAGGTTACTGCATGTGGACATTCGACCCAGCCGGCCGCCATGACGAAAGTGCCGAACTATCAAGAGTGGATCAATTGGGCCACACAAAATAAGACGTTGTGGGTTGCATAAAATCTTATTCAGTATAGTAAATAATGACGTCTTCATTTGTTTTATTTCGTGTATTATCAGACCATTAGTCAGTGAAAATGAGGTTACTGCATGTGGACATTCGACCCAGCCGGCCGCCATGACGAAAGTGCCGAACTATCAAGAGTGGATCAATTGGGCTACACAAAATAAGACGTTGTGGGTTGCTTAAAATCTTATTCAGTATAGTAAATAATGACGTCTTTATTTGTTTTATTTCGTGTATTATCAGACCATTAGTCAGTGAAAATGAGGTTACTGCATGTGGACTTGCGACCTATAGGACCGTCATGACGAAGGTGCCAAACTATTGAGATTGGTTCAATTGGGCCACACAAAATTTAAGACGTTGTGGGTGAGTTAAAATATTATTCAATGTAAATAAATAATGACGTCTTCATTTATTTTATATTGTGCGTTATCCAGACCATTAAAGTCAGTGATAATGAGGTTACTGCATGAGGACATGACTGAACCGTCATGATGAAAGTGACAAACTATCTAACTATGATGATTACTTGATTGCATAATTTAATAGAAATAGTATGCATTTATTATTATATATAAATTATTATTATTATTATTATTATTATTATTATTATATATTAAATTATTATTATATATAAATTATTATCAAGATTTGACTAATGGGACCGCACAAGATAATGCGTTGTGCTTTGATTAAATGCATATGTACAATACAAATTAATAATGTTTCTTTGATTTGTGCGTTCTATTTTGTGGGTTATCAATACCATTGATGTCAGTGACGTTGAGGTTAGAGGGTACTGTATGTGGACATCAATTCGATGAGAGTTATACGTAACTTGGCGGTAGTAGTAGTATGGTTTGACACAGTCTCAATGGACTACTCTACAAAGAGGTCTATTTCGATAATAATTGCATCAATAATAATCCCAACCAAAACACTTCGTGTAAAAACAAGTTCCTACCAATTGTAGGAAGTGTGCAAAACGTTTAGCCAATTAAGGTTGTCAGATACAGAAGTTGGCCAAGTTCTTGGGCCAATTAATGGTGTCAGATCCATCAGTTGACCATGCTCCTTGGGCTTTTCATTAAAAATAATAGTAATATTAATAATACAAGTGTATATACAGTAGTAGTAGTGTTCGTCGGGTTAATAACGACTTATGCCTCATATTTGGGCCCATAGAGCGACCCCGACTTGACTGTCCTATGCCGGCCCATAGGACAGTGGACCTCCTGATTATAGTGGATTCGGAACCACTTGGGAAACACAGTGAAGTCACACGATTAGTTCGGAGGTGACCAGGACAAGTCCTACCATGTTTCCCTACCGGCACTGTGCACACGACTAAGTTATCTGCAGCTTTGAACCTGCTCTGGTCCGCTGGATTGAACTTGGTATGGCGGCCGGCTAACTTGGCGGTAAAATGTAGGCTAATGATTGACAATGAACGGCATGCAAATAATGATTATTGTAAATGTTTCAAGATGAGCACATGATGAAATTTGGTGGTAAGAAGTAACGATGAAAATTATACAGGATGCAACAGCTCTTATTGTAGAATCTACAATGACGATCATTTCAAAAAGGCCATTTTTGGTGAAAAGGTCAGGTTAGGTATTTGAGCTGGACGGTGTTATTGTGTCCTTTAATCTAAAGGTAAATCCTGACGCTGTGTTTATAACAGCACGGTTCTAACGTATAGACTATTGTATAATATATATCGTGGCTTTTTCTTTAAAATAAATAATAAATAAATAAATATTGACTTTTTGTTCTATTACTAAGCCAACTTAGCGGAGTTTGGGCTATAAAGCCCTCTCTTACACTCAACTAGGAAGGCCCGGGACCGCCTGCTTTACATGCCCTCCGAAGCATGGCTAGAAAAAGTAGGAAGTGTAGGGCTCGAACCAACAACCTTTCGGGTGAAAGTCAGAGTCCGTACCACTACTCTACATGTCCTTTATGAAGAGTTACATCTGCAACCCTAATTAATAGCATTGAATATATAACACTAGTGTTATATATTCAATGTTAATAGTTACCTTATCTTCAGTGGTAAGGGAAAACGCGGCTTTCAGGCGTATTTCTGAATATAACATCCCGAATAGAGCAGTGGCCAAGAGAAGGAAAGAGTCAGTAAATAGCATCAGGTGGTAAGCTTTGCAACATGCGTTATAATAGCCTACCACATATACCGTTATTATTCCACTTGTAGCAACTTTGTCAAAATTGGAGTGTTTCCGTTTATCATATAGGCCTAATTGATTTCATTTAATATTTAATATTATTTTATATTTAAAATGTAATCTTCCAGAAAAGTTTTTTGGAAGTTATCTTTTTTTTTGTCACCCAGTTTTGCATTTGTCTAACCAATTTTTTTCCAAATAAAATACTAAAAATACTATAATATATAAGTTATTATGTATACTACTGTAGCAGTATCTAGCTCTTGAGGGACACCTTTACAAATCACGCATCACACTGTAAGCTCATATCCATGGCCTTGCCCAGGGGGGTGGTCCATGGGGTCCGGACTCCCCCCCCCCAAAAAAAAAAAAATGTTTGTATGTAAACCTGTATGGTTTGAAGAATTTATCCATTAATTGATTAATAAATTACATTAAATTTTTTTTGATCCCCCCCCCCCCGAAATCAAAACCTGGGCACGGCCTTGCTCATATCACCAGATATCTAATTAAGATACGATTCAAGTCTTAATTAATTATGCTAAGAACGTAAGCATTTATAATAGGTACCATATTATATTTAATTAAAGTCAATATTCGCTTGTGATTATAATGATCAAGGTCTATCTTCGCCCGCATTGCAGTGTTAGATCATGAAAAGGAAACTGTCAATAATTTTCGTAGTTTTTAGGCTGTGCGTTTTGTTTGAAAATGCAGCAGGTAGGTTGCTACATATGCGCTATGTTAGATCCAAAGTTTAACCCGTGCTCAAGCAAAAACCGTGCGAACGAGAGATTGTATTGCGCATTAATCGGGAGTTCGTTGGCATTCTGAAGTGGGTATTAGCGAGACAGATGATGATAAATAAATAGGCCTAGATAGAAAATTCATGTATTTAAATTTAATATTAATATTATATATGAAATATTCGACAACAGGAACCAAGGTTACCAAGTTTCTTGTTAGGTTGAGCATTTAGGAAAATTTAATTTTTTCTAGCAAAAAGGCGGATATATAATGGCACAGTGACGACCATACAGAATTACCCTTCGGATGTTATTATATTTTATAAAAATCACCACCAATGTGGTGGAAGTATTTTATCTCAGTACCACGTTCTTACAGCAGCCCATTGCTTACTCACCTCCAATGGAACTATGTAAGTGTTTAACAAATACAACAGGTATTATCGTAACAGACAATTGGAGCGGGGAAAGTCTTACAGGTGTAGAAAGTCAATGGCTAGCGCAGCTTTACAGTTTAGACGACTACTTAATTGTGCTAAGTTGCATAAAAATTTGAATCTTAATTGTCGTTGAGCATCAATTAAGGTATCTAGCATAAGCTGAGTACGGTGGAATCTTTATTGCAGTGGTATAGCTTAGTAGTATAGTTTTATACGGCACTGACAAAGTGGATGGAACCTCTGGAATCGTATCTGGAAGAGTCTCTTCAACCAAAAGTCAAATTGAGTGTTTAAAATTGATTACTATCTTCTCAGACGAAACACAGCCGACTATCTTGCAAAATACGGCCCTGCCAAAGTGGACGAAATAACTGGAATCTCAACCAAAAGTCAATTCAGTGTTTACAATTGATAATGAACTTTTCAGACGAAACACAGCCGACTGACTATCTTGCAAAATACAGCTTGTATACGGCACTGACAAAGTGGATGGAACCTCTGGAATCTCAGCCAACATCAACCGTGTCGTATCTGGAAGAGCCTTTTCAAACAAAAGTCAATTGAGAGTTTTAAATTGATAACTATCTTTCCAGACGAAACGCAGCCGACTATCTTGCAAAATACGGCACTGACAAAGTGGATGGAACCTCTGGAATCTCAGCCAACATTAGCCGTGTCGTATCTGGAAGAGCCTTTCCAACCAAAAGTCAGTTGAGTGTTTAAACTTGATAACTATCTTTCCAGACGAAACACTGCCGACTATCTTGCAAAATACGGCACTGACAAAGTGGATGGAACCTCTGGAATCTCAGCCAACATTAGCCGTGTCGTATCTGGAAGAGCCTTCTCAACCAAAAGTCAATTGAGTGTTTAAACTTGATAACTATCTTTCCAGACGAAACACTGCCGACTATCTTGCAAAATACGGCACTGACAAAGTGGATGGAACCTCTGGAATCTCAGCCAACATTAGCCGTGTCGTATCTGGAAGAGCCTTTCCAACCAAAAGTCAGTTGAGTGTTTAAACTTGATAACTATCTTTCCAGACGAAACACTGCCGACTATCTTGCAAAATACGGCACTGACAAAGTGGATGGAACCTCTGGAATCTCAGCCAACATTAGCCGTGTCGTATCTGGAAGAGCCTTCTCAACCAAAAGTCAATTGAGTGTTTAAACTGGATAACTATCTTTCCAGACGAAACACTGCCGACTATCTGGTAAAATACGGCACAGACAAAGTGGACGAAACCACTGGAATCTTAACTAACATCAGCCGTGTGTATCCTCACGTGGGATTTCATCATAACGACAATGACATTGGTGTCATTACATTAAAATCACCAATCCAATTTTCCAATGTGGCCGCACCCGCTGTGTTAAGGAGGACTGCCCCTAAAACCGGTTATAAACTAGTCGTCGTTGGTCATGGATTTACTGTATACAACGTAAGTTCGAAGGCTCTACTTACTTTACTTTCACTTTTACTTTGGCTTATCCTCATGGAGGGTCGGCGGCCCGACAGCAGCATTTCCACACAGTCCTGTTGTGTGCGTCCTCGGTTGAGAGCCCCAAACTTCTCATATCTCCTTTCTTCTCAGTGTGATTTCAAATGTTCACCAACTTGAAAAATACGCTTTTAGAAAACTGTTTCCTTAGGGGAGCAAAATGTTGACTAGTAACCAACTGCACCGTCCGTCGTCGGTAGTTGAATTTCTTTTCCTGTGATAATGATCTAGCACTTGCCTTATGAGACAATTGGACTAACGTATGTATGATGTTGGAGTTGGGAGTCAGGCCAGAATGTAGGCCCATAGGTCCTCCATGCAGACGTACATGTCCATTTTTAATTCTTCAGCGAATCTCGCTATGGCAGCAGGTTGGACTACTGGAGCCCAACTGTCATTAGCAACAGTGTATCCTAGATGCTGAAGTCTGTGGCACTCAGCAAGAATGTGCCGTCCAGCCTAACCACTGTCCGCTTCTTGAGCAAATTCTAATTTCACAGGAAACCTCGATCGTACAACTATCAAATGGTCTAATTTCCTAGATGGAATAGTCTTTTACATCATGAGATGTACGTTATTGCCACTTTTTTAAAACGTACACACCTTCTTTTGCAGGGTCAACATTCAAACGATTTACAAAAAAGAACTATAACAATTTTCGATAAGAATCAATGCAAGAAAATATATAGCCGAATTAACATAACCGAAAACATGATATGTACGTTTGAGAAAAATGCGGCGACCTGCCCAGGGGATTCGGGCAGTCCAGTTTTTACACTGTCAGGTGTGCAAGCTGGTCTTGTGTCAGCGGGACCTAAATATGCCAACAAAACTGTGGCCTGCGGTCACCCAACAAATCCAGCAATCATCACCAATATTGCTAACTACCAGGAATGGATCAACAAGGCTACCCAAAGCCTGGCCCAATGGGTCAACTAATTAACATGAAACTCAAAACTGATCTATAATACTGAAAAAAAAAAAATACTTTTGCACAAACCATAGTAAAGCTTTTGCAGTTTACGTATCTTGTATATATATATCGTATCGCCATCCTGAGCACAGAACGGCGTAAGTCGTAACCAACATTTTTGTCGTATTTGGATTAAGTGACCCTTGCATCATATACCGCAAAAAATTCAATCTTGTTAAATACGGTTAGGCTGCAACATCCGATTAGGAGGGCGTATCTACCTATTTGTAGCAAACTAAGCACAGAAATGAAATTATCTCGAAATGTTGTTTTTGGTGGTACATACGCTTTTGACTTTCTCGGGACTCTCATAAGCTAATCATAGTCTTGTGGGATCTCATTACTAATCTGTCAGATATCTGACTTCTTACCAAAAACGGCCAGTGACTATACCAAGTTGAATTTACCAGAACAGAGCCTGTTAAGAATTGCAGCAAACTTGGTAGCGTCCACAGCGTTGGCAGAGAAGGCATTCTAAATGCGTGTCGAGTCCTGCGGTCACCTCCAAATTAACAGTGACTTCACTATGTTGCCCAAGTGGTTCAGAATTTATAATATTCAGGAGGTCCACCATGTCACTCAGAAACTCCCATTTTCCCTGAGGTGAAGGAGTCTACCCCTAGGGTGCCTCTAGTCTAGTTAATAAACAGGTTCACTGACCCCGCCAGGCCGTAAGGTATCCTTACAGCAGAAATAATGGAAGCAGGCATTAGAAATACTGAAACTAAACTTCTTACCAAAAATTATACTTATGCCTTATTTTTATTTAATTAACAGGACATCCAGAGCAGTGGTAAGGGATTTTTTTAACTTCTGTCATACTAGTATAATATATATATATATATATATAATATATATAGTATAATACCTCAATTGAGTATCTAGGGTACATATTTAATTAAATATAATTAAACCTGTTACTTTGATTAGTAATTAAATGCCTAACACTGTAGGTTTTAATGATATTATTACTCTGCTATCTCATTATACCATTTCACCTTAGAGTACCGCATGTCAGTATATATTATGTCAAAGCATTTTATACACTTCTAGACATGTTCGTAAGTCTAATTTCGTTATATTTTGTGGTATTAGTTTTCATCTTCACGTTTGAAAATGCCATTGGTAAGCATATGAATAAACAGAAAGGTTGTTTGATATACATAGGATGAATAAGTGTTTGTCAATAAAATCTAAACTTTAGGCTTTAGGTAACAATCCTTATAACCCCACTATTTCGCGCCTATTTAAAAGACGCAGTCTGAGTTTCAAATCAAATCAAATTTATTGAATCAAATAACAACATTTACAATATTAAAAATGGAAGGGAGGCCCAAACGAAAAGTCCCATGCAGGGCCCCCCTTTAATAGTAAAAGTGAAAATTGGTACAAGTAATACAAGTAAAAAAATTTAAACGTTAATAGAAAATAATTGTGCAACCAGATAACTGAATTAGTGTAGGCTAATCATAAAATATTGGTTGACAATCGACACTGAGAGAACATCCACTTAACAGTTTATCCCGATTTTCAATAAGTCTAGTTGCCAAGTAAGGACGTGATGTTATTGGGGTTGGAAGAAATTAGGTAGTTTATATGTGTCTTGAGACTTGTTATGCTGACGGAGTCCTTTATGTTGTCCGGTAGAGAATTGTTTACTTGAACATGTTTTTCTATTTATCAATTAGTATATATACGATAGGGTACCCAGATAGATAATATGTGTAATTCCAAAGTAAACTATATTCCCTTTCCCAAAGCACTGAATAGATCTATAGATTTGACGATTGCAAATTCTAAAACTTGCAGACTAACAGGCTACATTACAACACAGTAATAATGGCAGGATACGCAATGTATTGGAGAATCCATAATTTATTCAAAACCAAAACGCTGCTTGTGAAAGCAACCTGTTTGGTGTTGCTACTCTATTTTTTAGAAAGATCGATAGAAAGGTTCCGCAGCAAAATGTATATCATTTTTTTTTTGTAGCTTTTCGTGAAAATTGAGTGTTTTTTTTAATGTTTTTTACCCCAAGAGCCAAACTATCAAGAGACAAGCGACCTTTTGCGTTTTGTTAACATTAATAACGACTACAATATGTGCCAATTTAAATAAAATAATTTAAGCAGTTTTTTTAAAATGGTTGGGAGGGTAAAATAACCCAAAATTGAGTTATAATATCATAAATAAATGAGAACATTTTGTTCCATTAATAAGCCAACCTAGCGGAGTTAGTGCTATGAAGCCCTCTCTTACACTCAATTAGGAAGGCCTAGGACCGCCTGCTTTACATGCCCTCCGAAGCATGGCCGGAAAATGTAGGAATTGGGGGATTCGAACCAACAACCTTTCGGGTGAAAGCCAAAGTCCGTACCACTAACTCTACATGTCTTGGCTACTATGTACATGTGTCTTTAATTTTGTGAACCTATAGTACAAATCAAAACCCACCCATGTAGTTTTTTTCGAAAATTATCAAACAGACAGACTGGCAGCAGACATTTCGTAAGAACCACTTTATAGGTTTCCTGGGACCACAAAAGGTGTAAATCCACAGAAAAGTTCGCTACAATCACAAAGCTTTCCTTTAACTAACGTATAAATATATGAAAACAAAAAGCCTGACATTCAAATATAGGTACCTACCTACCTAATAAAACTCCAAAATAATTTTTTTGCAGCTCGAAGGCGCATTTATCGTGGACAAGAAGCGACCATAGAAGAATATCCTTCGAATGTTATAATTTTTCACCAAAAATATTACACATGTGGGGGAAGTATTTTATCCCAGTATCATATACTCACAGCGGCTCATTGCCTTCTGCTTAATGGAACTACGTATGTACCTATGCATGAATATGAATATTATACGCTACAATATACAGTATTAGTTTGAAAGATAGTGTTTAACACCTGATTCCATGATGAAATCTCTGTTATGGTTAATTTGACTATAAAAGAGGTTGTACCAAATAGAGAAACTGTAAGATTAAATATCTAAAATATAAAACATTATCAACACACAGCACCATTGCCCTCTAAGTCGCCGTTACAAGTCTTTTATAACTTCAGGGAGCCTTCCCATTAGTAGTCTAAGAGACATGTACTTAGCACTCTGATTGGCTAAGAATGATGCACAATTGAAGACAGCGGGCTATAGGTACACTGGTACACACGTGTATTACCTTTAGACTTAGCTGTCCAGAGTGTATCATCATTATCATGCAATTGAGAACAATTGTCAGCACAACATCTCGCTTTTTTAAAGCAATCTCTTCCAACTACTACACTTATCAAATAATGTTCCATCTGGATTTTCAGCATACCTGCAGCTGAGTTTGTTATAAAATACGGTAGCGATCGAGCAGACAGCGGATTTTCTAACGGTTTCTCTACTAACATCAGCTACACTCTGCCCCATGAAGCTTTCTCCAGAGAAAATCCCCCCAAAACTTCTGACAACGATCTTGGCATCATGTTTGTGGAAACACCTTTTGAGTTTTCCAGTGTAGTTTCTCAAGTAAAGCTGAAAAAATCAGCCCCTGCCATTGGGGAAAGTCTTGTGGTCGTTGGACATGGCCACGAAAAGGCACCAGGGGTAAGAGAATAATCCCAGTATATATATATATATGGAGCAAAGAAGGATAACTTAATCCAGGGCTTAGAGTCATCATTAAGTTTGAATAATTTGTAAACAAAGGTAAAATGTCATTTGAGGAGGCTGCTTACAAACACGGACAATTCCAAGTTGTAGAATTTTTCAGGAGAGCGGATTTTCTATTGAATATTTTGATGAAGCTTGTGACTAACCTTAGACTTCTCAGCGCTTCTGTGCGCAATCTGGCTGCTTTTGTCACGTTATTTTACAACGTGCAGGTGGACATTAAAATTTTCTGCAAGTTCGGATCAAAACCAATTTATTAAAAAATGGAGTTGTCCAAGTTTGTAACCAAGCTCCTCATTTCTGCCTGCCAGTCTTATACCCTGAAAAAATGACAAGTTTTGCCTCTATAGGTTTAATTAATTAATTATTAACCGAAACTAGAGGAAATAGAAAAACTGGACTTAGTAGTCTTCTACAACTTAAATCGAAAAGCCAAATCTTGCCTTGTTGTTTAAACAAAAAATAAGAAGTCTGTAACAACAACAAATTTTGGGGTACCTATACTTACGGCCGACACTCTTAAGTATCGGCATTGAATATATAACACTAGTGTTATATTATATTTAATGGTATCGGGCTGCCAATTTCCTACAGGACGTACACATAACAAACAACTGTATTGCCCGAAAATGCTATTTTTTCAATTTATTTCAGGGTTTCCATTCAGATGTTTTACGATACACGACATTGCGAGTCTTTGATTATGAGCAGTGCAAGAATCTCTATAAACAAGGTCTCATCACCCAAAACATGATGTGTTTGTTTGAGCCCGACAAGGCATGGTGCGCTGGCGATTCAGGAAATGCTGTTTTTACAAAAAGCCCCGGTGTGCAAGTTGGAGTTGCATCTTGGGGACCGTTTATTAAAAAGGGCTCCAAAATCAGGGCGTGCGGACACCCCACCCTACCCGTTGTCATGACAAAAATTGCAAATTACGAAGAATGGATCAATTGGAACACCCATAATTTGACGAAATGGGTAGATAATTATTGATTACTTAAAGGGATGTAAATTGCAAAATGCACACATTATAAATAAATCAATAATGGTTTTATTTCTGCAACTACTTTACGCGCACCATTTCGACCACAGCGTAAAGGCTCATCTGTTAGGGCCTACGTCTATAAAACTCCCTTCAAATAATAAAACTCACACACACAACTAGGAAGACACGGGACCGGCTGCTTTGCATGCCCTCCAAACAATATGGTCCAAAAACTATGCAGAGTGTGGTACTCGAATCAACAACCATTCGGGTGAAAGCCACAGTGCCCACAGTCCGTACCACCGCTCTACAATAAAACTTGACAAAAGTCTACATTTCTGACCTAGCTCAAGCCGGCCGCCATACCAAGTTGAATCCAGCGGACCAGAGCAGGTTCAAAGATGCAGATAACTTGGTCGTGTGCACAGTGCCGGTAGGGAAACATGGTAGGACTTGTCCTGGTCACCTCCGAACTAATCGTGTGACTTGACTGTGTTTCCCAAGTGGTTCGGAATCCACTATAATCAGGAGGTCCACTGTCCTATGGGCCCACACCGTGGCCTGGGACTGTGTCGAACCATTCTACTACTACCTAGCTCAACCCAACCGATGACTTCGGCCTAACTTACGACTTTCATTGACATAGAGGTACAGCTTGATCAAGCTCCTAAGAGTCTCTAACCACCATGCGATCGGAGACCTGTCGTAACTCAACATAAATATTACCTAGTGGTTAAAGTGGATTTTCTGATAAATTGCTTATGATGAATTTTTTTCATACAACCAAAGAAGCATTGCACATGAGGAAACTTCCAGAAAATACACTTCATCTAAAGGTACCACGCAATTTCCATTCCCATTTGTTTTCGCATTTCCCTTCAAATGAGTATTTTTAAAATAGAGCTTCTTCAATTTGGGCGGGACACATTTCCTGGGAGGAGGGGGGTGGACATTTTCCTGTCCTTTTTCATTTCCTTCATTTATCCCGTTGTCACAGGAAACAGGAAGGGATATCACTTTTCAAAGAGAAACAACCGTTAGGCACGGAACCTGCTGCGTCAGTTCTGCGAAACGAAGTAATACGACACACAGGAATGAAACAAGTTTAACAGTACGATGTGTTGAAATTTTTACGTTAATCGAGAACCGCTTGCGCACGAACATAAAATTATTATTGTCGATTGAAGTACTTTGTATCAATACAAAAAGTATTAGACTGTGCGGTTCATTTGCTAATTGCCCAATTCTGATTCTACCTAAGTAACTCAGTGGATAGTACATTGCGCAGTATATATACACTTGAGCCGGCCGCCATACCAAGTTGAATCCAGCGGACCAGAGCAGGTTCAAAGCTGCAGATAACTTGGTCGTGTGCACAGCGCCGGTAGGGAAACATGGTAGGACTTGTCCTGGTCACCTCTGAACTAATCGGGTGACTTGACTGTGTTTCCCAAGTGGTTCGGAATCCACTATAATCAGGAGGTCCACTGTCCTATGGGCTGGCATAGGACAGTCAAGTCGGGGTCGCTCTATGGGCCCAAATATGAGGCCTAAGTCGTTATTAACCCGACGAACACTACTACTACTGTATATACACTTGTATTATTAATATTACTATTATTAAAATATTATGGTATTATTATGTAAGTAATTGTATTTTGTAAATATATGCTTTTTGTCCAGGGGATACTGGACAGGGAAAAGAAAGAAAAGAATTATTATTGAAAAGCCCAAGGAGCATGGTCAACTGATGGATTTGACACCATTAATTGGCCCAAGAACTTGGCGAACTTCTGTATCTGACAACCTTAATTGGCTAAACGTTTTGCACACTTCCTACAATTGGTAGGAACTTGGCTTGTTTTTACATGAAGTGTTTTGGTTGGGATTATTATTGATGCAATTATTATCGAAATAGACCTCTTTGTAGTGTAGTCCATTGAGCCTTGCGCTGCCAACGATCCCATCGGTTCTATGAAATTATTGTTATTTCATCCGAATTAATTTTTAGCTGTTGGAAAGCTCGTCGACTCCTCGATGTCAACCGACACCGACATCAAGTGACAATAGGCAGGCTGAGATATGCCTATCATTGACATTGTACCGAGAGTTAGCTCGATTTTACCGAGTATGGAAAGAAGTCAAAACAGTAACTGGTATATAGGAGGCACTTAGGCCCAAATGACAGTATGTTGCCTCCTCGTTCACTCCTCGATGTCAACCGACACCGACAACAAGTGACAATGGGCAGGCTCAGACATGCTTATCATTGACATTGTACAGAGAGTTAGCTCGATTTTACCGAGTATGGAAACAAGTCTAAACCGTAACCGGTATAGAGTAGGCACTAAGGCCCAAATGACAGTATTTTGCCTGCTCGTTCACTCCTCGATGTCAACCCACGCCCACTCTAACAAACACGAGTATCCCACAGTAGACAACGACAACACTGACAAGAACACAAGAACAGCTATTTACAAGACAATCATTAGAATATGGACGAGGAAAGAACTGGACAAATTACAATAGTAATGCGACGACAAAGTACAATAGTTGTAATGAGTAATTGTTTGTTTCTAATTTTTTAATTTTAATAATATTTTATTTTTAATAATCTAAGTAAATATATATAATACCGTAGTCTTAGTTTAGTGCTACCCTCGCACGCCCATGGCATGAGGGGGCACTACTTTATATATGTACCGAGAAAAAATGTAAAGAAATTACACGGATTTATTATTATTATTATTATTACTACAAGTGACAATGGGCAGGCTCAGACATGCTTACCATTGACATTGTACAGAGAGTTAGCTTGACTTACTGTCCTATGGGCCCACACCGTGGCCTGGGACTGTGTCCAACCATACTACTACTAGCTTGACTTAGCAGAGTATGGGAACAAGTCTAAGCCGTAACCGGTATAGAGTTCTAATGTACATTATTAATGTTTTTCAACCAGGATTTTATTCTTCTGCTGGGAGCCCTCTGTCCTTCTATCTTCCCTTGGATTATTACAGAAAACAATACTTTTCGTTTAGTTGGCCAATGTATTTCAGTCCCCGTTTCTTAACCGTCAGCAGCAAGTTCACTCCTCGGTGTTAATCGGCACCGACAAGAAGCGCAAATGGATAAGCTCAGAGTCTCAGACATGCTTGTCATTGACGTTGTACGAAGTGATAGCTCGACTTAACCAAGTATGGGAACAAGTCTAAACCGTAACCGGTATAGAGTAGGCACTAAGCCGCAAATGACGGTATGTTGCCTGCCAAATAACCCCGCATAAACAGCTTATTTACATAAATTATTGACACAACGACGTCGTGAGGAGTCCATAATACGGAGCACATCAGGGCAATTTAGCATTAATTAGAATGACAATACTGTATGGGGGTACTTACGTTAAGGGTCCATGTAAGGCGGTGAGGCGGGGGGTTGGCCACCACTGAACACTCCATGTACGCGTCTGAGCCTTCAGTTATGGAGCTCCCATTGATGTTGGGGCCGTAATGTACCGAGGCGATCGGCGTATCTGTAAGGAAATTATTAAAGTCAGTGGTGTACAAAATTTTTGCTACTTTTATATTTTTGCGTGGGCAGGTTGTTTGTGAAGCTGCGATGGATGAAATGTTTGATTTTAGGTGGTTCCATTCACCACTTGAAAAGTAACCCCAAAGACTCTCTTGGTTCTGCGCTTTCCTCTTCAGATCTTGGTACGTTCGGGCTTCTGCGTCCTCCTTCAGTTGAACCATGAATTTCTTCTTCGGCTGCCCTCTTCTACTGGTTCCTTCCACTGTGCCCTCAATGATGGTGTGTACCAGATTTTCGTGCCTTAATAAATGCTCTACCCCGCTCTTCTACTCTTCTCTTTTTATATGAGGTAGCAGCTGTCTGTCATCTTCAATAGCCTCTTGCACTCTTTCTATCGTCACGTGGTCCCTGTAACTGTTCTGTAACACTATATTTCTAACGCTTGAAGCCGCACCAGTTCTTTACCTGCTATAGTCCAGGTTTATAAGTCCAGGTGCACCTATAATAAAACACTCCATACACAGGTTTTAAGGAACTGCTTCCTGATGCATATTCAAGTGTGTTGACAGATTGCAGAACTTGGAATTTTTATCAAAGGGCACTTTTGCATTTGGAGACTAAAACCCCTAAAAATTGAGTTAGCCTAAATTATAAAAATTGATAGATAGAAAATATGGTTTTGTGAACTCAAATGCTGAATTTCATCATAATCCACCGAAAAGTTTGCCCACAAATCATCGACGGTTTGACAGACAGACTGATAGATTTTTTTTTTTTAAAACCAAAAACCTTAAAACCTCAAATCCGTTGAAATCTCAAAAACTTAAATTTTGACAATCACATAGCTATCCTTATACAAAATTATAAGTAGTAAAGCAAAAATGCGCATGAACAGCTTTGTCTAAAAACTTCAAACAAGTCCCCAGTATTATTTCTCAATTCTCTTGTGACGGGCCGGGGAATTAAAAAACAACATGAATCAACCGCGAAAAACACACCGGAAACGGAAACAATGGCCGCCGGAAGTCACTGTTAAAAATTCAAGTTTACTTCTGCTTTTGAAATAAAATGTAGCATTTATATTTTTACCGTATAATAATCGTTCATTAGGGTCGACAAAAGACCGCAAAACATTTCACTGCTGCAGTCTATCTCCTGTTGGTCCCCAGCAATATTTACCAACTTTGTTTTTACTGTTATAAATCCTTCACGCGCGGGATTATCTGGATTTTGCGACGCTGCATGTCTCTATCTGTTTTTTACATTTTGTGCTTTTTGAATTTTCTGTTGCGTTTTCTCTATGACGTATTTGTGTTGAGCAATACACCAGCTGTCCGAAGCAAATGTAATTAGTCATGTAGCTGTTCGGATTAGCTGGATATCTATCTGCCTATCTGAATACGCACTGTTTCAATATTTCATGTGTACAGATGATCAGATGTTTAGATCCACAGACCCTTAATCTAACTTACTTAAACTTCTCCCTCCTCATAAGGAAATTCAAATTGCAAAACTCCAAGTTAATACAATAATACAATATAATAAGCTTTCATACTGAATATTAACCCAATAATAGCTATTGTACTTCATCACAGAATACGAATACAATTTGGTTAACAAAAGGCATACATGTAATGAGTGCAGGTGTACTACAATATAATGTAGCTTTATCCAAAATCCCTGGTGCATGTACTGTATGCTGTTTTAATAAGCAAAACCCTAGTCCATTCACATTTCCTGCATACATTTGATAATATTGTGAATTTAATGGGGTTCTATATTTGTGCACCATATTTCCGGTGTTATCTTCGTGCTTTTCTTCCTTTCTCACACCAAGTAGGGAAACCAGGAAGGGCTAAAGGGTAGGCAGGAAGGGACGGGGGGGGGGGGGAGAATGGAAAAGTAACACCACAATGGAAAAGAAGACATGGAAATGGTACAAAAGAATTCAGGCTAATGGGCTGTGGTTGATGGTTAAAAGTGAACTCACAAGCGTTTATTCAACAGCTACAGTCGACATCATTAGGTTTTAATATAATTTTATGAACTTAGGCCTGATTCATGTTGTATTGAACCTTTCCAAAGCCCTCCAATGGATTTTCAGGCGTTATTGGTATTGTTTCCACATGAATTTTTGGCCGTTGGCAAATTAGTATAAGTCCTCGATGTCAACCTACACCGGCTACTACCTCATGTTACCGATGTGAGTTGACATCGGGCACGAGTGCACCAGTTTACCAACGGCCATAATTCATATGGGAACAATAGACTACCTATAATGACCAAGATAGCAATTGAAATAGCAATAATAAATTAAGAATAAAAAAAGATATATTTTTGTTAAATTATTCAATCGAGTAATCAACAATTCATCACCAAGACAGTAAAATACTAAAAAATATGGTAGTTCTGCCATAGTGCTAGTGTCTTAGTAACAGCGTAGATAGCTTTCTCTAAAAGATGGTCTCTAAGCAATTTAGGGAAGTTAGTAGCATTTCTCACAGCTCTCAGTTTATTTGGGAGTTTTCTAAGGTAGGTGAAACATCAAAAATGGTGTGGCACTGCATCAACCTCCTAATAAAGGTGTGTCGGGAAAACTCAGTCTCGCTGATTTGGGTCCCGGCGCACTCGAACTTTGATGGGAATGAAAGAGCCGACGAGCTGGCTCGAAAAGGTGCAGAAACGCCATTCATTGGTGCAGAACCTAAGTACGGGATGGCTTATTGCCAGGCCCGTACTTCTGTACAAAAATGGGTGCAGAGAAAAACTGCAGAGGAATGGAAGAAAGTCGTCCCGGAAAGCAGATTTGCTAAGAAGGTTATTCCGGGTCCTAGTAAAAAGCTCACCGATCAGCTTCTCTCTTTAAGTAGAGAGCAAGCCAGAAGGGTGGTTGGCACGCTTACGGGCCACGGCCACTTCAACAAACACATGCATAGGGTTGGCGTGAAAAACGGCAGTAGATGCAGACTGTGTGAAGTTGAAGAAGAAACAGCTGAACACATTCTCTTTGAATGTGAAGCGCTGGGACAAACTCGATACCAAACTCTTGGCCACCCTAGGTCTGAAGAGGAAACCATCCGATCTAATCCCATCACAAAAACACTAGAATTTATCAAAAAGACTGGTGTTATAAGATGGGCGTAGACGGCAAACGTGGAAGCAAAAGACCTTCTAGGTCGACGCTTATAGGAACTCAAACGAGTAGGCCCCACGAAAGAAAAAAAAAAAAAAAAAAAAAAAAAAAAGGTAGGTGAAACTTGTAGTATAGGATCCAGTCGCTCACACTTGACTGTGCGTGATACTAGCCTTACAAGGTCCCCCTTTGCCTCGTGTTGTAGGTGTGGGTGTCCCCATTATGTTTAAATTTCCCCCACACTTCAGACTTTGAGGTATGTAAAATGCATCGACATATGAGGAGCTTGGTTACAAACGTGGCCAACTCCATTTTTCTTAAAAAATGGGGTTTTGATCCGACCTCGCAGAAAATTTTAATGTCCACCTGCACGTTGTAAAATAAAGTGACAAATGCAGCCAGATTGCGCACAGAAGCGCTGAGAAGTCTAGGGTTAGCTATAAACTTAATGCAATTTTCAACAGAAAATCCGCTCTCCTGAAAAATTCTACAACTTGGAGTTGGCCATGCTTGTAAACTGCCTCCTCATATATAAAGACTGGAGGCTGTCATGATTTTTAATGTTATGAAGTGAGAGCGACAACTGTCACGAGGTTCCAGTTTTAGCTTTCGGAGCCCGAGTACAGCGCCTATATTTCCTGCGGCACTCTCCAGTCCAAAATGCCCTAATTTATAGAATAGAAATACAAATATCATTAAAAAGTCTCAGAAAAGAATAATCATATTGAGAGGTGAGCAAAATATTAAAAATTTCAAGAACTCTTGAAAGCATACATACTGAAAGCATTCTAATCAATAAGTAAAGTGATTTCCCAGAGCCTTTCAAATTTGAAATTACAGCAAATAATGGTCATGTCACATATGCAATTGAAAATTTTCTTTTGAAAATTTTCAGTATGCACATAGAGAAAATGTAATTTCCGCAATCATTACGTAATATATTACTGCGTCAAAGGCCATAAGAATGTTATTTTAGTGCAACGTACAGTATAATAACACATACATTATAAGGAAGTGTGGTGGTAATGGAATTATAAAATGTACGGTGAAAACCTCCCCCGCTCCCCGCATGCCCTCACCACCTCCTGGCCTTTCTCACACAGAGTGGTGAAATTCGCAGCTGGGAAAGTCATGCATTGATGTACAGCCAGACTCCCCAATGAGGTGTATTGGCTAGATTGCTGAAAAAACAAAAAAAAACAGTAAAAAATATCCCGAGGTATTATTTTGAAAAACTGCAGTACGAGTTTCATTGAAATCCATACATGTACATGAATCCAGAATATTAAGAAGATTCAGAAGATTAAGAAGATTTCTATGATTGGACGTATCTAGGGAAAAACCGTGC
Organism: Psococerastis gibbosa; assembly: GCA_963971405.1. Lineage (NCBI taxonomy): Eukaryota > Metazoa > Arthropoda > Insecta > Psocodea > Psocidae > Psococerastis > Psococerastis gibbosa. The sequence continues at coordinate 47,764,549 of OZ020484.1, forward strand.
ATGTTCCTAAATCGTCAAGAAATCGCCAAGAAGTCTCCAGCTCCAAACAGATGACAACAATGGAAAAGATGATGGCAAGTCGCACCCGCAAGAACGTTCGTGTGTACCGGGCCTATTAAGGGCATAAAATTTGGATCGGTTCGTTTCACAATTATATAAGTTAATAAGGCATTGATGGACTTAATACTCGGAAATTGCCATTGGAAAACCAACGGTGCATTATTTACTTAAAGACTTCTCTAAACCTCTCTCAGGTAATGTTTCATGACGCGCTCCAAAGATTCCACTTCATTGATTTTGTCTGCACCTTTCTGTTCTTCTTAAAATTGATGGCGGGTTTCACTGCTTCAAAATAAAACCACTTACCGTTTCTCTTCTCACTACTCTTTCTCACTGCTTTCAAAAAATCACATCATCTTCTATATTACTCTCTTATATTTGGTGTTCTTTATTATAGCCTCGCATAGCATGTTGAATCCACCAGAACAGAGCCTGTCAAATCTGCAGCAAACTTGGTAGTGTGTAAAGCGTTGGCAGGGGAACATGGTGGGATATAATCACGCGCTGGGACTACCAGCCAGTCGAAGTGCGTGCCACCGTCCAGGTCACCTTCGAATTCACCTTGTGACTTTAATATGGTTGAATGTTCCACAAGTGGTTCGGAATCCAATGTAATCAGGAGGTCCACCCTATCAGTCAACTCCCCTTCCCCCTGAGGTGAAGGAATCTGCCCTTAGGGTGCATCAAGATAAGAAACAGACACGTTCCCCAGGCTAACAGTGTTGCTTAAAGCAGAAATGCTGAAACTTAACTTGAGGCACCCTAAGGGCAGATTCCTACACCTCGGAGAGAAAGGGAGTTGACTGACAGGGTGGAACTCCTGTTTTTAGTGGATTCCGAACCACTTTGGGAACATAATAAAGTCACAGGATTAATTCAGAGGTGACCAGGATTCGACACGCACGTTGACTGACTGGTATAGTCTCGGCGCGTTATCATGTCCCTCCATGTTCCCCTGCCTACGCTGTGCACACTACCAAGTTTGCCGCAGTTTGAAACACGCTCTGCTCTCGTGGATTCAACTTGGTAAAGCCGTTGGCAATATTATTATATTATATTCCTAAAACAAAAAGACCCCCCCCCCCAAGGCCCAAATACAGTTTTATTTAATTGCATTGCAAAGACACGGGATAAAGTATAAGCTTAACATAGCGGACGGAAGGAAGGGAAAATATTACAAAATAACAGCGGGGGGTTTATGAAGTAGAAACATAATGTTAGGTTTCTACTTCATAATTCCACTTTGGGTTTGCTTCTCCCATTCTTGGCGCGTAAATCTTTTGCACGGACATCTCTCTCTGGGTGGGAGATGCAACTTTATTACAGTCCACATTATAAATTTTGGAAACATTCGTTTCGGATTCGGAGAGGGAATTCGAGGATTTCTATTTATAAAGGTCAGTAATTTGAATAGCCCATAAAGATTGAAGTCGGGTCCCACAATCTTTCGAAAAGTATCTATAAGGAAACCCGCCAGTTCATAATGTCGTCCTATTGTCCTCGGGCAGTAATAATCTACCATAAAAATGAGGTATTGAAGCTCCATGAATTTATGGTCTTATTTCGGATAAAATTTACTCTATTTTACGCTAGAACTCCCAGTGGTCCAGAGGTAGACATGTAGAGTAGTGGTACGCAATCTGACTTCCACACGAAAAGTTGTTCCTTCGAGTCCTCACTTTTCTGGCAATGCTCCGGTGAGCATGTAAAGCAAGCAGCCACGGCCTTCTTATATGAGTGCAATAGAGGGCTTTATAACGCCACTAGGCTGGCTTAGTTATGGAACAAAAGCAATTATTCATTTTTTTTTCAAATATGTCGTTCTCTTTCCAAAAAGTGTAAATTATAGGCTATTAACATAAATTTACGCGGTGATGCTCTTCCAATCAAAACTGAAAGCAGCTGCTTTTTGCTCCCCCCGCCCCCCCCCCCCAAATGCAAATGTGCTTTTGTCGGGGCAAAGTGTTCAGTGAAACGGGTAAACAGATAATGAAACCACATCGGCAGCGTTAATGAGCAGCGTATTTGGGAAAGCAGCCTGTGTCCCCAGCATATGTGCCGCAATGTAATTTCTAATGCCTATCAAATCACGCATAAGTGTTATTGTCTCTATATTTAAATTTATTGATGAATTGGACCGATGAAGGCGTTAAGTCACCCCAGATTTATTGCGTAAAAAAGGGTTAAGTCACACAAGCACCTCAAAGTTATCGCGGAAGAAGGAGTTAAGCCGCACCGTCAGTTCATATTTATTGTGGAAGAAGGAGTTAAGTCGCATGAACACCTCCGATAGTCGTGGAAGAAGGCGTTAAATCCCTATAACATCTCAGCGTTTTCGCGGATGAAGGTGTCGAGTCGCATTTTGATATCTCAGCTTTATTGATCAATAATGAAATGTTATACTCATCTGGTTTATCATTGAAGGGGTTAATTAGAATTTTTGTACTTTCCAGTGTATCATGATGGCTTTCGCGTCAGCTTTTTCATTGTCATATAAATAATAATGAAAGACTTTTAATTTTTATGGACCAAGGCCAAGGCTATGTCCCTACTTATTGTGACCCATTGGTCCTTGGCCCAATTCCCATGGATTTTGGGCATTATCTGTATTGTTTTCGTATGCATTTTTGGCCATTGGCAAACTCGTTTACGACTCGTGTCTGTACTTGGTTAAGTCATGCTCGTATCATACGAGTCCCACTTTACTCTTTCGCATAATATTTTCCAAGTAGTGTAGTACCTGATTAATAACTTTATATATAAAAAATTGCACTTAATTCCACAACATAAATTTTTAATAGTAACAGCAGTTTCGGTGTAACACCATCTTCAGACTCTTGAATTAAGTGCAATTTTTTATATATAAAGTTATTAATCATGTTCCACTTCCTGAAGTCACTGAAGAAACTCTCTCATGGATCTCTGCTGGATCGTTCAAATATAATGTGAAAGGGTGAGGAATAACTACCGTCTTTCTACAGGTATTAAAATGCCACATATCACTCCTTCCACCGGACCCTTCAATTCAATAAAATCCCCCGTCCGTCTGTCCCAGTCTTTGCCATAATATGGCTACATATTATGAAGTAATTTTAAGCTACGAAAATACTCATACCGATGGAGAATATAGGGAAATGCGCTTACCCTTGTCTTGTTTCGTAAAATAATACTAGGCCTATATACTTTACTACGTATTCAAGTCAGATTTGTATTTTTTATTGTACCAATTTTTCAGCAGACCTTTTTCAACCCGTACGAAAAAATCAGACACCATTAGTTCAACTACAATTTTAAGCTACCGTATTTTATATTTTATAACAATATCAGGCTACTTACAGTGAACTAGCAGCGACCACGTGTCTTCTCTTGCTTCGCTCAGGATATGAGGGTTGGTAGCTCTACAGGTCAGCGATTTGCCTAAGTCACTGGCTACAGGACGAAGTGATAATGTGCTGACCGTTGCGTTACCGTCCGGACTAACCTGAAACCAATAAGTAATTCAAAGAAAAACTATAATATTAAGAAATGAAAGAGCACGAATGTTACAGGGGATCTGGACCCCCCCCCGAAATATTTTCGGCATACACTAGATATAATGGAGTTTTATATATTGGTGTTACCTCACCTCCGGTGATTTCAGATAACCCCCCCCCCCCTGAAAAAGATTTCCGGCCTTTGTTATAACTCTCCAGTATAGTCAACATGGCTACAATTGCAATAATGACGGTCGATCTTCGATAGAAGAGGCATTACAAGAAGAAGAATGTGTATGTCGTTTGTGAATCCGAGGCAAACTACTAGCGCATTGGGTCATCCAGCATGTTCGAGTGCCTAGGAACGCACAGAAATTAACAAAAAAGTTAAATAAACAATGGAACGTCAATTCTAAATAACTGGGTACTGTAGGCCTACCGATTTCCTACAGACTAGCCGTATTTACCCGGCGGGTAAGATGGGGGTCCAGAGCTTAAACAATGAAGCAACAAAAAGTCGTGACTGACATTATGGTTGGAGGTTCTCTTGATATTGTAGGAATATATAAATATATATATATATATATATATATATATGTTGTTTCTAACGCCTGCTTTCAGCATTTTTTTTTTAACAACCCTGTCAGCCTGGCGGGGGGAGTGAGTCTGTTTGTTAACTTGAGGCACCCTAAGGGCAGACTCTTTCACCTCGGGGAAAGGGGAGTTGACTGACAGGGTGGACCTCCTGATTATAGTGGATTTCGAACCACTTGGGGAACATGGAAAAGTCACACGATTAAATCGGAGGTGACCAGGACTCGACTTATACTGCCAAAGCGCGTTATCATGTCCCACCAGGTTCCCCTGCCAACGCTGTGCACACTACCAAGTTGCCGCAGTTTGAAACATGCTCTGCTCTAATGGAATCAACATGGTAAGGCCGTTGGCATAATAATAATAATATATAAGTATATATAAGGCATGTAAATTTTGTAGGCTGACAATTTTTTGGCAGTGAGGACCCGTCACTGCAATTAACACAATGTTACACAAATTTGGTGGACGAGTCACGCATGAGCAGCAAGCCAATTCTAAATTTGACGATACAGATGGAATCTAATAACTTATTTTACAAAATAAGTATAAATATATAAATTATAAGTATAATAATATAAATTTTATGTATAAATATAGAATACAAAATATTGGAACATTAAGGGTTGCTATATTGAAAGACAAGACTAATAAATTTGAAGAACGCTGCTAAGCAACGGACGCGGACGTCTGAAGGAGATTACGCTGAGTGCCGGTAAAGCTGATTAAGTAAGCACCCTAACTAAGGTCTTAAGTAGCAACGTTTTTTAGTAAACAAAACCTGATTTCGACTTTATTGAATTTATATTAGACGTGATTTAGACAGTAGGGTTTTATTCGAAAAATATTTAATATTTACTTTGTCTCACTGTCAGACCATTAATGAAATATAAAGAATCAATACCTTGTTCATTACAATACTTGCATAAATAAACAAACATATATATATATATATGTTGAATTAATATATAATACGAGTAATCAAAAAGTAATTGACAAGAAAGTATAAAGTAAAATCGTCAAAATATTTGCAATTGCGAACGAGGGGGGCCCGTGAAAGTTTTTGAAAAATAATGCTGAAATATTTGGGTGTTACACATATTGAGAGCAATAAGGTATATATTTTGCAGAAAATTAATATACTTGTGACCAAGGGGGGCCCGGGGTCTCCCCCGGGTAAATTTTTTGAAAAATAGAGCTGAAATAGTGGGGTTTTACGCATTTTGAGTGCATTAACATTTTGATTTTAGAGGCGAAGATTAAGAGGAAAAAAAAATACTTTTATATTTTTAAATTATCGTTTATTTATGTTTAAACTAGTCTAAATTCTAAAATGGAATTAAATTTGTCCCATGGCGCCGAGGTGCCCCTAGCACAGTTTGGGAACCACTGCTATAAGAGATGGTCTCTAAGCAATTTAGGGAAGTTAATAGCATTTCTCGCCGCTCTCAGTTTAATCGGGAGTTTTCTAAGCTAGGCGAAACCTTATAGTATAGGATCCAGTCGCTCAGACTTGGCTGTGCGTGGCGCTGGCCTTACAAGGTCTCCCCGTTGCCTCGTGTTGTAGGTGTGGGTGTCCCCGTTTTGTTTAAATTTCCCCCATACCTCAGGCTTGAAGATATTTAAAATGCATTTAAATATGTACAGACTTGGGGCTGTCGTGATCATGCATGGTATAAAGCCGAGGAAACTGGGTGTTTTTCTACTTTTAATTCTTGTCTTAATAATTTGAATATGTTAACCTGCGTGGCCAGCATTTTTTTCAGGGAGGGGGGTCTATCTGACGTCACCGGAGGAGAGGTAAGTCAAGATTTTAAATACTCCATTCTATCTAGTGTACGCAGAAAATCCATCTTCCCCAAGGCCGTAGCCAGAATTGGTTTTTGCGGAGGGGTCCATCTGACGTCACATTTGGTTAGGTAGCCTCAATATATTTAAAACTCCATTCTATCTAGTGTACGCTGCATATATTTCGGGAGGGGTCCAGACCCCCTGGACCAGACCCCCTGGACCCCCCTCTGGCTACGGGCTTGATCTTCACCACGAGGAGGTACAGATTAGAGATTAGAGAGTTCGCCTCTGAGACCATGTGGCATTACTCAGAAGCTCAGGTACATTGAAGACAAACTATTGCAGATATACACTGAATATTAACTATGAACCTAATATGAAACAATAAAATTTTCAATACATATAAAACATTTTGAATGGCTTACTGCAAAGTTACATTGTTAGGTACAATTTACTGTACTTTAAATAAATTATAAAAATATCAAGGTCTTTTTTCAACCGAGTGCATGCATGCAATGTTCCGTGAGGGGCATACAGTACTGTATTGTATGTTTTACTGTAACTAGCATTAAAGCGGCACACTCTGAAACTGTCATGTCAAGCAAGTATCAAGCTATTACTCACTTTATATTCACGTTCACACTGCAGTGCCAACATGACAGATTTAAAATGAAAATGAGAACAGCTTTTGTATAAATTTTACACTGGTAAACTGCATTTAAAACTTTTTTGACAAGAACATTCATGTTTATCCCATCTGCAGGGGTTACAGCATGACTGGATAAATGTCTAGACATGTACTGTAGAGTAGTGGTACTGACTCTGAATTTTTATACCTCAAAGGTTGTTGGTTCGAGTCCCATACTGGCTATATTTTCTGTGAAAAACCCTGAATTTTTTGGGGGTCCGATGTGGCCTTAAATATGAAAAAAGAAAGAGAGAAAGAAAGGAACTGTTTTTATTTTCCATACAGGTGAATTGGGGGCCTCTATACTTTGGGCCCCTACTGTTACAATTAACCCATAATAAATAATAACACATAATTTATTTAAAAAATTCCAAATTTAACTGGAAAAAAAAACATTAAAAAAGATTACCAAAAGACCATTTACACACCATTCACACACTTCCATACAAACCCATACAATACGAGTAGTCCCCTTAAATTTCATTAAACCTTTTCATTTCTGATGGGGTCTAGCCGACAGTTCAGAAGCCTGCTGAGAAGTTTCACCACCTGCATCGAAAAGGAAGAAGATGTGGCCTGGGATGTGTGGATTGGTACGGAAAACTTATTTTTTCAATTAAAGTTAATGAATAAAATTGTCATTAATGCAAAATTAATCTTAGCTGAGGAAGTTTCAAGAAAATAATTTGCCCCCCTCCAATAGCGACTCATAAAATATGAACGAAATAAAAATTTTCAAAACGGTTTCATTGCTGAGAAATTGCTGCAGTAATAGGACGTGAGATGTGAAGATTATTATCTCCAGCAGAAGACATCGCGGCTATCAATCCTCATCCAGGGACTATCGGGGGGAGAAAGCAGGGGATAAGGGATGTTTGGGGGGGGAACCCCCCCCCCCCCCGAGATAGCTGCCAGGGGGATTTCCGCACTTACCCCTCGAGCCCATCGGGGACCAATTCCGCAATTGCCCATTAATGTCCTACGCTTCTCTCCGACTCACCGTTCAACTTTACATTACGACTTTGCGTTTTGTATTCTGCCAGTACAGTAACTACGTGGTTCAGTGGTTAATCCACTTGAAAGAGGAGACCCGAGGAGACCCGAGGTCCAACAGAGTTTTGTGTGGTGATACAAGCGGGGCTGGAACGGAGTTCATTTTCTTAGTATATCCCGCAGTGAAAACTCTTTCTCGCCCGTCTCTCGTCTCACATTCCAGAGAAATTCCTCCAATCTCGTGCCTTGACTAAATTAGTTGAAGGGACGAATTAACTTTCTTCATTTTTTCCTTTATTTACATATGAACTATGGTTAATCCATTTAGAAAAGGGTTAGTTGAAGTTACATTGCCGGCTATAGTCATAGTCATCCAACAATTAGGGCTGAGTCTATTGGGAAGGGGGCGCCCTTACAATTACTCTACAAATTCTTCTGACATATAATCTCCCTATTTTCTTGAAGCTGCTAGGAGCGCTGATGTACAGGCCATAGTATTCCAATTATTAATTATTAATTAACCTCGTGATAAGGATTGCAGACGCACAAAAATTCTGGGAAATTTCTGAACCGTGGTATTTCTGTGGTAAGCGCTCAATGCATAATTCCATGTTATCCCAGTATACAAAAGCCATCATTATCTTCCATTTTCAAGAATGGTATTAAGCTAATTTTGGCTCTGCAGCTGAACTGTATGATGTATTATCACGATTATACTATATTCAGTATACCATGTCCATATGGAGGAATTTATACATATATATATTTAGTAGGAAAATTGTTAATTTCTTAGTGGGTTTGTTCTGATAGTCAAGCTGCCATCTTAGCGTTGTCAAGCCCCGTGGTTAACTCTGGGTTGATTGCAGAATGCAGACAAGAGATGAAAATACTCACTAGTCAGCAATTTGAATTCGAATTGGTTTGGGTCCCGGGTCACAGGGGAATCCCAGGCAACGAAGAAGCGGACCAACTAGCCCGGCAAGGCGCAGAGACACCCTTTGTAGGAAACGAACCAGTCCTGCCTGTAGGCCCAGCATATGTTAAAAACCTACTTCGGAAAAGACTGCAGAAAGAGTTCTTACAACACTGGGCATTTTCGACACCTCGGCACTCTAAACTATTCATGAGGAACCCAGCAGAAGACTACGGACTGCATAAAATAGATTCAGATCGCAGGACTACAAGAATGGTCGCTGCTCTACTGACTGGCCATGGACCATTCAGAGTTCACATGAACAGACTCAATAGGCTGAGTGACACTAAGTGCAGGTGGTGCAGCCAGCATGACGAGACGGCAGAGCACATACTTTGTGAATGCCCCTCTTTCGCAGGACTGAGATATAAGCATCTTGAATGCTTCGTATTCCATAGTCCTGACTCTTTTAAGGAAGTGCCTCTATTAGGAGTAGCTCGCTTCGCGAGATCACTTCCTTGGACATGGGAAGAAAGTTCCAATTAATATATGTATAAAACCGTATGTGCGAAAGCACCATAGAATATGTACCCCAGGGTACTTGTTTGCGCTGTTCAATGGGCTAAGGCCTACGTCAGCGAGCTACAAATAAATAATAATAATAGTGGGTTTGTTGTATAATTAATTTCATTTTGTATTGTATGATAAATATATTTCGTTCTTTCTTTCTTTCATATGTTGTTATTATCTTCATATTTATACGTTTTTATAAGGAAAGCTTCATTTAACAAAGGGTCAGTTGGTCTTACATTGTCTGTTGTTTATTGTCATTAGAGCCACACAGTCATCGAACAAGTAGCACCCATTACTGAAACGTCGCCCCTTTCCCCTAACAATGGGCTCCACCCAAATTGTTCGATGACTGTGAGGCCCTTGCTTCTAATGACTCGAACACTGCAGGCAATATGTAAATCCAACTAATCCTTATTTTTATTCCTAATTAATTTGGGGAATAGCTAAAAACTTATTTTTGACTTTATTCGAGCTTTAACCTAGCACAATACTATACAGTATACTATTACGCGTAGCTAAGTACAGTTAAAAAGGCGCCCATTCCACCGACCGGCTAGGGCTATTTACAAAAACAGTGACGTGGTAGCAGACATTCAAGACTTATGCGGGGTTTCCACCGACCTCGCATTGCAGAATTGACGGAAATGTTTATTTTCCTCTATGCCGTAGTTAAAATTGATCAATGATCATACAGTAAAATCCCAAACAAACAAACTAAAATTAAAAATGGCGTCATGGGATATGTTATGTACAAACATTTTAATAGATTTCTATAAAAAGAAAAATTCTAATTTCCGTCAATGTCATTTGCATTCTGCAATGCGAGGTCGGTGGAAACGCCACCTAAGTCTTGAATGTCTGCTACCACGTCACCGCTTTTGTAAATAGCCCTAGCCGGTCGGTGGAATGTGCGCCAAAAGTACATAGGCTATATACAGTATGTATTGAGATATTGAGAGGTAGACTAGTATTAACAATATGAGTGCATATTTTTCAGTGTACAATAGCTCACCTAAAATTAAAATAAATCAAAATACATTTATTATTATTATTATATCATTTTGATAAATTCTGCCAGGCATCCTCAAATTCAAAATCAACTAGTAGGATAATATTTACTGATAAAATAACCTGCCAGAATAAACAACGCAAAATTTGCCTGAATACAGGAAAATGTATCAAAAATAACAGGCTACTTTTGTAGTTTAACTTTCGGCTCTGTTTTGAAAACGAATATCCCCCGGCTATTAAATGTCATTTTGATTTATATAATGTTAACATCTCAACCGTGTAATGGGCTCGTTGGAGTTGGACTGCTGGAGTAAAGGGTAGGCATATTAGTCAGGGGCATCATTAAAATTCGCCCCCCCCCCAAGAAACTCTTTTTTTTTCAGAAAATAATCAAACAATAAAAAATAAGATTACAAAAACAGACTAATGGTCGTAAACAAACTTGCACATCAGCAGCCTGATCGAGGCGATTATATTACCGGTATTTATTTAATCCCCTGGTATTAAAAATGCAAACAAGATAATTTTATAACGGATAGTGCTAATCAAAATTTTTTGTTTACAGTTATAATCCTAGGGTTTTTATTTAACCCCGGTATTATAATCTCCTCGATCAGGCTGCTGAGTGGCTATGTTTTTATTATGGTCGAGTTATAAATTTGGCTGCTGGAAAAAAATGGTGGAAATGGGGGCGTTACAGAAATTAATTTTCACCATTTCTTGTAAAGTGAGAATCGCAAAAAACGTTTCCCCCTCCCAAGCTAAATCTGAAGTGACGCTGCTGGTATTCGTGAGACTGCCTATTCAATACGGATTGCTGCAAAGACATCGACAAAGCTATATTGAAACCGTTTAATATCCGATAGGCCGTCGGGGTATATTTTTAAATCGACGGTGTAAAAAAAGTAAGCATTGAGTCATACGTCACAGCAAAAAAAAAGTATGTTCATTGAGACAAACTGTGCAAGTGATATGCGATGAACAGTCATTTAACAAATGGTATACATGTACATTATACAAATGCTTGCATATTTAATTGGTAAGATGACTGTTGATCCTTGGTATAGCGTACGGTTCAACTCAGCGTAGTTTACTTATAGACAGAGCAGCAATTGTCCCAATTTCACAATAGATTCAATTCAATTCCGTTTTTATTACCAAAGATAAAGATAAAAAAAGGTAAAGATAAAAGATAAATTATCATGATAAAAGTTAAAGGTAAGAATCATGATTAAAGAGGGAATGGTAATGAAAAGCCCACTCGTTAATCCTTAAAATGTGATCTAAAACCTAATAACCTAATAACAAAAGCATCCTTGCGCTGTATTCAAGTAAAATAGCTCCAAAGTTCTTTTAAATATTAATTTCATTATTTTTCAAATCCAAAGCAAATACCAAACACTTGTTTTTTCAATAACATTCCAATAACAACACAACACAGGGGTAGCTTCCAACATTTTCTCCCAAAATCCTAATAGCAATTTCGTAAGTTACAGACTCTCAGCGGCAAAGGAAAATGTCTCGCAGATCTGTGTAAGGAGCCCACATGCGTCATAATTCTACGACATTACCTTCATTTTGAATTCCCGCGCTTCGTCGCTAACCCATTTGCGGAATCCCCTCTCAAACGGATATTTTATTTCCTGGACGTTTTCAGACTATTCTGGCCGTGTGTGACCCGGCGGGGGCAACACAAGAGGGGAGACAGGGGACTTTCGGCTTCACCTTCCAGTTGTTGGGCTGACAATTCCTCAATTGCATACTAATGATTCACTCTAGACAGCTAGGTCTAAAGGTAATACACGTGTGTAGCTATGGCATAATGTCACGAATTGTGCGTTGTTATTAGCCAATCAGAGCGCTAGTTACATGTCTTTTAGACTACTGATGGGTAGGCTCCGCGAAGTGATAAAAGACTAAGTAAGGGGACAGTTTTTTTGTCTGCTGAACAATTTGATAGGGGATAATTCCCAGACCAGACGACTTCCAACTATTCTGGCCGTGTGAGACCCGGTGGAGGCAACACAAGTAGGGAGAGAGGGAAATTTTGGCGTCACCTTGAAGTAGTACTGACAAATTGTCCTCAATTCCATAATAATGATTCACTCTGGGCAGCTAGGACTAAAGGTAATACATGCGTGTACCTATGGCATACTGTCACGAATTGTGCGTTATTATTGGCCAATCAGAGCGCTAGTTACATGTTACATTTTATGGGTAGACTCAGTGGAGTGATAAAAGACTTGTAACTGTGACTTAGGGGACAATCCCCAGACGAGACGACTTTAAACTATTCTGGCCGTGTGTGACCCGGCGGGGACAACACAAGTGGGGATACAGGGGACTTTTGGCTTCACCTTAAAGTTGTTGGGCTGACAATTGTCCTCAATTGTCTACTAATGATTCACCCTGGACATCTAAGTCTAAAGGTAATACACGTGTGTATCAGTGTACCTATGGCATACTGTCATGAATATTGTGCGTTATTATTAGCCAATCAGAGCGCTAGTTACATGTCTTATACACTACTGATGGGTAGGCTCCGTGAAGTGATAGCAGACTTGTAATGATGACTTATAGAGCAACCCCGAGGCATCTCCCAAGCAGAAGATTGAGAAGAAGCGAGTAAGAGCGGCTGCAAGTTGCTATTAGGGTAAGTATATATATTTTATAGTGTACTATAATGTTTTCGTATTAATTAATCATAATCAAGTTAATTAATTGGTATATCCTCCCCGGTCAACTAGACCGTAACACAGTGAGCTTGCTCCTACAGGAATAGACGCATTTTTGTAGATTTTTAGAGCCAACGGCCTTACCAAGTTGAATCCAAGAGAACAGAGCGTGTTTCAAACTGCGGCAAACTTGGCAGTGTGCACAGCGTCGGCAGGGGAACATGGTGGGACATGATAACGCACCGAGACTACACCAGACCGTCTACATGCGTGTCGAGTCCTGGTCGCCTCCAAATTAATCGTGTGACATTACTGTGTTCCCCATGTGGTTCAGAACCCACTATAATCAGGAGGTCCACCCTGTCAGTCAATTCCCTTTCCCCCCGAGGTGAAGGAGTTTGCTCATAGGGTGCCTCAAGTTGATAAATAGACTCACTCCCCCCGTCAGACTGACAGGGTTGCTTAAAACTGAAATGCTGAAAGCAGGCGCTATGGAGAAAAAAGATTTTTACAACGATTTTTATATGGGATGGCGACCATGAAAATCTACTCCGATTTGCTCGTAATGGTTAGATATTGTGAATGAACTAACCTGCTGACAAAGTAACTTATCAGAATCCTACAATGCCGGCCGGTTAGGTGTCTAAAAAAATAACTTACAAACAGCGCTTGAAAACAAACAACAAAGCATAGTTTAAGAAAAAAACTCCAAAGTAATAAAAAACCCCGGTGAGGGTTTAAGTGCTCTGAAAAAATATCACAAAAGCCAAAAGGGAATATATCAGAAAATTAGAGGTTTCAGAAACTTGAGGGGAAAGAACCAAGGGAATGACAGATGCGGAGAAATACAGCCGAAAGCCAACTCAGTTTTTCATCCTTAAATAACCTATTGCTGCCGCCAAAAGGAATTCATTAGACTGGTGGGGTTTTTCTGTTTCTGTCTGTTTTTTTCTCTCTCTTTTTTATGCAGCTAGTTCTTGGTAATGGGCTCACAGCTGCAAAAACAATGTTGTTTCAATTTTTTTTTTTAATTTCTTACATATTTTTTTTCATCACTATCTTCAAAAACGTTGTCTTGTGCTCATGCACTTCCAGTTTTCTCTAACGATTTAACCCATTTTGACCTACATTGAACAGGAAAAAAAAATCGTTAATGCTTTCCTATTTATACGTAGGATAAGGAAAGCTGAAATGTGATATTTAAAATTTTTGACTTCGGGATTTCAGTGGATTTACACGTTTTGATGTACCAGGAAAAATGGTTTTAACGAAATGTCTGTCTGTTCGTCGTTTTTTAGGTGAATTTGATTGAATATTGACATGTAGATTCACATAAATCATACCTAGGGCCCTTTTTTATTTTGGGCATACTCAATTTTCGGGGGGTTTACGTTACACGTCTCCATCCGCAAGGTGTGTACAGACTCGCACAAGTAGCCTACAAGCATGCTACCACCTTGCCAAGCCCCCAAGCCGGTCGCCATTGTAAACGAAGATTCTCATTTCTTTTACCCTTTAATTCTTTGTTTTCTCATATTTAAATACAGTCTACTAAAATAATATACCAATGAACGAAGTAACGGAGGTACTTATGGACTTGTGAAAAAAGAAAACAGATGTAGTGTCCGATTCCCTTTAAAAACATTTTAAAACAAAACAGATTATTCAATGGGCTACATAAAAGCTTTGGACTGTTACAAATGTAACGTCCACAATGTAATCCAGCCGGGCTTAAAGCTCACTACCCGCCCGAATTTTGTTTTGACATAGCTAGAATTAATTGAGCTTGCATACTGGCGTTTGCATGCCAAGTTACCAGGGAATTCCCCAAATGCCGCTGGGGAGGGGGCGGGGGTGGCTTTCATCCCTTCTTGTACTACAAAAACCTGGGGGCGGAAAGGTCAACCCTTGTTAAGTGGCCCAGGGTTGGAAATGTCTGGGGGTTTAAGAGAAATTTAAATATAGTCTGGGGCGGGTAATTTCAGTGTCTCGATTTTGAATGAAATACAAGCATTACTTTGGGAGCAACATAGGGTGAATTAGAATAAACTGCCATATAACGTATGTTAGTCTATTTCATGGTAGCCTACTGGTAGTAGCTTAATGAGACAATATAACACAATCAGTGCCAAATTTACCCAAAATGCCGAGTATGCCTCCCCCCCCCCCAGGTTTATGGACCCCACGAACCTCTCACACCACCAATGGCAAAAATGAATTTAAATACATTTGTTTAAAAAAAAAATATTAAAAACCTATACTTATGGCTTAAGGCCAACACGTACAGTTTCTGCTTAATCCTCTTTTCTGCTTAGTAAGTTTTATAATACTATGCATTATGTTTTATCACTGATATCTTAGCTTACCTTCACAACGGCATCTTCAAGCTGCATACCAGCCTTCCACCATGTAATGACTGCTGCAGGCCTCGAACCGACAGCCTCACAGGTAACTTCGTACTCACTCCCCGCACTTAGGGGTAGGTTTTCACCCAGTAACCGCACGTCTAGCACAGCCACTGAAACAATTAAAAATTTATGTAAGGGACGATATCAGAAATGTATAATGTAATTATAGGCCCACGGTGTAAGTAAGACTATTTTTCTCAGGTGTTCAAATTATCTTTCTTCAAGTTACAGTCGGCTGGCTTGTTGGCAGCAACGTGCGGCATCGATGCCTCCACTTCCCTCGATCCCAGCACGCCCTCTTCAGCTCCAACTATGTATTGTCCCCTACATCCCCCATCACATGCTACAGAGATTCCTTTCTTGGGTGCCCAAGTCGGTTGACACCTTCTATGATGCAGCTGACGAAGAAAAAAACTGGACATGGCGGTATTCGAACGATCTACACGTAACCAGGGCGTCGTCTTACGTAACCCCTTTATAGTTGCCCCGTCTGCAGTAGACTTAAAGCATTAGTCAATAGAATTGGGAAGACCAGTGGATTCAACCTGGAGCCAAGCGGTGTTCTATTAAGCGGCGTCCACACTATGTCGCCGTTGGCCGCCGGCATTGCTAACGCGGCAAAGCCAATACAATGTGGACGTGGCCGTTGGCATGTGCCGCTGAGCCAACGGTTTGCCGCAGAAAGTCGCTAATGCGTCGATCTCCATCAAAGGAAGCCGGCGAGAGCGGGTAGTGTGGACGTGCCAACCGTTGGCTTCGCGCGGCACGCAGGTACAGTTTCAGAGTACATCCTTCTCGATGGACATTTTTCTGCTGAATGCCAACGCTCAGTGGGGACGTGAGGCTAACCGGTCAGATTTGATGAGTTGGCTTTGCCGCGTTTGCAATACCAACGGCCAACGCAGCATAGTGTGGACACTGCTTTATACCACTCCATTAATTCTCCACAATAGTCAAGAGGTTTACGATACGGGACTATGCTATACAACAACCAAACGCATCACCTGCACTCCCAACTTTCAACGATATCGACGCCAATCTAACGCTTTTAGTTACGTCACCCAATATTCGTGCACTCAAAGGACGCTAAAGAAGATAAGTTCCATTGACGTGACAAAGGACCGCAAGGATCTCTATTTCGTCCTCTACTCTGCCTGATTTATATGGATGTCGCTTTGACATGTTATCACTCGCTTTGCGAGGAGGTTGCCAGATATCAAAGTTCAGATTAGATATGTGATGGGAGGAACTCGTATATACGAAATTGCTTCCTGGCAAATAGCATTGCAAAGCTATAGGCTACCCAGTACCTAGTAATGGTTTATCTCTTACGTATTCTCTCTTTGCCTCCGCATTCCCCATGTGTGTCTGTCTCCTCAATCAATGTCTGTATCATAGTTTGAGCGTTGTTTAAGGTATTTTCACACGAGTGGATTAAAGGCATGGGGTTATATTTTGGACGAGGCTGAACGCGATCTTGATACCCCGGTAGAAATGGGGGAACTAAATAACTTAATATAGCGATGTTTTTCCATGGTTGAAGGAAAATTAAAAAAAAATCCTAACAGCAATTTTGTGTCCAAAGCTGCAGTGGCATAATTGGAGGGTGTGGTGGCAAGTCTGGTGGTGCAGGTTTGTTCAGTAAAAGCCGCAGTAGCCCGAGGGTGACTATGTAACGGGGCGAATAGTTGCCACCACTAAATAAACAACCACTGCTAGGGTACTTTTTGGTCCGGGGGTCGGGCCACCGAAAGTGGAGGAACTTAATAATGAGTCAACGGCATAGGAACGCAGAAGGCAACGGTAATCCACTGCATTACAATTTGAATTCCATAGTACAGTCAACTTGATGAAGTACATTCAAAGTCGGGTAGTACGGTATATACAGTACCTACGTGTTTACAATTGTCATGATCATATCAGGGCATGCAGAGTAGTGGTACAGACTCCGACTTTCACCCGAAAGGTTGTTGGTTCGAGTCCCCCACTTGCTACATCCTATCCCACTCTTGCTACATTTTCTGGCCATACTTCGGGGGGCATGTAAAGCAGGCGGTCCTGGGCCTTCCTAGTCGAGTGTAAGAGAGGGCTTAGTAATAGGTTGGCTTAGTAATAGAACAAAAAAGTCAATAATTATTTATTTATTAATTATTTTTGATAGAAGATGCGTTCCAAGATGAAAAAGAATAATCGGTGCATTTACCCTTCTAACTTATTAATATTGTAATGCAAAGAGCAATACTTTGACAGATATTGTACCCTCGGATAAGTTATTCTTTTGTATTCGTGCTGCAGTCACTGATGTTGCTTACAACTTCAGAAAACCCGACAACCATGTCAGCAAAAATGGAGGATTTGAAATAGTAGCTGAAACCACTGGGTATAAGCTGTCCACAATGAAACTTTTTAACGAAAAAAGATACTTGTGGATGAGAGAAGACATAATCTGTCCTCGAAAATGGAAGAACCAACTTTATCCCAACCCTACTTCTTCGATTTGTCGGAAAATGCAACGATTTGCGGTAAAAAGGGTATTTGACCATGTTAGAGACTTAGCGGTAGATAATAATTTCGTTTATAGAGGAAGGGATGGGTTAGAAGTCCAAGTCAGTTAACCATGTCCGTGTAGGTGTATACTGTGTATTCAACCCCAAGTACCAACAGTAATCACAGTGCTTTTTGTTGGAAACGCTGACATACAGCAACCTGTCAAATGGAAATGGAACAATCTCAGTCCTATGCATTCAGCTGCTGCTATGTTCAAAGGTCTCATTGAACGTCTTCATGGTAGAGACTGCAAAAAAAAAAAACAATCAGAATCAGAGAGCCCTCGGCTCCCGTCTGTACGTGTATGCATCAGACGAATGGGGTTTTCAAACAATGCACTGTGCATTAATGTGCCTCGTTTCGCTAACAAACACACCAATTGCACAATCGCAAAAAAAATAATTTGACTTACTAGCATACACCCACTTTTCACGGAATAGCCCCTTCCGAAAATTTGTCCTGGACCCGCCCTTGCCAAATTGAGGGACAAGAATATAGCATTGGAAGAAGAATGGTAGAGACTGCCAAAAAACCTATCAGAAATTCAGAATACGCAAATCCTTGCTGCTCAGTGGAGTAACAGAAGGGTGCAAGTTATACAAGAATAATTACTTTGAAACGGCATAAGGGCCCCCGGCCGAACGCGGCTCCCGCAGAAAGTAAAGAACTATATACATATATATAATATATACATCAAAGCTATATATAATAATATATATGTATATAGTATATATATTTTTTTTTCTGAAAAGAAAATGATAGTTTAAGTAAACCCAAAAAATTGTAGGCGGATCACACTGTTTTATCTTGCGTTAAGGCCCCCAAAAATTTGTTACGCCACTGGCTGGCACACCTACGTGAACTAAGGAAAATTAGAAAATGTGTAACAAGAGGGACACAATGTGAAACCTCAGGTTACAAGAGGATTCGCGTATCACGCTTGCTGCATTTTTGGAACATGCTTCGGGGGTCATTTTTCGGTTGAGTTAAGGACAGTTCTTTGTAACGTTAACTCTGTTAAGCTGGCTTTGTAAGAGAATCAAAAGGCATTATTTATTTATTTATTAGCATCAAACATACCTTGGGCCGCTAATAGCCTAGTCAATCTATTCACTGACACGGTACCGCAACGATATAAGGCAAAACCTAGTTATTTCCAATATGCTTCGGTTGGCATGATGAAACTAACTTCTGGTAAAAATGCCTAAACCGGAAATAGGTAACGTAAACGAAGGTTTAAATAACTTTACGGTCATAATTAAGTTTCATCAACTCTTCAAGCTAATTACTAAGTTGTAATTCAGTAGAGATAATGTCATAGAAATTAAAAAACCCTCCAGCTATTTTATGGGGGAAAAATTTATTAAAGTGACAACTTCGGGGCAGGCCGCTTATCAAATGAACTTCGGCTCTGTTGCTCCTGATGGCAGTGTGCCAAATCGGACGAAACAGGTACAACCAATAGAATGGAGATGGTTCTCCAGAAAAAAACGTAGAAAATGGCACCATACATTAGAAAAATTAATGGCGGGAATAAATGCGCCATCTGTCCATTATATATATATATCTAGAATTCTAGCAGGAACGGATCCAGTCCATTCGGGGGGGGGGGGGGGGTTTGTTGGGGGTCAAAATAGGAAAAACATAGGTAGGATCGATTAAATCAGAGCGTAATAAATAATTAACTTACAATAGATTTACTACACTTTGGGGAGCAGCTACCCCCCCCCCCCTGTATACGGCCATGGGTCCTAGGTGTTAAGGTGTAACGTCGAGCCCCTGTCCAAATTAATTATAAACGCAAATGCTGAGGTCAGTTAGCGGCCCAGGGCAAATCCAAAAGTACGACAGCGGGAGACGGAAAGGGGTGGCAAAACTAATTAATTTAGTTGTACCCAGCGCCTTCGCCATTGATATGGAAATGGAAACCCCTTGCCGCCGATGACCAAATAATAATTTTGGGAAACAAAACCGACCGGTAGCCATTATTTCATTTATAAGGGGGTGATTAGCACCCTTACAGCAAACAGGGGTGAAATTTATATTCGCAATTATGATCTCGTTTTTGAGAAATAATGTTGTAAGGGAGTGATTTACGGTAGAGATCGCTGTGGTGTTCCGGTTGAAAGCTTTTGGTAAATTTAGGTAAGTAAGCTCTTCTTAGCTTGTTAATAAAATGGAGAGACTTAGGCATATTATGCCTTAATGCATGGCATCTCAATGTCTGAGCGGGCAGCTCGATGTTTCGACGTTTCTCAAAAGCCAAAACATATTTCTGTGTGTCACATTTCAAATCCTTAGCAACAAAACTAAAAACCTAAGTGGCCATTTGCACACCATACTTACCTGTACGTATAAAATAGTCATGACGAACACTCTTAAACTTCATTATACCTTTTCCTTTTCTCATGGTAGAGAGTAACAGAACCTCACTGTCGTATAGAGAAGACATAGTATGTTTTGTAGAAGCCCAGTGTCCAAGATAGCTGGGACACGTCGTAAGAACTTTTTTTTTACTATACTCGTACACTAGATAGAATAGAACATTCCAGACATGCTACATTTCACTACATTCTATATGATAGCAGCTCCCCCCGACATTAAATTCTCTCTATGGGCCTGATTGGAAGAGGGTTGTTGAGAAGGCTAGGTCTGTAGAGCCAGACGATGAAGAAGAAGAAGAAGAAGAAGAAGAAGAAGAAGAAGAAGAAGGAGAAAAGGAAGTAGAACAATACGAGGAAGAAGAGGAAGTAGAAGAATAAGAGGAAGAAGAACTAACTACAGCAACTGTTGCGGAGTTCCTTCCGATGCTCCTCTTACGTTTCCACTTCTGCAAAGTGGTGGAGGAAGTATGGAAGGAATTCCAAGCATATAGCAACATATGCGTAAATAACTCAAATGCTTCAGATAAATCCAAAAATCTCAATTGCCAATAAATCTTTTATAATGTTAAAGGAAACATGCAGACATGGGAAATCACACCAATTGAAAAAATAGCGCAACGATAAGAATGATAGAGAACGACAGTTTTTGCTTTATGGCCTAGAGCCCGTATTTTCCACAAATTTGAAAGGAAAAGACCGAAATGTATGGCTTAAAGCGGTATATCATTTTGAAATATTTGGCAGAGTCCCATACTTTATTAGAAATAAAAAGGTTGTCTCGACTTGGCTAAATCTGAAGAAAACTTATTTATATCCGTTTCAACGCGCTTATCTTTTTTTAATATTTCCTAAGACGTTTTTTATGAGGTGTTTTAACTGATTTGAAAGCGGTTGGCTGTTTATGTTATATACATCTGCTTTCTTCTCGAAGATTCCATGGAATTGATGGAAGGATAGAAAACAAGGATACGAATGATGTCAGTGGAGCCGAGTACGCATAGGAAACCCAAAGAACGAGATGCCTAGGGTGCCGTGGTACTTGCGGCTTAGTATATTAAGAAGCTCGAAGACCTGGATTTCAGGAGAGACGTGGTGCAAGAGGGCAAAGCTCACCCCAAGCTGCAGACTAACTATGGCGTTACTAATTAATTCTGGGGGGGGGGGAAGATGTGAAGTATACAAAGGCTTCTTCTGGAATTTTAATTTATCGATTGGCTTGCAGTGAAAGTATCAATCTTCTTCACCAATTTGTCTATCTTGCGCGGTCATTTTTAGTGCAAGGTAGCTGTCACATCCTAGGTCCTTCATAACATTATCTAGGTACTCCTTTCTTTGTTTGTCGTCCTCTTCAATTGGTGCCTTCGATCATACCCTCAATGATGTTCTTGAGGAGTCCTTCATGTCTCAGAATGTGCCCCATCTATTTGCTCTCATTCTAGATCTCTTTTCATTTATTTTAAAGAACACGTCTTCGTTGGTTATATTAACCCTCCATGATATTTTCAAGTTTCTTCTATAACACCACATTTTAAAGGCTTCTAGTTATGAAGCTTATGCTCCTTGTATGCAAAGTGCTACTCTTAAATTGTTATTTTTTACATTTTTAATGGCTGAATAAGTTATAATTAAACAGAAAGCAGCTGTAGTCTTAGAAGTAGCATCAGTAGTCTTATGGTCTCTGTGGCGAAAACGCCAGAATTCTTCATCTCTAAATTCTCATGGTGAAGATGGAAGTTCTTAATGACGACTGAACTAATAGGGGGCCGAGTTTGAGCAGGAATAAGCGGGGGAAAAATTGTCTATTCTGTAAAGGGCATTTCTTTGTCCTGGGGTAGGGAAATTGGTTCTGAAAATGTGGGAACTCAATGAAGAGTCAACGGCATAAGGATGCAGAAGGCAACGGGAAACCACTGGATTACAATTCCCTAGTATGACTACATCATGACCATCACCATCATGACCATTATGACTACAACTGCTATGATAATCGTCATTCTTGGATAGAAGAGGCATTCTAAGGCGCAGTTTCCACCCATCCGTCAATAGTCAATAGTAAATGTGGTACTGACGTGGTAGCAGACATTTTTAGACTGTCTTTAATGTCTACTAAAACGTCAATACCACATTTACTATTGACTATTGACGTAGGTGGAAACCGCGCCTTTGAGGATGAAGAAGCAGTAGTGCCGACAGAGAAGATGAAGTGGTACACTCTTTGGGGAAATCGTCCCTTATTTTTGTAAAACTACATGACGT
Organism: Psococerastis gibbosa; assembly: GCA_963971405.1. Classification (NCBI taxonomy): domain Eukaryota; kingdom Metazoa; phylum Arthropoda; class Insecta; order Psocodea; family Psocidae; genus Psococerastis; species Psococerastis gibbosa. The sequence continues at coordinate 47,786,915 of OZ020484.1, forward strand.
GAGGGCTAATTCATCAATTTCCCGTTCCATGGTCAGTATTTTGTCAAAATCACTCTTTGAAGACCTCTTGTATTTTTCCTTTTTTTTCCTCAACTACGATTCTGCACAATGCATGAAGCATTCTTAAACTATTATGTATGAAAACTTAAAGGAAGATATAGGGAATACTCAGTGCCTAATTAGCCACGAATAGAGTAACTAATGCTATACAAGCCCCGCGAATTTGGGGGCCCCGCGTTCCAACGGCTGTCCATATTTTGCCCATATTATATCGAGAAAAGTTTTATTTGTAACAGTTTTGTTTTATTTAATACCCTTAACTTGAGAACCTATAGCAAACCAAGGGCCCCTTAATAGAACCTGCTACAGGCCCCGGGCTGCCTTAATCCGCCACTGGGAATACTAGATCGAATTTTACTGGTTAACCATAGCTTACATGGCATAACATATTTTGTATTATCTCAGTTTATATTTCAGAAGTTCGAGTACATTTCTCCAAATATAAAAACGAGAAATTAATTAGGTTATTTACATTTAACTCACACGTCATACTGTTTTCCAACAATTTGGAAGTTGTCCAAATTGATGCACTGATGGCTATATTACGTACAAATGTTAGTTGCTGACTGACGTTGGTAACTATCCGCCATAGTGCTGAATTTTCCAAGCCAGTGAGTCGAATGTCCCGAAGCAATTTTATTCATTTGTAAAATTCTCTCTCTCTGTGCTGATTTCTATTGACATTGTATTGTAGTTTAAAACTAAAATACTATATCGCCATAAGTGAAAATGGCCAATCGTTAGACGTACCATAGCATGCACCCAAACGAACAGTGTTTGGGGGGGGGGGGGGGTGAATTGCATAATTACCTCGCGTATTGATGAAATACTATAGCATATTTGAGTAATAGAGAGTGGAATTCAATTGTGAATTGGAATATATACCGTACATATCCAATAATGATGTTTTCAGTTTACATGTAGAAAAAGTTGCAGTGCTAATTAGAAAATATAATGGGTATTTTGAACCACCGGTAACTTTATTTTTACCATAGAATATAGAATTAGGTATGTTAAGGGTCTTCACAATGTCGGTGTTATTGAGTTATCTAGTTAGAAGTGTTATCCAAGTTAACACATAATCGTGAGTGGGGTGAGTTATTATGCTAAATAGAAAAAATCCACCTCCTTATAAAATACGTATGGTTTTGCAATATTTTAAAGGAAACCGGTAACAGTTACATGCCTCAATTGCCACACTGGTGAATTCTTTAAGCTTCCCCAGAAGCTTGCAAGACTCTTTTTTTATTTTCAAAACTCTGTTACATGAGCTACCATTCACTTATCGGTTTGGCATTTCATGACTTTTCCTAACTATGTGCATATTTAAAACCCATGAAATTTTTTTTTGCATTTAGTCAGCAGTTTCTCCGGAAACGGTATTGGCATACGTTGCCGGCCGCAGTGTCCATTGGACACTTATGGGAGAATGCATTGCGTCATTGCAATATCAATAGCCAGTTCGTGGGGATTGTTTAGTTTCAGGTAGTATATCACTTTATACAATGTGTAAAGAATGGCATATCTTTTACTTCCTTACTGCCATAGACCTTAACATAGCTTACGGATCCATAGTATTTTGCCAAATCAGCACAAGTCATTTCATTCATTACATGCCTTTTGTATTCTTAGCAAAGTCAAACTGCAGTGTAATATTCGACGACGCAGAAAATAGGAGGTCTCAAGTGGCACAATAGAAAAAATTGAGGCGAGTGCGTTGTACGATATTTGGCAGCAGACATTGAAAATAGTGGAAGAAACGTCACCCGAAACAATTTCTTTGTTAGTCTGCCCATAGTATCTTACCGTAGCTGATGGTTTCCAAATTTAGTTTATTACCTGATGGTTTCCAAAAACTTGAAATTTTAATTGGGATGGAAAAGTGGGAAAAGGCGTAAGTTCTTATACATGGATGGATACAGGGGGCGGGGTTACTGCCCCCCCCCAAATTTAGTAAATCTATTGTAAGTTAATTTAATTACGCTCTGATTTAATCAATACTACATAATATGTTTTTCCTATTTTGACCCACAAATACCAACTCCCGCCCACCAAATGGGCTGATCCGCCCCTGTTCTTAATACAGCTGGGAAAATAACCGCTCGGAACAGGATGGGGCGATCAGGACTGGGTATATTTGTGAATAGACAATGCGAAATCCCATAAGTGTCCAATGGACACTGGCGGCCGTTAACGTATGTCAGATGCTCCGGCCGGCACAGTGTTAACAACTGCGGGCACGGAACACCCGAACACATGGCGTCTTAAGATCTTCCCCCTAGGTATTTTAGCAACTGGTGAACAACCTTACTGTGTGTACCAATCTGCGAGCATTGACAAAAAATATATTTGCAAACATTTAGGAAAAACTAAGCAGTAGAGGCATGGAGGGATTAGCAAAGAGGTTTAACGCAACAACAAAGTCCAGTAAAGACAAAAAGGCAAACGCAATCACTGAGTGGGCGCAAAAAGCCATAAAACTGAGGGGGACGAAAACTTTGAGCCCTGGCAAGTTAAGTGCCAGAGCCATTTACAGCTCGCATAGCCAGCTAATCGAATAAAAATCAGTTCGGACCCCAAATTTTGAGTTGCCATGGCGACAGAAGACCCTGCCAGGATTTTCTGGAGATTTTTTGTTAGATAATTAATGGATTTGATAGTGATTGGTATGCGAGAAGGTTCAAGATTCTGGGGATGGTTCATTAAGGGCTGATATTTTTTTTTCAAACTGGAATTATAGGAGTTACGCCAAGCTGCCCCCCCCCTCTACCTTCGCGAATAGGAGGAAAACGCGGTCATCGGGATTATTACTGACTCGAAATTGGCATTAGGCAGGATTCTAACCCTTGCCTTGCCGGGCATAAATAAATTGATACCTACAGTCAAAGTGGAAAGTTAGTAAGAAAGAGTTTTAATTTACAGTCTTACCATTTATTCCTAATTATAAACAGTTTATCCGAGTTACAATTTACAGTAGAAAGTTACAGTATTAAGTTACAAACGGGATTATTGCTGACTCAAAATTAGCAAATCATGAAAAATTTGCCCTTTGGCAGGATTCTAACCCTTGCCTCGCAGGGGCATAAATAAATTGATAATTATTACTCAACACAACATAACAAAGCAGCCCTATAAGTATATTCACTTATCTGCACAGGGAAAATGCACAGGGAGTAAGGCACAACAGGGTGCTGCAATTAATTTTTTTATACTGAACCCCCCTGTGTGTCCTTAATTTTGGATAGTTTTGAAAAAGTCAAATATACTAGGTAATATGATAAATACAAATATTGTCTGAAACTTTATTCCCTGTTATTAGAAAGTAAGAAAAAAATAGGTAAAACATTCTTTATTTTTCACATGGGCGAATTTTAGAGTCCAGTGCGCACAAAATGTAGAGAGACATAATTTATTAAAAATAATGTTAGGCTCTATGGTAATACACATAGAGTGAAAGAAAAAGTTTTTAAATATTCCGCCAAATAGCCAGCGGGAAACCTACATAATTGCTGAAAAAATATTAGTGTTCCGGAATGTGAAAAAGGAAGCATTTTCGCGGTATCGTCTGTGAGATCGCCCGTACTTCGCGGCTCAGCACTTTAATTCATATGATTAAAAACCAAGAAGTCAAAGTGCGTGCAGTGCCTTTACTTATTATACTTTATATCGCATACCAATGTATTATATCAGTAATGCATGGAACCCCACGAGTGCCGAGTTTTTGAAAGTCCGGGTGGGCCAAGGTTAGTCAAAACAGCCCCCTGCCCCTGACAATGGGCTCTGCGCTAATTGTTCGATGACTATTAGACCCCCATTTATTCTATTATTCAACTCATAACTAGCACCACCCACCTGAGCCTGCTTCAACTAGAACCAACTGCTTTACATGTCCCATGAAGAATGGCCAGGAAATGTAGCAAGTATGAACTCGAGCCAAAAACATATCGGTTATATTTTGCAGCATTATATGGTATATAATACTGGCATTAAACTAACTTACGTTAATTTATAACCGAAATTAGAGGATTTTGAAAAGTCTGGACGTGGCGGGATACGAACCCACTATCTATGCTATCCGAGGCATCGTCTTAACCGCTGGACTACAAGCCCCGCATAGGCTTGGACAATTCCAGATTTTTCTAAATCCTTTAATTTCGGTTTATAACACATCAGCTGATAATGATCACTATGCAACTTTTACCCTGTTTTTCTTACAGCTCTCTGTAGGCATATTTGCTTTTTAAATGTGTTAAGCCGGGATTTTGTAGGCCCTTGCTAACTCAGCAATTTAATTCGATAATGAGAAGTGTAAAGGACAAAGTGCGTGCCGTGACTTTCCAGGGCAATGCTTGCTTACACGCCCTGCCAGCTGAATTTGAAATTCTAATGCTCAGCAAACGGAAGAGGAGCGGAATTCTAGAATAATATTAATTAGCCTGAATAGCCTGCGTTATGAAAATCTATGTACATACGGTTTCTAGAGTTCAACAGTAATGTACCGAGTAGAAAATTGAATACGAGGTCAGCAGGGTGGCCATCCGCTGCTCAGTGAATCAACGATTCCGCGGTTGTGACGGCGTACAATTTCATTAAAATAAAGCTACTAAGGGACCCTAAGTGCAGTGCGCAGGACTTCTGCACATGCGTTTTCATTGTCAGCCCTGCCTGCTGAATTGTTCATTTTTTTTTTTCCCATGTTTGCTTTCTTTTATGTTTGCAACCCTACAACTTGATGGTCACATTATTTAATATATTGCTGTATTAAATAAATAAATAAATAAGCGTTTATTTGCATACAGACAAAGTCCATTATAGGTATATGGTATATAACATTGATTTAAAATTATCTTTGGTTGAAGAAGTAACCTCCTCGTTATAACCGAAATGAGAGACTTTAGAAGAAAAAAATGGACTTGATTGGATTCGAACCCGTGAATTACGCCTATCTGGGCATTGTCTTAACCGCTCAATAAGAGGGTATAAGTAGATGATTGAGAGGGCACTGTACTTATTGGGTAAACGAGGATAAACGTAGATAGTAGGTTCAAATTCGGCCAAGTCCAGTTTTTTCTATTTCCTACAATTTTTAATCCAACTTCTAGAACCGCTATTTAACCCGAATCTAGCTAGCAGCAGAAATACAACCGCGGTCAGCAGTGGTTGCAAAGCTGAAGTTTGGGGTACCGTATTTACTAGCTTGTTTGGAATTGGTTTTCCCACATGTTTGCATACTGTACGTTTACACAATATTTACCTTCCAGCCCTTTGCCCCCCTCCCCTCCCCCGTTGGAAGAGTACATGTGATTTGAAATAGGCTGTGTGTGTGTACACCTGTAAATATGCAATTTGCATGAATAATGAACAGTGTTGGATATGCAGAAGGCAGTAGCCCTCAATTTGATCTTTGAATATTAAATGCAATTTTAATAAGCAATACGCGTAATTACCTTCAAGCTTCGTTACACGGAATAGGCTTGCTAACATTGACTTTTCTCCACCATACAAGCAGATACTGGGGGGGGGGGGGGGGCTTGCCGTCGGTTGGCTGAACTGCCATCATGAACGGGTGTTGGGCCTTAGACAGTGGTTTGGCAAGAGCTCGACTTCCCATTACAGAGCAGCATTCTCAAAGTTCCAAATTGCCATGATTCTCACCAATCTTCGATTGAAGATATATAGGTACTATACTGGGGGGGGGGGGGGGGGGGAGAGGGCAGGGTTAAATGCTAAACTGCAGCTCAACAATAGCAGTTCTGTTCTGTTCTGTCGGTTCAAAGCAAAAACTGCTGCTATGGTAATTTCAATGGTCATAACTTACATTTTAAATTTGTTTGGTTCTAAGCCCCAAGGCCGTACCCAGGAATTATGAGAAAGGGAGTTTAGTCAAAATTACTTTTAGTTAGTTTTAGTTTTATATTCAGTTGGTAAGTGCTACCCTCGAAGTCCGCAGTTTTGACCAGATTCACCACTATTCACGGTAGGCGGTATCCAACAGTTTGCACTTGGAATATTCGACAGTCTAACGACCGTAAACCCAATTTCCCAGAAAGGGTGCTCATGTATTAAGGGCGAGAAATTATTCTAGAAGTTACTTGTAGTTATTTTGTAGGGCTGTTTCAAAGTTTTGGAGAAAGTTGACTAATTAATTAGGTATTAGCGGTATTGTACTTTGAGAATTCATAAAATACGGGCAAACTTTTGGGCGGTAACATGACGGATTGTAAAATTTTAATAACAGGTTTCTTGGAGATTGAAGAATCATTAGAATCCGGGCTTATGGGCCGTGGTCGAAATGAAAGCGAACTTCCAAACGTATAATATACAATCTTAGAAGTCTACGCAGTTCCACTGAAGATGTCGACCGCAGATGTTGACGAAACGTTTGAAAGTTCGCTTTCATTTCGACCACGGCCCATCAGCCCGGATTTTACTGATTCTTCATTCGACTCCGGCCGTAAAAACCTTTGCTGTTACATTCTTGGAGATTATTTTATGTGTTTTGTAGCTAGTAGCAGTATGGGATAAGGAGTCAATCGTACTTAGACTTGGTTTTTAATTGAATTAAAATTGTTATGGGAGCATTGAAAGTTTGCCCGGAAAACCGACGTTATTCTACTCCGTTAGTACTACGTCGAATGCTGCGCAAAGATTGTGTCCTTAATGCTGAGGCCCCGAGGCGAATGGATACAAAAGCCGAGTTGCTGCTGACGGTTCAGAAACGGAAGCTAACATACTTCGGCAAGGTGATGAGAAACTATAAGTATCGCATTCTGTATGTAATAATCCTAGGAAAGATAGAAAGACAGAGAGCTCCCGACAGAAGAAGAACAGTCTGGCTGAAAACCCGTAGACAGTGATTTGGCAAGAGTACGACGACCTCCGCTTTCAGAGCAGCAGTCTCGAAGGCTCAAATTGCCATGGTGATCGCTATGATACTTCGGCAAGGTGATGAGAAACTAAAAGTATCGCATTCTGTATGTAATAATCCTAGGAAAGATAGAAGGACAGAGAGCTCCCGACAGAAGAAGAACAGTCTGGCTGAAAACCCGGAGACAGTGATTTGGCAGGAGTACGACGACCTCCGCTTTCAGAGCCGCAGTCTCGAAGGCTCAAATTGCCATGATGATCGCCAATCTTCAACAGAAGAGGAATTAAAAGAAGAAGAAGTGCTGCTGCTGCTGCAGCAGAAGCAAATTAATAGTTTCCGGTGTGTACACTGCCCACAAAACTTCAAAGCAACATCCAAATTTATGACACCTACAGTATAAACTATAAACCGATAGGAAAAAATCTAATAAAGATACAACGAGCATTGTTTCTGACATGCAATAAAATTCCTCGAATGCCAGGATATGTTGCAGAATTTTTTGCATTGTGGGAAAACAATTTGCGATACAAAAAGGACGCATGAAACAGTGGAAAGATTAATGACCGGAAATGAAACTCTGCGCTATTATTAGCTATATCCGGTGACCAGCAGTCTAAGCCACATAACTATTGTCTTTCGGATTTGCTGGAATTACACAGCTGGTCGATTTGGGAGATCAGTGATTCTATTCATGGTTGGGGAAATGTTTCATGTTTTCCCAGGTTTTCCCAGGCTGGTCAACCTACAGCCTAGACCGGTTAAGTTCCTTGTTGACGCACAGGCAGCGATCACAGCGGCATGCACCAACTGTACTACAGAATGTTTGAGGTCGATAGAATGTAGGGGACTTCTAGCCAGTTTAAAATCTTCAGGAGGGACAGTTGCTGTCCAATGGATACCGAGCCACGTGGGAAAGCCGGAAACGAAAAGGCAGATCTGCTAGCTAAGGTAGTCACAAGTGCAGCGAAACACTAAATAGTACGAAGCAGGTTATTAACAGCGCAATAACTAGAAGACATAAGAACGCCATAAGAACCAGCGCAACAGGACAGTCATGGGAAACTTTGAAAAAAAAATCCATTACCACAAGACCTACCAAGAGCCACATCAGTCACCCGTTTTCGCTGAATAACTGGCCACGACTACCTGCTGGCTCACCTGTTGCGCCTAGGCCTGGCTGCTTCTGACGAATGCCCACTCTGCCTCAGCGGAAGTATGGATGCTGCCTACCTTATAACATGCCAAGCAATCCAGAGCCCTAACAAAGACATCTCATCACATTACTGGCAGGCGCGGCACCAGATGGCGGTAACGCCAAGAGTGGGCGTTGGATAAAGTAAAGATAAAGTAAGTATGTTTTCCCATGTAGTCAGCCACGAAGCACCGAGGGGTAGGACCAAGGCCGTCGGATTGGGGGGGGGGGGGTTAGTAGTAGTAGTAGTAGTAGTAGTAGTAGTAGTGAATTTGACAAAGTATCAGGACACACCCCATCTTGCTCACTCGGACAACCCAACAGCGGTCACGAAGCGCCACCTCTTTTGGGTGAAGCTGTATCCCTGCCTGTAGTCCTCCCGTAGCGAAAGTGACGGAGGAAAGATGTTCTCACCAGACAGCCGGGCAGTCTGTCAGCACGTGCCACCCGGTCTCAGCGCCAATGCCAAATGCAGAAGTGGCAATCCTGTACACCCAAGCAGCAGCAGAGCGTACTGAAGTAGTAGCAGTAGTAGTAGAGGTAATTGTATTGGTAGTAGAAGTAGTAGTAGTAGTAGTAGCTTGAAGAAAATAGGGACTCAGGCCGCACATTGGGCCCATAAGCTGTATAACCCGTCCCGACCCAATTTTTTTCAGCTTGCCTTAACGTTACGTAACAAGAAATGAAAACCCACTAATTTGTGCTTATTTATTCAAATGATTTACGCAGGGAGTTTCGGCCAACCAATTCATTTAGATTGTAATCTCAGAAGACCAACTTAAGATAAAATCAAAACGACAAGTTAACAAACGCCGTTTTAAATTATGCAAATTTTACATGCACCTCTTATTAGTAGATAAATTAAATTGCAAGAGAAAATGCCAGAAATATGAATACAAAGTTAAAGAATGATGACAGTGCTTGCAACAGGAGAACCTTTTGTTAAGTATGCAGTTTATACTTTGCAGGGGCACAAGTGGTAGTTTCAAACTTATATTGCATTCCCCATTAAGTCATATATTATGAAAGTTAAGTATTCAAGTTGCTTCTTGAAGCGTGTATTACTTCGAGTTTCTAAGTCTCATCTGATGGTGAGACTTAAGGGTTGTAATAAGGTTGTGAGTACTCGTAATAGTCTAGTTTACGATTTACTGTCAGACTTCTAGGAGATTTAAGGTTAAGGACCGTTCACACGAACTTCCATAATACTTTCCTTCGAACAACTGTGACCCCTGAAGAAAACTTGGGTATAATGACTGTAAACGCAATTTAATTTTCCTGAAAGTTTCGCCTGAGTACATTTAAATCTACTCTACACTTTGTGGCCATGCTTTAGACGGCATGTAAAGCAAGTGGTCTCGGGTCTTCCTAGTTGGATGCAATAGAGGGCTTTATACTAGTAGCTTAGTCTCTCTCTTCAAGTTACAGCCGGATGATGGCTGGTTGGCAGCAACATATTGCAGCGATGTCTCCAATCTCCGCGATTTTGACATGCCCTCTTCAGCTCCACATAGGACGTTATCCCCAAATCATGTTTAACTTGTTGGAGATATTCGTCTCGTGGCCGTCCCCGTCGATTTACGCCTTCCAGGGTCCCCTCAATGACGCAACTGATTATGTTATCATGCCGAAGCAGGTGTCCGAGCCAGCGTGCCCTCCTAGTGGATATGGATGCAATAAGGGTCCTTTTTTCATTTATTTGGGTTAGGACTTCCTCATTAGTTACATGGTCTTGCCAAGGTATTCTCAAAATGCGGCGATAACACCACATTTCGAATGCTTCTATTTTCTTGACATATTTTTCGCTTATGCACCATGTTTCACATCCGTATAGTAGAATGCTCCACACAAGAGACTTAAGCATTCTTGTCCTGAGCTTAGTAATAGAACAAAAAATGTCAATATTTATTTTATTTACATAACCCGAGTGATAAGTGTGATAGCATCAAATACCTGACAAGCAGTAAACCTAGCCCACAATTAATGTACGTTTAAGCTACTATATGTGGAGAACTGTATAATTATCTTGCTAACTTAGAATCTTAAAAATACGATCGTAGGACAGACATTTAAGTTAAAATTGTTTAATATTCGAGCACCCCCAAACGTTTTTGCCAAGTTGAATAGCCTGTAAGCCCAAGCTGGGGCTCTGGGTTCCCACATGCCAAACACCCTCATGCATCGCATATGGCTTAATTAAACAATAAAAATTAAAAATTGGCTGGGGTACAAAATGGATTTATGTCATTTTATATGCCAGCACTATTAATTTGAATCTCATTTAATTCGAACCCCTTTGTATCATAAAAAACGAGACATAAAAATCCAAATTTATGACAAAAACAACAATAACATCCTATGTCATTCTCTCAGCTATTACATGGCCTCGTAAATAATTACATATTATTATGTGTGTACAGTATACACAGAATATATTGCTTGTAATATATATCCATTATTATTTGCTTCACTTCACCACTGTTCCACGTTATCGCAACATGCAGTATAGAATCTATTGTACTTTTTCCACTTCATTGCAAATTTCAAACAATGAATTCAATTTCCAAAATGCACGCTCTCTATTCCGCGCGAGACAATAACTGTGAATTGTTGAGGAGCAAAAAAGAATAGAATTTCTCCAGCAAATGGAATAGGTGAGAGAGAGAATAGTGCTTTGTGCCGTACTTAAAATCGACCCTGCTAGACCGTTTCCAGTTCCACCTGGAGTCAGATAAAACTAAAGTCCTCAAAGAAGAGTTGAAGCAAAAGAAAATAATTATTATTCCCTTTGTTTTTAACCGCAATGTAGCAAAGGGCGTTTTTGTAAAATAATCTTTAGAAAAAACGTTCATCTTCATTAATAATACACTAAATACAGAACATGTAGAGTAGTGGTACAGACTCCGACTTTCATCCGAAAGGTTGTTGATTCGAGTCCCACACTTGCTACATTTTCTGACCATGCTTCGGAGGGCATTTAAAGCAAGCGCTCCCGGGTCTAGCTGAGTGTAAGAACTCCGCTAGGTTGGCTTAGTAATGCAACAAAACACCATTATTTATTTTAAGTATAAAGGCTTCTTTTAAACAGGAAAGTGCCGGTGCATATGCTTTATATTTAATCTGATTTCAGTCCTTGCCTATATTTTGTCTTTTATTTAGTCCTCACGAGACAATTTCATATTCAATTGACTATTTTAAACTGTTTAACTGCTTCCGCCAACCTCCCTATTCTCGTCCATTCTTTGGACGTGGCGTAGCCCAATCTCTCTATTTATAAATCTCGCGAAACCCCTTGTTGAATTGAATTGCGTAAGAAGGGTCAGTACATCACTCAATCCGACCTTTCAAATATTCAGCAACTATCAACAGCTTTCCCATGCAGAAGGTCAGACAATAATGGCTGCCGTCACAGCTCTTTGAAATTTTTGCATGAGAGGACGTGATCCCATTTGAAAGAGGGGGAGAAAAGGTTCTCAACGCGACACCAGTCGGGACTTTTTATTTATTTTTAGTTCAGGTATTTCAAAGAGTGTGTGTGTGTGTGTGTGGATTTTTTGCATTTTAGTCTTGTCATTTAATTTTCTCTGGTGCAATTCTTTTGTTTAAAATTTTTAAATTTCGAAGCGTAAAAAAGAATAATGAGTTATTATATATGGATGTTCCAAACATGACCCAGGTTCGACTTTTCTATTTTAATTAATCAGGTCTTACTGCAGTGGGCATTTAGCTTCTTAGCATTGCTGTCTATTTTTGTAGTGCAACATAAATAAATAAATTAAATAAATAAATCATTTATTTTCAAACAGACCTAAAAGTCCAAAAAAATACAAATCTTATACAGATAATTGAGTACAATTTGAATTCCTACATGGTATAATTTTGTTTTACTAGTTACTTAAGATATACAGTAGACAGTAATAATCGAAACAGAACATCCTGCTTATTTATAGACAGTAACAATCAATTGAATATAAAATTTAAAAACATAAGAGGATTGGCAAGATTGCAACAAAAAGTAATAAAGTGAAAAAATGTTTTGCAATGACCGAAAAAATAATTTCCCCATCAATTTAAGTTTGGAGGTTATAAAGGGGGCACGTGACTGCATAATGTGACGTCATTTGTGATGTCAGGGGACCAGTTGGGGAATTACTTGCAGGTATATTGGTGGTGACGTCAATGTGACGTCATTTCGTGGTCCCCCATGTGTGTCTGTGTTTTGGCTCTTGTAATCTACTACTAATCCTTAGAATATCCGATTTTTTTATTTTAAAAAGGTTAATCGCGTACTATTAATTTAACGTATGTATCCGATTAACCTCTTCAATCACCGAAGAAGTGACCAAATAGGTACTTGTGTCGACTTACGACAAGTGCTCGATCACAAGGTGTGTAGAGACTTGCACAAGTACCATCTTGCCAACGAAGTGTATTATTGCCGCCAATTCAATAAGAAGAGCCAAATGGATGGGGCAAATTCTGAGACACGAAGGACTCCTCCACCGAAAAAAAGTGTCATTATTACCACTCTCTTTTCAGAGACAACTTTTTTCAATGAAAAATAAAATTGCTGAAAGTTGAACGTTAATTGTCCAGCAATATGAAAAGTCTAACGCTGACAGCAAAAGTGTAAACTCAGCTAACTCAGCCCGGTTGTTGTGAAAGGCGGCATGACGCGGGTGCAGTGGCCAATGTTTAAAGTGCTGAGCAAGCAATAATAAAAATACCCCTATTACAAAAGACGAAAATTTTCAATGTAACACAAAATTGCTGACAGTTGAAAGTTAATCGTCTGTGATTTATCGAGCAATGTGAGAAATCGAAAGCTGACGGCACAAGTGCAAACAAAACGTCCATAAAACTTAAGCTGACTCAGCGAACTCAGCCAACTTGTTGTCTTTGTGTGCCGACGTCAACTCATACTGTACCTGAGAGATATCAGAAACTTCAGTTTCCAAAAACTTTTCAGCTCAATCTCCTGGGGACTCTGCAGGTGCTGAATTAAGCAAACTGCTCGAATAATTATTAGCTTAGAAGGCAGATAAGAAATTTTGTTAGAGGTGTATGACTGGTAACCCGTAACCTATATTATTATTATTTTTGACGGGCTTTTTTTAATTTAGTGGCCCATTTAGCCTTGCTCTGCCAACGGCCTCAACAATTTGCGGCAATGTAACTGCAAAGGCTTTCACGGCCAGAGTCAGATGAAGAACCAGTAGAACTGCAGAACCGCTGAGGTACAACCTTCGAAGTATACGTCACTGAAGATGTCAACAGCAGCTGTTGACGAAACGCTTAGAAGTCCGCTTTCACATTCTTCTTCTATCGAAGATTGGCGATCATCATGTCGATTCGGACATTGGAGACTGTTGCTCTGAGAAGTAAAGTCGTGCTCTTGGTTTTTTAACCAGGGGTTTCTCCTTCTGCCAGGAGCCCTCTGTCGGTCTAACTTGGATTATCACTTGCAGAAGACGATATTTTTCGTTCCTCATCACATAACCATAGTATGTTAGTTTCAGTTTCTTAACCGTCAGCAGCAACTTGGCTGCCGAATCGAACGCAACCAGACTAATAAATTTCATTTACCATCAGCAAACGACTTTAGAAATAGAACAGTCCCTCTTGTAAAAGATATCGCTGAAAGATTGTATAATTTAAAGGGTCCGAGAAGGTCAGCCATCATTTCTGAGATGACTTTTTCATATTTTTATTGCAGTTTTTATGCTGAAATGGTATAAAGTATATGATGATTAAATTCGAGAACTTCCGTGAATTATGTTTATGACTGGAAACCGTTTTCCGTTTTCGAACATCATTTCCGCCCTATCTGTAATCTTTCTGCGAAATAACAATTTCTCGTAGCAAATTTGTTACTGCTTAAATTCGGAGAAATAAGTTATTTTTTTAATCGCTGCTGATGTAACGCTTTTGGTAAGGGACCCTTCATGTTTTTCAAAGTTACCAAGAAGGCAAGTTATCATTTTATTATTTATAACATACTTGCTTATTAATTGTCTACGTCATTTGTAGTCCAATAGGTAGCGAACTGGTGGGCTTTGCCGTTGGCTTCAAATAGGTCATAACCTCTGCACAATTTATAGTAGCCTAGTCATTATTTATTTTATTTTATAATTAATGTTTATTGCTTTCCAATTCATACGTATAGTATAAGGAAAACTTTGTGATGGTCTAAAATTTTCGATTCCGAGATTTCAACGGATTTGCACGTTTTGAGGTCCCAGGAACCCAAAAAAGTGGTTTTTACGAAATGTCTGTCTCTCTGTTTCTCTGTCGCTCTGTCTGTCTGTCTGTGCGTCGATTTCCGGGCAAACTACTCGGTCGATTTTGATAAAATTAGGCATGTAGGTTTCCAAAAATCATACCTCGCAATTATTTTTTCTATTTTGGGCTATCTGAATTTGGGGGAGTTTTATTTTCAAAAAACTCCAAAAAAACGTCTAAAAAAATTATTTCTCAAAAACGGCTACAACTATTTCTTTTCAATTCACATATATTGTAGTCGTTATTAATGTTGACAAAATGCGGGGGGTCGCTTGCCCCTTAATAGTTTGCTTCTGGGGGTAAAAAAATAAAAATAACTAAATTTTAATGAAAAATGACTAAAAAATAATTTTTCTGCGAAACCTTTCTATCGATGATTTCTACCTTCAGGCATGTTTTAGGTGTTAAATTGAGTAACGAAACTGGACAGATTGCTTTCCCAAAAAACTATTTGGTTTTGTGCAAAAAAAATGTTTTTGAAAAAATGATTTGCCAGAAAAGCATTTGGTTTTGTAAAAAAAATTTTTTATTTGAAAAAATGATAGAAAATTCACGGTCAAATGCATTGCGTGCCCTGTCATTATTGCTGTGTGGTAATTTGTTGGTCTGACCTATCTAGAATGTACCTCACCTCCAGTGACGTCAGGTGGACAACCCCCCCCCCCCCCAGAATCCCCGAAATTTAAGTATAGGAAAATTATTTACCATGAAATTACTCATTTTCTGGAGCTACTACTTGATAAATTTGAAACCATGTTCGAGTGAACTCGGACCCGGTTCTTTTAGCTGTGCACACATGAGATTTATATAAGACTAAGGGTGCCAGCGAAGACGAAGATGAAAGTATATGCAATCGCAACATAACGGTAAAACTTTAATAAACCTAATTTGTCTTAACTAAGCATCGCAGTCAAAAGAAATGGCACGGTAAGGGGAAAATGTTGATCAGTGTCAATTATGGAAAACGCACCTGAGCATCTTCTAATGTTTCATTTTGATGATTCACTTAATCTTGTCAAATATTGGGGGGGGGGGGGTGGTTAGTTAGGGAGAGAAAAGAAAGTTTCTATCCCTCCTATATTCATTTCCAGACTTATTTATCTATAGTATTTTCTTTGAAAACGTCCCTACTTACAATACCACAGTACAGTTCAATAATGCCACGAGTAGTATAGTGGTAAAAATTCAGACGAAAAAGTGAAAGATAAGCGGATCGAGTTCGGATTTTTTTTTATTAGATACGATTTTTCCAAAAGTCTAGAGTGCGGCAGGTATGGGATAAGCTAGTCTAAAGCCCGAGGCTACAATAGTAGTTTATACCGAGCTTTAGAAAGCAAAACTGAATTTTAGTAAATAAAAGTTTTTTTTTAAAGGTTAATCGCATATATATATATATATATATATATATATATAGAAATATAGAAAGAACAGAACAAATTTAAATTAATTTATTTGATAAAATTGAAGCGCTTCCTCTTACTACTGCATCTTCCTTCACTATAATGTCCCTGTGCACGCTGCAAGGGCGGATTTTAGGGGGGGGGGGGGGGTTAGAGGGTCCGGACCCCCCACAAAATAAATTAACTTACACTAGATAACAATGGCTTAACAGTGGGAAATAAAAATAATTATGTTTCTTAATGTGATAATCCACTGAACCAGCCCGCCCCTAAATTGGTGGCACACTGTTCATATTTCTAGTTTGTTTAGTATTAAGCAGCAAGTAATTTTTAATTTTTCACGACGGGGGGGGGGGGTTCGGTCGCTTTGATCCCCCCTCCATAAATACGGCCTTGGGTCGTTGGTATTGGGCAAGAGACAAATGGGCCAATATAATTAGGTCCATAAAAAAATGTCCTTCAGTGCATTATCAATAATATTAATATCATTATTAATTTATTATTAGTGGAGTATGTGTAAAGGGTCAGCATGTCTTAGTGTTTCATAACCAACGATAATAAACTATAATAGATTACCATAGGCTAAGTATTGCCGATAGCAGGCAAACAGGGAGAAATGTCAAAGGAAATGTGAACAAGTTGTGTTGCTGTAAACATGAAAATAAGAAAATGTCCGAAAATGAAAAACAAATTAATAAGTTTGTTGATATTTTTAACAGCTTGATTTTGACTGTATTTCGCTTGTGGCAAGAACCACTCACCTTTGCTTTTACATAATAGTATCGCTTGGTCACAACTGTGGAATCGTTTGACTGAACCATGGATTTCCATATTTCCATCCAGTCAAAACGTCCCCTTAACTATTCAAAGTCTGTGCCTTCTTTTCTTGCCTTGCATGATCAATATCCAAGAATTCTAGCATCTTTTGCGAAACACTGCCTATTTAAAATCTGCCGTGAATTATATAGCGTAGATAGTACTATAAATGAGACAAAAACCCTGGTTTAACAATTTTTCCTTCCTGGTCATAACATCCCCTTAACTATGCAATTAAGTCTATTGGACTATTGCGTCTTTCTTTTCTTCCCTTGCATGACTAATTTCCAAGAATTCTAGCATCTTCTGCGAAACACTGCCTATTTAAAATCTGCCGTGAATTATATACCGTAGATATAAATGAGACAAAAACCCTGGTTTAACAATTTTTCCTTCCTGGTCATAACATCCCCTTAACTATGCAATTAAGTCTATTGGACTATTGCGTCATTCTCTTCTTCCCTTGCATGACTAATTTCCAAGAATTCTAGCATCTTTTGCGAAACACTGCCTGCTCAAAATCTGCCGTGAATTATATACCGTAGATACAACTATAAATGAGACAAAAACCCTGGTTTAACAATTTTTCCTTCCTGGTCATAACATCCCCTTAACTATGCATTTAAGTCTATTGGACTATTGCGTCTTTCTCTTCTTCCCTTGCATGACTAATTTCCAAGAATTCTAGCATCTTTTGCGAAACACTGCCTGCCCAAAATCTGTCGTACTATAGATACTAATTTAAATGAGACAAAACCTCTGTTTTAGTGCTAACGAAAGGTCTTATCATAATGAAAATAGACGCCACGACGAAAGATGAAGCCCGAAGCCTTTTAAAAGTTGAGAAATATTCAGCAAGCGTAAATATATCACTCACTCAAGAATTTGAAGATTTTGTAAAGAATTCTCAGTTTGCAGAATGTAATTCGCAAAGCTTGCCATCCCAACTGAATAGATTGCTCAAAAGAAGTTGCTCATTCTAAGACCGGCATCTGTATTATTAAAACTAAAGAAAACGCTGGGACAAGGAACAAAGGACTTAAATATACAATTCAAAGTGCAATTAAAATTTTCAGCTCCCGTGAACCATTCATGTTCTGCGTAGGTACACCTTCTTTGTACGCGGCTTAGTTAATCTCAATGCTTATTGCTTAGGTCTTATTATTGAATGGAATTGGGTTTAAATGCGGATGCGGAAAGTATACAGTTTCAAAAGTACCTACTCTATTATATACTGTAATTTTTCGAACTCGCACTATTTTAATCATTGGCGTAAATATAACTGCAAAGGCTTTCACGGCCGGAGTCGAATGAGGAACCAGTAGAATCCGGGCTGATGGGCCGTGGTCGAAGTGAAAGTGAACTTCCAAACGTTTCGTCAACATCTGCGGTCGACATCTTCAGTGGAACTGCGTAGACTTCTAAGATTGTATCTCGGAAATAAAGAATGGTTATTGCTTTCCAATTTATACGTAGTATAACGAAAGCTTTGTGATGGTCGAAATTTTCGATTCCGAGATTTCAACGGATTTACACGTTTTGAGGTCCCAGGAACCCAAAAAAGTGGTTTTTACGAAATGTCTCTCTGTCTCTCTGTCTGTCTGTGCGTCGATTTCCGGGCTAACTACTCGGTCGATTTTGATGAAATTTTGCATGTAGGTTTACAAAACTCAGAACTATTTTTTTTATTTGGGGCTAACTTAATTTGGGGGGTTTTACTCTCAAAAAACTCCAAAACAAACGTCTAAAAAAATTATTTCTCAAAAACGGCTCCAACGATTTCTTTTCAATTCACATATCTTGTAGTCGTTATTAATGTTAACGAAATGCGGGGGGTCGCTTGCCCCGTGATAGTTGTGACCTTACTTCAGTTTCAATTCAATGGAAACCAAATCATGAGATAAAGTAAGGTATGATGTATTGAGAATAGGTTTTTTATTATATGAGAACAAACAAACTCACGCCGCTGGCTAGCTCTAATCAGGGGTGGTTATAAAATTTATAATGAATTTACAATTGAATAAAAAAATACTGTATTTAAAGTTCACATTTATTATGCATATCTATTTAAGTATTAGTAAAAATAGTCAACCTGCTTATAAAATGAAATGATAGAATGCATTGCTGTTATAAAAAATATTTGCACATGATTAGGTGATGTCATGTAGATCAGGTGTAGTACTCAAAAACAAATGTGGACCGTTACATTTTTAAATAAATTTGTAAAAACAGGAAAGTCAGTCAGTCACCCAGGGAATACGTGAAAGACAAACCTCCTGATGGTTTAATATTAGAGTCTGAAACTTACTACACAAGACTAGTCTACTATTAACTTCTCTAAAGCACATGATAAGCATTATTATAATCTTTAATGGGCGCCACTACATTTTATATGCTCAACGGACAAACTAGATTAATTTAATGGCAAAAAATGTACCTAGTCCTGCCATAAGTTTTGTCCCTGCGGTATTTTGGCCACTGCTGACTGTATCTCAAGGGTTGATGGTTGTCAACCCTGGCATTGTTTACATTGTTCTTTCTGCTAGTGGAATAACACCAGTTGCGGTTAAAACTTCGCCCTGTTGAGATGGAATGGGGTACTGATGAAAACCGTATTACCGTGATAGGCCTCCACAAGTATGGTATGCCTCCTAATGACATTTTTAAAACTTTGAAGCCTTTAAAAATAACTCAAAAATTTGTGTACCATGCAATTAATCGTTACAACGAGACTTCTAGTTTTGAAGACGGGCCGCGATCTGGGCGTCCGAGGACTGTGAGGAC
Organism: Psococerastis gibbosa; assembly: GCA_963971405.1. NCBI lineage: Eukaryota > Metazoa > Arthropoda > Insecta > Psocodea > Psocidae > Psococerastis > Psococerastis gibbosa. The sequence goes on from OZ020484.1 coordinate 47,806,317, forward strand.
TGCTAAAGCAGTTAAAGAGGTGAGGGAGCGAATTCGGAGAAATCCCCTCCGAAAGCAGAAAATCATGCCAGGGAACTCGACATGTCCAAGAGGTTGATGTCATGACTTGTCAGGGACGATCTACAGATGAAGGCCTATCGGAGATCCACAGGACACCTGCTCAATCCAGCACTATGATCTATGAGGAGGACCAGAGCGCAGGCGTTACTTACGTGGCACGCAGCTCAAGGTCATGAGTGGATCCTTTTCACCGAAGGAAAATTTTTTGTGGTAGAAGAGGTTTACAACCGCCAAAATGACGAGGTTTATGCTCATTCATCTCGGGGAGCCTGTCACCCCTTTGCAGTGATCAGTGGGGGGGGGGGGGGTGTCGTACCAGGGGGTGAAAACCCAGGATTTTGCGAAAAAGGCGTAAAAATTGGAGGTAAAGTGTACCAGAATGAGGCTTTGGAAGGAGTAATGAAGCCCCTCAATACCACTTTGTTCAACGGGCACCATTGGTGCTTCCAGCAAGATTCAGCGCCTGCCCACAAAGCCAAAACCACTCAGGAGTGGCTCAGAACCAAAATCCCGGATTTATTGCTACAGCAGACTGGCCCTCTGGTAGTCCAGACTTGAACCCCCTGGACCATTCATTGTGGTCAGTTTTGGAGGCCAAGGCCTGCTCAAAGCGTCACCAAATTTGGATAGCCTGAAGCATTCCCTCATCATAGCAGCCCAAGATTTAACTCTGGAAACCGTCCGTGTTGCAATAGATGAGTGGCCACAACGTCTTCAGGCTAGTGTTCAAAATGATAGTGGACATTTTGAAATTTCGTATGTTTTATTACTTAAATATGAATAATTCAATATAAAAAAATAATAATCGAACCATATTAAACTTTTTGATTCGTTGCACCATGTCATAACCTTAGGGCAGAACTTATGGCGGGACTAGGGAAAAGAACCATCATGTAAATTATTAAATTATATCAAATTTCAATGTTGAAATGTCATTAATTATTAATTGCAAGTCCATATAAAGAAATCAGAAGATTCAGAAGGGCGCCTATTTATTGTAATAATTTAAAACAGAACATAATTAGATAATCACTTACAGTTTGTGGAGGAGTTATCTTACGTTATCCATCCCTGGAAAATGTATCGCATCATCACAGCCAAATCTGCGGGCCTTAGTACATCTTGGCAGGCATTGACACAGAGTGGCCAACCGTCATAATCCTACCGGTCATGATTCAGGAACAATCGAGAAAAAACGCAATCACTTGTATACCAACTGGCACATAGAATTTGGAATCCGAAATTTGAAATCAGCACTCAAAGCCGCAACGAAAAATGAGTACTTATAGCCAGAACGTGAACTCAGTACTTAACCCGGAATGCGAAATCATTACTTTTCCCGCAACGCGAACCCTAAAAGAAAATCACATCTATTGCAAATACAGAAGTACAGAAGATTAATATTGTATGTAACAGGCCCATGACTAGTACTAACATTACTCATATAAATTGTGTAAGAAAATACCGAATTTCATCCTATTATTATTATTATATTTTATAACTTTGTTGGATTATTAAAAAATATATGAAGCGTTACAATAGGAATCGGAAGATGCATTTCTTCTTTACCAAATGGCTATCCAAGTCCGTTTATCAAGAGGCTAGGCAGGCAAAGACTTACCACAAAGTGGGAGTATCACAGGTTACTCTAAACACAATTAAGTTAATAAAGACAGCTTTGTAAAATATTTAAAAACGTCAGGTGAAACTGGTGAAAGGGTTCTCATGATTCTCATCGAATGCCCTACCAATAAACATCACTTAAAACTCACTGATGACTGAACTATATATATATACATTATACACTGGAAATACACCAGGAGCGCTAGGGCTGTCGGCAACGGACAAAACCTGATATCTTGGATATTATGGCAGAAGCGTTCCATGCCATATACACTTACGTGTAAATTTGATGTATTTCAATAATTTTTTTAATACGATAAATTGATATTTTCTGCTTTTGTAATATTTATTTATTTATTATAGAGCAATATTCTATGGTCACACACCGGCATTTATGAAGATTTATTAATATTTAGCTAGGAATATGTTACTAAGAAAAATTGTGACAAGCAGCAATTTAACAAAAGATAGTCAAACTATTTAGTCCAATCTAACCATGTTCGTCTATTTAATTGCATTGGGACTAAATTTGAAGTGTTCAACTTCCTATATTTAGGTTCCTACCTATACCAGGAGTAGATCCAGCCCATTGGGGGGGGGGGGGGGTGATTTGGCTCAAAATATAATAAACATATGTAGTATCCTTTATATTATTAGGCAACTTACAACAGGCTAGCTTTTAAGATTTTGGGGGCAGCTCCCCCTTCATCTGTCCTTGACTACACTTCAACTATAATAAGCAGAATATAAAAAGAATAAGTAGTCACTCTGGCTAGACCCCATGGACGAATACAGGGAGGCAGGTCCCCCCCCCTGGATCCACCCCATGGACGGAGACAGGGGGCGGATATCCCCCCCCCCCAAAAAAAATGTTTTTTTCAGTAAATCTATTTTATAAGTTAATTTTTATAACGCTCTGATTTAATCGATACTACATAGGTTTTTCCTATTTTGACCCACAGCTACCCCCCTCCCCCATGAGCTGGATCCGTCCCTGATCCACCCACACCTGCATTCGAATTTTTAAATCTCATAGCCTACTTATTATGCTTACACGATGTGAATATTCTGTGTGCTATCATCAATGAAAAAATATTGCAGTGTAGTAGGCCAATGCTGTTGATTTAGGGCTGTCAATATCAATAAGCCTAATAATTTCTAGACATTTTGCAGTACGTGTGATTTGCAAGAAAGCCACGAAATTCGACCAAATGGGAAATAAAAACACTTTTTTCCTCTGTAAATTTGCCTTATAGTGTTTCGCTATTTTTATTCACTATCAAAACTTAGGTTCTGCAGGACTAGGCCTACTTAGGTTGCATGAATTTTCAGCTTCCTAAAAGAATTTTAAACTTGACTAACTAAAAAATGCCTTGAGGTTGAAACAATAACAATAATAATAATAATAATTAGTATTAAAATTATACAGGACAATCAAGGCCGTAGCCAGGATTTTTTCGGGGGGGGGGGGGGGTAAAAATTTCATTGGTATTACATAGTGGTTTTTATGTTTCCTCTCAAAATCCGATTCTACCTAGTGTCAAGCCATATCATTTCAGGGCAGGGACGGTTTCAGAAAAAGTTTTCGGGGGGAGGGCGGTGGCCCAGAAAATATCGCGTTTCCCTTACTTGAGTAATAATTTCTCTTAATTTCCTTCAAAAGTCCATTCTAACTAGAATAATGCTATTTCTCTCGGGAGGGGGGGGGGGGTGACCGCCCCCTCCGCCCGCCAAGGATCCCCCCTTGGCTACGGCCTTGAGGACAATTGAAAGTGTGCAATTTGTTAACATAATGATTAAGAAAACTGAAATAAACCCATAAATGTTGCCTCAACTAATGACCAAACCATGGGAACACTTACTAGTGAAAAGTAATATTTTCCCCCGTTTCTCGACATATCTTGAACCTATTAGTGACTTTATAAGCAGAGCAAGATATGACCATTATGTCAAACCAAAGAAAAACTCAATAAATGGGTAAATAGATTAAATAACAGGCAATGAAATACGTCTAAATCGCATTGAACGCAATGGAGTCAACCACTTCTTGCCATAATAACCCTTTTTGCCACGTGACCAAAAGTGAAGACATTTGTTCAGCGTGGGCTAGGTGCCATGGTAGCCATCCATGTATATCAATGCTTAAACTCATCAGCTTTCATATACGAGCATGCGCAATTGGGTAGAGTAATGCCAAACACAAGCCACAAGCCAAGTACATACGGTGTTATTCCAACTATATTTTCAATACACACAACTATCCTGAACTACTCGCGCCAAATTAGTTACTAGATAGTTCATTGACGAATTATTCTTTTCTTACTTCCTCTGAATACAAAAATAGAATATTACTATATTTGACCATGAAAAGACGGAGTTCATTACCAGGAATGGACCACGTTACATAGTTTGCTTCAGGGGGTAAAAAAATAAAAATAACTAAATTTTAATGAAAAATGACTAAAAAATAATTTTTCTGCGAAACCTTTCTATTGATGGATTTCTACCTTCAGGCATGTTTCAGGTGTTAAATTGAGTAACGAATCCGGACAGGTTGCTTTGCCAGAAAAGCATTTGGTTTTGTAAAAAAAATGTTTTTTTGAAAAAATGATAGAAAATTCACGCTCAAATGCACTGCCTGCCCTGCCCGTATTGCTGTGTGGTAATGTGTTGGTCTGACCTATCTAGAATAAAATTTACCTCACCTCCAGTGACGTCAGGTGGACAACCCCCCCCCCCCCCTCGAGGTATCGGAAATTTAACCATAGGAAAATTATTTACCATGAAATTACTCATTTTCTCTATCGACTAATTTTGATAAATTGGAAAGCATGTTCGAGTAAACTCGGACCGGTTCTTATTAATTTAAAGTATAAAATAACATTAATCTACCTATAGAGCAATGAACAATACTTCTTAATCAAACCGGAAAGTCGGAAACCAAAACCGGACGTTAAACGCGCAAAATCTGCAACTTTCGAACATTTTTCCGATCAATGATGAATTACTTATTGTTGATTCTCAACGTTATGAATGAATAAATAAATGAAAATACAGAGAAACTTTCGTCTTTCAAATTATTTTGACCCAAGGCAGCCCGCAGCCCTAATGTTATTGATATTTAATGACCTAAATCATGTTAAATTAGCACCTGACACTTGATGAATATGATGGCGTGAACTGGAACCAGTTGTTATGTTATAAGTGTTGACGTAAAAGTGTAAAACTTTACGAAGCAATATTTGTTCGCAATGACTGTTAAATTAGCCCAAAGGTCCTTTTACAAATGAACAGTATCTGTGCTTCAATAAGAGCATTGACGTGGAAATGCTAAACAAACAGAGAGTTTTCCCTCTCTGATGAAATTGCCGGGGAGACCGCAATACTCTCTAACTGGAGACTTTAATGACTTTGGAGAACAGCGCAACAACCTACTTCTGTAACGGCAGTGGTCTGCTCCCAGGGCCGTAGACAAGGGATGGGTATTCCAAGTAACGACATGGCTATCAGCCTGGCTAAATTGGCCTCCTGAGTCGTCAACAATCGAACGCTTCAGCTCTTCTACACTCAGAAAGCAAGCAGGAATGCTGGCAGAAAACACAACCTTATCCGGCATTCAACCTAATGTGAGGAGGCAAGCATGACTAGACAGTCCCTACGGAGAATAGTGACATACGATATAAGAATGCGCAACCAAAAAATAACAACTGAGATAAGAATTATGTAAGGTTTCAATCGGCCGCCATCTTGGAACAAAATGGCGTATCATCACCACAAACTCGACCAAGACATTAATTTGTATGTGATCATTTTTTGGGCCAAGATTCATCAATCGAATAATATCTACGGAGGTTAGAGTTTTTCCTGAAATCGATATATGTATATACACAGCCAAGACCTCCAAAGGATAGTTTGACGTGTGCCTGTATGTACATGCATTAGTATATTGTATACTGTATATATAACATTTTGAACGGGGGGTTGTTTTAGACTCGGGGGGGTCATGAAATGAAAAGTTGTGAAGGAATTTTCCGAAAGTCGAACATTGGTCACCACTTTCCACTATATTGTAGTATACACGACTGATTCCGAAATTGGTCCGGGAAATGAAACTACCTATACCGCATTATAAATTTTTCAAATTTTCAAGTTGATGTTACAAAAAAAACTAAGCGCGATGAAAAAAGGGGTGTGCAATTTTTGAACCGATTCCTCTAATGGAGATAAGCCTGTAAATCTGTATTTTTAACTTGGCTCGAAAGCCACTCCAATAGGAATGGAAAAAAAATATGGGAGAGGAAGACATTTCAGGGAACCATTGTATTTTTGAAGAGAAAAATGGTCATAGTAATTGGGGGATTTCCGGAAAATTCCCATCAGTTTTGCTTTGGGCCCACTTATATCCGTTGTTATACTGAAAAGTTCCGAGTACATGAAACTTAACATACAATATAAATGATATTTTATTATTAACTGGAGCAGAGTATGTATCGGCTTTGATGGCCAAGTGGTAACGTGCATGCACTTGTGTGAGTTTTTACGCGCCATGCGATCGGAGACGTGTCGTAACTCAACACGGGTATTAACTTACTGAGGCGACTGAAGGGGTCAATCGGATACATTCATTAAATTGTTTGTATGCGATTAATCTTTTGAAAAAAAAAATCTTTTTGAGAAAAAAAAAACTTTTTGAAAAGAAAAAAAGATGTAAAAACAAATCTTGTGTCAGGCGTTTCTGTGTAAATTGACTTTGTGCAAAAATATATTGGGGCCCATTTTTTAGCATGTTTCGGTTGTTTCTAAATCTAACTTATTAAATTTCCATAAAAAATAAAACTAACACAGTGTTAAAAATAATTAGCACTCTCTTACAGCCGTCTGGCGGGTTGACAGCAGCATGTAGAATCGATGCCTTCACTACCCTCAATTCTGGCGCGCCCTGTTCAGAAATGAGCAGAAAACACTTTAAGACGTGCCCTGCTATAGTCAATAGGCGGGGTTTCCACCAACCTCTCATTGCAGAATGCAAATGACGTTGACGTGGCAGCAGATATTATTATATTAATAAGTCGTGATTGTCTGCTACCACGTCAATGTCATTTGGATTCTGCAATGAGAGGTCGGTGGAAACCCCACCTTAGTAGGGGTTCAGCTGTGTCGTATATGTATATGTATAGTATATGCCGGTAGGCCAAGGCTCAGATGGAGAGACCATGTACTAGAAGATGTGCACGCCACCGGCACCCGAGACTGGAAGCTAGCGGCGGAAGATCGTCCCAGATGGCGTGGCGTTGTGGCAACTGCCAAAATTATCCCCAGGCTGGATTCGCCTATACCTGAGTCATGCATATTTTAATATGAAGTCGTTCTTTCAAGCCAAGTGAGGGACAGCTAACAGGACCGACGCTGCTGGGAAAACGTGGGAAAAACTAATGCAGAAGTCAAAGAACTGACCCAGATGCCAATCGGCAGCGGAATTTAGGTTAACAACGGGTAGCAACATCGTGTAGCAACAGAACCTTTCTTCCCTCTGTGTAAAATGCGGGAAGAAAATCAAGAAATGGACAGAAAACACTTTAAGACGTATGTCGTCCCCTAATTTAGTCATTGGCATACCAGATTATGTAATGCATTGGGCTGCAGGGAAGCTGTTGGTTAAGATGGAACCCTTATGCTGAGCCGTAATGAAAAAAAACTTTTTTTTCCATAAAATATTGGCAAGTTGAATATAAATAAGGAGAGGAAAGACTGACCGTTGTCATGCAAATAAACCTACTTAGCCATGGAGTGTCCTTGAAACCCTTAACAAACCTTCAACCTAGGCTTCAACTTCGTGGACTAAGGTCAAATTTGAAAGTTGGGGCTTATTTCCCGGCAATAATCCCCTTCCAGCTCGCAATACTAAGTTTACGAGTTTTCGAGAGGTTTGCTTTATCCAGTGGAAGATGTAAACTTTTCCATCCCTTGGAAAGTGGTTTCAAACTTTTCGGTTTAAAATTTAAAGTAAAAAGCCAATTTTCAAAATACCGGAAGGTTTGCTAAGTATATAGAAGGCACACGGTACCAAAAAGGTTTAGATTTTGAGATAGTACTAGCGTCTAAGGGAGTTTAACCCAACCAAAACATTTCGTGTAAAAAGCAGGTTAAGTTCCTAGCAATTACTTAGATGCAAAACGTAGCCATTTAACGTAATCCGATGTGTAGGATTTGGCCATGTTGTTTGCTTGGGCTATTGAAGTAGTCAGATAATGAAATTGACCAAGTTCATTGGGTAAAAAATAAATTAAATAAATAACTCGGCAAAGTACTACTTAAAATATATTAATGTATCGGCATACAAGCATCACAGCAGAAATTGACATGTAAAAGCAATGGTTCAGTGTATTCATGTTGGTGTGTTGGTGGCATTGGAAATTGGTGGCAATCTCCGCTAGTGGTGATCTTCTCTTATTAGAAGTTACACCATTTATAACGCTTTTCCCACCAGAGATGATAAGAGTTTGGAGAGTTTCAAGGTGACTTGTCACAGTTTTCGCATGGAACGGTATGAAATAGGAGCGAATGTTGAGTTGTCCGTACATACCTCATTATTTTTACCGTTATGTATTTATTTATTTAATTTTATAATAATACAAGCGGTTCCCGGCCGTCGGCCTCGCGGTCACTGCTCATGTGAATCAGGTGGCAGCTCGGCCTACGGCCTCGCAGTCACTGCACATGTAAATTAATTGATGTCGGTTGGCGATGGTAGCGCCAACTGTCGGGATAAACGAAAATTAAATGTAGCGTAGTCTGCCGCTAGATGTCGGCAGTACCAGCAGCCATGTACACGCACCAATGTATAATATTCCAAAATCAAATTTTAAAAACATTCTCCAGTGGACGAAAGTGTTAATGTAAACCATCCTCGAATATCCTTGAACACACACAACAATATTCATCATAATCGGTCCAGTCGTTTGAGAGGAGGCCCGGAACATACACACGGACAGTCGAAATATATATATTAAGATTGTAATATTAATATTTTTGTAACAATATTGTGGGTTAATTGCAAGAGTGGGCTGAAAGGCCCAAAATTCGCCCACATGGAAAATAAAAAAAAAATTCTTTCTTTCTTCTTTATTTCTATCTTTCTCAGAGTTCTTAGCTTTTTTAATAATTCCCATCACCTCTGGGGAGTTCAGTAATTTTCCCTTACCACCCAGGTGTAAAATTATTTAATTATTAAAATTGCAAAGATGACCAGTCATGTTTGTATGTTGAGTCAGAGCGGGAGTAGTTTCAGTCTTGCCTACACCCCTTTTATGTTATTTAATCTTACTGAACATACTTTAGATGGAAATTAAAAAAACTTCGGACTCAGAAGAAAAAAACCTTTCTAAACGATTTAACTTTTATGAGAAGCCAAGTCGAGCCAATTTTCTAATGCACCAGCATAAAAAAAAAATACCATGCCAAAACCGGTTACTTTAAATATATTTTAGAAATACTTGACAAAGTTATTTTATTAACTATGACGAAGTGAGTGTGAGAAATATTACCGAAATACGCTGGTTTACGTCCCCGATGTTAAAACGCTGGTTTACGTCCTCGATGTTAACCAACATCGGTTACAATTATAACAATGGACAAGCTGAGACACACTTATAGATTCAGTATAACTTACCTAACCCATATTTGACCTCACTGTGGCAGGGAAAGGTCACGGAATGAAGCCTCTCCCCTTGTATTTCTTATCTCACCCCCTCACCCACAGCCTTGGGCAGTTCGTTAAGTAGACCTGCAATTTGATTACACTGGCGGCAGTAAAGGAAACCAACCCAAACCACCCCCGCCCCTAACAATCTTTCGCCCAACCAACCCACCCCCCCCCCCTGCTCTCCATCCCTTAAACGAACTCGAGGTTCATTGAAAGACCTGCGGACCACTTGATTGATGAAGCACCCAAACCCATCATATTTTACATCAAATAAATTAGATTTATTGAAATACGGCCTGTGTAAACCGTTAGCCGTGATCGATTGGGTGTTATTGTTGTATAGTTTGACTCGTTCACGAATTTGGATAAGCTTTTGCAGTATATTTCCATTTTCTCACCTGCAGGTATAGCACGAGGTACCCTTTTAACTTATTCCTGGGGATAAAAATGCAAACATAACAATTTTAGAACAGTGTTTCCAGCGCTTTGCATTCTGAAGTTTCTGAGAATTAGTTACCTCGAGTTATGTTGTACTATAGTGTAATTTCATATATATTACAATACAATATAATATGATAATACTATAATATAATAATAATGTCCTGAAAACGATTTCATTAGCCTAGGCCTACGTTTAGTGGCCCTTTGGTCCCTTGTCCAATGCCAACGACCCCATGGATTTCAGATATTATTTATATTGTTTCCGCAAGAATTTTCGGCCATTGGTAAAATGATACGCTTCCTCGATCTATGTCAACCTACACTGGCTACAAGCGATAATGGACAAACTCTGACAACCTTACCATTGGCGGAAAGAAACAGGTGGAAGGCTGGAAGCATGACTAAGGCGCTTACTCCACCGACCGGCTAGGGCTAAATACAAATACGGTGACGTGGTAACAGACATTCAAGACTTAGGCGGGGTTTCCACCGACCTCGCATTGCAGAATGCAAATGACATTGACGGAAATGTTTGTTTTACTCTATGCCATAGTTAAAATTGATCAATGATCATAGAGTAAAATCACAAACAAACTAAAATTAAAAAATGGCGTCGTGGGATATGTTAATTACAAACATTTTAATAGATTTCCATAAAAAGAAAAACAAACATTTCCGTCAATGTCATTTGCATTCTGCAATGCGAGGTCGATGGAAACCCCGCCTAAGTCTTGAATGCCTGTTACTACGTCACCGTATTTATATTTAGCCCTAGCCGGTCGGTGGAATTTGCGCCTTAATCAAGTGCAGACACGAGTCTTATGCCTACAATAATAGGCTATTACTAGTATACTGAGTAGTATCACAATTAACAGGTATACAGAATAGCAGAAACTAGTCTGGTAAATAGTTTTTTGAGAAGGCTTGCTTTTTTTGGAATTTTTAATCTTCCGAACTATTGTGACGTTTGACAATTATTTTAATCTTACCAATATTACCAATATTACTTATTAATTACTTATTAATATTACCAATATTAATTACAATAATACCAATATTGTTAAAAATAAGCAACTTTATCTTAACGAAAACGATGCAAACCAGTAAAAACATAGAAAGAGAAGTATACCAGTAAAAACCCTTAATTATCTGGCTTGGCCGTTATAAATATTCAAAATTGGACATTTTAAGAGGGACAGCTTATTAAAAAGTTTTTATGGTGAACACATTAATTTGCAAATATTCCGATCTTAAATTAACGTCACTAAGTATGATTTCTAAGCGGCTTATATTTATAAAAGCTGTCATCCTTCAAACTTCAGCAGGGGCAACTTCATTAAATTTCTGAAAATTTGAAAATGGTATTTTGTCTCCGAGAAAAACTTTTTTGGCGCTTTTATGAGGATATGAATCTTCTTTTCCATTTATTTCCTCCAAAATTGGAAAGAGATATCCGGTAAAACTTCCACATCACGCAAAGAACAAATAAAGTAAAGGCAATAAAAGGCTATAGGTTTTATTAGGTAGGTAATGCCAATTTTTCGAAAGAAATAATTACGTTTACTACCCGACCACGATAGGATGACACTTGGAACACTTACAAAAATCGAATGAACTCAGTGTTTCGCCTATGCAAGTTTCCGAAGAAACAAAGTGTTCCATCCTATCGTGGTCGTTTTCTACTTATATACAATAGGCATAAAGGGTATTCACTCACAATTTGTAATAGATCTTATCAAGTCAAATTGGACTATATCAGTTGGGAAAATATAAAAAAAATTGGGGGGGGGGGGCTGTAAATTGTAAAGCAACCAACATCTTCCCGGGGGAAAAGACCCAAGATGAAATTAAATTCTGCGAACCAATCGCTTACCGCTCAATAGTCACTGTTTACTCAAACATCTATTAGAGTTTCGATAATATGAACAAATTTTCATCTAATATATTTTTCCCAATTTGGGAGGGAGGGGGTCCCTTATGTGTATGTAATGAAACTTGGATAAACATACCAAAACTTTGTGTATAATTGTTCATCTCCCGGCCATGGGTTCTCCTTCTTTCTTCTTTTCTTACATACTAAATTTTACATACGGTTGGCCACTAGACTAGTGGAGGCTTGGGTTCCTGGGGTTCCTCATTCCTCATCCGTTTCCTCCCTCCCCTCTCGCCGCATACAGGAGAATCCCATCAGCGAGGGGGAGGAGCCCTCATGTCGGCCTCCAACGTTCACTCCGTCATTTCGTAAATTGCGGATGTCAATGAATAATAAGTTCCTTTTCAAAAAATCACTCTTTAGTCAAAAAAAAATTGCCGATCTGTCCTTTCAAATCTCAACAAGAAAAAAGTCGAGTCACCAGACAAATATTAAAAATAACGTTTTGGCGGAAAGTCATGGGGTTTTACTTTACTTTCATTTACCAAGAGGGAAATCACTGCAAAGTATCTATTTGGTTTTAGAAATCAAATAAATACCACAAAACGACTTTACGTCGTCACATGTACGCCAATTAAATCAAAATGTACAAAATTAATTTTGTGAGAATTGTCAAGCTGCCCTGGTTGCATTTGCACGGCAAAAATATTTATTCTGTTGCTGAAATGATAAATAATGAAAACTTCCGAAGCAACGCCTCGCGCCAGTTTCAAACTACTGCATATTTCGAAAAAAAAACCATAAAGCTTTGTATGTAACAACAAAGTTGTGTCAATCAATATCGGCTGACATGAAAGAAATTACCACAGCAGCAATTTTTGCTTTGTACCGACAGAACATGATGCGAAAAATGCAGCTGTTATCGAGCTGAAGTTTAGTATTTATCACCTGCCCCCAGTATAGATCACACAGATTTAACTCTTCATGATAATATCACATCATATACATATAGGATAGGAGAAAAAAAGGCAAAAGATCAGCAAAAACACCGCGGGGGAAATTCCAGTCAAAACACAACAGATACTGAAATCAAAATGGCAATTGCCCTTGCTGGGGGGAAGGTGACGAAGAATATTGATGGCTCGTTTCATTCAGTGAAACTTAAACGGCTTACCAAATGAAGAGGAACTAAAGATCTTACAAGGGCAGTGTAACCCATTAATATATTCAATCGAAACACCAATTGGCTCGGTGGGCGTATAAGCAAGCCCTAACTTGCAGTCACCCTAAAACCAATTTAAAAAAAAGGATAGGAGAAAACGAAATTTTTGATACTTAAATAATTTCAAGATTAATTAATTACAAAGCTGCATAGAAAGACACAAGTAGATAGATTGATAGATAGATAGAAAAACTGTGTATTTCTCAACAATAAATATGTGGACATAAAATTAAAAGTTCAAGCCGAAGCGTCATGAGTCATACAGCACATCATTTAAGTATAAAAAAGCATAGAATAGGGGACAATTAAATTTCTGCTAGGCCTATGTATACTAATTCATGATTAATAAATTTATAAAGCTGCATATACTGTAGATTAACAACAAGTAGTTAAGTTAAGAGTTACTTAATGTATTTTTTTACAGTATAATAAATTATTTTTCAATCATTTGAAAATTATTATTATCTTGATCGATATGAAAAAACGCGGCTGTTGGACAAGGTACAGCTCACTAACAGATCCCAACCAGACGCGGAAAAGATAATTCTCTACTTCTTCTTCTTCTTCCCTCGTAGCACCGTGCACGCAGTGTAAGGGGGCCGCCCTGGACCCATTTAATTTCTTAAACTCGACGCTAACGCTAACATTCTTGAGCTCGATCATTGTTTTTCCTCTTAGTCTGGCGAGTTACAATACAATAAATGTATAGTTCCAATAAAAGATAAGTTACAATAATTATATTATGCAGCAGGTGCAATGTGCAACTCCAATTTGAAAAAAAGACCTAATCTAAGTAAGTAAGTTAGTAAGTTGTTTTGTCTTCGTTGTTCCGACTCTTTCCTCAAGGGCTGCCCAATTCGCGAATATCTTAAAGTACTATCGTTTAGAAAAAAGAAGTATAAATCGGAAGTCGTTAAATTTATGGAGCCATCCAGAAGTATCCGAACCCCACCCACAACCCCATTACACCGTGGAACCCTCTCTCTTATACGGAGTCAACTCCAAAAGTCAACAAGAGAGTCAACAAAGGGGGCAGCGGGAACGAATTTGAATGAGAACGAGCATGTATAGAGAACGTACCTGCACTGTATAAAGCACCTTTATCCGAACACCCCCACCCTCTCTATTAATCCACATCCAATTACGCGCTTATACAAGTACGTAGAGTATGTCAGCTTCAAAGCGTTACATAAGGATCCTAAGCATGTTATTGCATTCACTAGGACTTATCATCCACTAATTAGTATTGCGAATAATTGGCATGTAGTTGAAATTCAGCAATACCAGCTTACTTTAAAACTTGTCAGCATTATATTAAGGTGGGAAGGTTTTTAAAAATTATGATAAATACAGACATAAAGACCCATATGCAAACTGCAAACTACTACGCACGAGCTAAACGCGGTGTTCCTCATCGACTGCCAGTCAGCAATCCTCGCTCTCTCAACGAACAAGGAGACAAGTTGCAAAAGAACTAACCGCTGTCGTGCGCAGATCAGTAGTCTCATCAAGAGTGGCAGAAACGTAGTGTTGCAATGGATCCCAAGTCATGTAGGTGTGAATGGAAACGAAGAAGCCGACGAGCTGGCGAAAAATGGTACCACCATGCAGCAGCCCTCCTGCCCGCAGTCATACGTGTCTGCAAAATCTAGTGTGAATAGTGCAGTAAAAGCCTGGAACAAAGATCGCCTCCAAAGAAGCAGCCAGGGAAAAAGCTGGGCAACTCTCGTCGACTCGCCCATTCCAAAACACCTACCTAGAGCCGTGAGCGTCGCAGCATTCAGAACAACCACCGGACATGACTACCTGGCATCTCACCTGCACCGCATTGGGGTCCTAGAGTCCGATGCGTGCCCTATGTGCGACTACGCCCCAATGACTGCTGCGCACCTTCCTAACTGCCCAGCCCTAACTGACGACGCAATAGAGGATGATGAGGACGACTTCGCGGGGATAGCTCGTCTATACTGGTCAGCGCGTCACCAAATGGCTCAGATGCCAAGGGTGGGCGTTGGCTAGTAAGTAGTAAGTAAGTAAGACCCATATGCATAAATCGTATCTAAACTAAGAGTATCCTGGAAACAACCATTTTTTATTAAATATAGGGTACCTGATTTCTGTACCTAACAATTTTCGAAGTCACATATGTTGCTGCCAACCAGTCATCCAGCTGTAACTTGAAGAAGATCAACAATTTTTTTTATTACCATGCAGGTATTGCCTTATACCATATTTTCCAAATTTATAAACACTATAAATAGGCTATAAAACTATTTAAACAAATACTACGAGTATAATTCAACAACAACTGATCACTCTTAAACACATTACAGCACATGCTGAAAATTTTCTTGTAGCCAAGAAAACAATTTAATTCAGGGTGACGATGGGCTCTACCCTTCTAAATGTCTTGCAGATACATGCTGGTTTCAAGGGTTGTTCTGGATTCAACTATGGACTCTTCCCTTCAGAATGCTCAACCTATGGACTGCTGCAATACAAGTACGTTAGTCTCAAGGGTTGTTCCGGCTTCAACGATGTCTTTCCTTCTTCATGGTCCATTTATGGGCAACTGTGAGATAAGTGCGTTATCACAGGGGTGGATTCTGTTTCAATGAAGGGCTCTTCTCTTCTGAATGGTCCGTATGCGGCCTGATGTCATACAAGTGCGTTGGTCTCAAGGGTTGTTTTGACGATGTCTTCCCTTCTGAATGGCCCGTTTCTGAACTGTTATCATCAGACGGTCTCAACGGTGCCTGCTCTAACGACGGATTCTCCTCTTTTGAATGGTTTATTTTCCTTTCCGTTCCAGAAATGTCCACCGAACTATTTCTAGCAGCTACAAGTGAATCTCCAAGAAAATAAACTGTGGGATTTGGAGTGCTATGATAGGCTGGGGTCAAAGATTCCGATTTTAAATGGTCCACATCCGCATATCCTTCCTTCTTTGCAGTGCTGTGATAGGTCTGCCTCATGGATTTCGGTTTCAACGAAGGACTAATTCTTTGGAAATTGTCTAAATTCCTCGCTAGCCCCAGGTTGTTCAGTTTTCCCGTTTCTCCTTCTGAATCGTCAATTTCAGCATCCCCTTCTGTAACTGATCCGCCTACCGACCCATCATTTCCAGCAGCAGACAAATATTCAAGAAAATAATCAGTGGCATTGTTCAGCATTCCCTCCATGTCATTACCCAAACTCCTTTCAGCGTCGTCAGTGTCAATATCGGTTACATCGCCATCCGTGGCCAGTGAATCCTCAACAGGAGGTAGCATTTTCTTTTCTTCGCCATGACGATAATTTCGCTTACACCAGCACACAACGGTAACGGCGTTTAGTACTATCAAAACGCAAAAAGCGACGGTCAGCAAAACGGCTATACCACTGAAAGGTACAAAAGGACGATACATTTCTCGGAGCATCATCGCAGTTTTTTGGTATTTAAAGTCGTTGATAGAAATTGAAGTGAAATTTTTAGCGGAACTATCCATATTAACAGCAATTTCAGCTATACCAATTAAAAAACTCAGCGACTTATCCACAACCGCTACAACGACTCCTTGTAAAAATATAATAAATTTTGTGATGTGCTTCGAAATGTAGCCAAACAAATTATCTTCCCAATTGTCGACGTCATCTGGTGATGTAAATAATTTGTAAACCCAGTGAACAGCATCTGTAATCTTGCTAATACCAAAATCGAACGGTTTCAACGCTACCATCTTGCAGAATTGCTCGATAAATTACGATATAATATACAGTAAAGAATATTTTATTATAATATCACACACACATAAATAATATTTTTATTTCTTGTTTAGTATTTTCAATGTTTTGTTTTTGTTCTTTGGAAAGAAAGTGGAGTGTCATACTCTAAAAGTTAAGTGTTGCCAATACGTAATTAACAAGCCAAAAAGAACTGGACGGAAGATCGGGACTCAAAACTTGTCCTTAAAGTTAAAAACTTAACCCAAACCTGAGGAAAAAACCCAGGCATGTTGACGATCACAACATCCCAAATAGAGCAGTGTTCAAGAATTTTTTTTTAACAAGCTAGAATATAAGTACCATGAATGCAATGAATCCCTCCCAAATTCGTAGACCATGGACTATCTTCTCCTTTTTTCGTAACTGCAAAGGAGTCAGATGAACGAATAGAAGAATCTGGGCTGCTGGGCCGTCGTCGATCTGAAAATGAACTGATAAACGTTTCGCCAACAGCTCTGCGGTCGACATCTTCAGTGGCGGTGCGTAGACTTCGAAGGTAACTGCCCGGATTCTACATTTCTTCGTCGACCCCTTCACCGCCCCCTTCTACTAAACAATGACTCCATGACTCTCAGGATCATGCCTCTAATGACTATTAACACATCAGACAACTAGCCCTTTGCTAAATAGTATTACACCATTTCCATTAACCTCTACAAATAGGTCACTCTTATATTGTAAAATTTCTTCCAATAAGCTCTTTATTGGTAGCACATCGAGAATAATGTGACAACTTGCAGAAAGGGGGAAATGTGCAGAAACTATGGGGAGCACGTGGAGCAAACAGAATATCGTTCTGATTTGAATCCGGCAAGCACAAGACGGAATGTTTTACGCGTCTCAATATGGAACATATTGGATGGAACAGCTGCCGCTCGATGCATACAACCAATGTCAGTCAAAATTGTCTCAGCAGCAATGGCATCTGGGACAGCAGCAGAAGATGTGAAGTGTGTGACGTCACAGCAGAGATAGCGTAGCCTGACAACCACAAATGGACTGTATTATTCTTCGTCGCGTCGTATACATTTCTGGAGAATTGAATGAGGTCGCAATACTTATTTGCAAAGTAGGATTCTGGAGAACCCTACCCAGTTTTCCGCTTCTTCAGTCTAAATGAATCAGTCATTCAATAGCAAATTGAGCATTCTCCTTCTTCAAGTTACAGCCGGCTGGCAGCCGGTTTGGCAGCAACATGTGACATTGAAGCCTCCACTCGATCCCCTCGATCATGGCATGGCACCCCCTCTTCAGCTCTACGTATATATTGGCTCATACATCCTCCATTACTTGATGCAGATATTGTTTTGGCGCCCAATCCCGAACCAAAGAAGGCGTCAACCAACCTGGGCGCTCGAACTTGGAACACTTACAGTAATTAGCTCAGTAGATTGTCAAAACTTAAAAGCCAAAAAAGCATTAAAAAACGAAGAATTTAAGATATCTGCAGGGCCTAACCATTATTAAAAACCATACACAAATATAACAAATAGATGAGAAAGTTAAATTGCGGTACGGTACGCTAAGGCGGTACGGGCGCCCATTCTCTAACCATAGAAGGCGCCAACCGACCTGGGCGCCCGGGGAATGAATTGTGCGCTAGAAACCACGGCTACGATAGTATGATATAAACGTGCTAGTGCAAGTGTCCATATGATCGGGAATGTATCGTAACTCAGCACTTGTATAATAATGATAATAATAACAACAAACGTCTTATATTTACGGGGGAGACTACAAAATATTTTTCTGTCTAACTCACGTCCAAAAAAAAAATCAATACAATTTTCAAAATACAGTGCATAGTCAACAAAACAAGAAACTACAGTTACCATAACTTACTTATTCTTACTTATTATAAGAAATACAGACATATTGACTTATAGACATAAATCGTATTCTACAATAAAACTAAGAACATCCAGGGAACAACTGAAATGTATTAATTTGTTCTAATTTCTGCACCTAACAATTTTTTAGTATGAATGAATGTATTTTCGAATACAATTTGCAGTATTTATGCGCATTACCATACAATTGGTATCGCTGAGCTTTAGCAGCCCGTACGCGATCAGTGCCCAGTACCAAGTTACAGTTGTTGTTTTTTTCTCAAATAAAAAGTACCTGACTCACGAATCTTCGGCTACGTACTTATTTCCTTAATTATCCAGGTTAGATAGTTCAACTTATTTTTCATTTTTTTTCATAAAAGATAAATTGCATACAAACAATTTAATGAATGTATCCGATTGACCTTTTCAGTCGCCTCTGTAGGTTATTACCCTGATGAGTACGACACGTCTCCGATTGCATGGCGTGTAAAGACTCGCACAAGTGCAAGCACGTTACCACCTGGCCATAGAAGTCGATAAAACAACTGATGGCTAACATAAAAAATAGAACTACAACATTAGGCTGTGTTATGACGGGGCATCCACAATACAAGTCCATTTCAATGAGAATTCAATTGCTACAGGCGGTCATAAAGAGATATATATATATACTGTATATATAATATATATATATACATACAAATCCTTATTCTATAATAGTAAAAGTGAGTGGGAAGTTCGTCTTAGTATTAAGTTAGGGTACTTGGTGAGGCGACTGAAGTGGTCAAGAATTTTTTTTGTAATGAACAAAACCTTTTAAGCTGCATCAATTAGGCTCAAGCTAATTCAGTATGAAAAATGTGTGTTAAAAGAATAATAAAATGACTACCCCACCGGTATACTAAGTGTTGGATGGGGAAGTCATTTTATTTTTTTAATTTATCCAACGCCCGCTAGCGGCATTTCAACCATTCGACTAACTTCTTTAATAATCCATTTCCAAACGTATGGTCCACACTGAACAGTGAGCTCCCTGTTGGCCTTAATTTTTTTTTTCGATATTCCTAATACTGTATGTTTGCCTATGGTTCCCAACCTTTTTTTGTCGGTGGACCACTAGATTATTTTATGATTTTCCGTGGACCACCATAGCTGCGACAGGAAAATCGTCAAATTCTTGGCAAGGGCGACGCCAGGGACCCCCCCCCCCTTGAGCCTGCTTTGGGAGCCCTTATTCAAAATTACACTTAAACCTATTTTTGTAGTTAGGAGTAGTAAGATACTGCATTATTGCTTTCCAATTTATACGTAGTATAAGGAAAGCTTTGTGATGGTCGAAATTTTTGATTCCGAGATTTTAACGGATATACACGTTTCGAGGTCCCAGGACCCCAAAAAAGTGGTATTTACGAAATGTCTGTCTGTCGCTCTGTCTGTCGCTCTGGTCGCTCTGTCTGTCTGTGCGTCAATTTCCGGGCAAACTACTCGGTCGATTTTGATGAAATTCGGCATGTAGGTTTAAATAAATCATACCTCGGGATTTTTGTTTTTATTTTTGGCCAACTTAATTTTGAGGGGGTTTTATTCTCAAAAAACTCATAAAAAACGGCTAAAAAAATTATTTCTCGAAAACGGCTCCAACGATTTCTTTTAAATTCACATTTATTGTAGTCGTTATTAATGTTGACAAAATGCGGGGGGTCGATTGCCCCTTGATAGTTTGCTTCTGGGGGTAAAAAAATAAAAATAACTAAATTTTAATGAAAAAAGACTAAAAAATATTTTTTCTGTGAAACCATTCCATCGATGATTTCTATTTCTTCAGGCATGTTTTAGGTGTTACATTGAGTAACGAAACCGGACAGACCGGTTTCCCAAAAAACTATTTGGTTTTGTGCAAAAAAATGTTTTTGAAAAAATGATAGAAAATTCACGGTCAAATGCATTGCGTGCCTTGCCATTATTGCTGTGTGGTAATTTGTTTGTCTGACCTATCTAGAATTTACCTCACCTCTAGTGACGTCAGGTGAACACCCCCCCCCCCCCGAGATGCCCGAAATTTAACTATAGGAAAATTATTTATCATGAAATTACTCATTTTCTCTAGCTACTACTTGATAAATTGGAAAGCACGTTCGAGTAAACTCGGACCGGTTCTTTTACGAAATGACCCTCCCCCCTAGCTGAAATCCTGGCGTCGCCCTTGATTCTAGGATGGTTTGTGTCTACAAATACATGCTAATATTTAATTAAATGCTTAGGACTGGTATCGGTTGGATTTTATAGCTCGGTGCCAAGACTTACTGTATTTTACTTCTAATTTCCAATATCGTAGCTGATTTAATTTCCTATTTCTTACTTTGGTCCCCATGGACCACAATTTGGGAACCCCTGGCCTGGATATTGAAGGCATGGTTCCATCACCTCAATGACTGTTAGAGCTGTCACAAGAAAAATTATCAATGTACCGAGTCTTTTGATTTTTAATTTCTGTCATAGCGGTAACTACAAAAAGAAAAAAAAATTGTCTACTCCACTCAAGTCTTTTAGGACTTTGGAGGGGGTCCACTACCTTATCTACAACATAACTGTTTTCATTGCATTTCTTGGTGGGTTTCTGAAATTGTAATCTATAGTAATCTATGAGTAAAGAATATACTGGTAGGTTACATTCATTCGCTAGTCATTGACTTACCTGTAAAAGACTTTGACGGCCGGAGTCTGATGAATATAGGCTTCTATATTTACCACTGCCCGTTAGACCGGATTCTCCTGTCCCACTGCCCCAACGCTTTAATATATTTTAGGTACTTACAGTGCATATCAATCTGAACATCTGCCTCGAGGGGGTCCAACAGGAGGGTATTGGTGGCACGACAGGAATACACCCTGCCAGCGTGCTGCCGGCGCAGCGGGCCCAGCAAAAGTTCACAGCCTGCATAGTTAGGCTGCGTAAGTCTCTCAAAGCCGAGCCACCAGGCTACGAGGGGCGGGGGCGAGCCCCCCTCACATTCACAGCGTAGGCGTATCTCCACCCCCTCGCCGTAAGGCCCCACGGCGGGACGGGTCACTGTGGCACCATTTTCTTCGATTATCCGAATTTTTCTTGGCGGCACTGAAACAATCGAAAAAAAGATGCTCATTGTGGATAAAAAGACTTTGCAACGTTTTACGTCATACCATTATAAAAAAACAACCGGTTGCGGTTGCGGGTTGCCAGATTAGAAGACTACAATACAGTATCTGGACAAAGTTGCAAAATATCGGGATTATGTGAATTTTGTCCGGACAAATAAAAAGCTACCAAACTTGTGGAGTGGAGATTCTCACGCGCTTATTTGAACATTGGCCGCCGATGATTTTTGAAGCCGTACGAGTAAATCGGGATATTTTCAGTTTAGGGACGCCATTTAAATGTCGGGACAGCCCCGTGAAATCCCGACATTTCTGGAAACCCTAGGCTCACGCCATCGTCAAGTGTAAGAAAACAGTCCAAACAAAGAAAGTATGCAAGAGTCCAAGAGAAAACCAAAGCCCATTGTCATGATCAGGTGCGGATCTGGGGGGGGGGGTGCTCGATTGTATTAATTATCTACAATATAGAACCCTTATTGCTCTGAAAATGCGTAAAACCCCAATATATATTTTAGCCCTATTTTGCAATTCTTAGCCCCCGTATAGTACCATGGTACCATCATGGTACAAAACAAGTCAGTGCTGCACGGGGCAAAAGAGCACAGGCGCCCAGGGTCTGTGGTAATTATAATTTTCCATTGTTATTATGATTTACGATCGAAAATAGGATTATCGCTTTAACCTATTTAACACGGTTGAGAATGATAAATACCCGTCAGTGAGTACCCCTAATATTTAGCTAAAGTCATTGGACAAGTTTGTACAGAAACTACACATATGGAGTATCTACATCTTTCCTTAGAACCCCATGACTACGCCAAACTATATAAATAAATAATTAATAAATGAGCTTATAATGTGTTGCCGACAGAGTCCAAAAACTACATCACTTACAATATAAAACATGAAGTAATACATCAAAACGAAGTCGTAAGTTAGGTACCTTAGGTACCTTATAGTAAGTTATACCTAGTACCGTATATAAAATAAAATTAATAGCATGAAAGTAAAATTAAGTCACATTTAGAAATTAAAATGAAACACAAACATCTTAAAATTTAACACAGGATCAAGTTTCCAGTCTATAGTATTCCTGGTTTTAACTCTGAGATGAACTTTCTCAAGAATAGATATAGGCTACTCATATTGTATTTAAATACTACATAATCTGCGGTCTTCGTTCTTACAAAGTATCCTTCGTGAACACCGGCAATGTTAAGTTCTGCGAACGTTAATTCGCTCGAGGGCCTCGAGTCTTACATTATTCTGCCAACTGCTAACCTTGCGGCAGTCCATGAACAAACTTGCACTTGCAAAATTCAACAAAATAACAGTCATTAAAAGTTTCTATATCATGGAAGAGCGAAAGTCAGCAAGCAGAGTCGACAAAAGCAATAAAATTCCCGTGGAATTTCTTATGCGAGTATAAGGGTGGCGGAATATTCCGAGGCAGAGAGGCAAGCATATTCAGCAGGGTTCAAATAAATCTCCCGCCGTTGAGATGTTGCATTGTTTTTTGTTGCTGCCGAGTTAACCTCTTATTGTGACTTTCCCATGTTCATATATATGCTTGTTACTTCTCTCATTCACGTTCACAATAGTTCTTTACATAAGGTTACTTTTGTATACTAGCCTCCTAAGTTAAAAATTAATGAATTTTAAACTTTATAATAATTGAGGGTTTACTCAGCAGGGTTCAAATAAATCTCCCGCCGTTGAGATGTCGCATTGTTTTTTGTTGCTGCCGAGTTTACCTCTTATTGTGACTTTCCCATGTTCATATATATGCTTGTTACTTCTCTCATTCACGTTCACAATAGTTCTTTACATAAGGTTACTTTTGTATACTAGCCTCCTAAGTTAAAAATTAATTAATTTTAAACTTAATAATAATTGAGGGTTTACGCAGCAGGGTTCAAATAAATCTCCCGCCGTTGAGATGTCGCATTGTTTTTTGTTGCTGCCGAGTTAACCTCTTATTGTGACTTTCCCATGTTCATATATATGCTTGTTACTTCTCTCATTCACGTTCACAATAGTTCTTTACATAAGGTTACTTTTGTATACTAGCCTCCTAAGTTAAAAATTAATTAATTTTAAACTTAATAATAATTGAGGGTTTACGCAGCAGGGTTCAAAGAAATCTCCCGCCGTTGAGATGTCGCATTGTTTTTTGTTGCTGCCGAGTTAACCTCTTATTGTGACTTTCCCATGTTCATATATGCTTGTTACTTCTCTCATTCACGTTTACAATAGTTCTTTACATAAGGTTACTTTTGTATAGGCCTACTAGCCTTCAAAGTTAGAAATTATTAATTTTAAAATATAGGGTTTACACAGCAGGGTTCGAATAATTGAGGGTTTACTCAGATGGGTTCAAATAAATCTCCCGCCGTTGAGATGTTGCATTGTTTTTTGTTCCCACCGAGTTAACCTCTTATTGTGACTTTCCCATGTTCATAATGTATCTGTGTCCGTACCTGTATGCATAAACAAAAAATAACAAAAACTTAGAGTTTTAGAAAAACTTGTTAGAACAACCCAAATTAGTGAAACCCAAATAATCGTTAAGAAATTAACTTTGTCTAAGAAACCCACTTGTGTTAGTATAAAACCCTGAGCACTTCCGGCAAGAAATGCCATCTACAGAGGGAAACCCACTAGCACAGTTAGCCTACCCCTTATATGCTGCTATTTGAGACTTGCTCAACTCGAGGAGAAGATGCAAATGTGACTAGGGAAAGGAAACTCTAAGTTTTTGTTATTTTTTGTTTATTAAAATGAAATACCACGAAGTCACGAGTAATCTAATTATTTATCTGTATGCAATTAATATATTACAGTTTGAAAAAAAAGATAAGGTAGATAGGTGAAGTAATACACTATGTTCGTAGATGGTGGAGCGTTATACAAAACCGAGATGACTGGAGGAGTGTTGTTGAGCAGGCTAAAGCTCATCAAGGACTGTACAGCCAGAAGAAGAAGAATCATGACAACAGGACATGTAGCGTAGTGGTACGGACTCTGACTTTCACCCGAAAGGCTGTTCGTTCGAGTCCCACACTGGCTACATTTTCTGGCCATGCTTTGGAGGGCATGTAAAGCAGGCGGTCCCTGGCCTTCCTAGTTGAGTGTAAGTGAGGGATTTATAGCCCTAACTCCGCTAGGTTGGCTTAGTAATAGAAACAATGAAAAGTCTTTATTTATTTATTTATTTATTTAAGAAGATGAAGACTATGAAGACCATCTATAATTTTTCTGTTGTAAGATACATTGTTTATATTAGGCTGAATGCATATACAGTATTTTAAAGTTGAGGTTTAATCATTCATTTCATTATTCCGCATACTATTTAAATAAGCAAACAAAAAAAACTTAGTGTTTTAGCAAAACTCGTTATAACTGCTGTAACTAGAATTAGAAAACCCAAATAATCATTAAAAAATAAATTTTGCCTAAGAAATTTTTAAATTTTTTACTTTGAGTAAATGAATTTACATTAATGAGTATGATTACCCTGCCTAGTTTTATATCTGCATTGAAAAAACCCAAGAAAATATAAGAAAGAATTTGAAGTAGATACTTCAAAGATTTTCTCTAGACTCGGACTAACTGAATTACTTCTCTCCGATTTTCCAATTTAATGTAATGCAACTTATCGAATTTCCCCGTCTAATATTTTACGCCGACAAAAGGAGAAAGTTTTTTCAGTAGCTGCTCTGTCCTCTGTATCAATAGCTTTCTTTTTTAATCCTCTCTTGCGTCTTTTGACCCTTCTACTAATGCTATAAGACTATCAAAAGAACTTTGAATAGGCTTACGTCTTGTTCTTCTAAGAACTTACTTATTCTTGGCGGTTTTTGTAGCAATAGTGCTGAAATTATGAATGTTTCAAACAACACTGGATATTTTGCCAGCAGGACAAAACAATATTTTTAATAGTCTGTCAAAAAGTGTTTTTTAGGTTATATAAAAAAAAGTGTACCCATCAAGCTCTTGGACTATAAAAGGACAGAGACCATAACGGTTTCGAACATATTTTACAATACTGACTACTCATAGTGAGTGTCTCCAAAGTGTTATTTTTATTTTTTTATTATTATGTTTTGAATTAAAAGTCCAAAGTGACCTCGTGGAAATTGAATATACTTCTACCTTTGATAAAATATAATTATAAACTTTGCCGTTTATTATCAACTTATGCTTGAGGTTAAAAATACAAACAAATATATTTTGAATAGCATTGTACTTTACATTATAAAATTATCTTGCTTTCATTTTTAATCCCAGGTTAAGAGTGTATATCCGTAGGAAATCGGTAACTCAAAATCCGTTGTTTTTAAAGACTTCTTATTTTTTTATTCAATCAACAAAGCAAGATACTAAATATTTGGCTCATATACTCGTAAGTTGTAGAAGACTACTTCTTGCGACATATAATAGGCTATATCCAATTTTTGGTACCGTAGCTTGTCAGGACATGTAGAGTAGTGGCACGGACACCGACTTTCACCCGAAAGGTTGTTGGTTCGAGTCCTACACTTCCTACATTTTCTGGCCATGCTTCGGAGGGCATGTAAAGCAGGCGGTCCCGGGCTTTCTTAGTTGAGTGTAAGAGAGGGCTTTATAGCCCTAACTCCGCTAGGTTGGCTTAGTAATAGAACAAAAAAAAAGTCCTTATTTTTAGCTTATTCTTAAAGATGACTGACGGTTAAAAGTTTACATAAAACAGGCTAGATACCATGAAAAAATTCAAACCAAAAATTAATAATACCCTATTATATAGTGCATGCAGTAGTCTTCTGCAACTTAAATGAACCAATATTTTAACAACTTTCTTATTTAATTAAATAAAAAAATAAAAGTATTAAATTTCAAGCTATCGATTTCCTACGCTACACTCTCAATATTAAATATTTTCACCATTGAAACTTTTTAGTATTATACCTAGAAGTAACTTATACCTACCACTCGAGTACAAAATTACCTAACATTGAGATTCTTAACAAGAATAAATAGTCTGAAATCAGCACAGGCCATTGTCAGCATTGGACTGTTTAAATGAAATAATCAGCAGACAATCGGGCGGATTGTTTCCAAGTGTTTTGTTAGCTCACGCGATCCACCACCATTGTAATTTTAGGGGTGAGTATTTCAAGGGCTATTATTTTGCCTAGTGCTGTTGTTTAGACACCTCCCCCCCCCCCATACCCCCTCCCCCACACCCCGGCAACAAATCTATAAATGTAGAAACATGTTTTGGCACGGGCTAATCCTAGATTTATTAGTTTTTATGGTTGTAGGAATGGGGTATTATGGATTTCCTGGTTATTGCTGGGATTTTTACACGATGCGTGAATAGTAGTCTGGCTGGTAGAGTGGTCGGGAAGAGTCTACTTTGTAGAGAACTAGAGTATGAAGCGGAAGATCGATGTTCGAGACTAGACACCGAACCCTAATGGGTGTTATGGTTTTCCTGGTTATTGCTGGGATTTTTACACGATGCGTGAATAGTAGTCTGGTTGGTAGAGTGGTCAGGAAGAGTCTACTTTGTAGAGAACTAGACTATGAAGCGGAACATCGATATTCGAGACTAGACACCGAACCCTAATGGGTGTTATGGTTTTCCTGGTTATTGCTGGGATTTTTACACGATGCGTGAATAGTAGTCTGGTTGGTAGAGTGGTCAGGAAGAGTCTACTTTGTAGAGAACTAGACTATGAAGCGGAAGATCGATGTTCGAGACTAGACACCGAACCCTAATGGGTGTTATGGTTTTCCTGGTTATTGCTGGGATTTTTACACGATGCGTGAATAGTAGTCTGGTTAGTAGAGTGGTCAGGAAGAGTCTACTTTGTAGAGAACTAGACTATGAAGCGGAACATCGATATTCGAGACTAGACACCGAACCCTAATGGGTGTTATGGTTTTCCTGGTTATTGCTGGGATTTTTACACGATGCGTGAATAGTAGTCTGGTTGGTAGAGTGGTCAGGAAGAGTCTACTTTGTAGAGAACTAGACTATGAAGTGGAAGATCGATGTTCGAGACTAGACACCGAACCGTAATGGGTGTTATGGGTTTCCTGGTTATTGCTGGGATTTTTACACGATGCGTGAATAGTAGTCTGGTTGGTAGAGTGGTCAGGAAGAGTCTACTTTGTAGAGAACTAGACTATGAAGCGGAACATCGATATTCGAGACTAGACACCGAACCCTAATGGGTGTTATGGTTTTCCTGGTTATTGCTGGGATTTTTACACGATGCGTGAATAGTAGTCTGGTTGGTAGAGTGGTCAGGAAGAGTCTACTTTGTAGAGTACTAGACTATGAAGCGGAAGATCGATGTTCGAGACTAGACACCGAACCCTAATGGGTGTTATGGTTTTTCTGGTTATTGCTGGGATTTTTACACGATGCGTGAATAGTAGTCTGGTTGGTAGAGTGGTCAGGAAGAGTCTACTTTGTAGAGAACTAGACTATGAAGCGGAACATCGATATTCGAGACTAGACACCGAACCGTAATGGGTGTTATGGTTTTCCTGGTTATTGCTGGGATTTTTACACGATGCGTGAATAGTAGTCTGGTTGGAAGAGTGGTCAGGAAGAGTCTACTTTGTAGAGAACTAGACTATGAAGCGGAAGATCGATATTCGAGACTAGACACCGAACCGTAATGGGTGTTATGGGTTTCCTGGTTATTGCTGGGATTTTTACACGATGCGTGAATAGTAGTCTGGTTGGTAGAGTGGTCAGGAAGAGTCTACTTTGTAGAGAACTAGACTATGAAGCGGAACATCGATATTCGAGACTAGACACCGAACCCTAATGGGTGTTGTGGTTTTCCTGGTTATTGCTGGGATTTTTACACGATGCGTGAATAGTAGTCTGGTTGGTAGAGTGGTCAGGAAGAGTCTACTTTGTAGAGAACTAGACTATGAAGCGGAAGATCGATGTTCGAGACTAGACACCGAACCCTAATGGGTGTTATGGTTTTCCTGGTTATTGCTGGGATTTTTACACGATGCGTGAATAGTAGTCTGGCTGGTAGAGTGGTCGGGAAGAGTCTACTTTGTAGAGAACTAGACTATGAAGCGGAAGATCGATGTTCGAGACTAGACACCGAACCCTAATGGGTGTCTTACCTTAGGCGGGGTTTCCACCGACCTCTCATTGCATAATGCAAATGACATTGATGGAAATTTGAATTTTTCTTTTCATAAAAATCTATTAAAATGTTTGTACTTAACATATCCCATGACGCCATT
Source organism: Psococerastis gibbosa (assembly GCA_963971405.1). Taxonomy (NCBI): domain Eukaryota; kingdom Metazoa; phylum Arthropoda; class Insecta; order Psocodea; family Psocidae; genus Psococerastis; species Psococerastis gibbosa. Next base: position 47,835,236 of record OZ020484.1, read on the forward strand.
TTTTAATGTTAGTTTGCTTGTTTGTGATCTTACTCTATGATCATTGATCAATTTTAAATATGGCATAGAGAAAAACAAAAATTTCCGTCAATGTCATTTGCATTCTGCAATGAGAGGTCGGTGGAAACCCCGCCTTAATCAGTAGGAGAAAAACGCGGCTGCCAGAAATGTTTCTGACCATAGCATCCCAAAAAGTGCAATGATCTGGAGAGAAGATCATTCATACGAAATATAGATAGAGGTGGGGACTGGCAGAGGACCCGACTTGCTATAATATGTATATTATAGAGGAAACTAGGACAGAGTAAAATTTAAGGAGATTTTGGACAGCCTGCCATCAATTTTCGGGGGAGTGATGTCACTGATGTGTAAGAGTGAGTGAATGAGTGCCTGAGGTATGGTATTATTGTTATCTCATGTTTTTTTTGTAGAGATAAAAATATGAAATGTACATTGATTTGGTAAACAACAAAGATTAGTTGTGGGTCTACTATGACGATTATTTTTAACATCAACCATGGAGTAATAATGTAAACAAGACAGTCCTGGAATGGAAAGTGACATTCAAAATTTTAACCCCACGAGTAAGTTAATACCAAGTGTCATAATAGACCCACTGGTAGAGTTGCCTTTTGGGGCTAAAGCTCGCCAAATATAAAGAGGTTTTTCATTTCATGTCAATATATAGAAATACTTTTGTCCTACTACTAAGTCAACCTAGCTTTACTGAAGGAGTATGTTTTGCTGATGAACAAAAGCATTAGCCCGCCGAAATCGGATTTTGAAAATTAATACAAGCCTACCTAGAGATGATATAATATTTAGTCCTTTCACTAAAATCATCCCTTACGGTCCGAATACCTTTTGTTACATTCTGTAGTCAAAATACATCCATTATAAGCTAGGCAGATTGTCTAAATAATTAAACAAGCTTTCTTAGTCTTAGCATGCTCAAAGAAAATAAAATGAAAGGGGGCCGTATCTTAGAGGAAAACTTTTGCCCCCTTTACGCCCTGACTCCCCTAAAAAGGCGGAAAGCGTGGAGAATTGTTATACTTGCGACATGACAAGTCGCAAAAGCATTCTCATTGCTTGTTGCAAAGTTATTTTGCTTATTAATACTGTCGCGACCCTTAACACGAAGGATTGTAATATAGCGACAATGTTACTTCCAGTTACAGCACAAAAGTTTTTGATATTTAATTTTTAATTTTAAGTCAGCAGTCATATAAAGAAACTCAAAACTGTCGTAAGTAAAAGAAAACTAAAAAACGCTAGATAGAAGAGAAATTGGCCGATATTAGAGAATGAAGAAAAATCTAGATTTAGTGGACTTACTAGTAGAATCTACGATTTATGTCTTGCCGGGACATTGCTTTACCTCCATACCGCAAGCCAAATTCAGTTTGTACCTAATTTTTCCGATCTCAAAAACAGTTAACGAAAGTATGGTATGTTCCCTTCCCTAGCACAATTCCTTCGGATAATTTGGGGGGGGGGGGCCGGGGGTCATTTCCTTTTTTTATTTCTTTCGTAAGAAGGAAAAAATAAATTTGATTCGATTCGATCCTTACCAAGGGCGGTTACAGAAAGGTAGAAAAGACCAGAAAAAACTCGATTCGCTCCTTTTTTGCCACAGTTTTAACTGCAAAAAAACAATTTTTTTTGCTTTAAAAAGTATTGTTTTCCTCTTTTTGTACGTTCAATTGTCGTATCTGAAAGCCTGTAAATAAAAAATTAAAAATTTCCTTGGCTGAAGCGCAGGAGATAATAAATTAAAACCACCGGAATAAAATTTGGAACGCTCTCCAGAAAAGTTAGCATTTTGCAGCTAGAACAGTTGACAATTCAAGGAGCGAATTAAGCTAAATTACGGATACATAGATTACTTTCACATATTCATAATAATTGACGTTGAAAAGAACATTAGGCACTTTAGCAAGAAAAAAAAATTCTCCCTGATTTTGTACTTACCCTTTATTCTTACTGTCCAATTAACTAAGTTTGTGAGAGTCGCCACGATATTTTGCAGCTTAAACAATTAGGCGCAATGAAACTAGAACAATTTGTCGCATCTCCTCCGTAGTGACTTCTAACACGCACGTATGCCCATAACGCTCTTTGGATTATAAATTAAAAACGTGGCCCAGGTTACGAACGGCTTGTATTGATTTTAATGAGGCGGTAGACGCGTAGAAATTACCTTTGTCCCCACTTTTCCTTTTTCTACCTTCAAATTATTACGCTAGACGGGATTTTTTTACCCCGCCGAACTTGTTTGCGTTTCTTTTGTTTTTTAATGTAATTTTAAAATCAACGGAAGAGAGCTGGAAGGTGTGAGAGAAAGGGTTTGAGATGTGAGGCTGTTTGGAACAATTTATGTGGGTAAAATATTTCTCTATTTTTTACAATGTGAATGAATGAATTATTTCCTTTGAGACCCTTTTATTGCAATAGGTAGTAATACAAGCTTTTAAGGTTAATGGAAATGGTTTAGTACTATGTAAGTTAGGAAAGGGTTAGTTGGACTTACATTTCCTGCTGTATTAATAGTCATTAGAGGCATGGGTCTCATAATCATCGAAGTGTAGTGTATTGTAGATAGTATATACGTATTGGCCTACCTGTTGGTCCCATCGATCAATTGAGTGCTTTGGGATAGGGCAGTGATCGGCAAAGTACCGCATGTGCGTCTTTGGCTTCATAAACGCGGCTCTGGCCAGAAACCAAAGCAAGTAATGTCAAACTCATTTCAAAAACAGCGCAGTTGAAGTTTTATGTGTTCTTTTAACAGTAGGCTACATTTTCCACCCTGTTTCACAAGTAGCTCAACAACTACGTATGATAGAGATATACCGTACCACACAGATTAGCTCTCGGAGATTGCTTGAATTGTATAATTTAACAGAAATTTAATATGTATTTATTTTTATTTATTTATTTATTTATTTATTTATTTATTTATATTTATTTATTTATTTATTATATTTATTATTATTATTTTTTATTTTTTTATAGCTCTCGGAGATTTTCATGGTTCACGAAAATTACTCTTGTACACATTGACCAATTCAATTAGGACCTACTCTTTAGAATCGATGTCAGCGTAGAATATTTCCCGGCGTAAAATGGCGCTTTTTTACATTGTCAAATTACCATATACCGTCAATGCACACAATGCCACCATGATTGTTTTACAAGCGAAATTGCTTGACCTCAAACTTAACTCAGACGCTACTTGCGTGACTTGTTGCTACCACGTACTGTACGTACAACAAGGCCCGATAAGCAAATTAAGCTCGCGCATTGAAGCAGATAAGGTAGCATTCGTGTAAGCCAAGTTTGAAAAAGGGCTAATAGTGGGCAGGGGGAATTGCAATTATTGAAACAATCAACGTAGAAAAGGCTCCATCGAAGCCTTGTTAAGCGTGTTTCAATCTGCTAAATATACGGGTCAGTCGGCACGGTTGTATTTCAATTTCATTTTGCTGGGTTTTTGTAGCACATTTTTTTTTTTTTTTTTTTTTTTAAGCGTACAGTGTGATGATTATATACTATATGCAGCGTATTATACAATAAAAAATACAATTACATTTATGGCTGGCTGTGTCAATTTGTAAGAGAAAACTCACAAACGTTTTCAGTAGAGCATATATTACTAGACAATAGCCGACAAACAAATTGTTTACACACAGGCGATTCAAGCCTGGGAAATTCGTCATCGTTAAGCAAATGAGTGGTTGGAAAACCAAAGAGTAAACATAAGAAGATTTTTTAGTCTGGCGTGATACTGACCGCACAACGAAGCACGGTTTTCCCCTCGACACGCCCAGAACACACGTCAACGTCAAAAATCTTCGGAAGTGCGTTTTTTGGTTAACACCAACGGATCACCAGCGTATCTCAGCACTTGACGCCAACGTGGAACGTCCAAATATACCGGGTGTTAGTGGCTTACACAAAAATGTTAAGGTTTTTTTTTTCAAAAAAAATTGCCTGATCTGCCACAATGCGGATGACATAGGCATGTTCCACATGTTCAGGCCATGATTTGGAGTTATCAGTGGCGTAATTTCAATGTTTTTCTGGAGGGGTGTGTCATTTTAAAAACCTTTTTACAACCTTGTAACGATTTTCTCGGTATTTAATGTCGTATTTACTTCCAATTTGAGGAGGGGGGGGGGCAATTGACCGCACTGGGACCAGGGATAAGTAGCAATGTGCTTGCACACGCTATGGCCAATGGGAAATGGAGGGGAGTAGCTGATGATTGATGCTGATGAAAATCAACTTCAATACTTAATACTTTAATTTATGAGCTTTAAGACATTGAGGGCGCATTGGAAGGAACCAATAGAAGAGGACGGGTTAAGAAGACATTCATTGATCAATAGAAGGAGGACGCAGGACCAAGAGCTGAAGTGGAATGCGCAAGACCGAGAGAGCTATAGGATGATATGCAAGGTGCTGCTGTCAACCAATCGTTGAGATTGGGACCTCTGAAGAAGAAGAAGAATACATACTCCAGGCTTAGCAGCTCTGCTATGCCGTTTACAGATTAACTACAATCGACTTCGTTGGCAAGGTGGTAGCGTGCTTGCACTTGTGCGAGTCTCGACATGCGAACGGAGACGTGTCGTAACTCAACGCGGGTACTAACCTACAGAGGCGAATGAAGAGGTCAATCGGATGCATTCATTAAAGTGTTTGTATGCCATTAACCTTTTCTTCAAAAAAAAAAAAAAAAAAAAAACTTGACACCGGGATTACTGGATTGAATTATTCTCAATAAACCCCAATAGATTCAATTGTTTTACACCAGCGGCCCGATCATGTTGATTTTAACACCGGCGTTAATTACCTCGTATTATAAATGTAAACATGATAATTGTACAATGGAAAGTGCTATTCAAAATTTGTTTGTTTACAGTTTTAATCCCAGGAGTAAGTTAATACTAATCGCCATGATCGGGCCGCAGGAGTGCAAAATGCTAGTCAACTCTATAGCATCCTACAGTTTATTGGCTTGAGGAGGTGCCCACCAAACTCATCTAGAACCTGTAGAAATCTCTATAAGACATGTCATTAGAGTCAGTTTGAGAAAACATTATCTGTACCCATCCCTAACACTGAACAACGAATTCAAGGTACCATCGATAAAATCATCTTACTGCTTCCAATTATTAACATACAGATTACAGCAAAATCTGTCGCTCCAGGGACAAAGTGAATTCATCCAACATAACCGGATTACCCACCTGCGTGAGAGTCGCAATCTCCAAATACCTACTTTTAAAAACAGCCCACTTATATTTAGGGATTTTAGCTTTTAACGCACTACCAACTGATCTTACAACATTAATGCCAGATAAGAAGTGCCGTAAAACAATTAAGCAATTTCTGCATAGTAATCCACAGTTTATAAACATAATATATCCGGGAGAATAGCTTAACGAAGAGAATGCCAATTTGCCAAATAATGTATAATGTACCGCATACCTAGTTTTATTATTTAATTATTATTCTATAAATAATATTAACACCTTATAATACTAACCTAGCAACTAAGACAGAACCCATCACGGGCCACATGGCCTATAGGGTTCATTTTCTAATATGTATATTTTGTATTGTATTCTTAATTTTGAATATATTGATATTGATATTGATTGATTGATTTATCCTTGCCTATATTTTTGGTCAGTTTTTTTTTATTTTTACATTAATTATAATTTTTAATATAGGCCTAGGCCTATTTAAAAATTAAAACCTATATATTTTTTATTATTTGTGTTTCATTCAATTATAAAACTATGGAACTTTATTCTTGTATTCGAATAATTTACCAATTTGAAGTTTTTGCCTTTTGCACTCCTTTGTTTAACAAACACAAGTGAATTAATAGTTGTTTATTGAGAATAATTCATTCACTGTGTTAAATTAACCTGGTGTTGAGCGATGCTTAATACCTTCTGGAATACATTCCCCCAACGTGTAACACACAGGATATCAGGTTCTAGAATTAGAAACTAGAATTCTGAAACTAAAGAGGAACTGGCTGTGCCATAATTATTGCTAATTTTATGATAATTGCCCCGGCGAGTTATATTTCTCCCCGTACTCCCATAGCGGCAGCAGCAATTACGCGGCGTAACTGCTGCGGTGTCCCCCATTTTCAGGCTAAGCGCTGTCGTTCTCGAAGATTTTATGCAGCCTACATTGAGAAATTTTATTAATTAGTTAATAGGAGAGACTCTCAGAGTGCAACGTTCAGAGCACTCATCAGAAATATTCTATAACTCATGCTAAGTTTATAATTATTAATAATATTAAGTACATGGGGTTCATTAGAAGAAGGTGTGGCAAATCCACCATTTGGTCGTAAAGAGGGGGGGGGGGTAGATGATCATCATACTACAGTTAATGGTTAATGCAACTACAACTGCTAAGGGTGACCTATATAAGCCAATCAGGGGGGAAAAGCACTAAAAATAAGGTAAAATAAAATATCATTATGTATAGTATCTGTGAAATATCAGGACAAATTTAATGCATGAAATTTGTCTGGGCATTTTGATATATGGATAACAAGTCAAAAAAAGCTTGCAAAATGTAAACTAATTTCTCACTAAAACGCTGACTACAAGCTCTTAGAAAACTGACTAGCATACCTACTTCGAGTCTACCTAAGTATAGACAACAAAAAAGTATAGTTAGCTCAAAAATTAAATTAAAAAAAAAACTTAGCAAAAATGACACTAATTTCTCCCCAAACGCGGAGAAAGCCAGCGAACAAACCAAAAACTTTGTCACGGTGCATGAACAAGATAACAAGGTAAACCATGGTATAAATTTGAAAACTCGCGCGCTTAAGCTCCCGTCGCAAAACTTTGGGGTAAGGAGTGGGGGCGACGGCCATTTTTAACAGAGGTCTACTTTGTAGGCTTAACAGTGCTGAAGCTCTTCAGCTTGGTATTTGGGGCAGGACCTGCCAAAGTTTGCCCAGTAGTGATTCATCTTCATCCCATCTCATTACGGAGTCCTTTTCTCGATTTTCATGCGCAACCACGCTTCTGCCTACAGAACATTTACTTTGGTTGTCTCATGTCTTCCCTGACACCTCGATTCTTCTTTTTGACAGTTGACAGTTAATCAAATAAGGTTTTCTTCCTTACCTTATTCCATGTACCACTTTTTGTATGTAATTATCTGAATAGAAAGGTAAGACTAATACTATGTTTATTGTAAGGTATTATCAAAGGAAATGTAGTAAATTTTGTTTTTCCCTGATTTTATAATCGATAACAGAAGTTTGGTTGTGTCATGTCTTTCTGACACCTCGATCATTCTTTTTGACAGTTGACAGTTAACCTAATAGTTTTTCCTCCTTACCTTATTCCCCGTACCACTTTTTGTATATATTTCTCTGATTAAAAAGGCAAATATGTTTATTGTAAAGTATTATCAGAGGAAATGCAGTAGATTTTGTTTTCCCGTGATCTTTAAATCGATAATGTTTTCCAGTGATTCGTCTTCATTCCATCCTATTACAGAGCCCTTTCTGCGTCCAGAACAATAGCGGATCCACAAGGGGGGGGGGGGGTCATGACATAAATGAGTTAATTCTTATGATAGTAAGAATTTTTTTAATAAATTGAATTAAACTCAAAATTTCAACAAAAAAATTAACTTTTATACTTACATGAAGCTTGTCACCCCCCCCCTAAATTTTCCCCTGGATCCGCTCTTGGTCCACTACAATTACTCTGGTTCTCTCATTTCTTCCCTGATACCACCCCGGTCCTTCTTTTTGACAGTGTTTAAATAGTTGACAAAAAAAAAGGTTTCATCCTTACCTTATTCCGCGTACATCTTCTTGTATAATTAATAACTTTCCGTAAAAAATATATGAAACTTTTTAATTATACGGTATCATCATAGGAAACACAGTAGATTTAGAATTCCCCTGCTCTTTTAATCAATTATATGTTTTTGCGGTGATCCATGTTCATCCCATCTCATTGCAGAGTCCCTTTCGCGATTTTTATGCGGAACCACGCTGAGGTGTACAAAATTAACATTGCCTGTTGACTTCCGTGACATCTCGGTCCTCCTTTTGGACAGTTGACAGTTGACAAAATGGGATTTTCTACCGTACCTTATAGACTTTCTGTTCCATACTTCATGTTACCGTGTACCACCTTTTGCATAAATTACTCTACCGTACTTCATGATCGGATACAGAGGGGGGCAGGGGGGTAGCTGCCCTCCCCCAAATTTAGTAATACTACTATAAGTTAATTTAATATGCTCTGATTTAATCGATACTATAGGTACACATGTTTTGCCTATCTGAACCACAACTACCTCCCCCCTCCCCTAATATTGGGCTGGATCCGTCCCTGCGGTACTTTAAAGGGGAAGTATACTTTTTATCTAACAGGTTCATGTAGGACTATTTCCATCCGCGGAACCAAAAAATGGACATTTTTGGAGGGCGGAAGGGGTGGGGGCCGGAAATTAATGGAATACTAAATCGTGCGAGTGAGTAACAGCCATTATAAATCCGTATAAGCCTTAGGGGGTAAATTTACGGTAAATCCATGTTGCCACTCTTCCAAACGCTCAGCCGCTGAAAGCACTGTTTACAGAGCACTCTGCTGGAAAACGCATGAGGCACTTAAGTGGCTTAATCTAAACTTTATAGGCTATGATGATATTTAAGGTGTACTAATGCTGCTTTGTATACTTAATGCACTGACTTGACTTTTCCAAACATGTGTACTCTCTATTTTGTTCAATAATTTTTGCATTACTATTTATGCTTAGCATAAGAACAAATTTGTGATGGTCGAAATTTTCGATGTTGAGATTTCGGCGGAATTACATGTTTTGAGGAACCCAAAATTATCATTTTCCTTCTTATGGAGGAACTTGAAATGTATCGTTTCTCTTAAAAAGTACATTTCATTGCATTCCAGATATGCAATATTTTTCAATGAACAATTATTTTTTCCATGCTGCAAACAGGTATTTCATTAAAAACTGTACAACATACAGACAAAACGGAAATTTGCGCGTCTTTTTAAATTTAATTTTATCTCCTGCCTCTTTTCCTTATTAAATTATATGTAGAGATATTATCATTTATTAAAATGGAAAGCAATAACCCCCGGCTATGTTTGAAACATGCAACCTTTACATCCAGACTTCCTTTCCACACTTTCTTTTCCCCTTTTTCCCGCATAACACCTCGTATACTACATTATATGAGTTATAACGGTTGAAGCTCATCATTTGTAACTAAAAAAAACTCTATCAAAGCTCGAAATCTCAATGTGACTATAGTGTTGATTCTTGACAACTCTTGGTGACTGCTCTATTTTGGATTTTGCAGTCAGAAACTGTAGCCGCATTTATCCCATTTTTCCAACACATGTGTGAGTAACGTATGATGTAATGTATTCGATGAACGCGAAGGTGAGCAACTAACTACCCACTACCAACAGCTAGAAGAAGACACTAGGCTTTAATTCTTCGATAGGGGTCAGTATGCCCTTATGAGGGCAGACCTAAGAGCACCTTATGTTTCAAAATTTTGGGAGGGGCAGTTTGGACTTGTTCAAACAAGGGTCTAGACTAAGGCTTCGACCCTGTTTGCCCCCCCCCCACCTCCATTTCCAAGACGAGACAGGGGTCCTGTTTTCCATATTTTTCTTTCTTTCTTTGCGAGTAAGACACCCATTAGGCTCGTGCACATGCTTGGTTAAATTGAAAAAAATGATTGTTACAATGTCAATAGTAAGCATGTTTGAGTTGTTTGCCTATTGAAACTTGTCGTCGTTGTGGGTTCTTTCCTATTTGTACCTGTATAGAAATTCAAAGAACCGGTACGAGTGAAAACTTTCCCATTTATCAAAATTAGTATATAGGCATGGAGATAGATAATATGAGTTCCTTGGACCATGGTAAATAATTTTCCTGGTGTTAAATATCAGTTGCCTCGACTTTCAGTATCACAAAGATTGCAAATTGATTGATTGCATGGTCTGGAACGAGGACGGGCAGACCAATATAATGCAACAAAGTATTCCACGCAAAATGAGAAAAGTATGGACATGGAATGTTTTGATCCTGTGTAACACTATAAAAATATTCCTTGTACCATTTTCTGTTACCTTGTTGCATTGGATGCAAGGCATAACAAAAATTGTGCAAAGAATATTTTTACAGTGTTGCACAGGATCAAAACATTCCATGTCCATACTTTTCTCATTTTGCTTGGACTATACTAAGTAAAATAAAAGACAAGTAGGGTATGGTATTGGGGCATGACTTATTGAATAACGTTTTATTTAAGACCAAAACATTGCTTGGGAAAGCAACCTGTTTGGTGCTGTTGCTCAATTTAACACTTACAACTTACTTGAAGTTGGAAACCATGGTTAGAAAGGTTCAGCAGAAAAAATATTTTTTTTTTCTCATGAAAATTGTATTAGTAGTAGATGACACATCTACAATGTTGTTAAGAATACCTGAATATTAACCCACCTAAAATATTAATAATGCCATAGGGTACGAGGTTGTAGAGGCCAAAATTCTGAATGTTTCATGACAAAAAAAAACAAACCATTTCAAAATGAGCCCACAAAAAATTTCATTTCAAAATGGGGGCCTTCATTCCATTCCACATAACCAAAAGTCAACAGACCACATCTCTTGTTGAAAAGACCATCTCACAAGCGACCCAATTAAAGTTTTTCCAACAGATATAAACTGCTGGAGCAGACGACAGTGCTTTTTATAACGAGGTTCTGGCAACACGGAAACGTACAATATTGCACAGAACCTAACCTGGTTATCTTTATCCAAGCATACTGTATTTAGCTAATCAAATGAAAATCTTCAGGTATACCCTTTTTCTCGTTCAATTTTTTGAGTGTATTAATAATAATTGTGTTTTGGTGAGTTTTTTTGCGAGACTGAGTAACAGAGGCGTAAAGTTTTTGAATGATAGCGGGGGCCAAACTAAGTAGACCTAATGACGTCATCAGGCAGGATAAGGAAAAATTTAAAATATAAGAGCAAAATAGTAGGGTTTTACGCATTTTAATAGTAGTAAAGTATAACTGTAGATTTTGCAAAGCTAATTCAAAGGGGGGGGCAAGATGGACCGTGCTCCCCCCATCTTTACGCCCCTGCTGAGTAATATCTCTATTTACACAGGTTGTATGCATATACATGTACACACAATATATACGGTACTATATATATATTTTATGTATATCGCTCCTTGATTTGCCAACTGTTTTAACTGCAAAAATTCATTTTTTTTATTAAATTAAAAAAAAAATCATTTTTCCCTCAGTTTTTACGTCCAACCGTCGTAATCTGGAAGCTTGTAAATAATTGAAAATTTCTTGGCTGAAGTGTAGGGGATGCATAGATTAAAACCAACGGAAAAAACTTACACCCACCTGAAAAATTAGTATTTTGCAGTTAGAACAGTTGGCAAATCAAGGAGCGATATAGTCTATGTACGATAAGTATATTTGCACAAACTTATAGACTGCTGACGATGCATGCAAGTTGAACAAGCTTTTATTATTGAAGTTTAAAATAAATTGGTGAATTTGGTTTGGAAAAATGGTGACTTCACTAGATTTCTAGTTTGTTTCTAAGCGAAAATCCAAGCCTTACCAAGCTTTTGCTTGGGCATCGCAGCATAAATCTTTGGTGTAAGGATTTTGTCAAAATTTCAATTTTTAACGATTATTTTACTTAGGTAGTAATTCTAGTTACAGTGGGCCAGTTATAATAAGTTTTGCTAAAACACTAAGTTTTGGTTTTGTTTGTTGAGAGACACGCCCCATTTCAAAGGACATTGTGTTTTCTGAAGCTACTATATATATATATAGCTATTTCCAGTATAAAACATACTACCCGACCACGATAAGATGTCACTTGGAACACATATAAAAATCAAAAAAACTCGTGGTGTTCCGCTTAATATGCAAGTTTTCGAATAAACAAGGAGTGCCAAGTAGGCCTACCGTCCTATCGTGGTTGGGTAGTACAATATAATTACAGGTATGTTCTTTACAGGATATCTTTTATTAAAATAAACACACTATTGCTTTTCCTTAATTTAAAATACTGTACTTGCCAATTTATTTTGAGTGTACTTACATGAAAGTAATAAAACAGAATAAATGTACTAAACATTCACCCAACCACGATAGGATGACACTTGGAACACTTTGTTTATTCGAAAACTTGCATAAGTGGAACACCGAGTATATTCAATTTTTATAAGTGTTCCAAGTGCCATCCTTACTCCTTACGCCGTTAGGTTAGGGAACCTATACACAAATGAAAAACATAGTTGAACTTTTTTGGAACCAACACAAAATTTTATTATTGTTATTACATGCAGCACGATCTTAAGAAACCCGCCAAACAGTGAATGTCAAAATTCTTAAATCGGAAAATAGAAAATCGTTTTTATGGTCGCGATATGAATGTAAATATGAGTAAAATTGTGAATTTACTGCTGTTATCTCGCTCCAAGAACTCACAGAGCGTAAACACTGCGATATTTAACGGTATTAAGGTTTTTGCATGTAATCAAAATGGTGGCAAATTGTACATTCTGAATTACCTTAATATTATAATTTTTTCATTATATATTATATTTTTTTTCATGGAAACTTCATATTATTTGCATGCAGAGGCGTAAAGTTTTAGAATGATGGTGGGGGCAAAAAAAGTAGACCTTATGACGTCATCAGGCAGGATTTAAGGAAAAATTGAAAATATAAAAGCAAAATAGTAGGGTTTTACGCATTTTAATTGTTTTAAAGTATAGCTGTAGATTTTACAACGCTAACACAGGAATGCTAACATTAATATTGCTGCAAAGGGGACCATGAAGTATGAACTACGTCTTACAATGCTAGAGGCTTGGGGGGGGGGCTTTGGAGCTGGGGGGGGGCAAGTTGGACCGTGCCCCCCCCCCCCCCCCCCCCCGCAACTTTACGCCCCTGTTTGCATGTAATGTGTCGTGTGTCTAGAACAGTGCCGGATTTACAGTTGTGGGTGAATAATATTTATGGGGGGCCTATGCTAATGTACATAAGCTAATGAACCACAAAAAATTGCACGAATTCATTTTTGACATTAATTTTGTTTCAAAAAATGAAAACCTTACAAAATTTACTATCCTAGCCTTTCTTGTGGCAAACTCTTCTATTACGTCAAAAAAGTTATTTTGCCTAAAAAATGTCTCTGCTCTCGAAAAGGATCGGCAGATCATTTAAGCGCTTTTGGCTGCAATTTCAATGCATTTCAAATTATATTTTTTTGTAAATATGTCTATATTTGTGGGGCTGTCCTCACCACCAACTGATCTTGCAATAAAAAACAAGTCAATAAAACCAAACAAAAAAATCAATAACAAAACCGTGAAAAAAGTCCCAGGAAAAAACCAAACAGTGCAACTGAATGAAACTCTGCAAACGTGTATACATACCAACGTTTGAAAACTAAATAATTCTTCCATAGTGCAACATGTACAGCCATTCCCTTAAAAGCACCCCCTATCTGAAAGTAATGGGACGACTCGAAACTGGTTTATGTACAATTGTGGGAGGGGGGCGGCGATCGCTGTTGCCGCTGTAAATTCGCTAAGCGCTAACTACAGCGCGATATACTGTATGTGACCCGATTCACATGTAATGTTTCAATTAACAGTGTCGGCAACATAACCGCTGTTGCTGGCCGACTCTTGTTGACGAAAGTTTCATAGAATTTTCAATGGAGTTTTCGTTTTACTGGGTATAGAGGTTTACATGGTGTTATAATGAATTGAGAGCTTCAGCAACAGTATGCCATAATGTGGGCTGGTAGTATGTGCATAAAGGGAACAAACCATAAATGGAGGGGTTTGGGTTTTGGTATGTTCACTTCGTAAAAGAAAACAATCAGCCGAATGCATAATAAGATGTGAGAGGTATTGTACCTATATAGGTATGAACATGATTTTTTTTTGGATTTTCATAACCAATTATTTTTACTATTAATTATCTGTAGCATTAGCAGGACAATGCTGAGCAAAAGTCTGAAAAACGTAAGTGACGGTGAAGATGGCACAAGAAAATGCTTTAAATATTATGCTTTGAATATTTTTACGCAAAAAAAAAAAAAAATACCTTTTCCTATTTAAACAAATGCTCTTGCTCACACTTTTTATGAATACAAACAAAAGCATAGTTATATGCTCAAATTATTGGCAGAGGGAGCTAAAGCTTCTTTTTAAAATTCAGCTGAATGACTAAAGTACAATATTTACATACAGTAAGCCATTTTCGAGAGATAAAACCCTCCAAAATTGAGTTAGCTCTAAATGGAAAAAATCTGTCCAGGATATAATTTTTATAAACCTACATACACAAAATTGACTGAGTCTACTTCCTGTCTACCGGCTACAGGCTGACAAAATATGCTCACCTTTGACACAATGTAATAGCGAACAGCATAACTTCACCAAATTCGGCCACGAGTCAAAACATAAAACGTTTTCCTCGCTTGCATTTTCAAATAAAAAATATCAACTTGCAAGACATCTTACAAGCAGTGAAAACAATTGTAAAACATTGGAGATGATTTTTGAAATAGGCAAAAAAAGGGCAAAAGGAGACGAGAGAGACGGCATGTTTGGAGTCCCCAGCGGGCACTGCCTTTGCCATAGCCCCTGGGGGGTACCTCAACTTTCGCTGGTTTTTTCTTCCTTTTACCTCTCGGGAAACAATACATATAATACCTCTTCTGCTTACAGTTTTTCTGCGCCCGTAGGCGTTACGTCCTTTCATGAATTTCTACGGTGCTTGTATACTGTATTTCACGTATTGTGATTAGTCTACTTCGTAGTGGAGTATATTCGGAGACTTTAGGCAAGGTGGCCCTACACAAGATCGTAGCCAGAGGGGGTGGTGTTTTAAATACATTGAGGTTACCTTACCTCAGGCGCCCATTCCACCGACCGGCTAGGGCTATTTACAAAAACGGTGACGTGGTAGCAGACATTCAAGACTTAGGTGGCGTCTCCACCGACCTCCCATTGCAGAATGCAAAATTAGAATTTTTCTTTTTATAGAAATCTATTAAAATGTTTTTACTTAACATATCCCATGACGCCATTTTTTAATTTTACTTTGTTTGTTTGTTTGTGATTTTACTGTATGATCATTGATCAATTTTAACTAGACATAGAGGAAAATATACATTTCCGTCAATTCTGCAATGCGAGGTCGGTGGAAACCCCGCCTAAGTCTTGGATGTCTGCTACCACGTCACCGTTTTTGTAAATAGCCCTAGCCGGTTGGTGGAATGGGTGCCTCGGATGGACCCCTCCCGAAAATAATTTCTGGCTACGCCCTTGGCCTTCCACACTGACTACTCCTGGATCCCCCCAAAATAGATTGGTATTATTTTTTATTGAAGTAAAAAGAAGGAGTGGAGGAAGCTCAATCATCATACCCGGGCAACTGAATATTGATAATTTTAAGTTTGCAGTGCAAAACTAATTTGTGATAATAAAAAATGGACTTACCAACGACGGTGAGATTCACAAGAGCATTTCGGGTTGGCGATTTCCGAAAGTCGACACGACACCGATAATACCCGGAATCGTCTTCCTGGACGCCCTCCAGGATAAGGTGCGCGGCACCGTCCGAGACACGGAGGAAAGCCCGGCCTCCGAAGACGCGGTCATCGGCCCAGTGTACAGCCTGAGGAACGGGGTGAGACCTAGCGTCGAGGGTGTAGCTAGGAGTGTCTGCGTTGCCTCGGTACCAAATTACTAAGCTAACTTCACCGCCTCGAAGATCGCAGGGTAATTGGGCTGTGCCACGTATCAATACCTCAACACCTGTAAAAGATGAAATACAGATGATTAGCTGCGTTTAAAAGATATCTATGCAAAGTCTGAGGCTCGAGTTGAGACTAGCGTCGAGGGTGTAGCTAGGAGTGTCTGTGTTGCCTTGGTACCAAATAACTAGGCTAACTTCATTGCCTGAAATATCGCAGGGCAGTTGAGCGGAGCTGTCTGCTGTGAATATACACCTAAACGCATTTAAAAGATGAAAAGATGATTAGCTTAGAAAGAACTTCATGCACAGGCTGGGGCTCGGGTTGAGACAAGAGACGAGGGTGTAAACATAGAATCATAGAGAAGCAGAAAGCATGATTAGAGACGAATTCCGTTGAAATAATTAATAACGTACGATGCAGCTAATTAAGACGAGTCTCACACATTCTCTGCTCACCGCAAATAACGCAAGTGTAGTGATAATTGCGTATTATCTGTACAATAGAAATTAGAATGCTCAATAGTCCCAAGTCACATTTCACAACGTTCCCAGAGTTGTAAGTTGTAACAATATACTCTACAGAAAGCTCAAATAAAGACAAATCCTGTCGGATAATGACTCTCTAATAGCTTATGATGCAGCTAATAGTCTCTGATTGGTTCTATTGAATTTAAATGGAACATGCATGGTTATTATTATTGCATATTATTGGAACATCAGAATATTCAACCTACAAAGAGTAATAACAACATACGTCTCTATAATAAGCTAAAATAGTTAGAATATTCCTTGCATAGAAAGCTAAAATCATGGATAAATCTCGTTCATATAAATCTCTAACAACTTGCGTTGTAGTTAATGAAGTTTCTGATGACTGGTTCTCTTCACTGCATGTACCACAAATGTAGTTATTATTGCATGTTATAGAATAATATAATATATAATATAATATATATATATTATATAATATATAATATAATATATATATATTATATAATATATAATATAATAGAATGGGTAATAGTCACAACTTACATGTAGTAACAACTTGCACTACAAAAAGACAAATCCCGTCCAAATGGCTCTCTAATAACTTACAGTGCAGCTAATAAAGTTTCTGACTTCGAAGTTATCCATAAAAATTTCAGCAAGAAGGGGAGAAAGGGAAGAACACATAGGTAGGCCTATTTTTTGTTGGTAGAAGTCAGATTTGAATCGGAAATAGTTTTGTTGAGTGCATGTGTCTCTCTAATAACTTACAGTGCAGCTAATAAAGTCTCTGACTTGCTCTTTTTAATGTAAATTACACAAAGTATAGTTTTTATTACATATTTCCTGAACAACTGAATGCTCAATAGTCACAACTTACCCAGAATAGTAACATCATACACTACAAAAACCTAAAATAGAGACAAATCCTATAATTCTAAAAGCTAAAATAATGGACAAGTCTCGTTCACATAAATCTCTAACTTGGGATGTAGTTAACGAAGTTTCTGACTTGTTCTATTCACAACATATATCACAAATTCAGTTATTATTGCATATTACCTGAACAACTGAATGCTCAATAGTCACAACTTACCCAGAATAGTTACATCATACACTACAGAAAGCTAAAATAGAGACAAATCCCGTCCAAATGGCTCACTTATAACTTACGATGCACCTAATAAAGTCCACGACTTGCTCCTCTATTCACCGCAAATAGCCGCTCCGTTTCTAATAGAACCGTAATGAAGAGGGGCCGACATCTGATAGTGACATCTTCAAAGTTTGCAGCTGTGCCTGCGGTTTTACTGTCGTTCCAGGGTCGGGGGGTGGGGGGGGGGGGTGAGGGGCAAAGATTAAATCCCCATTCACTGGTTCCTGTATACATCCCCCTTTTCATTTGCAGCCCTAGTGTTCTCGACTGGCCAGGGGCGGTACAATAGGTACCGTATTTTGAAATAATTCACACGGTTAATAGTTTTGAATTTTTTATTGGAGGGGCGTTCGCCTGTCATGGCCTGTTACCCGGCCAGACAGCCACTGAGATAGCTGGTGGGAAAAATGTTTCATGTTGGAAATATTGTTGATATGGGGCAAGCAGAAGATTTCTTGTTGTTTTCTCAGCGATTTCGCCAGTTGGCGTGAGACCGACCGCACAAATGACAAATCTGCGCGGGTTTTCCCCTAGACGCGCCCCAAACACGCATCAACGTCACAAAAACTTCCGCCAGCCGGCAACGGCGAGAAACTCCCAGCTATCCCTTCATCTATGGCTACAAAGAAAAAGACGCCGGTCAATCGCGACTGGCAGAATCGTCCGTGTGTAACTTGTTGAGGCGACGACTGAGGTATCTCGGATGCATTCATTGTACTGTTTGCATGCGATTGCTAAACAAAAACAGACATAAAACATAAACAATAGGCCGCAAGATTTAATAGTGCATACGCAAAAAGTGTGCTCCAAAATAATAATAAACCAATAATGAACACCACATTGTCTGTATTTTGCATAGATGATAAAATTTCCGAGAAAATATTTATATATGACAACACGCACCTCACTGGAATAATACTCCAATATTCTAATTAATTATTGAGTGTGAAAAACAGTTCATTTTAAATTTCGTTTCCTCTTTCCTTACTTTTATAAGAAATGCACACCTACGTTGTCTGAAGTTTTAAAAATTCCCGCTATAAAAAATAAATCGTCTTTACGTGATAAGTTCAAGTAATCTACAGAGTTAACCCACAGCAGACGACACGAAAGAATGAAAACGGGGGGGGGGGGGTTGGTCGTAAAAGGTAAGATATAAAAATCTTTAAGGTCAGCTTAACGTGTACTAACAGTCAAGATGTGCGGGCGTCATTTAGGTTGGGGATTAGTGTTTACTGCCTTTCAGACTGGAGAACCAAGAAGAGAGATGTGTCATTTTTGAAGAACAAATCCCTTCAAGCCATGTTCCTATATAAGATATAGTCTATAGTAAGAACCGTTATGTATAATCAAAAATACCACCAATTTAAAAAAATATATTTAGAAAGTAATGCAAGAAGGTGACAAGAAATATTATTATTAAATTTATTATGTAAGGTTAGGTTATGACAATGGTATCATTGATTATGTTTATAAATACGAGTATATTTATTTGGAGCAAGGGAGTACCGGCCGAAGAAGAAGAAGAAGAAAAAGAAAAATGTAACTAATGTACTTTGCAACTTATCGCGTTAAGGGGCAGTCAGGACATGTAGAGTAGTGGTAGAGACTCCGACTTTCACCCGAAAGGTTGTTGATTCCCAAGCAAGACAGAGATAATTAACGGCAAACTTAGAAAAACATTATCATATTATAACAGGCGTGAGCCTAACTTAACCCAGTTCTTGAACGAGACCTAATCACCAACTGCAGATTGTTTACTAGCAACATACGCTGTGTATTTAATCGTAAGAACAAATAATAATCTAATCTAATAAAAAATCAGTCCGAACTGGACTCGATCTGCTGATCTTTTACTTTTTGATCGGAGATGTTACCACTATACGACTCTTACTCGTGCCATTATTGAACTCTTGAATTCTTGATCAACGTCAGACCAATTAAAGGGAATAGCTGCAGTAACGGCCACTTGTCCCGACTGGAAGAATAAAATGTTTCTCCATTCGAATGAATGAAGCTTTCTCATTACCCCCTCCCCCACCCTCTCCTGGAAGTTCCAATTCCCTCCACCTGCCTGATTCTGGAAACTTCTAACGCACAAGCTAAAGTGTCGGAAAGTGCTTTGTGATAAAAGATTCAATTTAAAGATGCAACTAGAGTATAATTAAAGGTTGTTAGGTGTATCTTCTCCGCTAGGAGAATTTTGAAACGAAACGAAACTATGAAAAGAGACAGATTTTTTAATACAAACGAGACTGCAAAACAGAGTGGGAAAAAAGTGGCCAATACTTGAGAAGCAGGTTCGCTTGTTTCACCTGTGGGGAACAGAAGTTTCCAGATTATGTTAAATTTTCAGATAGATAATCATTTATTATGTAATAAAATAATAATTTAAATATAAAATATATGGCTAACTAAGAAATTTTACAAAAAACTATTTATTAAGTTAAAACACACAAAAGTTTTTGCTCATTCCTAATTGCAAAACTAAGGGACGGGTATTGGTGCAGGCCAAAAATCAAGGTATACCCCCCATTGAGAAATTTCCGGATCCGCCACTGGCTTGATAAGTATGGACCCCTTGCCCGCTGGAAGGCTGCAACGCCAAGAGTAGGCTTTGGATAAAGTTATGTAAAGTAAAGTAAGTAAGGTAAAAAAGTGCCAGACGCTAAAAGAAACTCAGCCCCCCCCCCCCACCCCCACGTGACGCGTCTCGAATCCATCTCTAATACCAAATTTACGGTATTGACTCCGTCTGGAACATTGTGCACATCAGTTGGTAAACCAATTGGCATTTGATTTGCCTTGGGAATCTGGAATTTACTGCATATATATAGTTGCTTCACAAATTAGGAAACTTTGAACAATGAGGAGCCAATCGCGAATAAGCACATTATGCTACGGTAGTCAGCAAGTGACGTCTGCAAAATACATTCATCTCGATTTCCAAAGGCAAATTCTATAGTGTCTACTGTATACCTCGAAATGTACCATCTGTACCAGAATATATAGTGTAATACAGTGCTGCTGTCTACATTCTATTGTAGCCTATGAGACGGCAATACTAGGATCCAATCCAATTTTCCAATAGACGCTGTGCCAACTGCTTCTAGCCTAATTCCATAGTATTGAAGTTCGCAATGGAGAAATAATATTGACTGTGTTTTCAAAATTGGTACCTACTAGTACTGTATACTATAATAATTACCCCAGTTTTTTGTTAGTTTAATCGACACGCGCTGGAACCAATAATCGCAATGTGAGATTCTGATGATTCTGGGGACGTTCCCAATAATATATATACTGTACTAATATATAAATAAGTAAATACGATATATATATATTAAATTAAATCAGTTTTGACACCGAACGTTTATTAAACAACTCAAAAAGAAAGCAAACAAAACGGAGTAGAAAACCCATAATAATCGACTTCGGCAAGGTGGAAGCGTGCTTGTACTTGTCATGCATCGGAGACGTGTCGTAACTCAACACGGGTACTAACCTACAGAGGCAACTGAAGAGGTCAACCGGATACATTCATTATAATGTTTGTATGCGATTAACCTTTAATAATAAATAAAAAAGCTCATGCATGTATTACTTAGAACGGTTACAATAAAAGCACCAACATTTATTTATTTATTTTTAATAGTTGCAATTATTTGCATGTCAAAAAAAATATTGTATTATTTTTGTCAACCTGTAAGCTACCTTATCTTGCATATTTTATATTTCATTGTTGCAACTGTCAAGTAACCTTTTGTTAGAAAGCAATGAGCGACTAAATTTACAATAATCTGCGATGTTAGAGCTGTCTCATTACCGGTAAAATTGTATAGAATCTATGCCACTAAGACCACGTAAAGAAAGGACTAAATCCGTTTGATGCCGAAAATGCATAGGTACTGAGGTTATACTCAGTGACAGCAGAACTGAGCCTTATGTGTCCTGAGGATTGTAGCGCTGGGAACGCACCCCGGGACCTATAGCTTGGGCAGAGTCGTAAGCCAACGCTCGCTCGCTCGTTCGACCGCGGCCCATCAGCCTGGATTCTATACTCTCATCATGTAACTCCGGCCGTGAAAGCCTTTCCAATTATATTACTGGGAGCTGATTCTCCAGTGGAGACGAGCAGTCAGTCTTATGGACTGAGCACCTCCATTATCAGCTGCATTTGCTGCGTGACCACCAGCGGTCAACTGTACAATCGGGCTGAAGTGGCAGGGAAAGACTGACCATCAGTCATGAGGGTGGGGGAGAGAAGGGGACAGGGTAGCTGACAGGGGAGGGGGTTGACAGAACGGGGTTAATGATGATGAAAAGAGGGGTAAAAGAGGCGGTGGAGAATCCTCTTTGCATTTAGTGAAGAACACGAGGATAACTCAGAAGTGCGAGCTGTAATATAAAGGTAAGAGACCACAGCAGGTGAAAAAGACGTCAACCATACGACTTCGGTGGCAAGGTGGTAACGTACTTGTACTCGACACAAGCCCCTGTTAGGTAACTTAGTGAGGCGATTGAAGAGGTTAATCGGATTCATTCATTAAATTTTTTGTACGCGATTAAACTTTTTTGAAAAGAATTTAGAAGAAAAAGAAAGAAATATAAATTACGGTATAGGCGGGGGCGGGACCTTCGTAGGAAATATGGATGCTGTACTCAGGCTCCAAAAGCCCACGTGGGACCTCGTGACAGTTGTCGCTCTCACTTCATAACATTAGAAATCATGACAGTCTTAAGTCTTTACATAATATACAGATGCATTTTATTTTACATAATCATAAAACCTGAGGGGTAGGGGAAATTTAAACTAAATGGGGATACCCACACCTTCAACACAAGGCAATGGGGAGACCTCATAAGGCCAGCATCACGCAAAGCAATGTGTGAGCGACTGGATCCTATTCTACGAATATTTGTCTGCCTTCGAAGACTTTGTGTATGGACGTGCCGACTCGTATCTGTATTAGGTTAAGTCAAGCTTTCGCCTGCTTCATTGCGTCAATGGTGAGCTTGTCTCAGCTTGTCTATTATCGTTTGTAGCCGGTGTAGGTTGACATCGAGAACGTAAACCAGTTTGCCGATAGCCAAAAATTCATAAGGGAACAATACCAAATATAGTGTCCGAAATCCATAGGGTCGTTGACATTGGACAATGGACCTATGGGTAAGTAAGCCTGGGTCTATAAAAAAGTCGTTTAATAAAAGTACACCACTAAAATATGGATGTGCATATAATTTACACTTATAAGTTACTCAATTCCGTTGATGTTACATACGCACTACAGCTGCAGTGTAGCCTACAGCATGCACGCTTTATATTCAAGCCACTAGTACATTTTTTCTTTTAAAGCAGCAAAAAAACCTTCTATTGTCCACTAAACAGGGAAACTTTGAAAAACAAAGAAACAATAGCCTTATTAAAACTATTTGGAAATTGGGGCCCAAAAACATTTCTTAAGAACCAAGATGCCTTAATAAATGGGTGATAAATTTGGAGGAATGTGTTGGAAAATCAATATCCCCTTCCTCCTTCTTCCTCCATATAAAGCCGTTAGTTGCAAACCTTCCCCAAAATTCTATGGGGTGCTTTAGACCTACCCTTGCCCCTGAAATATGGTAGAGCCGTTATTAGAGTCGAACCGGCCATAATTGTCTCAGAACCTGGGAATTACTTCATTTTTTTAACATTATGTCTTTGGCCATAAACTCGAGTATTTTCTTCTCCTAGATCTAGAAATTGTTTTCCTACATACGCTAATTTACAAGGGCACTCGCGGAAATATTCCAAGGGAAGGGCCACCAAAATGTGCATTATAGAAATGCCATACTTTTTACTAGGGGTATTCACTGTGTTTGGTTGGTAACTGAGGGAAAATAGAAATATATGTAACTCCAGTTTTTCTACGTAGAAAAATAATGCCATGTATCAAAATCTTTTTCTCCAAAACAAATATTAAAGGGGAAAACACAGGGAATAGAGGCTAAAAGGGAGAATATGAGTGTCAATAAAATGCCAAACAGGAGAAGGGGGGGGATGTTGGCACCCGATTATTTTTAGTATTCCGCGACCGCCCCCGCAGTCTCTAAGGAACAGATGTTGGTCCCTAAGTATTTGAATTTCTTTATTCCCGCTTTCATGGTGGTGGTGAAGTAATTTATTCCAGGCATTGAAACCGTGTGTTTCGCCTCCAATGCATTATAATTAGGACTATGCTGCAGAGGGCATGTAAAGTAGGCGCGGTCCCGGGCTTTCCTAGTTGAGTGTAAGAGAGGGCTTTATAGTCTTAACTCAGTTAGGTTGGCTTAGTAATAGAACAAAGTCAATATTTATTTATTTATATATAAATGTATTTTTTATGGCCATGTTTAAAACCTTACATATTCCTATTTGCTGGTTAAAAATGACTAATTACGGTATTGTCTATTGTCATAGCATGTAGGAAAAGATTCATATAAAACTGTCTTCATTTTCGTTCATATTATAATTATATAACGGAGAACAGTTATACACGTTATTTTTTTTTTTTAAGCGCCAGACCCATGTGGGTAAACGCGCTTTCTGGTTTGAAGTTTGAATGAATGAATGAATATTTATTTGAAGAAAAAAAATACAATTAAAAAACACCATTAGTTATCGCGGCCCTAAGTTCCTCTTGTTTGCCGGTGTTGGTTGTCTGTATTGTGTGTCTGTGAGTTATATATAATTCTTCTGGAGTGGGACAACACCCCTATGGTCCATGTATAGCATTATCTCCAGTATTTCTCACAAAAACACAGGGTTAATTGTATGAGTAGGCCAGAAGAATAAATAAAAATAAAGAAAGAAAATAAAGACAATTTTCTTTCTTTATTTCTTTCGTTCTTTCTTTCTTTCTAAGCGTGATAGTACCAAGTCTAAACGTTAACATGACCAAACACCCAAATCAATCAACCAGTTTCTATTAAAAAATAAAAGGGTAACTTTCACTGCCCTAAATCATTCTTCATACATATTCATCGTAAAATTTAAAAAATTAAAAATCAACGTGACGACAGCGCGACCCGTGAAAAACTTCTTAAGCTGTAGCGAATGAAGCGACGGAAATTATGGGTAGTTAGAAGGTAAAATTTTAAAATACAAAGACGGGAATTGATGGCTCACGTGCCTTGAATGAAAATTATGAGACAAAGAAGCTAAAAATGGCGGAGCTGAATATTCAAGCAAAGGAAGAAAAAAGTAAAACAATGAAAGTTCCCCACGGAAATATCAGTCGCTGAGTCGTTAAATATGACTTGAGCGGCAGAAGGTCTTAAGGATAAAATTGCGCTGCTGAAGAGGTACCTAATTTATAGTCCTCTTTTTCTAGATCTTGAATTTGAAAAAGCATGCAGTCTTTTGTCTTTCTGCTGGGCGCGACTACCTACAAGCGCACCTCCACCGAATCGGGGTTGTAGACACCTGTCCTCTTTGCAACTCTGGGAGAATGGACGGGCTACACCTAGAGGATTGCGCAGGCCCCTTCAACTCCAAGACAGAAACTCATTATATAAATAAAGAACCGGTCCGAGTTTACATGCTTTCCAATTTATTAAAATTATTAGATAGAGAAAATGAGTAATTTCATGGAAAATAATTTTCCAAGGGTTAAATTTCCGATATCTCGGGGGGAGGGGGGGTGTCGACCTGACGTCACTGGATGTGAGGTAAATTCTAGATAGGTCAGACCAACACATTACCACACACCAATACTGGCAGGGCAGGCACGCAATGCATTTGAGCGTGAATTTTCTATCATTTAAAAAAAAATAAAAAATTTTTTTTACAAAACCAAATACTTGTCTGGGAAAGCAACCTGTCCGGTTTCGTCACTCAATTTAACACCTAAAACATGCCTGAAGGTAGAAATCATCGATAGAAAGGTTTCGCAGAAAAATTATTTTTTAGTCATTTTTCATTAAAATTTAGTTATTTTTATTTTTTAACCCCCAGAAGCAACCTATCAAGAGGCAAGCGACCCCACGCATTTCGTTAATATTAATAAAGACTACAATATATGTGAATTTAAAAGAAATCGTTGGAGCCGTTTTTGAGAAATAATTTTTTTAGACATTTTTTTGGAGTTTTTTGAGAATAAGACCCCCCCAAATTAAGTTAGCCCCAAACAAAAAAATGGTTCTGAGGTATGATTTTTGTGAACCTACATGCAAAATTTCATCAAGATCGACCGAGTAGTTTGCCCGGAAATCGACGCACAGACAGACAGACAGACAGACAGACTGACAGACCACTTTTTTGGGTTCCTGGGACCTCAAAACGTGTAAATCCGTTGGAATCTCGGAATCGAAAATTTCGACCGTCACAAAGCTTTCCTTATACTACGTATAAATTGCAAAGCAATAAAGTAATAAATAAATATATATTTCTGTTAAAATAAACAATACAAGTAATCAACACCTAATTTACAGGAAAGTATAGAGTAAAATCGTCAAAATATCGTCAAAATATGGTAGTTCTGCCATTGTCATTGTGCTAGTGCCTCAGTGACAGTGTAGAAGGCTCTCTCTAAGAGATGGTTTCTATGCAATTTAGGGAAGTTAGTAGCATTTTTCTCTGCTCTCAGTTCAATCGGGAATTTCCTAAGATAGGCGAAACCTTGTAGTATAGGATCCAGTAGCTCACACTTGGCTGTAGGTGCTACTGGCCTTACAAGGTCTCCCCGTTGTCTCGTGTTTAAGGTGTGGGTGTCCCCGTTTCCTTTAAAATTTAATGTCCCCCACACCTTGCGTCTTTACTGGGAGGCAGAGATGCAAGGAGCTGGCATTGGATAAAGAAATTAGATTTTTAATTCGGTAAGAAGGCTATTTCGAATGTACAGTAATAATGTTTTTCCCTTTTTCCATCAAAAGGCGCTATCAGCGATTGTCAAGCAGGTTTTCGCGAGCACAGATCTACGATGGACCAAGTAGTAAAGTTCACACAGGCAGTTAAAGATGGTTTTCACAGAAAACAGTCCACAGTAGCAGTATTAGTCGACATTAAAGCTGCATACGATAAGATTTGGCGCGGTATGCTCCTCTGCAAACTGAGAAAACAAGGAGTAAGTGGCAATATGATCAACTGGATAAAAAACTTTTTAACCCAGCGCAGCATTCGATGCAAATTCCTCAATGCAACCTCGCCCTACAAACTTCTTCGACAGGGATTGCCGCAAGGGGCTGTATTGAGCTGCTTACTTTTCAACGTAATGATAGACAATTTACGGTCAGCCATAGAGAAAATACCAGGAGTAACATGTCTCTTCTTTGCTGATGATGTCAACATATGGGCCACAGGTAGCAAAAATAGCAGCAGTCGTTGAAGCACTAAACAAAGTTATGTTAAGCATCGAGAAATGGGCGAACTTGAACAAAATGGAGGTTAGTGTAGAAAAAACAGTATGCCAACTATTTACTATGTCCACCAGACCTCCGCCAATTGATGTAAAGTACAGAGGAGTCCCGCTCCGCCAAGTACCGTTATCCAAGTATCTTGGAATTAACTTAGATAGCAAACTATCCTGGAATGCTCACATTGCAGAAACAGCGGACAAGGGTCACCAAACGTAATAATCTTTTAAAGAGATTGACTGTTACGAAGTGGGGAGCTACACAAGAAGTATTAACTACGGCTTACAAGACATACGTACGCCCGTCACTTGAATATGGCAGCGAAGTCGTCTCACTAGCAAGCAAAACCAGCCTTACAAAATACGATGTTGTCCAAAATAATGCCATGCGAGTAATAACTGGTGGAGCCAAGTCAACCCCTATAGCTGCAATGCAACTACAAACAGGCATAGAGCCTCAAGAAAGCCGTAGGGACAAATATACACTCAATTTTTGGGAAAGAAGCAAGAGAGTGGATCGTAAGTACTGGCACGGTTTCATGAACGCGTCACAAAGGCTAAAAACGCAAACTCCCCCACTGACACACGCACAGACGCTAGCATCCAAGTACCAGATAGGTACAGAAGAACCTCCCCCTTGCAATATTACAACACTGTAGTAAGCTTACCTCTACCCACCAGACGGCTCGACCTCATCAACTTTACGGCAAAAAAGATCGAAGCTAGCCCGCTAGAGCTCAAAGCATACGCATTGGAAACAATTAACGTGCGATATCCCCCGACTGAGTGGCTGCATATATACACAGATGACTCGTACATCCCTGAAACAAGAGCAGCTGGAGCAGGATGGTATTGTCACCTTTTTGAGAACTCGAGAGCAGTCGGAAGAAACGCCACTAATTATGATGGCGAGGTTCGCGCCTTATACGAAGCATCTAACCAGCTCCTAGCTACTAACCTGCGTCGGGCAAGAGTGGTTTTCTTCATAGACTCCCAAGCGGCTATATTAATGCTAAGCAGCAACGCCCCCCCCCCCCCCCGATTGTGAGGAGACAACCAATTGCCGAATAAACTAGAGGAACTCATTTCGGCAGGGTGGGCAGCCTCCCTACAGAGGGTACCTAGCCATGTGGGAATATATGGCAATGAAAAAGCTGACGCGAAAGCCAAGGAAGGAGCGGAAATGGACCAACCAAACGTGCCACTAACCCTGAACCGAGCCAAGAGCAATAAATGCAGCAATCAGCAATGCCACGAAGAACACCCTCAAGACCCTAAGCACTGGCAAAAAGTGGGAGAATCTTGCTACAGTGGGACCCATCTGTAGGAACCTTGAGAGAGCTGAAGCTGTTGCTAGATTCCGCCTCAATACTGGCCATGACTACCTTCAGGCCCACCTACACCGCATTGGCCTTGCCGCCGATGACACATGTCCACTATGTCACGGTGGAAGAATGGACGAAGACCACCTGAGGGACTGCACGGCTCTCACCTACCCGAACGACGACATGGTGAACCGCTATTGGGAAGCTCGGCGACGAATGGTTGAACTACCACGTTCGGACGTTGGATAAACCTCCACCTCCTTTTTCCATCTAGATCGAATCGGTAAGGTTTGGCTTTCCTTACTGCAGCCATTTGACTTCAAGTTTCTGTTGGGTTCCTGGGACCACAAAACGTAATAATCCACTGAAATCTCGAAAAGGAAAATTTCGACCATCACCCAGTTTTCATTTTACTGACGTATAAATAGAAAAGCAAAAACACCACACATGCCCTATATTTGGAGCAAAATTCGGAGCTTCAAAATCACTGAAACTAAAACATAAACAGAAATGTTCTGTGGACATAGCTCAAAGGATGTCGCGAGCAATTAATTTTCATATCCGGTTGTATGGTATTTGCTGTATGTATACAGTACATAACAAGCTTGGCTCAAGTTTTGTAGTGGTAGGAGAAACGAGGGGTGGGGGGGGGGAATTACAAGTTGTGATGGAGATTGCGGTTATGGGCACTGTGGTGAAGTCTGTGACTGACTACCCGCTGCCTCTTCTCTGCAGTTTCTGTATATAATCCGGTGGTGGTCTTTGACCAACCAGAAGTTTTGCAAATCCTGCTGTAGGCTATACCCTTTAAAAAAATTTAGGAAAGGGAGATTTAGCCCTTTTCGATTTGCCAACAGACAAAATTTATTTTCTGTCCAAAAAGTTTGATTGTAGCAGTTTTATGGTGATATTTAAGTCATAGGTGGTGAAGTTCTGTATATAATCCGGTGGTGGCCTTTGACTAACGAGTAGTTTCGCAAATCCTGCTGTAGGCTATACCCTTTAAAAATGTAGTGAAGGGAGATTTAGCCCTTTTCGATTTGCCAACTGACAAAATTTATTTTTTGTCCAATAAGTTTGATTGTAACAGTTTTATGGTGATATTCAAGTCATAGATGGTGAAGTTCTGTATATAATCCGGTGGTGGCCTTTGACCAACCAGAAGTTTTGCAAATCCTGCTGTAGGCTATACCCTTCAAAAAATGTAGGAAAGGGAGATTTAGCCCTTTTCGATTTGCCAACAGACAAAATTTATTTTCTGTCCAAAAAGTTTGATTGTAGCAGTTTTATGGTGATATTCAAGTCATGGGTGGTGAAGTTCTGTGTATAATCCGGTGGTGGCCTTTGACCAACCAGAAGTTTTGCAAATCCTGCTGTAGGCTGTACCCTTCAAAAAATGTAGGGAAGGGAGATTTAGCCCTTTTCGATTTGCCAACAGACAAAATTTATTTTCTGTCCAAAAAGTTTGATTGTAGCAGTTTTATGGTGATATTCAAGTCATAGGTGGTGAAGTCCTGTATATAATCCGGTGGTGGCCTTTAACCAACCAGAAGTTTTGCAAATCCTGTTGTAAGCTATACCCTTCAAAAAATTTAGGAAAAGGAGATTTAGCCCTTTTCGATTTGCCAACAGAAAAAATTTATTTTTTGTCCAAAAAGCTTGATTGTAGCAGTTTTATGGTGATAATCAAGTCATAGGTGGTGAAGTTCTGTATATAATCCGGTGGTGGCCTTTGACTAACGAGTAGTTTCGCAAACCCTGCTGTAGGCTATACCTTTCAAAAATGTAGGGAAGGGAGATTTAGTCTTTTTCGATTTGCTGGCAGTTAAATTTTATATATTTTCCTAATAATACGATAATAGCAATTTTATGGTGACATTCCAGCCGAAATATGAAAAGCAAAACAATATCGCATGAAAATTCTGTGCAATGCTGCTTTCTTATTTTTCAACACTGTTGATAAATACAACATTTGGCTTGTTCACTATATTGTGAACACATTAAAATTGCTAATTGTATTGAGTTGTACGGTACTGTAACACAGTACGCTGCTTACTTCTTTTTTTTCTTTTATCGTATCTATTGTATTTAGTATCTATTCATGGTTTCTAGCGAGGTTTTCTAAGTACATGCTAGTGAAGTTGTTATTGGTTGTATTGTAACACTATCGCTCGTAAATTCTGTGCAAAGCTCTCCAACGGTTGATACATTCAATATCTGCCTTGTTCACAATATCGAGGTCACATTAAACTTCTACTTGTACTGAGTTATGTTGAACTATAGTTCTTTGTTTCTTTTTTCTGTCTATATAGCCATAGCGTATCTATCTCGTATCTATTCATTGTGGTTTCTAGCGAAGTTTTCCATTTTAGTATATGCAAGCGAAGATGTATTAGGTCGGCTTCAATTAGTACATATTGATATTTTTTTGCATACGTCCACAATTTTTTTAAATCTTGCTCTGGATATCTCTGCCTATTTCGATGTTTTCAAGTCCCCGGTTTTCGAATATATTCATTCAAATCCATTGAATTGGCTCTAGTTATTAATATTTTGGCGTCTCCTACTGTACGATAATTATTGTATGTTAAATAATTGCCACTTAAACACGGCTCTAAAGAAATCCAGTAAACATTACATTCCATTATTGTCATTTTTTTTAGTTAGGCCTAAAATGATTAAATTTGTGTGTTTTTTTTAAATTTACTATTAAATTAAAAAACTTAATGGATTTATAAAAAATAATTCATTTAGTCGATTTTTTTAATTGAAAGATAAATGATAAACGAAATGCTATGCATTTAATTTTTTTAACATATAAAATTAATTATTAAAATTAAATTTAAAAAATACCATGAAGTGTTTTCTTCTTGTTTAAATGATTTTGAAGATTGGCGATCAACATAGCCAATTGAACTTTGGAGACTGCTGCTTGCTCGTGCCTCCAGCCTCAGGGTTATCAACCAGGAAGTTCTTCCGCTGGGAGCCCTCTGCCCTACTTATTACTTCCCCTGGATTATTATATACAGAAAGCGATGTATTTTGGTTGGGATTATTATTTAGTGCAAAA
The DNA here is from genome assembly GCA_963971405.1 of Psococerastis gibbosa. Lineage (NCBI taxonomy): Eukaryota > Metazoa > Arthropoda > Insecta > Psocodea > Psocidae > Psococerastis > Psococerastis gibbosa. The sequence goes on from OZ020484.1 coordinate 47,866,516, forward strand.
TGATACAAAACAATTTCTTGAAATCTGCCCCTTTTCCAGCCATCGCATCGCTGACTGCCGCATGCACGCTATTTTTGGAAAACCATGAATTCAAAAGCTCCCCCATACTTCACATATTGTATAAATCAATGGTGGAATCAATTTAAATATAAAACATCAGACGTCAAAAGCAATAAACCTACCCAATATAAAAAGTCAATCAAAGAACAGACGAGATCAAAAATAAAATATAAAAACCCCTTTCTACAAAGCATCCGCATCCGTTGAAAAAGCCTCCACTGAATGGATCCAATCGATCATGTCGCAGCTCCTGTACAATTTAAACAAAAACCCACCCTGTCGTCCTGCGGGGATACACGTAGAGCTATATATTATTTTGATAAATTTGTAAGTCAGAGGCTGCACGGTCAACAGTGGGCTGGAGTGCCGCAAGGGATCCGACTGACCCCACTGCTTTTTACTCTTTATAAAACAGACCTGCTCTATTTAATATGACGCAACTACCAATCAAACTTGATGGGTTCCCTTTGAGGCTCCTTCACTTCTGCTGCAGGCAATATACTGTATGTTAAGATACTCCAATCTTTTCCAATATTTATTTTATTTATTTATTTTTTGCTTTTCTATTTGCTCGTTAGTATATACTGGGTCAAATAGAACATATGTAATATGTAAGACATACATGACTTAACTTTACTTTCATGTAAGTGGTATTGTTTTATTATATATACGGTACTAGGTATAACTTACTATGCTTAACATACGACATAATTAATGTACAATTGCTATCGATATCTATTATTTTATGTGTTATATTGTAAGTAATGTCGCTTTTAGACTTTGTCTGTCAGCAACACATTATAAGCTTATTTATTTATTTATTAAATTGGAGCGTAATAAATTACCTTAAAACAGATTTACAATTTGGGTGGAGGGGGCAGCTACCACACTACCCCCCCCCTACCCCCGCATCCGTCCAAGGTTCTTTCTTTACTATTTGTCGTTTTTTGCGTTGTTAATCAGTTATCTTTTGTTGTTGTATGCACTCTACCTTACAGTTCATAAATCTATATATACTGATTCGGAAATGGTTCGTTAGTTTGCCAACATTTCAATCAGCAAGAAATATTGGAAGTTCGATCCTTTTCGTTCCGCTACTGCAGAGCTTTTCTCTATGTCTGATATAACCTTTGACAAAGAAAAGAAAATTCTCATGTGCATAAAGCGATGCATAAGACGAGACTGCAGCGGTAATTTTCCTTCCACGGGGTTTACACCGGAAATCAAAAAGAGGCGGAAATAGCACACCCTCCCCTCTCAGGTTCCGTCCCCATCCACTTTACGTTCTTTGTCTCGTGCTTACTGCAATCTCCTGAAACCAGACAAGGTTCTTAATCCTGAAACCTCACAAGACTCTTTGCTCTCTGAAAAATCCTTGCATCTTTTTTTTTCATTGCAAAGAAAATTGGCTTTGAAGTGGCTTATTTTGAAGAATTGTAGTTTTTTAACAAAGGGATAGTTGGACTTACACTGCCTGCTTTGTTAATGGTCATCAGAGGCATGGGCCTCATAGTCATCGAACAACTAGGGCGACGTTTTGGGATTGGGCGCCACGCCCATCATCAGACTCAGTCCTGGTAAGGACCGAAGGGTTGTGGAAGATTGAGTCACTGCTCTTGTACTGTGAATTATTGATACACTTTTACATGTTCATGTAAACATTTTAAATAATTGCTATTGTGCCACCCTCAAACGCTTTGGCTTGAAAGGGCACAGCTTTGTAATAAATTACTTTTATTTAAAAATATAAATTCACGGATTTCCTATCTCAATCTATCTATTATAAAAATACTTGTGACCCATACACGCCGCGTCGTGCACAAAAGTCTAAAACCCATTAAAAAATGCAACGAAGCAGTAGAATCCGGGATGTTTGGCCGGGGCCATTCTGATTCTGAAAATGTAATTCCAAACGTTTCCTCAACATTTGCGACCAACGTTTTCAGTGGAACTGCGTAGATTACATTGTAGTATTATATGGTATATATAACACTGACATTAAATTAACTTTGGTTGAAGAGGTAACCTCCTCGTTATAACCGATATTAGAGGATATGGAAAAACCTGGGCTTGGCGGGATTCGAACCCACGATCTACGCCTAACCTTGTCGGGGCTTGTGGTCCAGCGGTTAAGACGACGCCCCGGTTAGGCGTAGATCGTGGGTTCGAATCCCGCCAAGCCCAGTTTTTTCCATATCCTCTAATATGGGAACTGCGTAGGCACAATCTTAGAAGTCGATACCCAGTTCCACTCGAGTTGTCGACCGCAAATGTTGAAGAAACGTTTGGAAGTCCACTTTCAGAACGCCCGCAGCCTATCATCCCGGGTTCAACTGCTTCATCACGTTGTGAGGAAATATTTTTTGCTTCGCGTATTTCCTTTTTGGGGTCTCCTCTTGTACTTAATGTACTGTCGGGAGGCTTCAAATTGGAATTTTGTGTAATAAAATATTTCTTTACAATATTTGAATTTGGCGGTACTACGGCGTAATTGCGGTCAGCGCTCTGACGGAAGAAGGGGGAATCAAACGACTGGACTGCTTGGTTCCTGTTGCAACGTTGAAGCTTCATTTTCATATTTTATTCGCATTTTGAATTGAAACCAATTATTAATTACTTCGTTTATATCTCTATTTCCTTCACATAACGTCCCACAACGGTGGTGAGTAAAATCTTTTAATATTACGAACATTAAATTTAGTAATAATTTAACCACAATATTCCTCATTATAAATAGGCTACTGCCCGTATTCTCCGGCGCAGACAAGCTCTGCACATGCAAATTTTGTAGACCGTATTTTTCCCCGTTTTAATATTAAATTGTCTTTATAGCCTTTAAACACTAATTCTTCATTCTTTATTTATTTTATAACCATTTTAGGGTGCTTGTGCTAGGTGCAGTTGTTGTGCAAAGTGTTGGTGCACGGCGTTGTTCCGTTGTCCACCTACCTACTGCAAGCGGCCATCTCTGAGGACCTTCCTTTCATGATGACCAGAGTCGGCGGCTGTTCCATGTACCTTAATTACCGGCCAATGATGTTGGAGTAGAGCTTCCACGCCCGATGGGGTGAACGGCGGAAGGGCCATCGCCATGGAGCGTCGGCCCACGTTTCTAAGGTACATGTGATCAGTGTCCAATTATTCCCCCCCCCCCATAGACTTTAGGGTAAATCCCGCTTGCCTCTTCAGTGAACTCCTATTTATTACTTCAGTGAACTTATGGTATAGTGCTTTGTTCTGGATATCCGGTATATAATGTATCCTATGTTAATTCTGTCACCAGCATTCTGGTATAGCCTATCGTGGTGCTAAAATTCTATATAACTTATTCATTTTCAATTTAATTTAGGCTATTTTACATATTTCTACTACATTTTATAACGACAGGGCATGCACTTCTTGCTACCCTTGCTCGTTCTTAAAATATAATATTTCTCATAAATCATGTGATATTCTGTATGCAGGATAACTCCGAATGTATATTGCTGAATATCTTACTATTTAACTGTATGACGCTCTTTCCCCACCTTCTAGCAGCGAGCTGTCCATTACGTTTTGTATGGTGCGCGCAGCTGAAGGGTGGTGGGAATTGTGTCAATTATTACTGTTTATATCATTATAGTGTATACAGTATTACTGTTGCACTTATACTCTGTACTACAATATTATTTGCATACTTTTACTTGTACTTTTGCCATGTGTACTTCTCTTCTTGGGTGTTTTCAGGTGCTGCGGTGGTGGAGGTACAATACTCGATGTCAAGTCTCCTCAACTTTCGTCCATCTTTTGTTCCGAGTGTCCCCGCCATTGCACGGCCTGAGAACATCCAGGAGGAGCTGAGACGATGCGGAGATGGCTACTTATGCGCGGCTACTGGAGGAAGCAGCTGAGAATAAGTAGCCTACTCATTTTATATACCTTATATTTCTGATACTGTACTGATTTCTGTATACTGTTCATTAACAGCCCCCTTTAATATGCATTTATTGATTTTCTTTACCTGTCCTGTGGAAGGAGCCTAATCATTCTTCAACTACACCAGCTCGACTGGTAATAAGTCATAATAATTTAGCATTTCCATATTTCCTATATTCTGTCTACCGTATGTATCCTTATCTCTTTTAATTTAATAGTGGTTTATCCACACGGCGCCCAACCCTGAGTTTTGTTTCCCTTTGTTTTCCGATTATCTGAGCTTGTTCCTTGTTTGTTCCTTTACTTCTACTCTAGCCCTGACCAACGTGTGGGGTAGTTGAGGAATGATTTGGTGAGAGTTAGCCCTCTGTCAACGTATCCCTTGTAATTATATCATTAAAAAAAAATCTGAAACGGCTTGTGGGCAGATGACTTTATGTTTATCCTAGCGTTAATAGCGCTGCAAACTTGGCTCAGGACTGTCTTGATAGTTTTTCAGGAAAGATTGATTAACTGGCTGAAGTGTGGGGGTAGGTTGAGGGGGGGGGGGAGGCTGTTGGCATTGAGCCAGACAGCCCCCCCAGCCCCATCTTACTGCACACTGTGATTGATGTGAGAGAGTTGATTTGCTTCTGAATTCTTGCTGTAGGTATTCTACCGGGGCCCCAGGCTGAGAATTACGTAACTTATAGGTGTAAAGTTAGGTTTTCTTTTAGAGTAGCCCTACGGGGCTAAAGCTCGCCTAATAGCCTAATATAAAGACGTTTTTCATTTCATTTCATAAAGTCAAGAGCATGTCGGGCCCCCTACTACTAGGCCCATTTTTTTGGGAGGGGAAGAGGAGGGTCAAAATTGAATAAACTCATTTAGTATCAATTAAATTATAGCGTAATTAATTTACTTACAAAAGGCTTACAAAATTGTGATGGGGGGGGGGGGGCAGCTACACTCCTCTGCCCCCTCAGTATCCGTTCTTTCCTACTACCCGTTTCTTGTACAAAGTAAAATTTCTCTAATGAAATATAGATTATGGATTAAATGATATGCCAAGAACAATAACGTAGAAATTAAATTAGAAAAAGAAACTGACGGATTTTTGCGTGTGTATCCACGGTATTAACATATTTAAAATAAGCCTTCGGTTAGTTTTTTTTTTGGCGCCATGCCGTTTAGGCCACACACGCTCAGGTATATTGAAAAATTAAATGGTTAGGTACGGTAGGTTAGGTTCGTTAATGTGATAATATAATAGTAATATAATATAATAATGGATATTATAGGAGGTTGATGAGATTAGTAGTAGTCAAAAATTAGAGGATAGTTCGGGTAGCGGTTTCGTTGTCACGTAGTAGGTTAGGTATTTATTTTTGTAAACGTATAAATGAAATAAAAAAGAGAAACTGACTGATTTTTGCGTGTGTCCACAGTATTAACACAGTTTAAATAAGCTTTCAGATAAGGTATTTATTTTGGTTCGTACCTGTTGTTGCCTGTTGGGAAAAATGAGGAAATGTTTTTCTTCGATAAAAAAGAAAACCTTAAGCCTTTTTGAGGAGAATGTCAAAGCGTGGGAAAATAGGCGACATAAGATTCAGCTGGTAAATCTTAATATGATTCACGGAGGTATATATTCCTATATATATATACACACATATAACCTATATTTATTTCCTACTTCGTAGAGGAAGTCAATTTCCTGCGAGACGTAATCCTTGGGTTGAAAAATATTCGACAAGAATTTTTTTAGAGACATCTCAATAACGAGATATTTCATTTTTAAGTTCAACCAATCGAGAAAATAAATACCTACAGGCCTACAGCTATGATGTGTAGTCGTATTTTTAATAATAGAAAAAGGGGAACATTGAGTTTTTGTGTTGTATACATAGACCTAAAAGATAAGAATGCTCATAAGCCTACGTATAAACTTTATAAACTTTTATATAGCCTAATGCACAAAAAGGCAGATTTACTGCAACAGTACTGCTGGGGAAATCGAGCATTTAAGCAGTAGGTCAGAACTCTGTAGAAAAAAATATGATGCACCAATGACAGACCTCCCAGCAGTTATTATTATTGTAATTTCTTTTGAAAAATTAATTGTCAATAAATTGTCCCTTTTCCAGAGTTTACCAGACTTGAAGCTGACACAAGATTAGGGACCTATTAATTCTTCTTCTTTTTTTTTTTCTTCTTCTTCGGCCGGTACTCCCCTGCGCCGAAGGAATATATTTATAAATTAACAATTATACCCTTGTAATACAAATAACCTGTGGGCCCCCAAGTTAATCAACTTGTCGGGGGCTCGCACAGTAAACGCTGTAGATGATGCAACAACATGTTTTCTATTTCACGTCTGTGTTAGCAAAAAAAACTTAGTTTTAATTTCATAATAATAATAATAATAATAAAAAATAATAATAAATATTATAATAAACGCAAACACTCCAATTTTGACAAAGTTGCTACAAGTAGAATAATAACGGTACATACGGTATTAAAACGCATGTTGTATGGCTTTCCTCTTGAATGATATAATTATTGGTGTCACAGCAGTGTTTCCCAATCATTCATGCTATGGTCATTGCCAATTCGGGACATGTAGTGTAGAGTAGTGGTACAGATTCCGACTTGCACTCGAAAGGTTGTTGGTTTGAGACCCATACTTGCTAAATTTTCTGGTCATGCTTCGGAATGCAAGTAAAGCCCCGGGCTTTCCTAGTTGAGTGTAAGAGAGGGCTTTATAGCCCTGACTCTGCTAGGTTGGCTTTTTAATAGAACAAAAAGTCAATATTAATTTACTTATTGAATTGCTAACCATTTGGATGCCGTCTACCCCACCTTGGTTGGTCTTGGACAATGATTGATTGGTTGATGAATTGAATAGATCAACAGTTATGTGATAGGTAAAGTTGAGGCTGAAATATAACCCTAGGACAATTATTGTGTTCCTACTTACACGTAGTACATAGAAAGCTTTGTAATGGCCGAAATTTTCTATTACGAGATTTCGCAATGGATTTACACATTTTAAGGTACCAAGAACTCAAAAAGTGGCTTTTACAAATTGTGTCCGTCTGTCTGTTCGTCGACATGAGGGCAAACTACTCAGTGGATTTTGATGAAATTCGGCACGTAGGTTCATAGGTGACCAATTTTTGCGTTTCATATCCTCTTAAGCTGGTTTGAATACTAATAGTGGTATAAGTTATTTTTTATATGCCGTACTCGATAATTTGTTACATAATAGGCATTGCGCCGGTTCCATAAGGCGTGGTATGGCCCGGGCCATACCAATATTCAGATTGGTATGGCTGAGCCATACCAATAAGTTTAGGAATAACCACCTCATATTTTAGTGTATTTTGATAAATAAATTCACTTTTTTCATTGCACTTATTTAGAACAAATCTTATAATTTCTTATGAAAATTAAAAATTAAAGGAAATGAAATCGTCAAATCGATTTTTTGAATCGAAATTTATTCCTTTAATTGACTCCTTCCCCCCTAAAAAACATATTTCCTCGTCAATGTTGGGCCATACCAATAATTTTCCCAACTCGGCGCCCATGATAATAGGCATGTATACCAAAGTTATTAAAGGAGTGGGAGTTATCTAAGGGTCACTGACCTCGCCCCCAATCTGCGGACCACGCCCATAACCGACAACAACCTTCGGCTAATTAGTTATAGTTTCATATCTGGCCTGAGGTATTATGAAAACATATGACCCTCCGAAAGCCAGCAAGTAAACTCACAATCAAAAGAGGGGGCTGGAAGGGAGGGGGGTGCTCTTAATTTCAAAAACTCCGGACCTGGAAAACTTTCCCATAATTTCGTTAAAATCAACCGAATTCGTTACATCAACTTTCCACACGTTTGTAACTGAACCAATTTTAACTTTCCACTCGACCAGATTTGGGATGGGTGGGGGTGGAAACATTGCCAGGTTTATGACCCCGTGTATAAATTAGGTGTTCCAAAGTTTTTCCCGCAAACCAAATTGGAAAATGAGCTTTTGCCCATTACACTAAAATTCCCCTTTTTTTTCGATGTATTCATTATTAAATTACTAGTAGTATAATATAAAATCTAATTAAAAAACTGCTCTAGACACTGAAGCTGTTACAATGCCGTTGCCTATATGATGTTATAATGAAACCTCGTAAATCCACAGGAGTGGTCTTAGAAGCTCGGAGGAGGGGGGGGGGGGCACCAAAATTCTCGAAAATATTTATAATTTTTTTTTGCCAAATCTAAGTTTTGCATTAATTTAAATAATTTAATCTATTATTCATTCATTTATTTTTGTCCACATTAAGCACCAGTTTCGAGGTAAAGACGGCCTAGCAGTCTTACTAATTTACAGTATTTGATGCAATAAATTTGGGTCTAAGAAAAATGGGAAACAGTAATGCGAAATTAAGATTCGATTGGTATAAACATACTTCAACATAAACAATCCAATATTGGGTCGAATAAATATTAGAGCGCGTAATCAGAGCAAATAGCTGATTATTCTGCAATATAATTATTCTGCAATATAATTATTATATTATATAATATTATTTACAGTGTCAGAAATACATAAACAATTAATTATTTATTTGTTGTAAATTATTTATTTGTTGTAAAGTTGTAGTATGCTGTCGAGAACCACCTCATTGTATGTACAGAATGCACCTTGTGGATTTAAAACGAATTAAACAAATTGTCTGTCTGTTGTCTGTTTGTCTACTACATTTGTACTTGTATTGTGTGTCAGCTCAATATGTTCCATGTGCTATTTCAGCACTTCTTTGGGTTTTCACATCCATTTCTAAGAATGTTTTCTCTATTGCGGAGTTGTAAAATACAACAATGCATTATACAATCCTTTGCCACGACTACTTATTGTTATTCTCTGTATATTTTTCAAAGAAAATTTTTAAAACGACCGTGAGAAACTATGCAACTTGCAATCATCACTATGCATTACATGAAATACTGCTTTGAATTATGCTTTCAAACATTTTATTTTAGCGTAAGCAGCTGTGACTCATTTCGCGGGTATCCACCCTTGGAATTTTGTAAATTAACCGGAAACAGCACATCGCCTATTCGAGACTGGCAAGCTATCAAGCTTACAAGGACCAATAGAAAGACAAACCTGGCCTTATATTTTAGTTGCAAAAAAAAACCTTTGGACATGCCGGATGTGGCTTTTTTAACATCTTACGCCTATTCGGGCCTTTCCAACTAAGAGAGACGGCCCTGAATTTTGAACCTGGTCATTAAAGGACCACTAAAAAGACAAACCTGGCCTTATATTTTAGTGCAAAAAAAACCATTGGACATGCCGGAAATGGCTTTTTTAACACCTTACGCCTATTCGGGCCTTTCAAACTAAGAGAGACGGCCCTGAATTTTGAACCTGATCATTAAAGGACCACTAAAAAGACAAACCTGGCCTTATATTTTAGTTGCAAAAAAAACATTTGGACATGCCGGAAGTGGCTTTTTTAACACCTTACGCCTATTCGGGCCTTTCAAACTAAGAGAGACGGCCCTGAATTTTGAACCTGGTCATTAAAGGACCACTAAAAAGACAAACCTGGCCTTATATTTTAGTGCAAAAAACCATTGGACATGCCGGAAGTGGCTTTTTTAACACCTTACGCCTATTCGGGCCTTTCAAACTAAGAGAGACGGCCCTGAATTTTGAACCTGGTCATTAAAGGACCACTAAAAAGACAAACCTGGCCTTATATTTTAGTGCAAAAAAAAACCATTGGACATGCCGGAAATGGCTTTTTTAACACCTTACGCCTATTCGGGCCTTTCAAACTAAGAGAGACGTACCTGAATTTTGAAGCTGAGCATAAAAGAACAAACCTGGCCCTATATTTTATTCCAAAAAAACCTTCAAAAATGCCAGAAATGGCCTTTTTTTATAATATTTTTCGCCTATTCAAGGGTCTCAATCACTAGTCTCATGGTCACTTCTTTGGCTTCATCATCACTATCTAATCGCTACGAATGTATTGTTATAGTCGGTAAGGTGAATAAGGTAGTTTCAAAGATATATAAATTTAAGTAAGGCACTATATACCCGGGTATTGTCATCCGCCATGTTGTATCCCATATTTCCTATTTGGTAAGTATTGTAAGAAAAGTAAAAAATTAAAAAAAACTAATACACGTTTTAGTAATTTTTTATTATACACTTCCCTGCTTGGTAGCACGTTTTTTAAAAAAAAATAAATAAACAACGATAAATTTCAAAAAATAAATAGGTAAACACCCAATGCTTGGCTTATACACAAGACTTATAATGGTACAACATAGCGGATGACAATACCTGTCTAATATAGAGCCCTAAAGTTAAGTAAAGTTATAAGCTTTTTCAATGTGCCAGTGCAAGGTTGGCGAAAAGTGAACTTTAGAAGGCAGGGCCAGGAATTTTTTTTTTAATTTGGGGTTCAACTGAGGTAACCTAAATATATTTATACCTCCATTCCATCTAGTGTACGCTGCAAAAATATTTTAGTACCTAAAATATTTTTCCTTCTTCTCTGGCTACAGCCTTGTTAGAAGAAGGTGCCCATTAACTTCGCAGCTTCGAACCCTATTTCAGTGAAGAAAAAAAACAATGAACTATTTCAGCTAAATGAAAAGGATACTAAACTAAAAGGCGTAGAATACGATAAGTTTGAACGAGCTCTTACATGCACTTACACAATAAAAAAAAACATTAGCTCTGTTTTATTCACTTTCACAGCTAGACAGCGGAATTCTGGACCTCGTAGACTTAGGCTACATTTCCTGAAACTAGTCTCGACTGTGACTGACTGACTTAGGTGCCCATTCCATTGACCGGCTAGGGCTATTTCCAAACCGGTGACGTGGTAGCAGACACTCAAGACTTAGGTGGCATTTCCACCGACCTCGCATTGCAGAATTGACGGAAATGTTTATTTTCCTCTATGCCATAGTTAAAATTGATCAATGATCATACAATAAAATCACAAACAAACAAACTAAAATTAAAAAATGGTTTCATGGGATATGTTAATTACAAACATTTTAATAAATTTCTATAAAAAGAAAAACAAACATTTCCGTCAATGTCACTTGCAATCTGCAATGCAAGGTCGGTGGAAACGCTACCTAAGTCTTGAGTGTCTGCTACCACGTCACCGTTTTGGAAATAGCCCTAGCCGGTCAATGGAATGGGCGCCTTAATAATGCACACTTGAAATTTAGCTAGAAGAGTAGAAATCTACTGCGGCATAGACACAAAGATCGGGAATCGATGCATCGATAGTGCGCTCATTCAACCGTGAGCTGAATTTAATGCTGTTGCATGGGTTTCGGTTGCCCAGCCCGACATTAAACAACAGCGCCACGTCCCCTCCCGTTAACTAATGGTACCATCTTGATAACTATTGAGGGCAAACCGGAGTCGCCGATACTACATTTTCTGTTCGAACTTCAATTTCTCATGAAATATGGAACGTAGAACAATGAAAAAATTCTGAATGGCAAGAAGAATTTTTTCTACTAATTTTGATGTATAGTATGTGGCCTTAACTAACCCCAATTCGCCACAGTTGATGAACTCCTTCAGCTTGAACTCCTGAGTGACCGTTATTTTTTACGTATCAAGTTCACTAACTACAGCCGATCGGTAATGATGATTGCAACATACTATATATCAAAATTAGGAGAAAAAATTCTTCTTTCCATTCAGCATTTTTTCATAGTTCTGCGTTCCATATTTCATGAAAAATTAAAGTTTAACGGAAGTGGAATATCGGCGACTCCGGTTTGCCCCTATAAGCAATAAGCATTTGTATTTGAAGTATTACAATTACAGCAAATGCTATCGCCTATCGTACACAAGCTGCATGTAAATTAATTTATTATTTTTTTACACCTATTATACAGTGTTAATATTTCTAATGCCAAAAATTTCGGAATTGCCACTTTCAAATTACAGGATTTCAGGTATTGAACTTTGGCCCACAGGATCCCGGAATTTTATCATCGAATTGAAACGATGTGGCGGTAAAATAATATTGTCGACAACCATGGACGGATACAGTGGGGGGGGGGGGCAGACAGAAGGCTAGCTACAGGAAGTCAATTTGTTACGCTCTAATTTAATCGAGCCTACATATGTTTGTACTGTTTTGACCCACAACAACCCCCCCCCCCCCAAACGGGCGGGATCCGTCCCTGTCGACAACTTTACTTCACTAAAGGCTTAAAAGTGAATTCCCAATGCAATTCATACCTACTTATTAAAATTACCTTTGAAGCAAAAATAATTTTTTTCTCGATGACAAGGAGGCTTGAAATAAAAGTAAATAAGGACAGCTTCTATTCAAAAAAGGTTTAATTAAAGTAATTAAACCGTTAATTAGAGAAAAGTACAAAGACTGAATGGCATGTTTCTCGGAAACGCAAGCCAACCCTGTCGTTCTAGATGTCTTAATTACGAAGCTCTGAAATGAAACCACTTGCTTTTATTTTTCTGCAGTTTCCTTATTTTAACCCTGCTGCAGGCCTTAAATGATCACTTTGTTTATGTATCAGACGATTTAGAGTTATTTTTAAGAAGGTATTTTCAGGATAGGACTAGAGAGCATAAAAGAGGCATAAGCAAACTTGAAACTACCTCCGCACTGGCTCAACTTAGCATACAAAACTGATAGACCAAAGGTATAATTTTGATTGTTTTAGAATCTTACACTTTTGGATGCTGAAGGAAAAATATTGGACTCCCTAGAGTTGATAGATATTTTTTAAAAAGCAATGAAATAAGATGAAGAACTTGCAGAATCCGGGCTGATGGGCCGTGGTCGATATAGAAGTGAACTTGGAAACGTCAACAGCTGCATCGTCATCATCATCCAGTAGCGCTGCGTAGACTTCGAAGGTTGCACCTCGGTGGCTTCGTAAAGAGTGACTGGGTAGGGGGGCTGTGCACTGAAATTTATACCTGGGCGTTGTGTTGGGAGCGAATGAATTCTCGCTCTCAACACACCTTCCTCCACTGAGGAATTTCCATTTAACTGATTTGCATAATTGGCTGACGTCATCCTCTTTGTTGTTGTTTTGTTCAGCACCGGATACCAGAGTTTATTGACTTTTAGGCCTTCTTCGTTTCTGTAAAAATTGTGCCAGTGCTTGTAAACGCTGGGAAGTTCACTTTCATATCGACCGCGGCCCATCGGCCCGGATTCTACTGGTTCCTCATATGGCTCAGGCCGTGAAAGCCTTTGTGGTGACAATGAAATAATGAAATAAGAAATAAACGTTTTGAAAACGATGTAACGTTTATGAGAAGTTCACCGCTTTTTAAAGCACATAATACAGGTCAATATATATTAAATTGACTTAGGTTAAAGACTTAGACCACCCGCGTGCAGAGTATAGCTCCACCAGTACTAGCCGCTCATGTAGACTTTTACTATATGACGTACGTAGAGACCTGAAGTGGTTGATTGAGGACAGAACAGAATTGAAGATCCGGATCCATCTTAGTGGTGGTTTACCAGAAGAAACAGGTTGAAGAGGCAAGCTTCTGGACGTTGTGTCGAAAAAATTCCAAAATCCAAAACCCTCATGCTTTAATTTAATAAAAGAACAAAAGGGTAAACTATTCAAACTAATAAAAAACGAATTGAAGAAAGCCTGCGGGGAGGTGGGACATGTACCATTGATGAATGGGACTTGGGAACCTCCAACCATTTCAATTTGTTACTCACCTCCCACCCCTCCCCCGCCCCATTTACAGGATATAGGGGGAAGTTGCAGATTTACATGTTACCCCTGCTATTTCATTACTTATTCCATTTTATTTTATCTCACCAAATAACGATTGAATGAAGTTTAAGAGTGTTAGGTTAATACGGGGATTACTTGGAGTGCAAATTGGTTTTCAAAAAGGTGCCTAAGCCTAATCACCGATTGGTATTTTTGGAGCCTTAAGAGACAAATGAAAGGGAAAACCATTTAGATGTGGAAAATAAACTGTCAATGAAAGTATCGACCTCAGAGGTTCTTAAATCACATCACATCCTAGCGCTTCTGTTTAATATACTATATCTAAAAGAACACTATATTTTTTATTCTTGCTTCTTTTGTTAAGTTTGATAGGCTCTAATTTTTGTATTGTTATTGGTTGGGCAACGTCAAATATAGTCAAAATAATGTCAGTACACCGAATATTTACAAATCGCTGTACTTCAATTGAGTTGCCTATTAGCAAAAGCAATCCTCTCCATTTTTTTCAGTTTTGAGATTTTCGCGCCATTTTTTTTATTTTTCAATTCTCTATCCGATGAATCAGATATTGAGACGCAAAAGCAATTCTAATACTGTTAAAATTAGCTTTAAAAACTGTAATGTTATACCTCACAGCAGTTTTTTGCGGTTTCTGAAAAATCGACCTGGGTGGACAGGATTGCTTTTGCTCACTCAATTGTCCAGGCCGCACTAGTGTCAGGTTACCGCGGTGGGGCCACGTCGATGGAAGGCAGCTTAATTACCTGATAAAGCGGGTAAAACACATCGAAGCTGAGGGAAGAAGAAGACGAGGACAGCTAACAGTATAAGCGAAAGTCCGCCAAGACGTCAGAATTGTAGGAGTAACTGCAGCCGAAACACAGAATCGTAAGGAGTGGAGAGGAACCTGCCGTATTGCTGACCTAGGGATAATTTAAAACGAGGAGAAAGTATAAAAAAAAGTATTTGATACAGTAACAGGTTTTCAGGGTTTGCAGTTTTCTGAGTGCAGTAGCGAATGGTAACTTTTGCGCGTCTGGTCATTTCTCGTAACCAATGCTAGACTGTGTTTCAGCGATTAACAGGAACTGAATGAGTAATAGCTCATTAGCGTAGCATTAAGAGTTGGGGGGGGGGAGAAGAGAACAACAGAAATTTTTTTGTTGGGAACCCTTACCCAATATCTATCTATATATCAATCAATGAATCAATCAATCAATCAATCAACCAATCAATAAATCAATCAATATAATAGAATCATGCTATGTACATTTGAGAGCCTTAAGATTTTGCCGCAATGAGAGCCCAGCATAAATTTTTATTGCTCTCAAAGTCATTTCCTTCAAGTTTGTCATTTTCGACTTGTTCAGTTAAAGTGCAGAAGTAAAGGGTTGAAATCAAAAAGACCCCTATCACCATTCTCATCAAAGTCCTTCTGATTCTCTCACAACTTTATTCATTGTTTGTCCCGGATTCCTATTTCCTCTTTATTATGAAGTTGAAAATATAGATGGCTTAAGTTTGAAAAGCCGCTGAAAACCGACTGATTAACGAAAATTCGAATATGCCTAACCTGCTCTTCCATTCCATAATAACAAAATGAATGAATAAATTAAGTTACTTCAAAATGATCAACTCAGTAATAGAGGACAAAACTAGTGAGAAGATGTCGCGGGTAAGGCAAAGTTTTGATTTGGAAGTTGGAACCTACACGTAGATAAGATTTAATTCACTTTTCAGGTCTAATTTTGAAGTATAGCGGTACTTTTCGTGAAAATGCATAATTTCTTACTTTAGGATGTAGGTACCAAGACTGACAGTGATTCATATTTTCAGGCCTAATTTTGAAATAAATTTGCTCTTTTGGATAGGACGGTGGGGGGGGGGGGGCAGACAGGGTCCGGATCAAAAGAGCACCACCACCTCTCTCCCCAAGGGGAGTTAGTGTTCTGAGGGGGCTAAGGGAATCCCCCGTTCCGAGCCTCCCTTGAAGTGTAATGTGAAGAGACAGGTGCGAAATAGTAAGTTTCTAAGAATTTCACATGTATATTTCAGTACTAGCGAGACCATTGCGTCCCCCTTTCTGAATTCTCCTCTTCAACGAATGATAAGATAAAATGAGTTAAGAAAATTATTTATTTCCTTCAATACAATACATTATTACATTGTTAAATTTTTTCATCTTAAGTCTTAAACATTGCAATGAAGAAGGGCCCTTAGTTTACTTCAGCTGCCCCCTCTGCTTCCAAGGGAAAAGGAATGCCGATGACCTATTCAGCTATGACACAGGAGGGATTACTCGGCGTCAAAAGGCCTACCAGCCAAGGACGGGCATTGGCTGAAGACGAAGAAGGCTCTAGCTGTCTCTACAGTCCATTAAGAACCTTGGCCGCTGCAACAACAACGTTTCGCAACGACGCCATCATTCTCCTTTAGTTGCGGACGACCAGCTTCTGGATTCCTTTACTAGCGTTATTCATCTACCTCTTCCTCCCCACGGATCTCCTGCTTTCTGGGTCATTGTTCAACGCCTTCATGGGCACTCTGGTACCAACATGGCCCAGCCATCGGAGTCTCCCTGTTTATTGTAAGTCGTTTATGATGGCTGCTTGGGTAGTACCTAATATATTTTATCTGAGATGGCTTAGGCTAACATTACAAGGGAAAGTCCACCAAAACCTCAGGATTGTAGGAGCAACTGCGGCCGAAGCGCAGAATCGCTAGGAGGTGAAGGGAACCTGGCATATTGCTGACAACAACCCCCAAGTGATGCAAGCGATGAAAAAGTAAAGTAAAGTAAGTAGAGTGTCTAAGATGGCTGGAACACGTCGTATCAAGACCGATTGCCGCGGGACCCCTGTGCGAAATCAGTATGGCCAATTTGTGTAGCCAAAACTCCGTAACAATCAAACACCTCATAGAGAAACAATCCAAATATAATATTATTTCCATTTCAAAAGTTATTCAATTAATAACAATTAAATCATCCAACGCTCTGAAACATCTGACATAAAAACTAGGGGCGGGGGGGGGGGGGAATTAGAATAAAAGTTTCAAAAAGTTGCATCAATTAGAGAGAGAGAGGAAATGCAGGGAAATAGTTGCAACTTTGTTATGCAAAGTTATAATAGAAGCCTGATTGCCTGGTTAGCATGGAAGAAAAGTACACGGGGATGATGCAATTGGCGAAACCATCATCAAAATGGAGCGCTCATTTGCGTTTTTTATTTGCAAAACAGCGAGCTTGTTATCTTATCTTTTCTGATGTTATCTTATCTTCTTCTTTCCCGGCGCTACAGCTCTGGATTACCTTTCTCTTGACATCGTAGTCCTTGGTCTTTCTTTTCAAAACTGCCAAAGACGTCTTTCGCAGGTCATTTTCAAGCTCATCTCTGCATGTATATAAATGTGTACACATTCAACTTCTTTCTTGATACAATATCTCCGGGTGAGATTTGGCAACTCGCACTCAATCTCCATTCCCCAGGTCTTTGCAGGTTCTTGGTAATTTTCCACCTCGTCTCCCCATCAGTTCTTCGGCCTAAGCTATAAATGAAAAAAAAAAAAAGGTTTTTATTAAGACTGAATCACATATCTTCCTTAGCACCTTTACAGCTTGCGGGAAAGATTTGGGCTCCCGTACCACCTTTCCTCAGACATCCCGGTTTTTTGTCTATTGTGTTCGTTTGGAAGATTGGCAATAGTAGACACGTAGATACCGTACTTAGTACTCCCCAAAAGGAAGTCAAGTATGTAGAGTATCGAATGTACTTAGTCATGATGACTGTACGAGGGAATTGTAATGTAGTAGTCACCCTTCTGCATCCTCATGCCGTTGTCTCTTCATTGAGTTCCTCCGCCTTCAGGCGCCCATTCCATTGACCGGCTAGGGCTATTTCCAATAACAGTGCCGTGGTAGCAGACATTCAAGACTTACGTTGCGTTTCCACCGATCTCGCATTGCAGAATGCAAATGACATTGACGGATATTAGAATTTTTCTTTTTATAGAAATCTATTAAAATGTTTGTACTTAACATATTCCATGATGCAATGTTGTAACTTTAGTTTGTTTGTTTGTGATTTTATTGTATGATCATTGATCAATTTTAACTATGGCATAGAGAAAAATAAACATTTCCGTCAATTCTGCAATGCGAGGTCGGTGGAAACCCCGCCTAAGTCTTGAATGTCTGCTACCACGTCACCGTTTTTGGAAATAGCCCTAGCCGGTCAATGGAATGGGCACCTCAGGGCCAGTTTCCCAGCCCCAGGACAAAAGAGTACCCTGTACAGAAAAGACTGCGTTTATCGCTTTTTTCTGCTCAAACTTGGTTCCCTATCTGCTCAGTCGTCCTTTTCGCGTTTCTACCTTCACAACGAGGAGGTACAAATATTTAATGTGCCATAGCACCATTTAATGTATCCCGAATGGACTCTTACAGTAATTAGCAAGAAAAATGTCAATATAAAAATTAATTAAAATCTAAAAAAAACATATATGCCAAGCATTTTTATTAATTAGAAAATAGTGATTTTCTCTGACGAAAAATTTAATTTCCCGGGTGCAAATATTTCCCTCGTATAAGAGGTAAACTAAATTCTCTTAAAAGATTTACTTGGTATTTTCATAGTACCGGTATTTTCATGAAATATTATACTTTCCAGGTCTTGTATGCTAACTAATTTCAGTCTATACCAACTGGCAGGCAATATTAATATTAACAACCTATTAACACTTGCAAAATTTTACAGCGCCTGTTCGCACTATGGATTAGTTTGAAAACTTAAATAGAGCATGACTATTTTGGGCGTATTCCGGGGTTTAGAGAATAGTGTACGATAGACATCCCACACGTTGTGCACACAAAAACAAACACTGATTAAGGTCAAAACAGAAAATTAAATCCCGAGAAAAAATCTGGTTTGTCTGTCACCGACAACTCTAGCTCTAGTTACTTCCTGTTAAATTGTATACCTACCACTTTTATTATGGTACCCTACCAATCAAAAGAGATATCCAGTGTTGTTATTAAATTATGGAAAATTCACGCTCCAATACATTACGTGCACTGTCATTGCTACTATTGTACTAATACAATGTATAGGTATTGCTCTGTTCGTTTCAGAATATGCAATCCCAGCGATTAATTCTGTGCTTTGGGATATGGGATATCCAAGGGCGTAGACACAGGGGGTCTCCTGGGGTTCCGGAACTCCTCCCCCCCCCCCCTCCCCCCGAAGTGTTTGCAGCGTACACTAGATAGAATGGAGTTTTAAGGGTTTTTTAATATATTGAGGTTACCTCACTTTCGGTGACGCCAGATTGACATCTTTCAACCGTGACCAACAGCTCCAGCTGGTATATTTCCAATGTAAGCTACCATGAAAGGTGGTGAACAGGGTCATGGTGGTGAATCGAGTCAAAACTGCAGTTTGTGAGGGTATACCACTCAGCCACTCAGCAACTAAAACTAACACTAAACCTAACTAAAAGTCATTTCGACTGCATCCTCCCCCCCCCTCTCTCAAAATTTCTGGGTACGGCCTTTGGGCCTAGAACCAAACAAATGCAAAATATATGTTTTGACCCGATAGCATTGTAAGACGTGGTTCATACTTCATGGTCCCCTTTTCAGCAATATGAAATAAGCATTCCTTTTTTAGCTTTGTAAAATCTACAAACAAACAAATCTATGCTTTAAAATTGTTAAAATGCGTAAAAACCTACTATTTTTCTCTTATATTTTCAATTTTTCCTTAAATCCTGCCTGATGACGTCATAAGGTCTACTTAGTTTTGCCCCCGCCATCATTCTAAAACTTTACGCCTCTGTTAGCCACACAAAAACAATCAAAAAACCACGACCCCACTGCATAAAGTTTGACTTCAAAAGCTTAATAGATACAGTGCCACTTTATGTGAGAACCTGCGGTTGAGCCCCATTTACAATATAACGATGTCCTACTATATTGGGTTGCATCATTTAAATTGAAACGAAGGTGGCACTTTTATAGCTCCTGTAGCGATGTGTTTATAGCGGTGTGATATATATAACGATGGGGATGAGAATAGGGGGTGACGGGAAGAGGGGGGGGGGGGGGCTGGGGAATCGCGGGGTTGTACGATGATACTTTTCCATTTTAATTTTCCCCACTCTGAAAATCATGTAATTTCGGAATGCCAAACGATTTAAAAATGATCCCATTCCGCAGAATATAGAAATGAGTTGACATGCCGTGTATACGAATCTCTGGTTTACTTTTTTTTTTTAAATGCGAATTTAATTTAACAGCGACACCGATTTTACCTTGGTAATCTTACTGCTGGCAATCATTACCCACTGATTCCCTTTCGGCTCTTGCCGATCAAGCTCAGACTCCGCTTTTCTTTTAGTTCTCTAAGCTACAATATTTATGACGTATGTAATTAAAAATAAAAATATACTTCATTATTTTCCCGACTACAACATTAAGACACAAAACACTCATGTGTTTCATATTTCGAACCACAGTGACGACTTGAACTTTTACTTTTACAAACACTTTTACGTCGTCTAAACGGTACCTTCACTTTTTTTAATCCCATTTCCTCATTTCACTCTCATTCAACCAAGTTTTATTTATAAATTAAAACTCAAATTAATTGGCACCGAATTTCACCCGCTACTGATTTCCAGTGATGGTGAATAAATTAAAATATTTTGAACCCATTTGCACGGTTTAGTGATCAGCCATTATGGAATTGGCAATTTCCCAGCGACTGCGGCCATTTTCCGAAACTGCATGCAATGCTAATAACCTAAATGTGCATGTTCTCTATACATATTCCTAGATTAATCTGATTACTGCTGAAACCTGCTAATGGATGTCAGTATCAGAGACAATCAGCGCTCCCCCGTTTTAATACTGTGAGTGTGTGGGTGCATTATACAGTATACGGGAGGCTACAAACAAACCATCGACCAACACCCAAATTAACCAAACTGCACTATTCCACTCTGCATAATAGCGGTGTAGAGTGCATTAAGAGGATATGCTACGTAGAAAATTGGCACCCCAAAATTAAATACTTTTCATTTTTTATTTAATTATCTCAGCAAGTTATTAAAAATTTGGCTCGTCCAAGTTGTAGATGACTGCTTTCTGCATGGTACACTATTATCGGGTATTTTTACTTTTCAGTTTTGAAGTTCTTCCAAAAAACCCAGAATATGCGAAATTTTCGCCCTGTCTATTTATGAAAGAACTAAGGTCCCAAAAATTTAAAGTTTCCTATTAAATGATGCATGAAGTAGTCTTCTACAACTTTCATGCGCCAAATCTTTAATGACTTGCTTCGTTAATTCAATAAAACAACCAATTTTGGGGGTGCTAATTTTCATTTTCAGCATGTTTTCTTAACGCATTGTGCGGTTACCTCAAGTTTGAAAATGTGTTGTTTACACATGGAGAATAGAGGGAATTACGATTTCCCCCTTTTTTATGAAAATATGTAGAAAGAAAATCCACCCTGGCCCCAAATAACCCCATTATCGGTAAAGTGAGGGGAATGGATACAGACGCCGAATGCTGCCGACGGTTAAGAAACGAAAACTAATATACTTCGGCCATGTGATAAGATAATCCCAATGACAGTAACTTTTCGAGATAAATGGATACAGAAGCCCTATATGTTTAGTATAGTATTTTAGTCCATCACACCGGCGAACCGGATTCGCGTCCTGGCCATGTAATATTTCTTCCCCCAAAATGCCACACCTGGAAAAATGTACAGGATGATATTGATATTGTCTAGGAATGTCAGGATCTTCAACCAATTAACCACAAAAACAAATCTAGCCAGTGCACATTAAAAAAATTAACTGTCGTTAAAGTCGGTTTACGGACGATATAGTTTAACGTGACAATTTTTATAATTGTAGAAAGAATGAGACGCAACTGATCCACAATAAAATATATTAAACGTGACCGGTTTCGGTAAAATACCATCATCAGACATAAACAAATAAATGAAACACGCCTTTATATACATACCAAGGAGGGGTGGGGGATACAATATTAATTGGTAGGAGGTGGGCGGGGTTGGGAACATAACATTAGGAGTGGGGAGCAATTTTGGAAAATTATCTCGTTGGTTAGATTTTCGTTATTGTGTAAAGCTTTATTAACCAACGAGATAATTTTCCAAAATTGCTCCCCACTCCTAATGTTATGTTCCCAACCCCGCCCACCTCCTACCAATTAATATTGTATCCCCCACCCCTCCTTGGTATGTATATAAAGGCGTGTTTCATTTATTTGTTTATGTCTGATGATGGTATTTTACCGAAACCGGTCACGTTTAATATATTTTATTGTGGATCAGTTGCGTCTCATTCTTTCTACAATTATAAGTATGATGAAGTTCCACGAAGTCACTTTGGAGAATCTCACTATGATTAACGTGACAACGTCATAACAAAACATTGATGAAATCAAGGCCGTAGCCAAGGGGGGGGTGCATGGGGGTTCGAACCCCCCCCCCCCCCCCTCCCCGAAATGAAATGGCTTGATACTAGATAGAATCGGATTTTGAGAGGGAAAATAAAAACCACTATGTAATATCCAATGAAATTTCTAAACACCCCCCCCCCCCGAAAAAAATCCTGGCTAGGGCCTTGGATGAAATGATTGCACACTTTTATGAATAATAAAATTGAATCATTATAATTGAATTATCATTATTCTGTAAGAAGGAGTGAAATGAAATTTACAATTTAATTGACCCATAGGCTCGTCAGGTTTATCAGCCATTGGGTAATTAAAATATAAATAAATAAAAAATAAAAGAATTTGTCGTAATAAGCAATGAGAACCACATTAAAAAAATAATAATAAAATGAAAATAATTAAATAAATAATTAAATTGTTGTTGCAATAAGCAATGAAAACCACATTAACTGCGGCGTAACGGTTGAGTGTGACGCATTGGCGTCACCCTTTTCGTGCATGTGTTCCAGTCAGCGCTCGTCGATTTATTATAAATAATTAAATAAGGACTTTCTTTGTTCAATTACTAAGAGTTAGGGCTATACAGCCCTCTTTCACACTCTACTAGGAAGGCCCGGGACCGCCTGCTTTACATGCCCTCCGAAGCATGGCCAGAAAATGTAGGAAGTGTAGGACTCGAGCCACGTCACGTCAAAACATGTCTTTATCTATATAGGCTATTGTAATCTTATAAATGAAACTCACCGATAGATGTTGCCACGTCCAGCTCTGACGCCATTGGCGCAAAAAGATACAGAAGTAGGTGCAGCGTCACCTGTAAAACGAAATAAAATATGTATTTTCTATATTAAAGTAATGAGAAATACGATATAAGAAATGAAGCAAATTACCCCCACATAGCAAAAAGGTACCTTAGGTAATTTATTTTGAAAATTAATCATTTTCTAATTAATTTTAATTATATTTTAGTTTTAATACAATTACCGTAACACTTAGCCTAATTTATTTCGAGCTAACACTAAAATTTCATAATTATTTTAATTAAAAAAAATTAAGGACAGGACATTATATCCGGAAACGACAACCCAGAAAATCTCGGCACTAGAACTACCAACTCCCCCTTGTGGGCTAATTAGATAGGGCTCTAAGGACCATATCGAGAGTAAAATTATGAAATGGTCAATGGTTAGAAAATATTACGACAGTTTCATACATATCCACTTACGAACCGGCAGGAATAGTTTCCAATCTAAGGAAGCAAACGTTTTTCCCGAATATGTCGGCAAAAGGGTTTGGACCCAGGCAGTTTCGCAATTCCGCGGAAATAGATACCCTTCATCATATCATCCCCCACATACAAAATTTTCAAAAAATTTCTCCCCCGAAAGATGAGGGTGTTGAACGAGGGTGAGGATTTATGGGAGGGGAGGGGGAGGAGAAAAGGGATGATGTTTACTTCCCCGAAAATGTAGGAAACGTAAACAAAACCGACGGGATATGATGCTTTATTAGACATGTTGGTTTTGGATTCCTAAAAGTACATGTATATAGTGTGTTATCTTTAGAATTACAAATAGGAAAATTAGTCTATGGAAATAAGATATAATGGATAAAATACACTCTGCCATGCATAAGGTAGCCTAATTTATTACAACAATTCTCTTTGTTAGTGTACATTTATTTATTTGTTGCTTAATCGCAAATCATAGTACCCCCATTACGCGTTATTGGTACAATAGTACAAAGTCGATTTTCACAGGAAATATCGATCGTAGAGCCGTTAAAAATAGCCGCTAAATTACCAAAAACGTTCCTCTACATTTCGATACATAATGACTGGCACCAACTGGCCACAGTTCTCGAAATCCTTCCTCGGGGTTTCTTCGGAAATGAAATAAAACACGTCTTTTAGACTAAACTCAGGTGACCTATTTTTCATATACATAGGTACACTATCCAGGATCCACGGATCCAGCTACTGGCTAATGGGGCTGTAGCTCATCACCTAACTGACACTAATCAAAACGCACTTTCAAATTTTGCCCACGACATTTTCCCGCATCCTACGGCATCCGCGCATCGGACTGCCATAGACGCAGAGCGTTTTGATGGCCTTACTGACGTTCTACCTTCGATGAGATGTCAAAGTGACGCCGGTGGAAATATTAAATGAGTGTGCAGTGAAGTATCCGCGCAGAATTTAACTGGCCTTTTAATATCTTAAAGTCTTCACTCTATCATAGCATTATGACTATCCTTCTTCAAGTTACAGCCGGATGACTGGTTGGCAGCAATTAACATGGTTGCTGGTTCTTGGGATGCCACTTGGACCATTAATGCGGTGGTTTCCCCTTGTCTTCGACATCCTATGCCGTTGACCGTCACGGTGACGTCGTCACTTGTTGCCAGGATCCAGTTCGCCCCCCTTTAGGGAGCTTTTCGTCCCTCATGGACAAGAGTGTGCCCATGCCCTAACTCCATGGAGTTAGGCGGGGGGTCTTTGACCGAACCCCACTCGGTACCTGCCTGTGTTAGCAGTCATTGAATGTTGACTTTGCCCGCCCCTCACCGTGAGGAGGTCTAGGTCAGGAGTTTGCTGAGGGGATTCCTGACTATACACTTTCCATCCACTAGTTCAGTCCCCCCCCCCTCCAAAAATTACTAGACCCACTATATTACTATATTGCATAAATATACAATATTCCTGTTTTTTCGTGTATTGTACTGCACCACCAAAATGCGAAGACATTTAGGGAAGATTGCTTTTTTTAAATGCGCTTTTTGTCTTTCACATTGCAAGTTGCCGTCGTTAAGTGTGAAATCATGCTACTAAAGAAATTATTTTTATCTTGAATATGACGAACATGTCTTTTGCATCCTGTACATTAAAAAATGAGCCTGGCCAAGACGTATGTACGTATTGTGGTAATGTGTACTTTGCCTTGTTGGGAAAGTAGTGTTATTTTAAAGTCTAAATGAGGAAAAAGAACACCATTAGGCTATTATAAAAAACAGTCGAATGAAACTTAGAATTTTGTGAAATCGTTCTGTAACCAAAATAATTTTTTTTTATAGAGACTTCGGTGGCAAGGTGGTAGCGTGCTTGTACTTGTGCGAGTCTCTACATGCCTCACGATCAGAGACGTGTCGTAACTCGACACAAGTACTTATTAGGTTACATAGTGAGGCGATTGAATTTTTTAATCGGAAACGACTACCCGTATATAAACCATCTACGAGTATATCGACTTCGATGGTAAGGTGGTAGCGTGCTTGTACTTGTGCGAGTCTCTACAAGCCATGCGATCGGAGACGTGTCGTAACTCAACACGGGTACGACAGGAGATGTCAATAGGATACATTCATTAAATTGTTTGCATGCGATTAACCTTTTATTAAATAAAAACCTACCTACTAATGTATTTACTATTGATACATATGAATGACAGTTCCTGACTTGTTTAACACATGAAAAGGTGCAAACTACTGATTAACCTGAATATTTGAGCAAAGGGCTGGCTGAGCCTGCACCTCATATAGCACCAGAAAGCTACTGCAGACCTTTCCGACAGCCTCCCCCCCCCCAATTTACAGCACAAAGAGTGAAGTCTCAAACAGACTCGCTTTAGAAATCAGAGAAAAGGGACCTTATTTCGACAAGGAATTCTATGACTCGGCTCGTCTAATAGAGCACGGACATCTTCATTGAAAATTCAGCAAGCGAAAGCGAACCGTTCAAAGGTTGGAAGGTCCTATGGGGGTTCCAAAAAGGGGGTTCTGGGGGGGGGGGCTGGGGAGGGGCTTGTCCCACTTGAATTTATTTACGACAGTTAAAGAAAGATCGCCAACGACAATTTAATTCCCTTCTGCTCGGTTTCAACAATGAATCAATCCGATCCTTGTGAA
Organism: Psococerastis gibbosa; assembly: GCA_963971405.1. Taxonomy (NCBI): domain Eukaryota; kingdom Metazoa; phylum Arthropoda; class Insecta; order Psocodea; family Psocidae; genus Psococerastis; species Psococerastis gibbosa. The sequence continues at coordinate 47,892,663 of OZ020484.1, forward strand.
TTAGAAAAGAAGAATAAATGGCAATTCAGAATACGATTAATATAGATACTGCTGACAGAGCTTTTAGTTGAAGTTTATTGTTATCTGTATCACTGTTGAATAGTTTGTAAAGATAAGTTTACGAATTGACTCTAATTATTCAGTTATGGTATTCTGTTTGCTTTATTTAAGTTCTTGAACTTCCTCAAGAGAGGTTTAATATTGAATTTCAGATCGTGGGACCGTGGGTATATTCGTCTCTTCCATTTACTGGCAGTTACGGCATAGTTTTCAAACAGTCTAATGTCGGTTAGGCGCCCATTCCACCGACCGGCTAGGGCTATTTACAAAAACGGTGACGTGGTAGCAGATATTCAAGCCTTAGGTGGCGTTTCCACCTACCTCGCATTGCAGAATGCAAATGACATTGACGGAAATTATAGTTTTTCTTTCTATAGAAATCTATTAAAATGTTTGTACTTAACATATCCCATGACGCCATTTTTTAATTTTAGTTTGTTTGTTTGTGATTTTACTCTATGATCATTGATCAATTTTAACTATGGCATAGAGGGAAATTAACATTTCCGTCAATTCTGCAATGCGGGGTCGGTGGAAACCCCGCCTAAGTCTTGAATGTCTGCTACCACGTCACTGTTTTTGTAAATAGCCCTAGCCGGTCGGTGGAATAGGCGCCTTATTATGAATGAGATTAAATTTGTGACAGGCTATTTTTTGTACAATGTAATAATAATATTATATACAAGCAAACAAGGGGGATAGTGGGTTTAGTTAACATTAAAAAGTAATCGGTCTCCACCATACATACAGTAATTGTAAACAAAAAATAATGAGTGGAGCCATTTTTGAGAAAAACAAATTTGGCGTTTTTTTGAGTGTTTTTTGGTATGAGACGCCATAATACCTTAAGTCAAAATATGGTAAATGTCTACTAATGACTTCTGTAAATCTATACATGCCAAATTTGATCAAAATCCATCCAGTTCCAGTAGTTAATCCACCAATTGCCAGGCAAACCGACAGACATTTCGTAAAAAAACACTTTTTGGTTGAAACTACTGAAATCCCGAAATCGAAAACATATAAATTTAAAAGAAATTATAATTTTATACTTTGCCCATTTATTTATTCTATCTATCTATTTAAAGTGCTGTAAGCACTATTCAAATACTGTCTTTTAGCCTACAATAATACATCCAAAACTGCAGGGTTTGCTTTACGTCACAACACTTTGTTTACTTTTCTAAAAGGTTTTACTTTACAAAAATAATAATCTAAATTAAGGGTTAGTGGTACTCAATGAACTAGTAAATTACAAATTAAATCCCTTTCCAGTTCATTGAATCTCCGGACTGCTTGCCTATTTAAAGCAGGTAACTCTAGGGAACTGGAAGTCCTTGTAGAAAATGAGCAAAATCTCCTAAATAGAATGGAAAAATGAAATTGGTCGCAAACAATAACTGACGTTAAAAGACAATAATCATAATTATTAATAAAACTATTAATAAAATCGTAATTGACAGGAAATGTCACTTTCTAACTTTATTTTACTAAGTTCACTATAACGGGCGCCTTGTTCCTCCCACTGGGTCGTTGGCCCGGGTCTTCAATACCCAGCTGTTTCGGTTATGTGCATGACCGTGCCCAGGGGGGTGGTCCATGGGGTCCGGACCCCCCCCCCCCCCGAAATAAATTTTTGTAGGTAAACCTGTATGGTTTGAAGAATTTATCCATTAATTCATTAATAAATTACGTTAAAAAAAATGTTTGGACCCCCCCCCGAAATCGAAACCTGGGTACGACCTTGGTTATGTGCATGGCGACAAACCAAGGGTCTAGATGTCTCCCACACTTTTGTTTCTAGGGACATCCTGGAACTGGAAATCGGCCCTGGCGTTTTCGGATACCGTGGCCACTTCCTCAGGTCAAAAAGGCGGGCCCGCGCTTACATTTGAAATACAAAATGCTGTCTTAATACTTGTTATTAACACAAATTTTATTTTATTTTAAAATGTGATAAGTTTTTTAGGGTCCGGCACAGGGACGGTTTCAGAAAAAGTTTTCGGGGGGGGGGGCAGAAAAATATCGCGTTTCCCTTACTTGAGCAATAATTTTTCCTAATTTCCTTCAAAAGTCCATTGTATCTAGTATAAAGCTATTTCTCTCGGGGGGGGGGGGGGGGCGACCGCCCCCCCAAGGATCCGTCCCTGGTCCGGCAAAGGCCCGTCTGCCCGCCAGCCCAGTCCACCACTGTCTGGTGCCCTCCACCGAAACGTCATTCACACGTTGTAGCAGATGTCTATGTTCTTTCCTCTTCGTGTGCCTCCCCTCATACTGACCTCCGTTCCCTGACATTTTGAGTGATATAAAAAATGTACAAAGCAATTTTATTGACAGTGAGTATAGAAGTACTACAAAATATCTAAAGTTAATTAAAAAGACTGGGGAACTTCCGCATTCTGAGGTTTACCGCATTTACTGACGAACATGATACTTTGTTGAGGTACAAACCAATTTAATGTGATAGTGGCTAACTAATTTTGAAAAATTGGGAAAGGCAAGGAGACGAGAAAAACGAAAGGATGGATTGCAATTTGTTAGTCTGCGTAATTTTTCTTTGCAGACACAATAAATTGGGAACCAATTCTCCTGAGAAATACTACAACATAACGGGAGCCGAAACCGGTTGTGTGTTTTTTATGTTTGACATAAAACTGTACAAAGTTATTATGTTGAGTAGAAAAACTAAAACGGCAATTCAATATCCTAAAGTTAATTTAGGTCCTCGAAAGCGCTGGAAGGATGAGTTTGAAACTGACCTTCGCGAGTTGGGAGTCCGTAGATGGTGGAGTGTTGTACAAAACTGAGATGACTGGAGGAGTGTTGTTGAGCAGGCCAAAGATCATCAAGGGCTGTAGAGCCAGAAGAAGAAAGGAAAATTAATTTAGGAAACTGGCGAGTTTCCGCATTCTGACGAAGATGAAACTTTGTTGAAGCATAAACCAATTTAATAAATTTAAATCGTTTAAAAAAAATTATCCTCCTTGCATACAGTCGCTCAAGTGCAACGTTCCCTCGGGCCTACCTGGGGTGTGGGGGAAATATAAACAAAACGGGGACACCCACAACTAAGACACGAGGCAAAGGAGAAACCTTGTAAGGTTAGCACAGCCAAGTGTGATCTTATATAATACAAGAATTCGCCTACCTTAGAAAACTCCTAAATGAACTGAGAGCGGCAAGAAATGCTACCTACTAAATTCCCTAAATTACTTGGAGACCATCTCTTAGAGAAAGCTTTCTACACTGTCCTGTCACTGAGGCACTAGCACAATAACAACGACAGAAGATTTTGACGATATTTTGACAATTTTTCTTTATACTATCTCGTCGATTACTTTTTGATTACTCGATTGTATAATTAAACAGAAACATACATAAATATTTATTTATTATTTATTTATTATTTATCGGTAATATTTAACTATATTTGAATCGTCTTCCAATCTCAGTTTCCTCCCCCAAAGAACTCGTAGCCGTTGCAGTTCTGAAAGACTTCAAAGACATAAAGAGGATCAATTGTGAACTTTTCAGGAAGTCAGTACTGTAACAGCATAATGATGATGTCAGTAGCAGTATCAAATATGAAAGACATTCTCATTACACAAGACTAGAACTGAGAACTTCTAATTAGTCAACATCCGGAGATGATTTGAATTTTAATGACGATGCTGATCTTCTTCTCATTTCTTCTTTTCAGACATTCAGAATCTTCCAATGACATGGACGATTTATATACTGTAGCTTCAAGCGCGTCGCTTGCTCTCGGTGTAGGGGTTAATAAGTCATGGTTATCAGGGACGGATCCTGTCCGTTTTTTTGAGGGGTTGTAGTTATATAGATATACAATAGTAATATTACAAACATAATATTATGTAGGTATTCATACTATTGTTTGTATAGTATATCGATTTGGAGCGTAATAAATTAACTTACAACAGATTTACTACATTATTTGGGTGGCAGCTCCCCCCTACTCCCCCCCTGTTTCCGTCCATGATGGTTATGATTGTTTATTTAGAGAAAAATTAACAAAACCTGATTCAGTGGTCGGCAACCAGTGGCTAATTGGGTGCTTTGAGCTCTTGGTAGTGGCACTTCGGCAAAACTACAATATATATATATAAGTGGTATATGTATATGTACAAGACAATGTTTATTAATAATAAGAATAATATGAATCTAACTTCCCTTTAAGCGTTCCGTACACAAATCAGGTCCAGTTTTCTTTTTGTTTTTAATCTATATTTTGCAGAAATCGCAGTAAGAAATGTGATTTTCTTAATTCAAAATTAGTGTAATGCTTACCATATGGCTATTTAATACGCGTTTTTCTTCTTAATCTCATACTGGCCATAAACGACGGTTAAAGAGAATAAAGTATAGAAACACAAGCTTGATTTCTTAGCAGAAGTGATTTCAAGTTAAGAACATTTTCAGAGCCCTTAAAAAAGGAAAAATTTTGTCTTATATGGGTTAATTGGAAGAGTGGGCCTAATTCGCCCACATAGAAAATAAAAACATTTTTCTTCTTTCCTTCTATGTGAAAACAGCTGGCTAGGCAGCAAATTAACATTTTCTCTAGGCGTCACAATACTTTGTTTGAAAGTAATGTATAAACGTAGTTTTCGCGGCCGAACCACTCGAGTGGAGGGAACAGCCAGCTCAAATAGCATCGACAGGCGGAGGAATCTAACTCCAAACAACCAGGAGTCCAGGAAGAGCTCAACTACCATACCCTACCTGAACGAGCCTCAATAGCGTAAGAACGGGAGTTACAAGACGCCACGCGAACCTGTGTAGGTGTGGAGTGGCGGAGAACCTGACTTGCTAATGCGGAACACAACAACACGACGGCCACCTTCTGGTTTGCCCGAGACTTGAAGAAGGTGTGTTCAAGACAGACAGTCAAGCCATGTAGCGTAGTGGTACGGGCTCTCACTTTCACCCGAAAGGTTGTTGGTTCGAGTCCCACACTGGCTACATTTTCTGGCCATGCCTCGGAGGGCATATAAAGCAGGCGGTCCCGGGCCTTCCTAGTTGAGGGTAAGAGAGGGGTTTTTAGCCCTAACTCCGCTAGGTTGACTTAGTAATAGAAACAATAAAAAGTCCTTATTATAATTTTATTATATAAAAAATAAAATAAATAATTAAATAAATAAAAACACTATAAATAAATAATAATAAAAATTATTATTTTATAATAAGAAAAAATAATATGATAATATCTTGTTTTAGCAGCACTGTATAAGTCCTTTGTCCCAATCTAGCTTTAGCTTGGGGATAAGGTTTGTTGTGCTGACAATTGTCCTATATGGCATAATAATGATTCACTTTGAACAGCTAGGTCCAGAGGTAGTACACGTGTGTACCATGTGTACCTATGGCCTACTGTCATCAATGTGCGTCATTATTAGCCAATCAGAACGCTTGTTACATGTCTTTTAGACTACTGATGGGTAGGCTCCCTAAAGTGATAAAAGACATGTAACGGCGATTGAGAGGTCAATGCGCAGACAATTGGCAGACAGTTCGAAGACAGTAGCTGAAAGTACGAAGAGAGAGCAGCTGCCATAATGATATTAGGGTAAGTGTCTTATAATATATATTAATTATTTATTCATTTAAGTCTAGTTAATATAAGCCTCCTATATGGTGAAGTAAAACCATAACAGGTTATCATTATGTCTATTGTATTTTGTAAATATATGCTCCTTGTCCAGGGGATACTGGGCAAGGAAAAAATAAAAAAATAATCTCTCTGATGTCAATAACAAGGCCAACCAGGCCGTAGTGTATCGGATCAACGCGTCATAGGCCCGGTGAGGTTAAGTAAGTAAGCAACATAGTTATCGGCATCCATCGCTTGATCGGAATTGGCAGATATCTTCCTCATTAGTTATAGAGTTCGCTCCAAAGTACAAATAAAGGATTCTCTCGAGACGTTATATTTGTAGAAAATAAAATGAAGGAATTGAAGGAAGCCATGTCTCTGCGACCCATTTTAATGAAATGCAAAACGATAGATTATAGAGAACACTTCTTGGAAACAGATTCTGGAAAATTTCAATTTAAAATGGGGCAAAATGCCGTAATATGGATGCTTAAATAAAATTTATGTCTGGAAATACAGCAAGTTTTGCACTTTGTAACAAATAGGCTATGTCTTTATGTTGAGAAACACTGCAAAGTTTAACGATTTTAATGGCCTCTTTAATTTTTAAATACACAATATGTAGTTCTAAAAGGGGCATTTATTTCAAGTGTTGATGATGAAGTATTATAAATATACCGTATTCTATTTAACAAAGGGTTAGTTGAACTTACCATGCCTGCTGTGCTCATAGTCATCAGAGGCAAGCCCCCCTCCCCCCTCCCCTATAGATCCGGGGCTGCATTTCTGTCTCTTGTTCTGAATGTAGGAGTAAATCAGCAATGGAATGTTCTACTGAATATCGACAAATATTCGCTTACTAAATGCATCAGCTGGTCATTTATGAGCTGAATGGGAAATATTATTTTAATTATATCAAACAATAGTTATTACTGAAATGTATTCAAAGAATTTATATCTAGTGTTTCCTCTAGTTTACAACAAATATTAGCGAGTCCCGAATCAGAAATTGGTATTAACTGCAATTCAAATTCTTTGATAGGCAATACGAGTCTGATCCAATTTGTAATCCATAACATTTCTTTCAAATCGTTATTCAAGTCATTTGAATTCACTCAAATAAATTCACGAAATAGGTGTACCAGTCTGATCCACAAGGACGGCTACTGGATAAGTCAAACATAAAATACAAAATTGTCTCAAATTATGTATTGTTTGAATAATTAAACGATTTATTTATTTATTTATTTAATTATTGTACGTGGGAAAAAGTCTTAGTTTGCCTATTTTTTCTGTCTGGCTGGTACCAACTTCGAAACTTGGCTCTCTATGAAAAACAAATAATAATAATAAATAAACGTGTATTTACATCGATCTAATGTTTATACAGTTTTTTATTAATAATGGTTGCGCTCCCTCGTACCGTGAGGCGTGTGAGGGTCACGCATTATCTTGGGCGGCTATTACACTGCATTACAATGCATGTAATAAGCAGATTTACAAAATAATTACTCTTCTTTCATCTCCCGTACTTATCAAATCTACATCAAATACATTTAGCCTATACCTTCTTACAAAATAATAATGAAAAAAAAATCCCTTTCGGCACTAGCCGAACAGGTGTAGGGAGATTCCATGCTCATACTCCGCATTTCCTTTAGTTTTCTTATTCATTTAAGTTATGTAATCAAAAATAAAACAATGCTTCATTCTTTCCCCGACCACAACATCAACACATACAACACTCTTGTGTTCCATATTTCAAACCACAGTACCGACTATGAACTTGTTGACAATCTCCAGCTAAGCCCATGATCGCACTTGACTTTCTATTGAATTGATTAAAAAAAATAAAAATAAACTCGCGTACAAGCAATTATTTAATGAATGTATCCGATTAACCTCTTCCTCACTAAGTAACGTAATAGGTACTTGTGTCGAGTTAGAACACGTCTCCAATAACAAGGTATGTAGAGACTCGCACAAGTGCAAATACGCTACCACCTTACCAAGCACCGAAGTCGTTTTAAATTAAATGTAGCAGTCAATGCGATGATTCCAGCGATACCTCCAACTAAAAACAAATTGTGACAAACCACCTACTGCATTCAGATAGATAGATAGGGTATTTTGATCTTATAAGATTTAGGAATTAGGACAGGAAAAGAAAAATTCTTGCTTAATCATCATGGTAACATTATAGGACCTTTCCCCAATTTTTACAGAAAAATTGATAACAAAGCCAAATAAACCCCTCCATTGCCGCTACCAACAACTTTCTATTTGACGACATAAAAATACTAAGTAAATCATAAAACTTTTACCATAAAAACAGCAATGAAATCCTTAAGTACCGACAGTTATTAATTTTTTAGTCACCCTTCCGTATCGCTAGCTCCCGCCTCCCCCTTGGTCTCACGTTACAGAATATTAGATAAGAAATGCGTTATGTACTATTGGGATTTATTACTCCCCAGGGGGGTATATTACCGCCCATAAAGCTATGCTGACAGGCTCTCGATGTAAAATATTCGTTATGTCTCAGCTATAAACCTTAATCACTGAGTTACGACCATATTGTTCTTATGTGATACGATAAAATATGAAGTCTGGGTAGTTTAGTTCTCTTATCGTAGTAATCGAAACACGGGAGCGATAAATACCTGAAGTAGTTGACTACAAAAAAGTTCATTCCTTATACGAAATTATAGGATAAAGAAAAAACTGGACTTGGCGGGATTCGAACCCACGATCTATCCGTCGTCTTGACCTCTGAACCACATGGACCAACATTAATATCAAATGCATTAGTTTATTCTCTCTTGTGGTCCAGCGGTTAAGACGACGCCCCGGTTAGGCGTAGATCGTGGATTCGAATCCCGCCAAGCCCAGTTTTTTCCATATCCACCAATTTCGGTTATAACTAGGAGGTTACCTCTTCAACCAAAGCTCATTTGATGTCAGTGTTATATATACCATATAATACTACAATGTTTACTCTCCTTGACGTGTTCTATTTGAGTATAAAAACTATGCATTTAAACAATATGGCTGTTTTCCTTCTATTAAACCGCAGATGCAGTACACAAGAAGACTGGGGAACTTCAGCATTCTGAGGTTTACCGCATTTACTGACGAACATGATACTTTGTTGAGGTACAAACCAATTTAATGTGATAGTGGCTAACTAATTTTGAAAAATTGGGAAAGGCAAGGAGACGAGAAAAACGAAAGGATGGATTGCAATTTGATAGTCTGCGTAATTTTTCTTTGCAGACACAATAAATTGGGAACCAATTCACCTGAGAAATACTACAACATAACGAGAGCCGAAACCGGTTGTGCGTTTTTTATGTTTGCCATAAAACTGTACAACGTTATTATATTGAGTAGAAATACTAAAACGGCAATTCAATATCCTAAAGTTAATTTAGGTCCTCGAAAACGCTGGAAGGTTGAGTTTGAAACTGACCTTCGCGAGTTGGGAGTCCGTAGATGGTGGAGCGTTGTACAAAACTGAGATGACTGGAGGAGTGTTGTTGAGTTCTCTTATCGTAGTAATCGAAACACGGGAGCGATAAATACCTGAAGTAGTTGACTACAAAAAAGTTCATTCCTTATACGAAATTATAGGATAAAGAAAAAACTGGACTTGGCGGGATTCGAACCCACGATCTATCCGTCGTCTTGACCTCTGAACCATCATAACACAACACCGACAATTGAAGTGTCCTCTAAATTAGTTATTTTATCTAAAAGTCTCAAGCAACTCTCTGCTCTCTGTAGTATTTTCAAACCCTACTACTACTAAAAAACTGTTTATAAACTCAGTTAAGTGCAAAAAGCAATCAAGCGCGAAAACTGCCAAATGCATAAACATGAGACTATTCATTGTAAATGTACCTGTATATAAATTGTACCTTCTACAACCATGAGCTTTTACTACAGCACAATTTCCAACAGCATTGTCGTAATTCGTACACAAATGTGATTGCGCGAGGAGGTGAATTGCACCTTCATTGTAATTCAAAGCTAGCTTTAATTAATTCATTCACGCGAATATTTGAAAACCAACGCCTCTATGTACCGCTGGGTACCTTTTTAAATTCATTAGTACTGGAGAGAGCTCTAAAATAAGGTACGTTACGGGAGGTGGGTGAGTACTGTTCTGTATATCTAAATTCTTTTTTCTCATATTCTCCATTGTGTTATCATATGATAACCCAGAGAAAGGTATAAGAGGGAGTGTATAAGAGGGACAGTCACATTAAGAATTCTTATTACCAGGGTCTGCAGAAACTAATGCCTGGGTGTTTATCTTTCCTGAAGATCCGTTAACTATCATTACATTACAATACATGTATTTATTGTATTTCATTTACACAATATTGCTTATGTCTCAGAGGGCATGCCTGTGAACAGCTTAAATAATCGGAAAATGTATGTGAACTATAAAATAAGTAAATTTGTTAGTAAAAATAAGTAAACAAAGGGTACTGTATATGTTTGTCGGCGGTATTTCATTAATGTGTTTTCAAATGTCTTCAAAGTACTGCCAGCATCGTTCGTGTGTACAGGGCTTGAACGTATGCAGTTCAACATTCTGTACCTAACAGCTGTAAGATATAGAGACAGATTTCCAATGTTGCCTTTGGGTTAGAACATAGAATAAGAGGCCCTCGGAAAGTCAAAGTTAATATATTCAGATTATAGCATTGCAAACTCAGTATTACAAAGACATTGATACGAAGAGAGGCACACATTTTTAATGTAAGCCTTTGCCCAGGGCTCCGGACCCCCTCCGAAATAAAAGGGCTTTACACTGGATAGAATGGACTTTCAATAATAAAATGTTTTAAAAATTTAAAAAAATAATTTTGGACCCCCCCCCTCCCCCCAAAAAAAAAATCTGGGCACGGTTTTACTCTTTAGAGACAATAAAAAGAAAAGTCTGGCTAGGCAGCGGCCCTACTTGTAATTTGCCCGTTCTGGCTGTCTCAACAGAGATTGAATTTCTGTATAGATATACAATGTCTCTTGTATGTGAAAATGGCTGTCTAAAAAAGGGTAAAATGCTGAACAGAAAACTTAAAATTTGGTGCTGAGGCTTGGGAGGGAATAAAAGGACCACAGTAATACAAAAGGCAGCGTTCCCCGTGGGCAAAACGTGCACCACAAAGGCTGTAGCTGACGTGCTTTACCAACCCTCGACAGGCCTCTCGAGATTTCAATTTCAGTTGAAATTTCAAACCCTATTACATCAGTAATACGATTACTCACAATCCATTAAGGGTCTAGATCTAAGTGATTTGGTATGTTGGGATCAGCAACATGCCCGGTAGTCGCGTTTTTCTCCTACCGGTATAGGCAGAGGCGTAACGTTGGGGGGCCCCCCCAGCCTCGAGCAATGTAAGACGTGGCTCATACTTCATGGTCCCCTTTGCAGCAATATCAATGTAAGCATTTCTTTTTTAGCTTTGTAAAATCTACAGCTATACTTTACAACTATTAAAATGCGTAAAACCCTACTATGTTGCTCTTATATTTTCATTTTTCCTTGTCCTGCCTGATGACGTCATAAGGTCTACTTAATTTTGCCTCCGCCATCATTCTAAAACTTTACGCCTCTGGATGTAGGTATGGTACGTAGTGAAAAACAATGCCCAAAATTACGCAAAGCGCAATACTGGATGTAGAAGGCGTAGTTTGTTTAAAAAAGCATAAAACTATCATAAGATTATAGGCAAAAGTTGAAATTTACAAGTTACATACAGTATATTCAGTTATATTACAGTACCTAGAGGATGTCATGAAGGGCCTAAGGTGCGACACAGACAAAGGACTGAAAAGGACCGCACAAAACAGTCATGAGTGGAGGAGAAGAATTCAACATTCGCTGCAAACCAATCCCTAGATTGCAACTTGAGAAGAAGATAATAATAACATTTTCACTTAGATTTATAGATTTAGAATTTAGATTTAAAACTTTACGTCAAGTTTCGAACCGGAACCTTCCGTTTTATAGTCCAGTTCTGTACCCGCTGGACTATTGTGGACCATAAATTAAAATATTATTATTAATGGTGGAAAATATGCTCACAATGTGAGAGGGCGGGGCAGTTGTGATTGCCTGGAATTTATTTAAATTAGTGGCAAGTCATCGATCAAACCTGTATAAAGATATGGCCCTTTACCATGCGATCACAATAACACAATATGGCAATATCATCTGAGCATTTTCCACTGCATAGAACGCATCCAACCCAAAACACTCCGTGTAAAAAATACCAAGTTCCTTTGGCCCATCAAAGTTGTGATATTCAGACGGGCCAAGTTCCTTTTTTCTGCCTATGTATGTTGTGATATCAGGATGGGCCAAGTTCTTGTAATTTTTCTCTTTGAATATTTTCTCTAAAAGATTAATTTAAATTTTTTTTCAGAACTTGGGTGCTTCCCTTGCAAAACTCTTCGTAGTTTCCTATCGTTTATTAGTGGTATACCTAAGTAACGACACTGTGGCCGCAGTTGCAAATTTGTCATTTAGCCACATCTTATGCGTCATCATTGGCCAATTACAGCAAGTGTCAGTGTCAAGGTACATAAGCATGAAGAAGCACCAAGTTCTGAAAAAAAATTTAAATTAATCTTTTAGAGAATATATTCGAAGAGAAAAATTACAAGAACTTGGCCTGATATCACAACATTCATTGGCAGAAAAAAGGAACTTGGCCCATCTGGATATCACAACTTTGATGGGCCAAAGGAACTTGGTATTTTTTACACGGAATGTTTTGGGTTGGATATCATATCTTTTTGTACAAATAACAAATAACATGACAAGTATGCATGGGCTGTTAAAAAAGTTGAAAGACAGAGGAAGAATTTGCCATCTATTCACCAAACATGGCTGTACTATGTATGGTGAAAAATGCTGGGACCGGAACAGCCATGATGGAAGATCGAGAATAAATTTGAAAAGTGAAGATTCGAGAATTTTCGGGAAGAGTCTAGCTAGCACCAAAGTAACTAGCAGACTGACAAGTTATTGATAGCCCATATGAAAGAAAGAACAATATACAACATGCGAATTGCGAACCACTATATATAGATATACCTACCTACCTACGTAGGGATTAAACACATCTAGAAGCTAGCTTTCGTTAAGTGACTACGTTAAGTTACGAAATCTATTTTCTGATGAATAAAGTGGGAAAAATGGGAAATGGCAAGAATGAACCCAATCCCAAATTTCAGTTGTCCTGAACACGTGGATGGGATGAGCGTGCCATAGGCATGCTCGGCCGTAAGCTAAGTACGTAAAATTCATTACGTGATTGCTAAGTTATCATAAAACCTTTTCGGGGTTTTTGATTTATTCTGGGGGTTTGATGGTAAGAAGAGACTAATTCCTGAGTTTCACATCTCCAGCACATCTGGAAGTGGGCTATTTCGTTAAGTGACTACGTTAAGTTATGTAATCAATTTTCTGAATAAAGTGGAAAAAATGGGAAATGGCAAGAATGAACCCAATCCCAAATTTCAGTTGTCCTGCACACGTGGATGGGATGAGCGTGCCATATGTATGCTCGGCCGTAAGCTAAGTACGTAAAATTCATTACGTGATTGCTAAGTTATCATAAAGTTTTTTGGGTTTTTGATTTATTCTGGGGGTTTGATGGTAAGAAGAGACTAATTCCTGAGTTTCACATCTCCAGCACATCTGGAAGTGCTCTATAATTTGTGTCAGTCAGTGAGTCCACGCGAAAAGCGTGGTTTTGGGGTATATGGATTTCAGCAACCAATCATGCTAGAGTGCTGAATTTTTAAATTGGGATTCTGTGCTGTATTTAAAGCCTGAATGCAAAATTAGAGGTAAATCGAACAACTAGGTGAGCTACAGTGATCGTTGGAAAGTGGCTAAAATGCCGTAAACTCGCCGTGGAGATATACTTGCTAGGCAGCTCGTCGGGGGTGTATATGGAACTTGGTCGCGCGCTGCCGCGCGAGCTGATTAATATTGCATTTATAGGCTATACAATATAATGAATAATGTAATCTTCTATATATATATATATAAATGTTATGTTGGTCTGTGTACGCTTCAAAAACTCAAAATTCTGCACCGATCGAGCTGAAATAATAGCATGATATATAATCCGCATCAATGATTGTTTTTATCTAATTTTTGAATCAGTCACATATCCGCGACCGCGGAAAAAAAACTAGGAAAACACTTTCCTAGCCCCGAAGGGGCGAGCTGCTGCCCGCGGCAGGCGCAAGGGGGCGGGGCCGCGAAGCGGGCCCAGCTCCGCTCGTATAATATATAATCATTTACAGTATTACAACAAGTCAACAGCATATTAAAATAATTTGTGGTGGGGATTAAACCATGTTCAGGTCCCCTATTAATTTATAATTGTTAAGAATGTTAGAATAATACGTTTCATAAAATATGGCTGCAATAATTAAAATAAAATAGAGAAAAAAATATTACCTTGTTTCCTTCAGGATCTGATTTACCCAATGGAAGGCCTCTAAGTAAGTAGTAACCTATGTAAGTGAGTAAGTAGATAATGTATTACAATTTACATATTTTACATTAATTAAAATGTCAACCCCAGCACTAAGTAGATACTCTAAAAGACTTGTGTCGCTGGGAGAAAGTTAATTTCAAATGTTTTCATTACACAGTAACGCTGACTTGTTTTATGCTCAGAGGCTGAAGCTTTTAGGATATGGAAAAGTAGTTATAAGTAAGCTCTTTCTTACATCCTTTTTGGAAAGACTCAAAAGTAGGTACCTATCTGAATATTTTATCATCCAAATTGGGTCCGTTACGGCGTTACCAGTTGAATTGGATAATTCCATTGTACATATATAAAATACAATAAAACTTAAAAGCAAGTTACCAATGACGAATCACAAAATGATAAATCACCGTCCTGAAGGACAAAGAAGTAATTTAGGGCATTCGAAAAACTTACAGTCGAAGTTAAAATCTCAAAGAGGCTTAGATTGAAAATACAAAAACTTACACTGAAACTTTGTCACCCCCTTTGGACTGTAAACATTTTTCGGGTTTTAAATCGCGGGGAAACCAAAGAATAAAACAAAATTGCTGGGAGAGTCGTTACAAAGCAATAACCAACAACAAAGTTGAATGATGGCCACAATAAGAAACGGCACACATGAGACAAAAAGTTTTTTAGGGACACTGTTTTGGGGAAAATAGAAAACTCTTCCTGGAAAGCCTTTTACCGGAAATACTACCGATTTCACCAGATCATTGCATGGCTGTAGAGACGTCATTTCAATATTTATCAATATTTATCAGGGGGAGGGGCAAGATGGTAATTTAAACACGGTTAAAATAATAATTTCCTCGTTAGTTGGGCTCAGTGTCGTATTTTTTTAATCACTGCGGGAGCGGGGGGGCATTTGTCCTGGATCTTAAATGGCGCCCCTGCTTGGCAGTTTGTCAAACGTTTTAGAAGCCTACCGTTTAGTCGGCACTGGCATTCACTGGTTTTCCGGTGTTACTCAGTTTCATCTCCAAACAAAGACATTAAAGTTATGCCGAAGCTAGAGGCGTATATATAAGGGGGGCATGGGGCCCCGCCAAAATGGGAAAATGAATGACGAAAACTAAAATGTGAGCTGTTGTAATGTATGCTTTGCCAGATCAAAGTAAGTAAATAAGTTTCCGAAACCTCAAAGACGCAGCACAAATGAGAGAGCACTGCCACAACACTCGGCAAAGAGACGCACTCCTACTACCAAAACTAAATCTCAGCTTGGCATAACGTAGCTACACATACCCGGCACCAAAAATATTTAACCTGATCCCCGTAGACAAAAAAATTTGTACAAGAAAAACTTCTTTTAAACACCTACTAAACTTATGGCTTCATGAGAAAAAAAAAGATTTAGAAAACTTACTATTCCATGTAGAATAAAAATATATTTTCATCAACATTTTTTACTCAACTTAAAGAACAAAACTTATTTTTCTATTAACTCTTTTCTAGCATAT
The DNA here is from genome assembly GCA_963971405.1 of Psococerastis gibbosa. Taxonomy (NCBI): domain Eukaryota; kingdom Metazoa; phylum Arthropoda; class Insecta; order Psocodea; family Psocidae; genus Psococerastis; species Psococerastis gibbosa. The sequence continues at coordinate 47,908,370 of OZ020484.1, forward strand.
ACACTTTTACATACGTAACACATACCTGCACACTGTCGTAACAAATCGGAGTTAAACTGAAATGCTGTACCGGCCCTAGCACGTGGAAACACAGTTGGGGTTATAATTCCTTGTAATGTATTGAATGTAATATAACTTAAGTATATTAGCGTATTTAAAGTTATTATTAATTTTGTCATTTTATGTATACTTCTCTTGTTGGAAAGAATTGGAATAAATATATTTGATTTGATTTGATTTGATGATTTGATAAGTAGCGTATATTAAAATAATAAACAAATTCACATTAATTATTATTGTGCTATACTAACAGATACAGATAACATTGACCACTAAGGGGGTTGGTTGCTATGGAATTCAACGTCGTTTCGGGTAAGAAATACCTAGGTATGCAGCTGCAGTCTTACATTGGTGATTTGGGATTAGCTTTAACACCGGGAAGAGGATTAAATGATTGTAAATAAACCCAAGGTGTCACGTGACGGTATAAACCCCACATTCATATACATGGATTGCTACCACGGCACCTAGCCCACGCTGAACAAATGTCTTCACTTTTGGTCACGTGACAAAAAGGGTTATTATGGCAAGAAGTGGTTGACTCCATTGCGTTCAATGCGATTTAGACGTATTTCATTGCCTGTTGTTTAATCTATTTACCAATTTATTGAGTTTTTCTTTGGTTTGACATGATGGTCATATCTTGCTCTGCTTATAAATGCACTAATAGGTTCAAGATATGTCGAGAAACGGGGGAAAATATTACTTTTCAATAGTAAGTGTTCCCATGGTTTGGTCATTAGTTGAGGCAACATTTATGGGTTTATTTCAGTTTTCTTAATCATTATGTTAACAAATTGCACACTTTCAATTGTCCTCAAGGCCGTAGCCAAGGGGGGATCCTTGGGGGGCGGAGGGGGCGAAAAAATCCTGGCTACGGCCTTGATTGTCCTGTATAATTTTAATACTAATTATTATTATTATTATTGTTTCAACCTCAATGCATTTTTTAGTTAGTCAAGTTTAAAATTCTTTTAGGAAGCTGAAAATTCCTGCAGCCTAAGTAGGCCTAGTCTTGCAGAACCTAAGTTTTGATAGTGAATAAAAATAGTGAAACACAATAAGGCAAATTTACAGAGGAAAAAAGTGTTTTTATTTCCCATTTGGGCGAATTTCGTGCCTTTCTTGCAAATCACACGTACTACAAAATGTCTAGAAATTATTAGGTTTATTGATATTGACATCCCTAAATCAACAGCATTGGCCTACTACACTGCAATATTTTTTCATCGAATTAATTAACTTATAAAATAGATTTACTAATTTTTTTTCTTTGGGGGGGGGGGTGGGGGATATCCACCCCCTGTATCCGTCCATGGGGTCTAGCCAGAGTGACTACTCATTCTTTTTATATTCTGCTTATTCTAGTTGAAGTGTAGTCAAGGACAGATGAAGGGGGAGCCGCCCCCAAAATCATATAAGCTAGCCTGTTGTAAGTTGCCTAACTTATTACGTTATAATGTAAAGGATACTACATATGTTTATTATATTTTGAGCCAAATTACCCCCCCCCCCCCTAATGGGCTGGATCTACTCCTGGTATAGGTAAGAGCCTAAATTTAGGAAGTTGAACACTTCAATGTTAGTCCCAAAGCAATTAAATAGACGAACATGGTTAGATTGGACTAAATAGTTTGACTATCTTTAGTTAAATTGCTGCTTGACACAATTTTTCATAGTAACATATTCCTAGCTAAATATTAATAAATCTTCATAAATACCGGTGTGTGACCATAGAATATTGTTCTATAATAAATAAAAAAATATTACAAAAGCAGAAAATGTCAATTAATCGTATTAAAAAAATTATTGAAATACATCAAATTTACACGTAAGTGTATAAGCATTGAATATATAACACTAGTGTTATATATTCAATTTTATAAGGCATGGAACGCTTCTGCCATAATATCCAAGATATCAGGTTTTGTCCGTTGCCGACAGCCTTAGCGCTCCTGGTGCATTTCCAGTATATATATATATAGTTCAGTGAAACCCCAAGATGTTCGCCATTGATAAATAATTTATTGATCCTCGGCTAAAATTTTTATGTGAGTTGTCAATTTTTCTTCTTTAGATTTAGACGCATAATTTATTAGTATTAGTATTAGTATATTCATTCCAAAATTCTCTCTCTCCCTCCAGAGAGCACTACACTTGCAGAGAATGTGTTCTGCTGTTTCCTCTTCCAGCCCACAGGTTCTTCTATTCTCTTCAGGTGGTCATGAAATGGCCCGTTGCTTAGGCTATTATTCCACTTGTTTTTCTTCAATATTGATAATGTCATTGACGGAAATATCATAAATTTTGCATTTATAATTTGACACCTCATTCCACTTGTCTTCATTAATAATTATTTATAATTAGCCTATCAATTATTGATGATTTTTGTTTTCAATTTTTTCCAATTTTGTAAGTTTGGCCGCCGTTTTTCATTTTATTTTATAATCTACAAGAAATTTTATGATTTAAATTATGAAATAATTCGTTCGTTCTCAAGAAATTAATTATAATTATTTATCATCCCCAGACGACGCTATTGTTTAATTTTAGTTTGTTATAGTGTGCAAAGCGTGATTTTACTCTATGATCATTGACCAATTTTAACATGCGGAAGTTAAAATGGACAATGGCATAGAGCAAAACAAACATCTAATCAATTATTGACGCACAAATGACGGAGTATTGACAAGTAAAATAGCCGCCGATGTACTATACAGCATATTGAATGCAATATATATATGTATATATCTATATATATATATTATAGAACCGGCACAAGAGAACCCGTACATAGTATACAATAGGTACTGAGATAGATGATATCAGGAGTTCCATTTTACTTATTTGACCTAACCCCTAGGGTTAGATTTCGGTTGCCTCCACTTTGGCGGAAGTTAAAATGACCTACAGTAAAGAAAAAATCTCCTTACACAAAAATGAACCATAAAATAATTTAAAAAAATAACTTCAATATTAATGAACGTCTATGGACCACTGTAAGTTTAGGAATTTCAGCAGTGAGGAGAGAAGACGGGGGGGGGGGGAGAGGGGGTAACATTTCTCGGTCCCTGCTCCAGAAGCCTGCCAGTGCAAGTAGCAGAAATAGCAGAAATCAGGCCGTATAGTAGAAAGAGAATAAGGGACGAATTCCCCAGGGTCTTCTAAAAAGCTCTCATATAATCGAAAGCCGATGAGAAAATTTTGAAGTCATCTCGTTTGCAGGGTAAAACAGTATCCGTAGCTTCCTTGGAAAAAAAGTATTTTCCAAACTGGAAGGCAATTCTGGTGGAACATTAAACCAAATAAAACCAGCGATGTAACTGCTGAAATGCTGCCAGGCCAGACAAGATGGCGTTGAATAAATTAAACATAATCGTGAAGCTCATCGTTTCCGATAACTTTTTACATAAGAGAAACAGTCGCCATATTCCGTTATTATGATATTCTTATCGGGTATGGAGAATTGCCGGGCTGTTCGAAATTATATGGCAAAAGCATCTCTTGGTCTTGACCAATTGTTATTCTTTAGGCTGAGCAGGCTGCAGCCAGTCAATATTTTTATTCACGTCATGTATGACGTATTGTATGACTATTGCATAATACAATTATATGTAACAAAAAATACGTGCTTTTCGTTTTCAAAAAAATATCCCGGCAATTTTCACAAATTATATGTTTCGGACTATTTTTTGGGGGTTTCACCTACAAATAAAGAGGGGGTTAAAGATACATTATCTAAGTTAGTACAATACCATGGAAATAATTGAGCTTTCTAAAAACCTTGACATGTTCAAGACTTCAATATGTAATATGCGTAGTGGGACCATAATGTACACATATACTTTCCATGGCAATCAAATGATAGTGCCCTGCGAGGCTGTAAAAGCAATTCGCTAACTGATACAATGTCAACTTCAAAGTTTATGGAGAACTCAATCATGTGAAACTACAAAGGCTGTAAGCCACGGAAGTCGAATGGTTAGAGTGCTAATAACTTTTAATGGGCTTAGAAAAAAAGTCAATATTTATTTATTTATTTAATCAGAGCCCGTTAAAAACAGCAGCAAACAGGGTAGTGTGCACCAACGTTGGCAGGGAAACGTAATGGGACATGATAACGTTCAAGTATAGCGTATTTCATGTCTTGGTCACCTTAGTCCTAATCATACAGTATATTAATAAATATTGTATCAAAAAACCATTAAAATTCTTATCTAAACCAACATAATAATTAGTTATCGCATTTTGTAGATATAGATTATAAAGGGTTTAAAATTGTACAGGAGATTATAGTATATATCTGAGCCATTAACTTTCAATTAGCTAATGTTGCTTCCAGACTACCTCACAATGGGGTCTGAGAATGTTATAAAGTTATTGCGGTATCAGCTTTGGAAAGCCTTTCAAAATTGTTTTGCTCCAATGAAATGTTCCCAGACCCCATCCATCATTCAATTATTAATCACCTTCATACTTTACTGAACAAGTTGAAAAGAAAAATACATCTTATGCTCTGTACTGTACTGAATGTAAGAATCTCTTTAGAGAATCTCTTTAGAGAATCACTAAGTCAAATATTCTAAGTATTTAGATCTTATTTCTTACAGTATATCTTTTTACCGGGGTGCGGCGGAAACGAAGTGACTTGATAAAAAGTAGAGGTATATAAATAAATAATTAAATATAAAAATAAATTCCGCTATTCCGCTCGAAATGGCGAAGTCTATTTTGTTGTGAGATTCCATTGAAATTGATAAATGTAACAAAATATACGATTAATTTTTTTGTATTATAAGATCTTTTCCACCGTTTTTCCCGTGCATAATACCCAGTAGTAAACAAACTTAGGTTTATAGACATAGGCTATAAGTTTCTGGCCTAGTGCTCTTGGATAAAATTGATTTAAAGCGCGAATATAATTAAATTAAATATAAATAAATATGCGACATTAAAAAGTCAAATGCATTGTCAAGACAGTATGTTTGTAACAATTAATAACCTGTATAATGCACATACAGTATATTATTAAATTGACTCGTATCTGTACTTGGTTAAGTCATGCATCCGCTTGTTACACTGCGCCAATGGTAAGCTTGTCACAGCTTGTCCATTATCGCTTGTATCCGGTGAAGGTTGACGTCGAGGACAGATACCAGTTTGCCAATGGCCCGAAATTCATACGGAAACAATACAAATAATGCCCAAATCCATGGGGTCATTGGCATTGGACAAGGGATCAATGGCCCACTATAAGTGGGCCTCGGTTCATAAAAACGTCCTTCCGGGTATTATTATTATTTTTGTCACACAGTTTGTTTTATTGAGCCTTTTGTATTGTACCTGTCCATCCAGATTTAGAGCAGAGTGACTACTATGAACAAACTTGAGCTATTGTGAGGGTATTGTTTACCATTAAATCTCTTGCTATTGGCAAACAGGTTCATTCATCGATGTCATCCTACACCGATTGCAAGTGCCAATGGGCAAAATCAGACATGCTGCTTACCATTGATAATGTAATAGGCGTTAGCTCGAGTTAGCCCAGTACGGGAACGAGTGGAGCCCCAGAAATTAGTAAAACCATCCAAATAGTTAAAAAAGAACATGTGGCCACATTTTTGGGATCCAGTCATTTGTTCAGTGTAGCTGACTTTTTGACATAAAATTGCGTTCATAAAACTTTCCTTACAATAGAAATCTCATACATAGCACCAGAAAATAATAGTAAAAACCCCACTAAATCATGCCGGGACACAATCATCAAATAAAATGATTTAACATGGTTGCATAAACGAGCTACCCAATGCAGAGAACACTTCATTATTAAGCAGTCAGCAGTACGGTTTATTTAATACAGTAATTCCACTCACACCCATACACATACCTTATTCATGGATTGCGTTGCGAATTTTCGGAGATACGACGCTTTGCCATTATGACATTATACATAATGTGTATAGGCTAGGCCCAACGCGCAATGGCTTCGTAGCCTACAGTGCAACTACTTCGGATTAGATCTAACATTGTCTGATATATGAATAGCAGTTTACCAACGACAAAACCTCGAGCGAAAATAACACTGATAATATAAAAAAATGGGTAATTAGAGTCGTTGCCAGCCGGCAAGGCAAGATTGTCTTCAAAGTAGCTGAACTTCTGAGTAATTTCTTATGGTCTCAGAGGCGCACACGCGCATATCTCTAACCTATACTACCTCGTGGTGAAGATAAAAGTGCGTAATGGTGACAGAACAGATAGGAGACCAAGTTAGAGTTGAGATAAGCGAAACGCTCAGTAACCAAAATTAGAGGATATGGAAAAAACTGGGCTTGGCGGGATTCGAACCCACGATCTACGACTAACCGGTGCGTTGTCATAACCGCTGTAGATCGTGGGATAGAATCCCGGTAAGCCCAGTTTTTCCCATATCCTCTAATTTCTGTTATAACGAGGAGGTTACCTCTTCAACCAAAGTTAATTTAATGTCAGTGTTATATATACCATATAATACTACAATGTATTGAAACGCTCAGTCTTTTCTGTGCAGGGTACTCTTCTGTCCTGGGGTTGGGATACTGGTCCCGAAGGAGGAGGAAGTCAATGAAGAGTCAACGGCATATGAAGGCAACTGGAAACCACTGTATTACAATGGTATAGTCATCGTGACTACAACTGCCATGATGATCGCCGATCTTCGATACATGAGACTTTAAAGGAAGAAGAAGGGCATTGCTCAATATTCTATTTATTCTAAGCGACTGTACAAGACTGTTGATGGGAGTCACCCAGTTCCCACCAAAGTTGGTAAAAATACGGGAAGTGGAGTCAGAAAGAAAGAAAGAAAGAAAGAAAGAAATATATTTCATACAATACAAAATGAAATTAATTATACAACAAACCCACTAAGAAATTAACAATGTTCCTACTAAATATATATATGTATAAATTCCTCCGTGGGCACCTCAATCAAAACCTATGAAAGGTTTGTGTGATTGAATTTGTGATGTTTTAACATAACTTAAGTAATAATAATAAATTTTGAAAAGTTTCTAGAAAATTACAGGAGGATAAATTGCAATTGGCTAATAGATTTGAATTGATTGATTTTTTAATCCAGATTTTTATTAGTTTTATAAATTAATGTTTGTTATTTACATGGCATTTTAGGAAAAGAGGTAATAGGTTATATAATTTTGTTACTTGATAGAGAGGTGAATGGAAAGCAAGTGATTTATTTATGTTGGGCGTATTGACAGATAGCTGGTTCCTTGTTCTGGTTTCATAAATATGTTCAATTAATGGTGGCAATATTAACTTACGCTCGGGGAGTAATGATAGAAGTGCTATTTTATAAACTGTTTGTACTTCAGGGACATCAAACTCTAAGTGCAATAAATTAGATGGATAACGATAATGTCTGTTCAGAGCCACTCGAATCAATACTCTCACACTTCTCTCTAACAATGACGTGTATGTGGAGTAAGAGCCACCCCAAACTATTATAGAGTACCGTATTGTATTATCGAATGAATTAAAGCGTAATAGACTGTTCGTAGTTGATTTAAGTTCAAAATTTCTCGTAACAGTTTGAATTTATAAATAGATCTTCTAATTCTCTTACATAAGTTAATGATATGATAGTCCCATTTAACATTTTGATCAATAATCACACCTAAATAATTAATGTGATTCACTTTTTTCAGAGCATCACATGAGCAATCATGATGAGAGTTACAATCGTTTTTATGAATTTTAATGTTAAAATTGTTATTAGGTTGTCCCAATGAGTTTGCACTATATATCAATTAATTTGTCTTATTAATATTAATTGTTAATAAATTTTTATCTAACCACGCCTTGATCAAATTTATATCACATTCTGCTCTTGCATTTACTACAGACCATTCATCATTAGAGATGGTTAAAACCGTGTCATCCGCAAACGCCGTCAAGGATCCATTTAATTGTAATTTAAATATATCATTTAAGTCAATATTAAATAAAATTGGGCCAAGTACAGTTCCTTGTGGGACTCCATACACAACTAAGGAAGGTTCGCTTATTGTATCTCGTATTTTTACACATTGAGTACGGTTTTTAAGATAACTAGTTAAGAAAAGTAAGGGTATTCCTCTTATTCCAGCCATGCTTAATTTATCTAGTAGAATGTGATGAGCCACCGTGTCAAACGCTTTTTGCAAATCAATAAAGATGGAAAGAATTTTATTATTGTTATTTAGATTGTCATAAACTTCATTGGCCAACCTTAAAATTGCATCTTGAGTACATCTATTTTTGCGAAAACCGTACTGATGTTTAGAAAAGAAATTAGTATCATCAAGGAGGCATTTAATTTTATCTTGATGGCCTTTTCAATGATTTTAGATAACGCAGAGGTAAGAGAAATCGGCCTATAATTATTTGTATCTTCATGGTCACCTTTCTTGTATAATGGAATAACCAAAGTTGGTTTAAGACAGTCGGGAAACCTCCCATTTGAGAATGTTAGATTTATTATATGTGTGATAGGTACAACAAGTAATTCTTTATGTATTTTTAAAGTTATAGCGGAGATATTGTCAAAGCCACAAGAATTTGAGTTATTTAATGACATAATTAATTGTATGACTTCATGCTCATCAACAGGAGTTAAAAACATAGATTTTTCACTAACAGTAATAGGTGGGTCGAAAACGTCATTTTGTGAAATAGATGCAGCCATTTTAGGTCCAATTTGGCAGAAGAAATTATTAAAAATATTAGCAATATTTTTTGAATCCTTTGTAATAGACCCATCAACATCCCGAATACTCAAAATTTGTTGTGAAGGTTTTTTCCGATATGTCATTTCATTTATAGTATTCCACATTTCTTTAGGATTAACATTAGTATTTTTTATTTTATCCGAATAGTATAGTATCTTTGTTTTCTTAATTTACTTATTAACCCTAGTTCGAGTGGTTCGGTATTCATTTTGTAATATCACATTAAAAGGCTGCTTCTTTAACCTCACCATTAACTTGTTTCTGGCTGAAATTTCAATTACCAGGTCATTAGTCATCCACGGTTTTAATTTTTTCATTCTGGACGAGATTATTTTATTTTTTGTATTTCTATTTATTATGGTCTTTAAGCTATTTGTGAAAAATTCAGTGGCTATGTCAACATCTTTCTCATCAATAACTTCCTTCCAGGACTTGACAGTTAGGTCCCTCCCCAGCTTAATATGGTCAATAAGAAAGTTCTTTTCTTTACAGTTGTCAGATTGAACTCTATTTTGAGTCTGAACAGACAGCATCGTCACATCGTGATCAGTTATGTCGCATTTGATTATCATACCTAGGGCTCTATTACAATGAATATTAGAAAAAATGTGATCTATACATGTTTTTGAGTTTGCTTCTATTCTAGTAGGTGCCGTGATATGGGGAAGCAATCCATGCGAAGCCAATATAGTCAGATAATCTTGAATTATTAAAAAATTTAAATCATTTTCTTTAGCTGTAATATTCAAATTAATATCTCCCATTATTATAAATGAAAATGTATTATTATTTAATCTGAATAGATCACCCAGATAAGAATCTAGAGAGTCTACAAATTTTCTAGGACATCTTGAGGGCGAGCGATATACACATAAAATACTTAAAGTTAAACTTTCCATGTTAATTTTTAATAGAGAAGAATTTGATTCTTGTAATTTTAAGACCTCAAAATCAACGCGTAAATTTTCATGATAAAAAATTATAACTCCATCATTCCTATTGAATTTTCCAGGTGACACCAGAGTCTGATAACCCCGAATTGAAAAATAACAATCGTCTTCATCAAACCAAGATTCAGTTAATATAATTACTTGTATTTTTGTTTCCAATTGATGGAGAAAAAGAGAAATTGGTCAAAATTTTTATAAATGCTACGTATGTTGTATTGTAATATGTTAATATTTTGATCTAAAATTAATTTGTAATTTCCTAATGTACCATCAAAACTTAATGTCTCCTTCATCTGACCATGATCATTGTTATCCTCCTGTATTACATACCAGGCAAAATTTCCTGTCATAACGAAAAATCAAGTGAGAAAAAAAGACACAAAGCATTTATGAACGTGCAGGAGCAAAAACAAACAAAGTTCGTAAATTAAGGCTGCTCAGAAGTTGTAGAGAATTGACCACTCAGCTTCACAAGATCGTCACTTGAACTAATGCGAATCGGCTTAGTATTTTGGCTCTTCCTTATCATTATCTTGCAGTCAGTAACCCAGGTGTAGTTGAATTCAAAAGATCGGGCAAAATCCTTACAGGAGCGCAAGAGTTTATAGTTCTCAGAAGTTAGGTGTTCACTTATATAAATCTTAGATTTTGGAAAACTGTTGTGTATATCATTGGCAGTGAGGTCCCCAGTTTCTTTCCTGTGCCTTCTAAACGCTTTTATCAAGTTTCCAGTGCTTCTTCTATTTAACAAATTAACAACTATGTCAGGATGATCCATTCCCTTCCTCAAAGGTAGCCGATGAGCCAGTAGTATATCATTTTTTTCCATTTTTAACATTTGAGCAACAGTTTCTGCAACCCAGTTTGTATCTTCTTTGTTCGTTTTAGGCACACCAGATATGATCGCATTCGACATCCTCGATCTTTGTTCCAAGTTATTAAGTCTCGATTTTAGCGATACTACTTCATTCACAAGTTGAGCATTAGTACTTTCCATATCAGTCATGTTGCTTTTTATGTTGTACACTTCAGTTTGTAGTTCTATCATTTGATCGGTGTTTTTCGAAATAGTATGCTCTATATTTTTTATGGCCCACATAATTTCATTGTTCTGGGCTAACAAAATTTTCAGTATGTCGGAGTCCTGAGGCATAGTCGAACTTTCAGCAGAATTTAAACACCATTTACACTTCCAGATTTCTTTTTTAGTTGTTTTATCTAATTCACCTCTTTTAATATCTGTGCACGATAGGTGAAAAATATTGCCACAGGCTGCTGAACAGTTGACTGCAAATCTGGTATCCTCAATAGTGTTCTTGCAGGATCCACAAAAAGAATTCATCGTCTTGTTAGATTTTAAATGAAATCAGGATTTGAGATCGATCAATTTTAAAATCAGGCGCGTAACCAAGTGCGCATGCGCAACCATATGCCAACCGTGTCAGATGTTGAACCAGATTAGATTAATGTGCTTAGCAAAACTGAGCCTTCTGTATCACAACAAAACAATGACCTTGACCTATTTCAACAACTTTTAAGTTCAAAATAAACAAGACGCGTGATGTTTATAAAATTGCCATACCATAATATTGTAGCTAATCAATAATTCCAGTTATTAGTAGGTATTTTATACGTTTCCAGCTGCAGATATTGTAGTAAGATTTAAATAACTCTGGCACGTTCAAAAACACAATCACTCCAAAGACATGTCAAAACACCGAGAACTGACCTATGTACCAATTTGCCAACTACAATGCTTAAACTAATGCTGACTATATGAAATAACACAATTAATGTCAAAAATCAAAAGGCTGTTGGCATAGGTTAAGAACAAGAAATATAGGTCCACATCGTTGAAAAGGATTTCAAAATGGTAATAAATAAAGTTCTCTTTCTTCTGAGCAATTGTTAGACCGTTGATGGAAGAGTCACATCATCGCAGGTAAAACTACGGAAAGTGGAGTCTTAAGGAAAAAAGAAAAAGCTAGATTCTACTTTCTGTTCCTTTACCAACAATGGCGAAAGCCAGCTTAAATCATCCACAAAATCTCACTAGAGGGCGGTTTAAGAACAGAAGTTAACCAATTACATCAAGAATAATGGGCAATCACAAAAACAAAAACCTAAATGTAGACGAATTGGCTACATATAACAAAAAAAACTTCAGAACTACGTGTGGGTTGGCTAACCAGAAGAACCTTAAACGAGCAATCTCACCAGTGGTTGGTTCAAAATAAAAAAGTTTGCCAATTACAACAAGAGAAGTGGGCAATCAGAAGAAAAAAACCCAAAATGGAGAAGAATAGGCTTCACTGAAAAAAGGGAAACTTCAAACTACGTGTAGTTGGGCTAACCAAAAGGACCTTTAACGTGGTAGAAAATAACCGAAAAGAAAAGTGAAAGTATATAACCGTGACAAAAGCCATCTGCCGGGTAAGTCCCCAAACATTGGTGGGCAATGACGCGGAAATTTGTCAATAAATAACGCCCAGTGCAGAATAGGTTCTGGAAGAGAAAAGTTCGAGAGAGAAAAACAAAGATGGAGGTGGAGAACATGATGGCGAATTCTTTTTAAAAGTACGTGACTACGATTATTTACGATGAAATGCAGGAATATTAAGAGTGTACATTCTGCAGGAAATAGGGACCCCAAATACCGTTGTTTTTACATACTTATAATTTTTTGTTCAATTAACAAGGATATTTTTAATTTTTGGTACAGTAGCTTTTTCATAAAAATGAACGAGAGCTAAAATTTCATGGAAAATAGATAGAAATAAATAAAAAAAACTACAGAACCAAAAATGAATAATACCCTATTATATGATGCATAAAATATGTAGTCTTCTACAACTAAAATGAACCGTTATTGCAATAACTTGTTTTTTAAAGACTTTTCATGGAACTATCCCTACTATAGGTCCCTTGTACAATGCCAGCAAGTAGCAACGTCTCCGCGGATTTTGGATTATTATTTGTATTGTTTCCGCATGAATTTTTGGCCATTAGCAAACTGGTATACGTTCTCGATGTGAACCTACGCCAGCTACAAGCGATTATAGACAAGCTGAGCTATGCTTACCATTGACGCAATGAAATAGGCGAAAGTATTACTTAACCAAGTCCGTACACGAGTCCTAATAATTTGTTTCGTTAATTAAATAATAATAAGAATTATTAAATTTCGGGCTGGCAGTTCTCTGCAATGACGTCAAAACCTGAATTTGAATGATCTGAATGGTCATTTTACTTTATGAAAGTAATTCAATTTTGATTATGCATTGACTACCCAAAATTATGGGGTTTTGATGACATATTGAGCATGATTTAACTTTTTAAAAGGTTAAACTGTGAGGGAATTCATTCTGCAGCTTGTCCTCTTTTTAATTAAATCTACTGGAAATTCGAGTTGCATGCGAGGGTAATTGGAAATCCTGCCGGTGCATTTTTTTTTTTGGATTTGTGCTGACGGGGGAAGCTCTCCAAATTTGATCAATGACATTCTTGTATTTACAGTACTTACTGAATGTTGAGTAGCAGAACCTACTGAACACATTCTGGAGATACTTACTTTGATGTGAATAATTATGTCTAGACTACATCTGAAGAGTGGAAATAAAAACCGGGTTAACCGCCAAAAATTCAAAATTAGTTTCATCACTTAAATACTATCCAAGTGACATGGGCAATATCCTGAAAACGGCGCCAAGCGACAGTGGCAAAATTGTAGATGAACTTGGTAAATACTTACTTACTTAACGTGTCCGGGCCTAGGACACCTGGATCTAAAACGTTGCGACCTGGATGGCCTAGTCATTGGCTTCTAAAAGATCTCCTGGGACACAGCTTCTCCTAGTCTCGGGTAGATCAGTTGGTAAATAGATGGCAAGTGTGTCATACCTGTATGATGTCAGGCATTATGGCATAAGAACATCGTAATAACTCAAAATAATGATTTTAGCGGTGAATCCGGTTTTTATTTCCACGCTTCATCTATTCTTTCCTGCCCATAGGAAAAATATATGATTTACAATAGATTTGGCTGTAGCTGCCCCCCCCCCCCTTACAAATATAAAAGTAAAATTGCGGGCCTATAGTGTTTCCATAAGCCGTGCCAGCGGCTTTTGTTGTGGTTTCTTAATGCGCTAGCTTTAATCTACTAGAAAATGGGCAGGCCTTTCTAAAACGGCAACTAGAAAGCCCGTATTACCCTTTAATAGCGTTTTAATGGCGGAAACAAAATTAACCATTCCTTTAATGGCTATTTTGACGACCGAGAAAGTGTTTGAGTGCGAAATAAACGCCTCAGTCGTCTTGAAGAAATCGTTAGCACATAATTAACGTTCCTCAAACTATTATAAGGGCTGAGACAATTAAAAACATTTCATTTTATATGAATTAGTTCTTTCAAACCAAGTGTGGAGCAGTTCACAGGACCAACGCTGCTGGGAAGACTGTTGCAGAAGAAAGGCAGAGAAGAACAAAAGAACCTACCCAGATACTAATCAGTGCAGAATTTAGGTTTGAAGACGAGCCACCCAATTTCCTTCTTCAGTGGTTGTCGCAGCACAAACAGCACCTTCAGTGAATCTGTTAATAAGCAAGAAGAAGAGCGGGAGAGCGAAAGCCCTAGGATCAGTGGCGTTACCAATTTTTTGGGGCTCTTACGCAAGACAGAGCAGTGGCCCCCCCCCCACAATTTTTTGCAACTAAACTGTGCGTAAACTTTCATTTTTTTTCTTAAATTAGTTTTTTTTTAATTTTTATACATTTTTTCAGAAAATCCTAAAAAAATTACGTATTTCTTTCCCTTTCCACGGGGCCCCATTTGACCGGGGGCCCTTACAATATATTATTTATATTATATATATATATATATATTATATTATACCTACAAAAATCAGTTGTGAGGTCCTGAGAACTATATACTTATAAGACAGTCTTATTACTCAAGAAAAAGCCCTAATTATGGGTAGTAACTTATAACCAGATTTTTTTAAAGATTAAATTAAGCTAATACAATTTTGAAAGCTGGCACAAAATCGACATTTTCAAAATATATTCCAGGATTTAGGGAGTCCCCTTTAAAGCCGTGTACCTTGACTCATATGGACTCTCAAATGGAATTAAAGTCAATTAAAATCACATTTCTATAATAAAATGAAAATGAATATTAATAATCTGCGACCAAATGGTCATTAAGCTCCCTGACCGTCCCTTTTCCAACCACATTTCCCACAATTTCCCTATCAGCAAAGTTCATGAACTACCGCAAGCTTACGATATTATCTTATTTCAAAAGCTTTGGAAAATCTGCAGCCTCTCTTCTTTTCATCAGAATAGGATAAATTCCTATTGTAACCATACAATGAATATGTTCAGAACTGTATCATGTAATGCAGGTAAAGAATCTGTATCATCAAATAACTAAATTGTCACTGTTTAAAAAAAAAAGCTAAATAAAAAAAGGATATAACAGGAAACAATTAAAACTAAAATATTAAAGAAAGAAAGAAAGAAAATTGTCTTTATGCTCCCTGTGGGTGAATTTTGGGCCCCTCGGCCCACTCTTACAACTAACCCATAATGTTAAATTCTATATTATACAATACAATATACATACAATACAATACATACAATATATATACAATATTACACAACGTTTTACCATTTTAAATGCCGTTTGGTTGCGTTCAAGTCCGCGTATGGCGGCAAATTTTAGGGACAGCAAAATTTTGGGGTTAAAAAATTTAAAAATAAAATTAATGCATTATGAGTTTCACAGATCCAATCAGAAGTCAGAATCGCCCCGATTTACATGAAAACGGCGCAGCAAAAACGTCCATAAAGAAGGATTTGTCGATGCAGCAAGCATTTGCCGATGGCTTTTCTACATAATCATGTATTGCATGAGTGTATGTCAATCAATCAATCAATCAATCAAAACGTGTATTGTAACAGAAATACACAATACCTGTAGGGCCAGATGGCCCATTCCAGACTCTAAAAATAAATAAATAAATAACTGAAATACAAAATATTTAACCATTGAAAAATAAAACTAACATTAACTTACGTGCTAATAACAGGTCCACAGAAACAATGAAAAAAATTCTTTATGTCCAATCCACAAATTGATACAATGATTCCACCTCTTCCCGTCCCATCAGCCATTCCCGAGTAAATTTTGAAAATTTATTTGTGGTCATGTAATGCATGTATTGGGGTAATCTTAGTGACATCAGGGATAGAGGCGGGGGGGGGGGGAGGGGGAGGCGGGAGGCTCTTAAATAATGTCCGCTTCTGAGGTTCCCTGGTGGGTGGGTGGCCCCAGTATCAAACCTCGTCCTTCCGTTTCAAGCTTCAGCTCCCGACCTACTGATCTATAGCTCACCATCAAATCAACAATCGCCTCACACAATTACCAACTCCCGCTAGACCGGCAAGTGTTACACAGAGTATCGCCTTCTACTAATATTTAATAATTTAAGGGAAGATATAAGGACGGAGGGCTCGTGGCAGGGAAAGAGCATCCCGAGCTGAACAATCTGAGATGGTGGATTGCTAATCTTTGATAGAAGAGGTATTTATAGAAGAAGAAGATCATTGAGACCATCGAACGCAATTGGTGCACAGTCAAGATTACCAATAATATGTACTTGCCTTGATGACGTGTTTCCCCAAGGCGGCCGTTCCACATACGTCAATGGTCAATGGTAAATATGGTTTTGACGTGGTAGCAGACATTTTTAGTATGTCTTTAATGTCTGCTAAAACGTCAATTTCATATTTCTTATTGACCATTGACGTATGTGGAAACCCCGCCTAAGCCTCATGTCAATGGTCATTGATGTGACCGAAATTAGGGGATATAAAAAAACTGGGCTTGGTAAGATTCGAAACCACGATCTACGCCTAACTGGGGCGTCGTCATAACCGCTGGACCACAAGCCGGGACAAGAACAGTTGATGTATATCCTCTACTTATGTGCTCGCATTGACATGATTCGTATTGCTAGACTGGTTAGCACAGCTACACAACTATCTAACACAAGTCTGTGAGCTTACTTAATGCCATAAAGGCTTTACACTTTATATTTCAGTATTATTGTTGTTTCTAACGCCTGCTTTCAGCATTTCTGCTTTAAGCAACCCTGTCAGCCTGGCGGGGGGAGTGAGTCTGTTTGTTAACTTGAGGCACCCTAAGGGCAGACTCTTTCACCTCGGGGGAACGGGAGTTGACTAACAGGGTGGACCTCCTGATTATAGTGGATTCCGAACCACTTGGGGAACATGGTAAAGTCACACGATTAAATCGGAGGTGACCAGGACTCGACTTATACTGCCTGAGCGAGTTATCATGTCCCACCAGGTTCCCCTGCCAACGCTGTGCACACTACCAAGTTGCCGCAGTTTGAAACATGCTCTGCTCTAATGGAATCAACATGGTAAGGCCGTTGGCATTTCAGTATTATATGGTTTATATAACACTGACGTTAAAATAACTTTAGTTGAAGAGGTAACCTTCTCGTTATAGCCGAAATTAGAGGATATAGAAAAACTGGACTTTCATTGATGTAACAATAAATTAAAAATACAATTCATTTTTCAAAATACAACACATTAAAGTAATTATTTTATATTGCCAATCTAATAACTAGGTATCGTTCGATGACAAATAGAGCTGGATAAGGCTGTTTATCCTCGAAGGAAAAAAAAAATTGGAACTACCTCAATTTAACGCAAATTTAAATTGTATGAGATTTTATAATAGCCCAATTTGCTAATAAATAACGTTAAACATCAACAATTACCTGGCAAAGAAGCATGCCGTATGTGTTTTTAATACACAAATCACGCACAATTTAAAAAATAATTAACTAATGAATCAACCAATTCAGAAAAGATTTAAAACTAATTGTCACGCCATCCGCGGCGGAATTCGCGAAAGATTTCGGAGCGTTCGGCAAAACGTTCGCACACCTTCCCGAGCCGAACACCGAACAGTCACTGATATTTCGCGCAGCCGTTCGGTTTCAACCCCTTTCCGTCAGTACCCACCTTTGGAATTTGTCTGTTTTTTTTTTAATGAGCCTATATTTTAAGGGGACATATCTTGTTAGAGTACTTGTCTTGTTGGAAATATAGACTTTCAGCAACTGGGCAACCTGCAATCTGAGCAATTTGAATGCTACACATCCGATTGCTGCTTCGTCTAGTGGTTTCCGTGACTGTGTACAAGTTCTTGTTCTTCTAATGCTCCTTTCAACGAAGACTGGTGATCATCATGCAATTGTATCAGGATTACCATATTATATTATATATATATATATACATATATTATATTATCACCATTACTATTCTATATTATTAATTATTTATTATAATAAATTATATTACTTGTCATTACGCACTTTCATTTTCACGACGAGGAGAATTTTAAGGTATGGCCCCCTAACCCCCCCCCCCCCCCGTCGATCCATAAATTGTAAGTGAGTAAATTCATAGTAAATTCATAAGATACGGTACCTAGTAAAAAAAAAATCAACTTTTCAACATGAACACTACCTTTTAAACGTACAAAAAACTTGTGACCCCCCCCCCCAAAAAAAAAAAAAAATTGGCTGGATCCGCCTTCGGATATGTCTCAGGTGGATGGACTCGATAGAGTATGAAACCCGAACAGGTTCCTTAATAATAATAATTCCGTAATAAAATACTATTTTTTGGAGAAATTATGGTTAATTGATGCCTCAATAAATTGAATACCCCGCTTTTGTTTTGTTGTATTACATTATATTGGTCTGCCCGTTCTTGACAAAGCAGTCGTCCTATTGTCCAGGTCAGTGCTTTGGGATTGGGAAAGTCGAGGCAACCGAAATCTAACCCTAGGGGCTAGGCAAGGCAGTAGCCGATGGGGGGTTCATGGGGGTTCAACCCCCCACCCCTGAAAGCAAATGGCTTGATACTGGATAGAATCGGATTATGAGGGGGAAAATAAAAGCCACTATGTCATACCCAACGAAATTTGTAACCCCCCCCCCCCCCCCCCGAAAAAAATCCTGGCTGCGGCCTTGGGGCTAGGTCAATTAAGTAAAATGGAACTCCTGATATCTCAGCAGCTATCGCATTCTATGTACGGGTTCACCCGTGCCGGTTCTATAATACAATATACAGTATATTGCATTCAACATGCTGTGTACATAGGCGGCTATTCCACTTGTCAATATTCCGTCATTTGTGCGTCAATAATTGATACGATTTTTGTTTTACTCTATGCCATTGTCCATTTTAACTTCCGCATGTTAAAATTGATCAATGATTATAGAGTAAAATCACGCTTTGCTAACAATAACAAACTAAAATTAAACAATGGCGTTGTCTGGAGATGATAAATAATTCAAATTAATTTCTAGAGAACGAACGAATTATTTCGTAATTTAAATCATAAAATTTCTTGTAGATCATAAAATTAAAAGAAAGACGGTGGGCAAACATAGTTTACAATTTTGTTCTTGTAATAAACATATTGTATTATAATTGTTAACCTATAAGGTACCTTCTCCAGCATATTTTACATTTCATTGTTGCAACTGTCAATTAGCATAATTATTGCATCCGGAGCCGAAAAATGCCACAAGTATGGTATGGAATTTATGATTTAATATTTGTACACGTGTGTAAGTGTAAGCAAGCAAAAAACATGTCTACACTATAAGAAAGGGTGACCAAAGTTCTGAAATCAAAAGACATAGGCTATTATGTACTTATAGGTATAATATACACAATCAGAGGGGATAGTTTTCTGCTCTTTTTATTAAAAAGGAGGATTGGGTGAATCACACCATTAAAAGAAGCATCAAATAATGGGCATGACTCTTTTCACCTTTTAAAGAGTATGTACAGTAGTTTCTCATTTTCGGGTCGACCAGATGCCAAGAGATCTTCTTCTTCTTCATCATCATCATCATCATCATCATCATCATCATCATCATCATCATCATCATCATCATCATCATCATCATCATCATCATCATCATCATCATCATCATCATCATCTTCATCATCATGATCATCATCATAATCATCATCATCATCATCCCCCTTAATGGCACGTGCGCAGCGTGGGGGGGGGTGTCATCCGGACCCATTTCCTGAACTCGCCCCGGTCGGAAGCAAACGCTGGGCCTTTGTTTTCCCTCTTGCTCCGGTGAGTTGTTCTATCCATTTCTCGAGGGTTGTCCTCGGCCTGCCGATGGGTCTTCTTCCTTATGGCCTTGCTTGTAAAACTGAACTATGAGCGGGCAATATAAGTGGGTGGCCGGGTTGAGAGTTAAACCTTAAAAATTCCCATTCGAAGAGTCAAGAATATTGGATTAAAAAATGCATGAATGTGTCCCCTCGCGGTAACCGTCAGAACTGAAACAGCTCCATTGGTGCAATAGCTCTCCGTGAGAGGGCTGCCAGGTCTCTCTTCTAACTTCACAGTTAGAACTTAACAGTTTCCAATTTTCTTCATAAAGTCTTTCGTCTGTAAAATCTTAAGTTTTTGCTTAGTAAATGCGTAGAGACAGACAATTTAGCACGTACAGCTTAAAAACGTTTTCTCCGGCTGCAAACACATTCAATAGGTCCATGTCTGTAAACTGTAAACATTGCTGCTGTCAAAATACGTAAAATCCCACTATTTCGGGTCAACATTTACAATTTTTTTCGGGGGAAACCACGCGGGCTCCCCTGTTTGCAATTTTATTTTTATATTATATGTCTTAACTCAACACGGGTACTAACCTACAGAGGCGACTGAAGAGGTCAATCGGATGTAAGCATTAAATTGTTTGTATGCGATTAATCTCAATGACAAAATGCGAAGTATTGAGACCAACAGAGTTGCAAACAATGGTCGGGAAATGTACAGAACTATCGGTGGCATGCAGGGCAAAAGACAAAGACTCAGTGCCATCAGAGACGTAGATGGTAATTTACTGAACAACCCACACGAAGCTTTGGAGCAGTGGCGCTACTATTTCCAGACCCTTCTAAATGTGGAACACGAGGAGGAGGAGGAGGAGGAGGAGGGTGAACCCCCCATTTACCAGACAGCCGAAATTCAAATTAACCCACCTACCAGAGAAGAAATTGTGCTGGCCCTAGCGATGCTTAAAAATAACAAGTCACCAGGGGTAGATGGTATCCCAGCAGAGCTCTTAAAACAAGGAGGGGAGGCAATTGTTGACCGAATACACCAGCTAATCCTTCAAATCTGGCATGAAGAGAGAATACCTCAGGAGTGGAATGTTTCAGTTATAACCCCTGTTTTCAAGAAGGGCGATAGAACGCTGTGCAATAATTACCGAGGCATATCACTGTTAAACACGGGATACAAGGTTTTCTCAAACATCCTTCTGCTGAGACTGCGCCCGTACGCGGAAGAAGTCATAGGAGACTATCAGGCGGGTTTCAGAAGAAACCGATCAACTACTGACCAACTCTTCACTCTCAGACAAATTCTGGAAAAATGCTGGGAGCACAACTTGAAAGTGCACAATGTTTTCATTGACTTCTCAAAGGCCTACGACTCCATAGCTAGAGATAAAATGTGGACTATCCTAGATGAGTTTGGGGTGCCCAGAAAGCTACGAAAAATGACACAGGTGTGTGTTGAAGGCTCCCGAGCTCGAGTCAAAGCGGATGGAGGCCTCTCAGCCCCTTTCGACGTGGCAACCGGCGTTAAGCAGGGAGACGGCCTTTCTCCACTTCTTTTCAACCTGGTCTTGGAAAAATGCACGAGGAAGGCAAGAGAAATGAGAGGAGGAGTGACGGTGGGCAACAATGTAAAGATACTGGGCTACGCAGATGACCTCAACGTCATATCCCACACAAAAACGGAAGTGGATGCATTGGTGGTCTCGATTGAGGAGGAGGCAAGGAAGGTTGGCCTCAAGATAAACGTGGAGAAAACAAAGTATTTACAAGTGTCTCGCCACCCCTGTCCCCCCCCAACAAGGCCGTTTTGAGGAAGTTGAAGAGTTCCGGTATCTGGGATCGGTAATCACGAGAGACAACCGAGTAAGAGCAGACGTCATCAGCCGTATAAAAGCTGCCAATGTGGCTTACTTTCAAACGAGACCCCTTTTCAACTCCAGGCTTCTATCATGGACCACCAAAACTCGGCTCTATAAAACCCTCGTACTACCGGTTCTGCTGTATGGCGCGGAAGCTTGGACGCTAACATCCAGGGAATGCGACACACTGCGAGTGTTCGAGAACAAGATGCTCAGGCGGATTTTTGGTGGGATCATTGAGGACGGCAACTACAGAGCTAGAACCAACGCAGAAATTCACGCCCTATACAAATCAGCTAGTGTCTTGGACCGTCTCAGGGGGCAGCGACTCCAATGGATAGGTCATGTAGCGAGAATGGACCCCTCCAGAGCAGCACGCGCTGTATGGGAGGCTCACTTGACCGAACCCAGACCCCTGGGAAGGCCAAGGAAGAGGTACCAGGACCAGATGGCGGATGACGTCCAAAAAATGGGCTTGCACCCAGAAACGTGGCGGACGGTGGCTTGTGATCGAGCGGAGTGGAGAGGCATAGTACGTGCGGCCAAAAGTCCCCATGGGCTGTTAGCGCCACCCTAAGTAAGTCAAGCGATTAATCTTTTTAAAATAAAATAAAAAATAAAATAAATGTACATAAGAAATTACACAAATTAAAACAAATATATGTATTTTTCACAACCCGAATTGCCTGCATTGGAGAAATACAGAAAATTGTAAGTGTGAAGACAAGAAGTAGTTGAAGAGCATAGACACCTTGGTCTCATAGTCTACGTAAACGACTACGTTCAGGGAGTGCGGCTTTGGCACGACTAAAATATGGAGTAGGTGAAAACAATTAAATTAGCATACCACATTCTGTTGAACGGTATATTTCAGAGATAACAATAAAAAATACCCACCAAATTAGAATTAATACAAAATCGTATAATAAAAAACATGTTATCAAATAAACATAACAAAAAATACGACGAAAATTACAAATATGATAACATTTCGCCAATAATTAAAACATTCATGTACATATAAATTAATATGAGACAAAGACAAAAAAAAGAACAAATTATAATATATTATATATATTATTGTACAGCACGTAATTACACTGTAAATTGTAATGTTAAATATTGGTAAATGTATTATTGTGACGTTTTATCATGATAACTATTACGATTATTATGACGGCCTTACCATGTTGAATCCTTGAGAACAGAGCATGTTTAAAACTGCCGGCTAACCTTGGTAGTGTGCACAGCATAGGCAGGGCAGCATGGTGGGGCATGATAACGCGCTGAGACTATACCAGTCAGTCTACGTGCGTGTCGAGTTCTGGTCACCTCCGATTTAATAGTGTGACTTTACCATGCTCCCCAAATGGTTCGGAATCCACTATAAATCAGGAGGTCCACCCTGTTAGTCAACTCCCGTTCCCCCGAGGTGAAAGAGTCTGCCCTTAGGGTGCCTCAAGTTAATAAACAGACTCACTCTTCCCGCCATGTTAACAGGGTTGCTTAAAGCAGAAATGCTGAAAGAAGGCGTTGGAAACAACTTTATTATGACGTAACTTATTGTATTGGTTAATATTTACTCATTGTTCAGAGAAGACCGGGCGAGGAAAGAGAGAGAGACAAAGTGATTATTTTAGAAGTACAAGCACGCTGCCACTTCGCCACCTACTAAAAAGTAAACCATATATTCAAAACTGTAAACTAAAACAATGCTCTTAGTAATTTTAACCTCTATAAAACACATGTAAGGGTAGCCTAAAAGGTAGGCAAGGGAAAACTTTACGGTACTGAAAATATTCCGAGCCTCTGAAACTCGGCGTGTAAACTCCGCCAACTTGTAATTTAAACATAATAATTTAACAGCGTGCCTTTCGCAAATTGAATAACTACTCTTATAAATATTCCATAGCCCATTCTCTTGCCCTCAAAGGGGGTGAAAAATTGGAGATAGCTGAGAACAGGTAAAATGGGGTAAGTTGTTGCCTGTAGGCTACCCTTTTACTTCAATATGGCGACCAAATTAGCATTTTCATTCCTAAAAGAGATGCTGGTTTCGATGGTAATTGTTCTCACTGCTTATAGGTCTTAAACTTTAAGACCATAGCTATGATGAATGATATGGAATGATGTGGTTGCAGCGGTATATATAGTCGTATGAAAATGAGTTAGTGAGTTAATTAATTAAATGTGCAGTAGCTTATTAAATAATTATAAAACAATATGTAGTACACAATAATTGTAAGGCCGCACTAGTAGATCTATAACAATTATTTTCCTTGCCCTAAAACAATAATAAAAACAAATAAAAAAAACTAAAATTAGTCATACTATTGTACTATTAAGCTAAACTTACCTAGGTACATTTTAATAACATAATAACAATAGATGTAACAGTCTATTCCACTATGGTGCCCATTCCACATACGTACAACGTCAACGAAAAATTAAAAAATGACGTCAAAATGACGTAAATTGACGTGGTAGCAGAATTTTTAGTATGTCTTTAATGTCTGCTAAAACGTCATTTTTCAATTTTTCGTTGACGTTGTACGTATATGGAATACCCCCCTATTTCAAATAGGGATTCCACCTCAATACTGGACAATTTCGTGTGAAAGAGCCCTTCCGGGCTAGGAACTGTCCCTTAGAGTTTTATAATAACTTATATAGGTTAGATGGCACATTTCATTTCTCACCAAAAAATATATTTTTGAAATTCTGAGGCCACTCGCCACGTCCTAATGACCTAGCCATTGAGAAAAACGTACCATTTGGCTCCATGATTCAAAAAATGTTTTGGCGCGTTCAAATGTCCAATTACTTCTATGGCGCTCATTCCACCGACCGGCTAGGGCTATTTACAAAAACGGTGACGTGGTAGCAGACATTCAAGACCTAGGCGGGGTTTCCACCGACAGAAATGAGATTTGAATTGAGATTGAGATTGAGAATGAGAATTGCAGAAATGACAGAAATGTTAATTTTCCTCTATGCCATAGTTAAAATTGATCAATGATCATATAGTAAAATCACAAACAAACAAACTAAAATTAAAAAATGGCGTCATGGGATATGTTAAGTACAAACATTTTAATAGATTTCTATTAAAAGAAAAATTCGAATTTCCGTCAATGTCATTTGCATTCTGCAATACGAGGTCGGTGGAAAGCCACCTAAGCCTTGAATGTCTACTACCACGTCACCGTTTTTGTAAATAGCCCTAGCCGGTCGGTGGAATGGGCACCTAAATAGAACTTTATTGCCACCAGTCCAGACAACAGCAAGCAGAAGACAATGACTCTTATGTAAAATTCGTAGACGTAGACATCTAATTTATGACTTATAAATTTCACAAAAAATCCAAAATGTTTGAATCAAATAATATTGACATGAAAATAAGAAAACGAATGCTTAAAACACTGGTATGGAGTATACTGCTGTATGGCTGCGAAACTTGGTGCATACATGAAAGTGACAAAAAGAAACTAGAGGCCTTTGAGATGTGGTGCTACAGGAGAATGCTGTAAATTTCATGGCGAGACCATATCGCGAATGAGGAGGTGCTTCGTAGGCTAAACGAAAAAATAACATTAACGATAGCTATATCTACGAGGAGGGCCAGATTTATGGGGCACCTTATCAGGCATGAAAGCCTTCTAAACACCATTGTTGAAGGCTCAGTCGAGGGCACAAATCACAGAGGCAGGCCGAGAAAGGAGCACATGGAGGACGTAATGGCGGACATGGAGTGCGGGACCTACTGGGAAATGAAAAGGATCGCGGAAGACAGGGAGGAGTGGAGAAGAAGAGTCAAGTTGCTGCAAACCAATCGATAGATTTTAACCCCAGAAGAAGAAGAAATTTCATGAAATTTCTGCCGAATGGAAGTTCAGATTATCTGTTTTTGAGATGAAAAAATGTTTTAGCCGTTTTTTAAGTTTTTTTGTGGGTGAAACCTCCAAAATTGAGTTGGCCCAAAAGGGGAAGAAAATGGTTCCGAGATGTTATGAATCTTGGGAACATTTATGCTTTCATGCAAATCTACAAAGTAGTTTGCCCACAAATCGACAAGCAGACAGACATATAAACAGACTGACACACAGATATTTTGTAAACACACGTTATATGGGTTCCTGAAACCTGAAAACGTGTAAATCCACTGAAATCTCCAAATCGAAAATGTCGACTGTCACAAAGAAATTTCATTTCACTAATGAATTAAAAAAGAAAGCAATAAAACTACAAAATCTATTGCATTCAACTTTTTAAGGAACTTCTTACAGGTTTTAAGGGAATCATAAAATACAAATGCACAATAAAAAGTTAGGTAGCCATTTATGTGCTATGTTCATTACTAATTTAAATTTTGGGTATAGTACCGGTCATGTATGAGCCGATTAGCCAATGAGCCGCATGCGGCTCGTGAGCCTCACGGTGCTGACGAGCCGCATGTGGCTCGTGAGCCTGTCGGTGCTGACCCCGGCCCTAAGTGGCTTAAATCACAACCTGAAAAAGATTCAAACCTTTCCTTAAAAAAAAAAAAAAAAAATAATACTAATAAAATTGGAAGTTGTAACTCTGAGGATGGCTTAGGGCATAATTGAAACCGAGCAGGGCCGTAATAAGGGCCGTAATTGCATTAGCTTATTATACAGGGGCTTAGTTAGCCGTCAGCACATTACAGTAACATTATTTTCACTCTGCTTTGTCAGCATTTTTCACACCTTACAAAAAGGAATTTTAAATTGCTTAACTCTTGGAAAAATCGTTAGGAAAATTGCTTGCAGCGCATTAGAGGTTGCTTTGCATTTCAATTCAATTTTTTTTTCGGGATTTTTTCTTGTTTTTAAACATATATTGGAGTGCCACTATCTACTGTAATATATTTCACAAAGCCTACAGGTCGCTAGTTTTCATACGGCACTGATTACTCAAAAGAGCATGTATCTTTCTTCTTCTTCATCTTCTTCTTCTTCTTCTTTCTATTTAGTTTTTTCTTATTATTTTTTCCTCTTGCTCTGGCCAGTTGTTCACTTCTTTCGTGAAAAGTGGTCCTCAGTCTGCCAATGGGTCTTCTACCTTGTGGCCTTGCTTCCGCCAACCTCCAAGTTCTTCTCATCCATCTTTTGAATATGGCCAAACCTTTGCCGCTGCTTTTTCTAATGTTCTATGTATGTTTCTTCAACAGATACAAAAGTCCCATCAACTCAGATTTTCGTGTGTATGATTTGTATAAAATGCCTGAGTATAGCGATTGGGAAATCCGATAATCGATAATATAATGTAAATAGGCAATATACAATAGATTTGACTCGTGTCTGTAATTCGTTGAGTCGTGCTTTCGCCTGTTTCACTGCGTCAATGGTAAGCTTGTCTCAGCTTGCCTATTATCACTTGCAGCCGGTGTAGGTTGACATCAAGGACATATACCAGTTTACAAGGGCAAAAATTCAAACGGAAACAACACAAAGAACCGGTCTGAGTTTACTCGAACATGCTTTCCAATTTATCAAAATTAGTGGACAGAGGAAATGAGTAATTTCATGGTAAATAATTTTCCTATAGTTAAATTTCCGATATCTCAGGGGGGGGGGGTGTCCACCTGACGTCACTGGAGGTGAGGTAAATTCTAGATAGGTCAGACAAACACATTACCACACAGCAATACTGGCAGGGCACGCAATGCATTTGAGCGTGAATTTTCTATCATTTAAAAAAAAAAACATTTTTTTGTACAAAACCAAATACTTTTCTGTGTAAGCAACCTGTCCGGTTTCGTTACTCAATTTAACACCTGAAACATACCTGAAAGTAGAAATCATCGATAGAAAGGTTTCGCAGAAAAATTATTATTTTAGTCATTTTTCATGAAAATTTAGTTATTTTTATTTTTTTATCCCCAGAAGCAAACTATCAAGGGGCAAGCGACCCCCCGCATATTATTAAAAGAAATCATTGGAGCCGTTGTTCTGAAATAAGTTTTTTAGACGTTTTTTTTGTAGTTTTTTGAAAATAAAACCCTCCCAAATTCAGTTAGCCCCAAATTAATAAAATGATCCCGAGGTATGATTTTTGTAAACCTACATGCAAAATTTCATCAAAATTGACCGATTAGTTTTCCCGGAAATCGACGCACAGACAGACGGACAGACAGACATACAGACAGACAGAGCGACAGACAGACATTTCGTAAAACCACTATTTTGGGTTCCTGGGACTGGGACCTCAAAACGTGTAAATTCGTTGAAAACTCGGATCGAAAATTTGGACCAACACAAAGCTTTCCTTATATTACGTATAAATTGGAAAGCAATAATGTCGAAAATCCATGTGGTCGTTGGCATTGGACAAAGAACCTATAGGCCACTTTATGTTGGTCCTTCAGGAAATACAATACAATGCTACGGTACCGTACTATAGGAAATAAATATGTTCAAAGTTGGCCTGACGTGGTAACTTGTATCACCGCCATCGCTATAATAATGTGTATCCTAACAGTTATCTTACCCATAAGGAAAGGTAATGTTAGCCCAGGGCATATGACAAATCTCATTTTGAAAGTCGTAAAATCCACAGGTTGTCAGCAAACAACAAACAAAACTACCAACTTAAGTCCAATTAAGTACCTGGTAACTTTGGCTGACACACTAATCCAATCCGCCACGTCTTAATCCAACATTTTCCCAGCAAAAGTAACTGACGGCGACAACGAAACCCAATGATCAGTTTACATCTGCGGTAAGTAGCGACTTCGGTGGCAAGGTGCTAGCGTGCTTGTACTTGTGCGAGTATCTATACACCTTGCGGTTAGAGACGTGTCGTAACTCGACACAAGTACCTATTGGGTGACTTAGTGAGGCGATTGAAGAGGTTAATCGGATACATTCATTATATTATTTGTATTTGTGCTAATCTCAACACACCTTGCAATCGCGGACGTGTCTTAACTTGACACATGTATTAAGCTATTGGGTTACTTAGTGAGGCAATTGAAGAGGTTAATGGGTACATTCATTAAATTGTTTGTACCCGATTGACCTTTTCCAAAACAAACAAAAAACAGTAGAATATTGCTGTCAAAAATCTGATTTTGAAAATCCTGCCCGGCTGCAATATCTTTCAGCAAATTAATAAAGCAAAAACGTTATCGTACCATAGCCAGTGAAAATTAATCCAGTTAAAAGAATTACTTAGGCAGCTCTCATACCGTACTCCAAGAGGGTATTTATTTTCTGAACTCAGGTAAAAAGTTCATATTACAATAATTAAAATTCTTTGCGTCGCTTTATTGTGAATTCCAGTCCAAAATTGAGTAACTGCGAGATTGCTGACTTTGCGGAGTTATTCACAGTCGGCATTCCTCTATTCCAGCTATAAGAAGGGCAAAGAAAGCATTTGAGAATTTGAAGAATTATAACACTATCTCTGGACTTTGATTTTCTGTAATTTCTTGGCTTGAAAAACATTTCATTTTTAGCCAAATTTTCCAGACATTTGGATCATAAATATTAATGGGTAAAATAATGGGTAAACTGACTGTGGTTAAGTCATGCTTTTGCCTGTTGCATTGCGTCAATGGTAAGCTTGTCTCGGCTTCTCTATTATCGCTCGTAGTTGGTGTAGGTTGACATCGAGAACGTATACCAGTTTGCCAATGTCCAAAAATTCATACGAAAACAATACAAATCATGTCCGAAGTCCATAAAATGTCCTTAAAAACAACAATAACAAATAGCTAAGATATGCCTGCAATGTTGTACTTTACATGACATGCATTGAAGCTAAACTGAGCTCAAAAAAGCTCTAGACCTACAGGACATTATAATGAAATATATTCAATTATGCAAAATACGCCTTTCTAATTTGTAGAAAACAACTTTTTTTACATATCCTCAGCGGGTATTAGGATCTTAGGATCTTTCAATGCCGGGTTTGGCTATGGGGCCAGGAGGGCCCTCAAAAAAGGGGCCCCCCACAACAAGATATAAAATTGCAAAAGATTAAAAAACTAAAACAACAAACTAACGCAAATAAATAAACTTAGCGAAATATTTGGCGGGCAATTGAAACATGCCGTAGCATTAATGATTAATCTACCTACTCTATTCTATTTCATAAAATTAATGGTAGTGGAATATTCGTGCGAGGGGGCAAGACTTTTCTGCCTGAGAAAGAGCCCCAAAAGGCACTGGGATCTTAGGGTCTTAGGATTTATATATTAAAGATATTTAAGATATTACTACACAACTGCAAATAGAGAAAGGGGGTAGGTGAAAAATATGAATAGGAAAATCGTACAGTATAAAGTTACACAAGTAAGAACGCCGTTCGCAGAAGGGGTGGGCAGCTAGTAAATGGGGGTGAATTTCTCATTTCACCGGAACAGAGAGTTGGTAATTTGCAAGAAAGCAAAAGTATGGGCCCCATACATTGCTGCGAGATAAGATAGCATCGCTTTATATACAGATGTGTGGAAATCTCATTATTCTCAACGAGTTTTCGCGCTCTAATGTTGGCGCGCGGGCCTTCGCTGCTTCCACGCCGCAAAGTTACGGTTCTACTCAGGTTACTTATAGCTACACTATTTCCTACACGTTTTTCTGAACTGGTTTTCCTCATTTTGGTTCTTTTAATAGCCAAGAAAGGAAAATGGAGAGAAGAAGTAGATGAATCAGTGGCGGACCCAGCTTTTTATTTTGGGGAGGGTCATCCCTCAATTTTTATTTTTTTTATTTTTTTTATTAATCGCATACAAACAATTTAATGAATGTATCCGATTGACCTCATCAGTCGCCTCTGTAGGTTAGTACCTGTGTTGAGCTACGACACGTCTCCGATCGCAAGCACGTTACTCAGAGTAAAACTGTGTTTGATTCAAGTAACTGATTTAGTTTTTCCAAACAATTCTGGTTGGTACATACAGTACGATATAAGCCAATTAAAGAATTATTACAGTAACACTTTCCATATTTCATGTTATTTTTCAAATTAAGTTGCCATTTTGCCGCCTCTGTGTCCGCCACTGGGGTGACTGAAGTTATTGTAAAAAATAAAAATTACATAAATGAGGATGTTTTTGTTCAATTACTAAGCCAACCTAGCGGAGTTAGGCCTATAATAAAGCCCTCTCTTACACTCAACTAGGAAACCCTCAGAATCATGGCCAGAAAATGTAGGAAGTGTAGGACTCGAACCAACAACCTTTCTGATGAAAGTCAGAGTCCGTACCACTACTCTACATGTCTTGACCTTGTAGACCTTGATGGCATTGTAGGCCTTCTTCATCTTTAAATACCTCTTCTAAGGCGCCCATTCCACTTACGTACAACGTCAATGAAAATTATGAAATTGAAGGACATTTCAATTTTACTCTATGCCATTGTTAAAATTGATCAATTGACCATTGATCAATTTTAAATCACAAACAATGAAAAAAACAATCTAAAATTAAGAAATGGCGTCATGGGATATGACAAGTACAACTATTTTAATTGATTTCTCTAAAAAGAAAGCATTTCTGTATAAAAATTATAATAAGGTTTAAATAATAAGGCGACGAAGAAAACAAATACAATTTCAAGAAACAAATGCAAACGAATTTCAAAAATTTGGCGCATACGCTTCAATTAAAAATTGTCAATTTTTGGAAAAACATATGGAATGGCCCTCATCAATGAGAAATTGAAATGTCCTTCAATTTCATAATTTTCATTGACGTTGGAATGGGCGCCTATCGAAGATTGGCGATCATAATGGCCAGTGCCGGCCTTGTGGGTGCCCCTGGGCCGGAATTGTGTGGGGGCTCTTTCTCGAGCAGAAAAGTCATGCACTCTTACACGAATATTCTACTATCATAATTATTTATAAAATAGAGACACAGGATGCGAAATAGAATATAACAGAGTTAGGCGATTTATCATTAATGCCACGGCACGTTCCAATTTCCCGCCAAATATTTCGACAAGTTTATTTAGTTGCTTTAGTTTCTTGTTTTAGTTTTTTTAATCTATTACTGATTATGGCAATTAGGACCTTGGAGACTGAAAATGGATGTTACGCTCTTGTTAAACAACTGCTTAATGTTTTTCAAACAGGGTGTTCTTCTTCTACTTGGAGCCCTCAGTCCTTCTATCTTCCCTTCCATTATTACATGAATAACGTGATAATTTTCGTTTCTCAGTGTGTTAGTTTCCATTTCGTAACCGTCAGGAGAAGGCCTTTGACAAAGTCCAATGGTTGTTGTTGATGTTGTTTCTAACGCCTGCTTTCAGCATTCTTGCTTTAAGCAACCCTGTCAGCCTGGCGGGGGGAGTGAGTCTGTTTGTTAACTTGAGGCACCCTAAGGGCAGACTCTTTCACCTCGGGGAAAGGGGAGTTGACTGACAGGGTGAACCTCCTGATTATAGTGGATTCCGAACCACTTGGGAAACATGGTAAAGTCACACGATTAAATCGGAGGTGACCAGGACTCGACTTATACTGCCAAAGCGCGTTATCATGTCCCACCAGGTTCCCCTGCCAACGCTGTGCACACTACCAAGTTGCCGCAGTTTGAAACATGCTCTGCTCTAATGGAATCAACATGGTAAGGCCGTTGGCAAAGTCCAATGGAAAAAGCTCTTCGAAATACTAAAAAAGTCTGGAGTCAAGCACAAGGACAGGAAAATCATATGGGCGCTATACAAGAATGAAGCGGTAGTCATAAGGTCTGGGACAGAAATTGGAGAGGCCAGAATACGTCAGGGGGTAAGACAGGGATGTTCGCTATCTCCGGCACTATTTAATATATACATACAAATGGCCTTAAACGAGATGAGAGAATCGCTGCTTGACGTAAGAGGTGTGAGAGGGCAAGGGGTAAAAATTGACATGATACGTTTCGCTAACGACATTGCACTTATCGCTGACGACGAAGAGGAACTACAGCGTGCCTTAGAAACAATGCAGGACATATTGACAAGAGAATATAATATTACCATAAATAAAAGCAAAACCAAAGTCATGGTTGTGAAGAATAAGAATGACATTAGCCAAGCATATGCATCCCTTGACAGAGTAGTTCTCAGCAGTGTCAAGCAATTTAAGTACCTGGGCAGCACAATAACAGAAAACAACAGCTCAGCGATTGAAATAAACAGCCGTATCCAACAAGCCAAGGTGGCATTCAATAAAAAATCCAAGATTCTGGAATCCTATAACATAAAACTAACCATCAGGAAGCAACTTCTAAAAACATGTGTGTGGAGTGATTTATTGTACGGCTGTGAAACCTGGACTATAGCAGATAAGGAACTAAAGAAACTCGAAAATTTCGAAATGTGGTGTTACAGAAGGATGCTACGGATCAGCTGGAGGGACCATGTGACAAATGAAAGAGTGCTAGACGCTATCGGGGAAGAAAGACAGTTAGTGGCCCAGATACGAATCAGGAGAGCGAAATGGATGGGGCAATTGCTAAGGCACGAAAATCTGGTACACACTATTATCGAGGGCACAGTAGAGGGAAATAACCGAAGCGGAAGGCCGAAGAAGGAATTCATGGATCAAGTAAAAGAAGACGCAGGAGCAATATCATATCAAGAACTGAAGAAGAAGATCGAGGACCGAGTAAACTGGAGGACGATATGCAGGGAGTTGCTGCCAACCAATCGCTAAGATTGTAACCTTAAGAAGAACCGTCAGCAGCAACAGGAACAATTGTTTACACACGTAAGCTTAAATTTCACAGTTGCATAGAAGAAATTGGGTGGAATATTGTGGTCTTAGCCCCCTTAGTTCTTAATTGACTATAGAGCCAGCAAAATTATAAATTAAGAAGGACCTCCGGTCTAATACCTACCTATTGACAGGGCCGTAGCAAGAAATGTTTTTCGGAGAGGGGGGAGTCAGTTTGACGTCACCGGACGTTTGTTAACCGCAATATGTTTTAAACTACAATACATTCCGTCTAGTGTACGATGCAAATATATATTATTAATAGAGGGGGGGGGGGGATTTGAACCCCTCTGGCTACAGCCTTGCCTTTTGATGCCAGTACTGGTGACGTCACCACGCACCTCGAGCCCTTCATGATAAACAACAACGCCGAAATAAAACATTTCTCCCCTCCATTTATTTTATAAAATTAAACGAATTTACCAACTATTCCGACACCAACTTTTCATCTTGATTAATGTCCGCACGCTCTTAAACCAGTAAACCACCCCCCCCCCCGTCTAACCCCTAGTATACGGCCCAAGTCAACCCTCAATATTCATGAATGCCAAAATTTAGGACTTATAACGAATAGGTTGTCAGAGAGGGAGTTGATAATAAGCTGTCATTACTGGAGACCCATGCATTACAGAGTTTGCAAGTTTTCGGAGGATAGGGTGGGGGTGGGTGCAGCAGGGGGCTACGATGACAGGCGACTTGGTGTGGCGCCACCCCTAATCTTACAGGAGAGCGGTCCTTAGGGAGCCTTGAAAAGAGCTGGCTCAGGGGGTAAGCACGTAGAGATGAGGCTGGACTGATCGGACGTGCTTCTCTAACTTTTGGCACTCTCAATTAATACTATAGGCAGTAATTATCTATGTCCGGAATAATACAGTTTGAAATTGGACAATAGCTGTCTGTTTTAAGAACATCTCCCCCTGATAAGATTCCAGGGCACATCCAAGTAAATGTTTCTCTAGTGACTTTGTGGATAAATGAATAAAATAAATCTTGACTTTTTGTTTTTCCATTACTAAGCTAACCTAGTGGAGTTAGGGCTGTAAAACCCTCTTTTACACTCAACCAGGTTGACCCGGACCGCCTGCTTTACATGTGGCAGTGGTACATTACTAAATTACTAATAAAAAGAACCGGTGCGAGCAAGTTATTTATTTACCAATTAGTATAGATTCCGAAATGGGTAATATGAGTAGTTGCATGGTAAACTGTTGTCCTAGGGTTAAATTTCAGTTCCCTCAACTTTCCCTATCCAAAATCACGGAATTGAGCGATGAGTCGACTGCATAGTCGGGAATGGGCATGCCAATATATTGCAACTCAGTAATAATGGCAGGGTATGCAATGTATTGGACCATGATTATCAATAATTTCTTCAAAAAATAATTTTTTATTCCAAACCGAAACTTTGCTGGGAAACTAATCTATTCGGTTTTGTTACTCTATTGAATACTTAGAACACACCTAAAGTAAGAAAGCATAGATGGAAAGGTTCCGCAGAAGAGTTATTTTTTAGTCATTTTTTTGCCCCCATAAACGATTAGGGGGCAAGTGACCTATTGTGTATTGTTTACATTATTAACGAGTACAATACAATTAAATTCAAAGAAAATCGTTGCAGCCGTTTATGAGAAAAAAAATGTGGCCGTTTTTTCTTGGAGTTTTTTTAGAGTAAATATGGTAAGTTAGTATTAAATTCCATTTCAGAACACTTGTAATTCTTACGTGGCAGTGCAATTTTTTGGCAAGACATTGCCTTCCGAAAATGGTGAACGCATGGCCAGAGTCACCCTTTTCAGTAAATGTCACCCTCTTCTTTTAAAATTTTCAATTCCTCGATGAGAAATAGGCTGCAAGCAAGCTCAAACCTACACTTGGA
Organism: Psococerastis gibbosa; assembly: GCA_963971405.1. Classification (NCBI taxonomy): domain Eukaryota; kingdom Metazoa; phylum Arthropoda; class Insecta; order Psocodea; family Psocidae; genus Psococerastis; species Psococerastis gibbosa. The sequence continues at coordinate 47,943,807 of OZ020484.1, forward strand.
CTTCAAAAGATAAAAGCTCGATGCTCAGCACTGCTGAGTTTTTCCGTCCCTTTATCAAAGTCTTTAAACAATTATTGACTTGGAAGAATTATTTTGACAGGGAGAAAGATTTTAATTAAAAAAATTTATCCCGGTTTCCGCTCCAATTTTACTACATCTCCAAAAATCATTTTCGGCCCTTTATAAAGCATCCTCCATTTTCTCGTTCTCGCTTTTTTTTTAAATGTACTATTTGCCCGGTGTAAAAGGAGTCGATATGATCAGATTATCTTCTTCTTTAATGCACCTTCTATTGGCGATCATCATGGCAATCGAGACCTTGGAGACTGCTGCTCTGGAAAGGGAAGTCGTTCTCTTGCTAAACCACTGCTAAACCACTACCTCAGGTTTTTCAACAAGAATGTTCTTCCTCTGCCGGGAGCCCTCTGTCCTTCTATCTTCCCTTGGATTAGATTATTACATGCAGAAGGCGATACTTTTCGATTCTCATGAAAGACCTAACTTAGTTAGTTTCTGTATCTTAACAGTCAAGAGAAATTGGGCAGTGACCTCATAATGTAATGTTTCTCTACTCATGCGTCACACAGAAAAAAATTTTACAATCCATCTTTTCAATTGCCTGCATAAAGAAGTTAAACTTCATTAATTCATAAATTGATTTTCCAAAAAAACAGAAAACAAATTAAAACTCGCAATATTTACGATATTTGTCAGTTAAAACGATAGTCCTGAATTTTACGGCTAAAAGTCCTATTAGCCGGCAGATTGTTATTATTTTTCAATCCGGGCGAGCGGGAGTTTAAGCGCCATTAATATTCAGAGGCGGTCTTTATCGAAATTACGTGGGATTCAGGTGTTGCCGCATGAATTAACTTTTTCATCCAATGCGTTCCTGATAAGCTTCCGGGCGAATAATAACATGGGAAAATGTTGCAAAAACAGCCCCTCCTGATTATTTGACAAAATCCCCTGCGCTAAAATTTGAAAGTTTTTCTTTTTTTCGCATCTCATTTAGGCTTACGTCGGTTGCTGCGCTAGAAACGGTTGGGTTCGAGTATCAAAGCTTTAAGTTTTTGATCGGTTGCCATGGAAAAATGTTGCCAAAACAGCGACTCCTGATTATTTGACAAAATCCCCTGCGCTAAAATTGAAAGTTTTTCGTTTTTTCGCATCTCATTTAGGCTTACGTCGGTCGCTGCGCTAGAAACGGTTGGGTTCGAGTATCAAAGCTCTAAGTTTTTGATCGGTTGCCATGGAAAACTGTTGCCAAAACAGCGACTCCTGATTATTTGACAAAATCCCCTGCTCTAAAATTTGAAAGTTTTTCTTTTTTTCGCATCGCATTTAGGCTTACGTCGGTCGCTACGCTAGAAACGGTTGGGTTCGAGTATCAAAGCTTTAAGTTTTTGATCGGTTGCCATGGGAAAATGTTACAAAAACAGGCCCTCTTGATTATTGACAAAATTTGTAAGTTTTTCTTTTTTTCGTAGGCCTACTATGTCTTCACCCACCAGTGTGTATTGCGTCTATCTCGGAGTTGTTTTTCATACGCCACTGTCCGATGTCTTCATATACGAATCGAAATAATTCTATTCTAGACCTACAGTGCTTTGCAAATAAAAAGCCGCATTAATGAACAAATTCAGACGTCACTATCGGATTTCGAACTGGGGTCCATAGATTCTAATTAGTAATAAATTCTTCCTTTCCAATACTGGCAAGCCACTCCCCCACATTGCACATTGGCAGAATACACTGATATTCCCCCCACTTTCCACAAATTCAAATAGTGGACCCGCTATATCCGCCAGACCTGTCTAACGGACAGACCGCTTAACGGACTTTATTCAAACGGGGCCCTCGACAGTAAAAAACATGTGCATTGAATGAATGAAACATCATTAAAATTTTTAGCGATTCAAACTTTGAAAAAAGTTGCCATCAATTTGTTTTCCAATCGCTTTCATATTCAGATAAACCCAATGTAAAAACTATGCCAATATTTATTCGGCCTTCTGCAGCACTTTGTCGAATGGTTTTTTCTTGTAAAAATGTAAAAGTTTTCTTATTTCTATTCTACTTCGTTGTCTTGTTCTATATTGAGTCCTTCATTCTTGTTGAACATAGATTTTATTTCACTTAAACGTTCGTAAACATCATCGTTGTTGCTTTTTGGCCAATTAGAAATATATAGTAGTTGTTGTCAGTACCGTCTATTCGGGCTACAGCCTACAGCATTCAAATATAATATTTGATAGATATTTCAAGAAACTTCAAATGATAATTTATTCTTTTCATTTAGCCTATGTATGTGTGCAACACATTCTATGAATTTGACATCTATGTCACTGTCTTAGTGAGTGTCTTCTGCTTGTTATTGTTATATAGGGCTGGTGACAGTAAAGTTCAATATAGAAGAGATGGGACATTCGAGCACGGTAATAAGATTTGTTTAATCCTAAGGCCACCTCGGCTACTACATCTTTTCAAGACAGGTGTACCAGAAATTACAAAATATACTTTATGGTCTGAAGGAAATGTCCTATCTCTTCCATATGAAACTACAGTGCTGACTATTGTTCCTTACTGCGACATTTCCATTTCCAGCATGTTCACATATGATGAATGATTTGAATGAATAATTTATTTATTTAGGGCCTATTTCCAATCTTTTCAAAACAATGTAGCGAAAAAAGATACCATTTTGCCCTGCCTTGCCCCTTGCTTGTATTGAAGAATATTTTCTCTGTACGGTACTCCATTTTCAAATAACTACTCGTTTGTGATTCTCAAGAATAAGCCTTTGTGTTCTTATTAAAACCCTGTAGTTAATTTTTTTTATATTATTATTATTATTTATTATTTATATTATATATTTTTATATTATTTTTATATTTTTATAATTCACCCAATTAGAGTCACTGCCCTCTAAGCTACCTAATAATTACTCCATAAACCGCCCTTACTGAACCTGGTTTTGATGTCGACATTGCCAGACTTCATCTCCCAGGTATAAAATATAATTAAAGGTGTAACGCGATTCTGCAAATTGCAATTTAGAAGGTTAGTTACCAGAGCATGAGAGTATTAGTGCGGATTATGCGCACGGCATCGTAGCGAATTTTTACACTATTTCCCCGTAACGTATAATTAAATGAAGTCATTACCCCCGCGAATCTTGTTTTAACTAAGAATATTAACCTCGTTTCCTATGGGCAAAGGCGTTTCTTTAAGGTATTTTTTTTTTAACTCTTGCCACAGCTTCTTTCCCCCTACTCCTCTTATTTTCATAGAAATAAACAGTGGTTTTTGTTCAATGGTGGATTAAGGCCCCCCCCCCCTAAATTATTTTGACTATGACGATTAGTATTAACTTATTCTTTGGGTTTAAAATACAAACAAAACAATTTTATCATGAGAACAGACGTCCACAAATTACCAAATCTATTAGGCTATGTTTTGTAAGAGCGTAGCGCATAACCTCGAATTAACAAGACAGACGACCTAAAAAATGCGCTAACAACTTTTCTCCCTAATTTCGATCAGGTCATATTACTAGGTGATTTAAATATTAATCTCCTAACTGGCGGAGCCGAGCAGGACCGTCTCAGGGCAATCGTATCTGAGTTAAATCTCAAACTTGTCACATTCAATGCCACCCATCACACATCTGAGACAATAAACACGTGGATAGACCACATTATTGTCTCAGAAGCTCCCAACGTACTCAACCATGGTCAATTTTCAGTTAGTGATATTTCAAAGCACGATTTAATTTATGTCTCCCCCTCCGAAATTTATGACTTATCGCAACTTTAAACTGATTAACCTTGAAAATCTGAAAATTGACTCAGAATCAATTGATTGGGCGCCTATATATAATCAAAACACATCACTAGACAACAAAGTTAACTATTTTAGCAGTAAAGTAACCCAGTTATATGATTCTCATTCCCCAGTAATAACAAGAAGATGCACCAAACCTGCGTGTCCATGGCTCACTCGGGTTATTCGTGAACTCATGAAAAAACGCGACGGGGCTCAAAGGGCTTTAAAGAATGTCCCAACATTGGAGAACGGCAGAAGGTACAGGCTTTTAAGAAATAGGGTGAAGACGATAATACGAGATGAAAAACGAAAGCATTTTGCATCTCTAGCAAACACTCTTAATACCAAACAGACCTGGAACAAACTTAGAGGGCTTGGGCTCGGTAAGGCCAACCAAAATGAAAGCAGCACTGCCAACTTCACCCCAGAGGAACTAAATGTCAATTTTTGTTCTCTACCTACTCCTGACCCTGGCGCTGTCTCCTCTTCAGTCCGCCAAATTCTGACTCGACCTCCCCCCCTCTACCAACCTTTTACATTTAAGCAGGTAACCACTGCAGAAGTCGAAAAGGCTATAAGCCGCATAAAATCAAACGCTGTAGGGGGTGATGAGATCTCTATTAAAATGCTCCGAATGATTCTCCCCTCCATTATTACCCCTTTTACATTTATTATAAACTACTCATTTAAATCCAGCACCTTCCCCTCCCAGTGGAAAATGGCCCATGTTCGCCCCATACCAAAAAAGAAACAACCTCTATCTGCATCAGACTTTCGTCCTATTTCAATTTTACCTGCCTCCTCGAAGGTCATAGAATATATAGCTCACGATCAGATCTCCTCGTTTATGCTCCAAAACAATCTCTTTGATAGGCACCAATCTGGCTTCCGTCCTCTGCATAGCACCACCACAGCCTTACTTCAAGTGACTGAGGACATTAGACGGGCCACTGACTCTCGCCAGCTAACCCTATTAACCCTACTAGATTTCAGCTTGGCGTTCAATTCAGTCAACTTTGAAATACTTCTAGCCAAATTGCAAGCCATTGGTTTCTCTAACTCAGCAACAAACTGGACAGAGCAATACCTAAAAGGTAGACGGCAGCCTGTCTCTATGGAGGACAGCAACAAACAGACAGTTTTTTCATCTTGGAGGGACCTAACATGCGGTGTACCCCAAGGAGGGGTGTGTGCCCCCCTCTACTTCTCCATTGCAGCACTAGACCTTCCCACTGTCCTTGAATATTGCCAACACCACGGATATGCGGATGATTTCCAAATATATTTACATTTACCGGCCTTCGATCTCCATGAGAATTTTAATAAAGTAAATGCCGATCTTAATAGAGTGTCCTCATGGGCTAAAAACCATTTTCTTCTGCTAAACCCAATCAAAACCCAATGCATTCTCCTTGGACCACGAAGAACCCTATCCTCCCTTGATTATTCCTCCCTCCCCCCAGTGTTAGTACTAGGCACTAAAATCTCCCTAACCACAAGAGTGAAAAATCTTGGGATTACCATTACTGATGATTTATCATGGGACGCCCAGGTGACCAACACCTCGCGAAAAACTATGGGCTCACTACACGCTCTTAGGAGCCAGAAAAATTTTCTGCCCCCTAATCTGAAGAAACGGCTCGTTCAAGCCCTTATATTTCCTCTCCTAGACTACTGTGACATAGTCTACAACGATATGACCGCAGCACAAGCAACTCACCTCCAGAGGTTGCAGAATAACTGCGTTAGGTTCGTACTGAATGTCAAGTCGTACAGAGACCACATATCTCCACTCCTGAACTCTCTGGCTTGGCTGAATCTCCAACGTCGGCGTCAACTTCACCAGGCATGCCTGGTCTTCAAAGTGCTGCATACCCAATTCCCATCCTACCTCTTCTCGTCCCTTACACCACTTTCCTCGCGAGCCTATAATACTCGTGGGGACGACAGTACAGTAGATGGTAGCGAATGTGAATTAGTATGTCTGTTATCTTGAATGAAAGGTATGACTGATATTCTGTATGAATGTAGTTTATAAAAATATATTTCAATGAAACTATATCGTTGTTATGTACAGTTAGGTGTAAGAGAGGGCCATAGGCCCTAATCTCGCTGTATCTATACATATTTTTTTTAAATAAAGACTTTATTATTATTATTAACATGGTTGGAACACCAAGAATGTCAGAGGACCGCTAACCGAAAAAAATGCCGTATTGATCGCCAATCTTCGGTGGAAGATGCATTCAAAGAAGAAGAAGAAGATATGTTTTTATGTGAATTTACGGGTATTCTCAATCCGCCATTAGCGCTGTAAAGCTTGAAAAAAAAATTATAGTTACAAATTCCAGGCTAGAGTGAACATTATGAGGTTCATCATTGAATGTTTACATTTTAATGTTTGCAAATGGAAGTGATATGAAAAGTATAACAAGTGTTAAAATGTTGCAGCAATCTGTTAAAAAGGATAAATGCTACGTTGAAAAATGGCACGCAAAAATTTAAATACTTTCTTTTTTAAATTAACTCAGCAAGTTATTAAAAATTTGGCTCACTTAAGTTGTACAAGACTATTTCGTGCATCATGTAATCGGTGAGTTGTACCTTTCAGATTTGTAGTTTTTCCAAAAATTCTAGATTACACGGAATTTTACTGGTTTTTATTAAAGAACTAAGGTAATAATTTAATATTTCCTGTTAAGCTGGCCATTCACGAGGGCTCCAAACGGACCCGTGCCAAGCCAAATGGCGCGTCCTGTTCCATTTGGCGTCAGCGCCATTTGGAGGGGTCATCACGGCTACGCTGAACCAAATCTTTCAAATTGTACAGTGTAAAAGTACCTCTTCCATATCGTCACACTGAACAAATGTACAATATGAAAGATTTGGTTCAGCGTAGCCGTGATGACCCCTCTAAATGGCGCTAACGCCAAATGGAACAGGACGCGCCATTTGGCTTGGCGCGAATCCGTTTGGAGCCCTCGTGAATGGCCAGCTTTACAAGTATATTATGCATGAAGTAATCTTCTACAACGCCGTACATGAGCCAAATCTTTAATAACATGCTTTGTTAATTAATTAAAAAATAAGAAGTCAATAAAAACGACAAATTTTGAGGGTCCTTATTTTCTACGAAGCATATCCTCTTAAAAACTTTTTCTAGAAACAAGTTGTTTCGCATTCCTACAGAAATATGAAAAATAGACTCCACAACATGAAATGTCATTACTAACTAACTTACTCTGAACAGTGTTTCTTCAATCAATGATTGGCGATCATCATGGCAATTCGAAACCTTGAAGACTGCTGCTCTGGAAAGGAAAGCTGGGCTCTTGGCATACCGTTGCCACAGGTTTTTCAACCAGGATGTTTTTCTTCTTCCGGGAGCCCTCTGGCTTTCTATCTTCCCTATAAAACAAATAACAAATAAGTAAGGACTTTTTATTGTTTCTATTACTAAGCCAACCTAGCGGAGTTAGGACTGTGAAGCCCTCTCTAACACTCAACTAGGTAGGCCCGGGGCCGCTTTACATGCCCTCCGAAGCATGACGAGAAAATTTAGCCAGTGTGGGACTCGAAACAACAACCTTTCGGGTGAAAGTCAGAGTCCGTACCATTATGCTACATGTCCCGACATATTCCCTATGATGATTATATGCAGATGGCGATACTTTTCGCATCATCTAGGCTTCTGTGTCCATTCGCCTCTGGACCGCGGCATCAGGGAGACGATCTCTCCAGGATATATATATATATATACATATATATATATAAACAAATAATATATTTTTTTCAAGGCTGTACTTTTTACCGCTAAGATGGAGTGGGAATATCCGTATATAAAGAGCCCTAATACCTGAAATGATTGTTCTGTTGGAGAAGAAAAATATATACATAGTTATTGTTTGATGTTTCATGTGAAATTTGATTTTTTTCAAAAACCGGTTGATGAGTTTTTCGATGTAGCCGTAAAAGCCCTTTAAACAATAAATGAAATAAACTCGTACTGCATGCAAGTAGTAATAACCAACAACAGCTCACTCGAGCCTCCAATTAAAACTTGGCTAATTTTCCATGATGAATTCCAAAAATTTAACAGTCGAGCGCTTCCGCTATTAGCGCCATATTGAAAATGCTGCCCCGAAAATAGTGATGAACAATAAATATGGCGCGGGGCCGGTGAAAGCTCTTACTTAGTCACAGTTCAAAATTCCGCACCGGCTCTATCTCTCTCTCTCTCTGAATGGGCCCCGTAATTGTTTTTAAATCTCCATGCTTTAACGAACTTTAGGCTGCTGGAGAACTTTTTGATGCGCAACTGTGCTACACATGGGCGTAGCCAGAGAGGTGCCCCCCCCCTAAATATTTGACGAGTTAACCAACGTTAGAATTGGGGTTTTTTTGATGAATTTACACACTATAAAAATGTGCGGGGAATTCAAACTATTGTATATACTGGATACATGAAGTCTGATTTTAATGTTTATACCAATTCAATAAAGATTTAAATAAACCCGCGAAAATCCAATGAATTTAATCGAACTTTATCACCTGCCCCCCTGGATCTGTTGTGCTGACAATAATTTTCTCCTCAATTTTATTGTATAATAAAGATTCACGCTTGACGGCTAGGTCTGGAGATAATGCATGTGTGTACCAGCGTACCTGTGGCCTGCTGTCATCAATTGTGCGTCATTTTCAGCCATTCAGAGCGCTAGTGACATGACTTTTAGACTAGTGATGAGTAGGCTCCCTGAAGTTATGAAAGACTTGTGGAGGCAACTAAGAGGGCAATCCCCAGGCAATTCTCAGACGAAACGACTTAAGACTATTGAGAAGAAGAACAGACAGACAGACCGACCGACAGAAAGACAGACAGGCAGACATTTCGTAAAAACCATTTTTTTGGGTTCCTGGGACCTCAAAACGTGTATACCCACTGAAATCCCGTAACCAAAAATTTTGACCATCACAACGCTTTCCTACTACCTAATCGTACTACGCATAAACAGGAAGGCAAAGACAATCAAAAAACAAACAATTCCAATACACTGAACGATTCAAAATCTATCCAAAAACACGTCGTTGTTTCTAAAGAGTTAGGCTTTGCGATACCACTTAATCATGGGATCGAAAAAGTTGGGGGAAAGCGCAACTTTGAAAAACGAGTTTAGAAGGCACTGCGTGTCGCTACAGCAAAAAGGAAACCCTATCTCTTAATCAGCTCTAGAAACTAGATCTGTTTTTGACATTCGAGGGCAAATATTGCCGTGGCCTTTGTTTTATCTCGGCTGTTTTCTTGAAGTTTTTAAGATATCTCCACAGCGTTTTGTATTGGAAAATCGTCATTATCCAAATTGTTTCTTTGATCGTATTGAGTCCCCAGAGAAGTTAGATAGCTCAAGAGGTCAAATATATATATACTGTATTTTTTTTCAAGTTTGCTCTGGTAATGGCAGTCTGGATTATTGTCATTCTTTAATTTTCAACTTTCATTGAAATGAAGATGAAGGCAATGCCCATCTTAGTAACAAAGTAAAAAATCTACGTAAATCGGCCATCGGTAAGTTATTATTATTATTTTTTAATTATAATTTTTTATTCATGAATCTTGTTTTTTTTCAAATTGGAAGCTGGTTTGTAGTATAAATATACATAAAAAGATCCATATTGGCATGATGTTGGCCAATGGCTCCAGCAGGGACGCCGACTTGGGGGGAGGGGGCACGGTCCATCTTGCCCCCGCAGACTAGTTTGCTGCCCCCCCCCCCCCAGAAGCAAAGAACACTTAGTGCAGCTCATTTGTTTGTCTCCCATAATATTCAAACATTAAGATAAAAATAAATCACATAATTTGGCTTTTGCACCGCACCAACTATTAGAAACTTTTCCGCGCTAATTTTGTTCGTATAGCCAACTTTTGAATGATTTTTGATATAAAGGCTTTAGTAAATAATTTTATAGAAAGAGCGAGTGCACGTCAGTCAATTCTTTCTGCATTATAGTTGTTTTAAGTAACCATTTACCAATGCATTTTCCTAATACTTTCCAGAGTACCGAATTCATGCCCCCCCCCCCAGAATTTTTAAAACTCGGCGTCCCTGGGCTCCAGTACACCTCTGGATGGCTGACCTACTTTGGACCTGGTGAGTTGAACCTGCTGACAATTAGAGTCTAGTAGGTAGCATTGCATAGCGACAGTCAGGGCCTAAGAGACGAAACCAGGCCCAGAGACAGCAGGCGCGGATCTACGGGGGGGCTATTGGGGCTATAGCCCCCCCCCCATTAGGATCCTCAAAATGCGTAAAACCCACTATTTCAGTCCTATTTTTCACACATTTTCTCCCGGGGGAGACCCACGCCCCCCCCCCCTGTGCTCCACTGTATTAATTACCTATAATATAGAACCTTTATTGCTCTGAAAATGTGTAAAATCCCAATATTTCAGCCCTATTTAAAAAAAAAATCGAAATTTAATTTTAGCCCCCTCCTTGGTTTCATTCTAGATCCGCGCCTGCCCGGAGGGACCGATTTTTGAGCGCGGCTTGCATTACAGGATTGCAGAAACCTACTATATTTTCTCGGTGTTTTTTTTTTTCAAAAAATTTCCCACATGAAAACCCCTTTTTTGCATCAATATCTAGAGAACTGTAATAGATTATAAGAAGGGAATAATTACTCGTAGCCTATTGATGTCCGGCGAAGTCCAGCAGGTGAAGTCCAGGTGCACCCGGATGGTCTACGAAGGAGACGGCTGAAGGCGTAGCAAGGATGTAGCAATAATATGAGTAAAGCAATAATAATGGAAAGTATAGTATATAAATGTGGGAAAGCGTGTGTGCGAGAACTGAACTGACTTGCGTTGAAGCAGGAAAAGTAAAGTAAAGCCTGTTGAGTCTTGAGTAATATCAATTAATGTAACTTTGGTCAAAAAAGTTTACTTCCGTCAAAATTCGTAAAATCACACTATCTTTCGCACATATTTTCAGAATTATTCCACCGGGATTGAACCCCCTGCTTAACCTGTTCCTGGCAAAAATAATTATCAAATTTGGTGAACGCAGTTTGGCCCCCCTCCGAATACGAACGGCCTTGCTGAATGCTAAGATTGCTGAGGCAGCTAATCTCATGGCAGTGACGACGTCTTCTTCTTCCGAACACTGTACTAGTGCATTTATTAAATTAATTAACGGGCGAAACTGTTATAGTTGCACCCATTTCCCGCCAGTTCCTACCATAATCAATATCTCATCCTACTTTAACACTAAAACCCCCTTGAAAACTTCAAAGTGGACCGTAAAACTTTTAAACTAAATTTGGCTAAAGAAAACATGGTTTGAAATATGGTTGAAACTTGCCTTCCAAGAAAAAGATGTTAATGTGTGTAAAAATGTAACTCGCTGGCGTACAAGTAATTTGGGGAGGTTTTGATATTTATGAGGCACCCCCTTCCAACTTCTCGATATCCCCAAGCAATTTTCCTCCGCAGATTTTTCAAGTTTCTCGCTGTGTAAATTTTTTTTTCTCCCCGTCCTGAGAATTACCCTCAATTATAGCGCTCGAATTCTGCGCGCTACATTCCTTCTCGGTCTTTTTCTTTGTTCCGGAGTTATTGTAAGGGTGTGCGGGGTGTGGTTGGAAAGGGTAAGGGGGGTTCGGGAAATAAATTACAAGAGGTTATTTTGGAGTTAAATGTACTGGTGAGGGAAAAGGTTAAAATAATGATAGTGGTGCTATAAAAAGCTCATTTTTTATGTACTGTAGTTTTTTCATGAAGACACTAATATCAATAAAATAATTTAATTTTAATTAATTTTATTGTTAAGCAAATAATTCTTGTGGAAGTAAAAGTTATATAGTTAGGAACATTTATTTGATAAGTGCTGGCGTCATGGCGAATGGTATATGGTCGTATAGCAACTCAAAACTCTCTTTCTTTTTTAAAATAATACTTTTTACAATTAATTTACCTTATAATTTATTATATAATATCTTTATCTTATAATTTTTATATAATATAATTATAATGATTGTTTAATTAATTTAATTAATTATTGAAGTTATATTATAATTGCAAGGCCGTAGGCAAGGGGGGGGGGCTTATTGGGCTGCAGCCCCCCCCCCCCCCGAAATGAAAACTTTTGAAAAACATTTCCGCCGGGGGAGACCCTCGGGCCCCCCTGTTTGCAGATATATGAATATGCATGCCTTTGTAAGCTTTGCTGCTGTAAAACCCCACTGTTTTGCACTTATACGTGGATTTTTTTCCCCGGGGAGGCCCCCCTCTGGTTTAAATGCAATATTATTTCTATGAGTAAGTATTCCGTTGTAACCTTTGTAAAATCTATCTTTTGCTGCTGTTAAAATGCGTAAAACCCCACTATTTTGCACTAATATTTTCAAATTTCCCCCGGGGGAGACCCCCGAACCCCCCATTTGGGTTGAAATGCAATATTATTTCTATTCAATCTAAACCGTCGTAATGGTAACATTAGGATTTAGTCCGAATTTCCGCAAAATATTGTGTGCCAGTGTTCGCACCAAAACTAAGTCCGCCTAGAAATTGACGTTTGGTGTGCCTATGCTATCATATATACTCAGTAACACTATAACCTCAAAAGAATACACTAGATACAATTGGATTCAAGAAATTTTTTTTTACACTGGATAGGATCACAGTTGCCGCAGCCACCCCCGAAAAAAAATCCTGGCTACGGGCTTGTATAATTGATTATTTAACTTATAATATACCTTACCTTACCTATGTACTATATATTGTATATTGCATTAAAAAATAAAACCAGTAACAAACGGGAAAGAAAAATAGTTATGGCATGTATTTGTTTGGGCCCAGGGCCTCATTGGATGTTGCATTCGGAGGTACCTGCGCCGATATCCTCATTGTAGCGTACTTTTTTCAATATATTTCCCCCACTTGGTGGAGTAACCAGTGAGGACAAAATAAATAATAAATATATAATATAGGCAGTTCATTAAAACTCTTCATTCATGCGGAAGTAAAATGTATATCGCTTAGAACATCTGGTAAGTTTTGGCTGGCAAAATACTATAAACAGGGCAGCAGTGGTATTAGATTAATACCTACGTACGTTAATACTGAATGAATTGTAAGTAATTACTAAGTATTCTTTGACTGTAGGACGAAGGTTTCAGTGCTGATACAGGCAGTTCAAAAAAGCTTCTCATTCTTGCAGAAGAGAAATGTATATAGCTGGGATTAACTGTTAAGTATTAGCTGGCGAAATAATAAACAAGGACAGCAGTGGCAATAGGTTATGAACAGACGTCTTATACGTTTAAACTGAATGTATAGTAAGTTGGTAGATACTCATTGGCTGACATTGACATTGGACTTTGGACTGCTGATACAGGCAGTTCAATAAAGCATCTCATTCTTGCAGAAGAGAAATGTATATCGCTGGGAATAACTGTTAAGTATAAGCTGGCGAAATAATATACAAGAACAGCAGTGGCAATAGCTTATGAACAGACGTCTTATACGTTTAAACTGAATGTATAGTAAGTAGGTAGATACTCATTGACTGACATTGACATTGGACTTTGGACTGCTGATACAGGCAGTTCAATAAAGCATCTCACTCTTGCAGAAGAGAAATGTATATCGCTGGGAATAACTGTTAAGTATAAGCTGGCGAAATAATATACAAGAACAGCAGTGGCAATAGCTTATGAACAGACGTCTTATACGTTTAAACTGAATGTATAGTAAGTAGGTAGATACTCATTGACTGACATTGACATTGGACTTTGGACTGCTGATACAGGCAGTTCAATAAAGCATCTCATTCTTGCAGAAGAGAAATGTATATCGCTGGGAATAACTGTTAAGTATAAGCTGGCGAAATAATATACAAGAACAGCAGTGGCAATAGCTTATGAACAGACGTCTTATACGTTTAAACTGAATGTATAGTAAGTAGGTAGATACTCATTGACTGACATTGACATTGGACCAAAGTTTCAGTGCTGATACATGCAGTTCAGAAAAGCTTCTCATTCTTGCAGAAGAGAAATGTATATAGCTGGGATTAACTGTTAAGTATTAGCTGGCGAAATAATAAACAAGGACAGCAGTGGCAATAGGTTATGAACAGACGTCTTATACGTTTAAACTGAATGTATAGTAAGTTGGTAGATACTCATTGGCTGACATTGACATTGGACTTTGGACTGCTGATACAGGCAGTTCAATAAAGCATCTCATTCTTGCAGAAGAGAAATGTATATCGCTGGGAATAACTGTTAAGTATAAGCTGGCGAAATAATATACAAGAACAGCAGTGGCAATAGCTTATGAACAGACGTCTTATACGTTTAAACTGAATGTATAGTAAGTAGGTAGATACTCATTGACTGACATTGACATTGGACTTTGGACTGCTGATACAGGCAGTTCAATAAAGCATCTCACTCTTGCAGAAGAGAAATGTATATCGCTGGGAATAACTGTTAAGTATAAGCTGGCGAAATAATATACAAGAACAGCAGTGGCAATAGCTTATGAACAGACGTCTTATACGTTTAAACTGAATGTATAGTAAGTAGGTAGATACTCATTGACTGACATTGACATTGGACTTTGGACTGCTGATACAGGCAGTTCAATAAAGCATCTCATTCTTGCAGAAGAGAAATGTATATCGCTGGGAATAACTGTTAAGTATAAGCTGGCGAAATAATATACAAGAACAGCAGTGGCAATAGCTTATGAACAGACGTCTTATACGTTTAAACTGAATGTATAGTAAGTAGGTAGATACTCATTGACTGACATTGACATTGGACCAAAGTTTCAGTGCTGATACATGCAGTTCAGAAAAGCTACTTATTATTGCAGAAGAGAAATGTATATCGCTGGGAATAACTGTTAAGTATAAGCTGGCGAAATGGTAAACAAGGGCAGTAGTGGCAATAGGTTGACAGACGTCTTTTACTTTTAAACTGAATGTATTGTAAGTAGGTAGGTACTCATTGGCATTGGACAAAAGTTTCAGTTCCGGTGCATAGGCAATTGAATAAAGCTACCCATTCTTGCAGAAGTAAAGTATCGCTGGGAACATCTGCTATATATTAGTGTATTAGTTTCGTCGGCAAAGTAGTAAACGGTGGCAACAGTGGCAATAAGTTAATATACGTCTTATACGTTAATACTGAATGTATTTCATGAACAATAGAAACTCATATTGACAATTCAGCTAAAGTTTCAGTGCTGGTATATAGGCATATCAATAAAGATGCTCATTCTTGCGGAACATTCGTTGGGAACATTTGTTGGTGAATATTTGATAAGTATTGGATGGCGAAGTACTAAACAGCCGCAGCAGTAGCAGCAATAGGTAAGTAGACGTCTTGTACCTTAATATTGAATGTATTGTACTTCTACATCCGTTGACTGATTGATTATATTATCAGACGCCGTGCTTTAATGTAAAGCAAATCAGTTCCCTCCAGAGTTTTAGTTGGGTTTTCTGCCTCGATTGTATTGAAAGTAAGCACTCATATTGACTGTTGGGACGAAAGTTTCAGTGCTGGTAGATAGGCAGTTCAATAAAGTTGCTCATTCTTGCGGGAAGTAAATGTATATCGTTGGGAACATTTGATAAGTATTGGATGGCGAAATAGTAAACAGGGGCAGCAGCGGCAGCAATAGGTTATTGCGGGCAAATTTCTCCAGGGGAATCACGACGAATGGGCCGCGGGGAACTGCGTCACCTTTCTCCAGCACTCACCACTTGGCTAACCTGCTTCAACTATTTTCGTTTCGACACAATCTTTTTAGACGTTTCCTTTCCTGTTGTGCTTAAAATTGTCCTCAACTTGGGGGTGGCATGGTCTACGTCCGTATTTGGTACACGTGCCTCAGTGCCTCCTCGACTAAACGAACCATATTGATCACCTACAGCAAGATGCCAGTACTGATGCTGAGCGGGATCGGTTCTTCTAAGAAACTATACACCATATTCATTGCCTACTTCGCGCGATGCCAGTATTGATGCTGACCGGGATAGGTTCGGCTAAGAATCTAGACACCATATTCTTCGCCTACATCGCGCGATGCCAGTATTGATGCTGACCGGGATCGGTTCTTCTAAGAATCCATACACCATATTCATTACCTACTTCGCGCGAAGCCAGTATTGATGCTGACCGGGATCGGTTCTTCTAAGAAACTATACACCATATTCATCGCCTACTTCGCGCGATGCCAGTGTTGATGTTGACCGAGAGGAGGGATCGGTTCTTCTAAGAAACTATGCACCATGTTCATCGCCTACTTCGCGTGATGCCAGTATTGATGCTGACCGGGATCGGTTCTTCTAAGAAACTATACACCATATTCATCGCCTACTTCGCGCGATGCCAGTATTGATGCCGACCGGGATTTACTCTTCTAAGAATTTAAGAATGTATAAAGACAAGGCCATAGCCTGGATTTTTTTCGGGGGGGGGGGGTTTAGAAATTTCATTGGATACATAGTGGTTTTTTTTCCTCTCAAAATCCGATTCTATCTAGTATCAAGCAATTTCATTTGGGGCGGGGGGGGGGGGGGGGTTTGAACCCCCATGAACCCGCCTTAGCTACGGCCCTGGCTGAGGAGGAAGGCACAGGACCTAAAGAGCTGGAGCATGATACGCAGGGAGCTGCTGCCAATTATACATTGAGATTGTGATCTCAGGAGAAAGAAGAATCTCAACGAAAAGAATCACCTTCTGCATGTATTAATCCAAGGGAAGATCGGAAGACTCAGTGCTCCCGGCAGAAGAACGTTGAAGAACCTGAGGCAGAATTTTTAATTGGCAAGAGCACAACTTCCTTTTTCAGAACAGTAGTCTCCAAAATATTTACAAAGGCTTACAGGGATGTTTGTGAATGTGTACTTCCAAGTAGAAACTACACTTTCAGAACGACCAAGGCCTATCATACCGGATTCTACTGATTCATTAAGTAGTCTCCAAAGTCCAAATTGCCATGATGATCATTAATATTTGCTGGAAGGTGCATTTGAAGAAGAGAAGACGTTAAGCACACACACCTTTAAAATAGGCTGCAGTAATTAGAACCGACAAATACCCAAAGACTTGGATTTCCATTAAATGAAAACAATGAAACAAGTTGCAAAATGAAATGTAGCCTTTTTGCTAAATTTAATAGGCTAACTAGCTATTAAAATAGTAGACTCAAAATGAAGAAAAATGCGAGTGGTTGTACAGTAGAAACATGAAGTCTGTGTAATTGTGAGAGTTTTGATATATTAGCTTTAATTACTGGTGGGAGGGGAAGGGAAGCAAAAGAAGGGGGGAGGGAGGGTCAAATTCCGCAGTCTTGAAGACCGCACATACATACCACGTCTCTGCATTTCAACGTCCGGTGGCCGTTACATTGTTACATATATTATATTATATATTGAGGCGCAGTTTTTGGATATAGCCCAGTGTCCACTATAATTCTTCTAAAAATAATGCTATTTCATTATGTTATTGCATTTCTTAAACTATAAACAAAAAATAACAAAAACTTAGAGTTTTAGAAAAACTTGTTATAACAACCCGAATTAGTAAAACCCAAATAATCGTTAAGAAATTAACTTTGTCTAAGAAACCCACTTGTGTTAGTATAAAACCCTGAGCGCTTTCGGCAAGAACTGCCATCTACAGAGGGAAACCCACTAGCACAGTTACACCTTATCTGCGATTTGAGACTTGCTCAACTCGAGGAGAAGATGCAAATGTGACTAGAGAGAGGAAACCTTGGTTTATATAGGACTGGGAGCGGGGGGAGGAGGGGGTGGGAGGGGGCGTGGCTGGTTACCTATTCCTAACCTACTAGCTAGATCTATTAGAGGGGATGATTGTGTGAATGTTATGTCGTTTGTTAATTTTTCCCTGTTGTGTAAAGCTCTTTTGATTTCAACATTTTCAAAAAAATTTAAAGTGTAACTTTTCTTCATTTTCTGTAGGGCTGTCCAATTGTTAGGATCAAATGTGTGATTTTCCGAGTTAAGGTGTTTCGCGAATGTGCTGTTGGTGTTGGTGTCTCCTATACCTGCTATATGTTCTCTGACCCTAGTTTTATTCGGGTTGTTATAACAAGTTTTTCTGAAACTCTAAGTTTTTGTTATTTTTTGTTTATTAAAATGAAATACCACGAAGTCACGAGTAATCTCATTATTTATGTTTCTTAAACTTACATTCTAAAAGAATAAAATATATCATGTCGTTACCTTGATCTAGAATAGTTTTTTTTTACATTAATAGTAATAATTTTAATTTTTGTAATTTCTTTTGATAGGAAAAATATTGTTATTGCACGTTTTTATGAGCAATGAATATCTCGGTTCAGTCAAACTTCTAGTTTTTGAACTATACTGTAAAATACTGTTTTCTTTGTAAACATAAAGCAAAATACATGTACCGTTATAATTCCGCATGTCAAAATTGGAGTGTTTCCGTATATTATATATATATTACTATTAAAAGCTTCTGAAAGTATAGGTTTTCTTTCGAGGTGGAAACGGTATTGATTGTATGGGTAGGTTAGCTGGTAGAGTAGCCCTTTGGGGCTAAAGTTCGTCGAAAATAAAGACGTTTTTCATTAATTCTAATCATTTTATTTGAACCATTACAATAATTATAGTTCACTACCAACTTGACTATTTCAAGCAAATAATAAAAATTAATTTAAATAACTTATTAAATTTTTACCTAAAATATATTTAAAATAAGACCTTTACACGTTATTTCATTTTTAACATGAAGAGGTATTACAAAGTGGATATGGAAAATACTGCTGAAATATTGACTTTTCCTGATCATTGCACCTATTTTTAAGTGTAAACCCCTTAAATCGACCCTGATCCGACTAATTTCACCTGCTGAATTATGCAAGACTCTTTTAATTAGTGATTTTCCCAATGAACCATCTAACTAGTCCAATAGTTGGATATAGAACTCCGCAGCTCTCATCTGCATTCACAATTAAATCCAGTTTCACTGTTCAACTATTGGTACTTTGTTGGAAACTTTCAAAAGGCTTTTCTGTTACAATACGAAATTCACAATAACTATAGTAGTTTTGTGGGATATTGTACTGTACTCATACAAAATGTCTCTATAGCGGCCCCTACACGGTCAGTAATAATGTCATTACCTTATCAAGACGACAGTATAAATAGTATAATAATGATCGTGTATAAAGTGGACAAAATTGGAATGACGAAAAATAATGATAGTGATCCGGATTTTCTGATCACAGCTCCATCATTACTGAATAGTAATGACATAACTGATAATTTCATTATTATTGACCTTATAGGGGCCACTTATTGTGATATTCTGATACATTGTAGTATATAGTACATATAACACTGACATCAAATTAACTGTGGTTGAAGAGGTAACCTCCTCGTTATAACCGAAATTAGAGGGTATGGAAAAAACTGGGCTTGGCGGGATTCGAACCCACGATCTGCGCCTAACCGGGGCGTCGTACAGCGGTTAGGCGTAGATCGTGGGTTCGAATTCCGCCAAGCCCAGTTTTTTCCATATCCTGTAATTTCGGTAATATTCTGAGGTAGCCGCGACCGCTTCAAAAGCCTCGATAAGAGACACAGCACGGCACCGTTGAACAACGTAGCACATTTCAATTAAACTATCGTTGATATGTACAGTTAGGTGTAGCAGAGGGGCATATGCCCTAATATCGATGTACCTATATTTATTTATTTTTTTCAATGAAGACCATATTATTGTTATTACTATTATTATTGGATGGTACCATTAATAGATTGCACCTTACGATATAGTAAACAAGCCGGAAACTGGAAACATATGTATAAGTAGCATGAATATAAGTTGGCTGAGTTGCACTTTGTTTGCATAGAAAGAAAGAAGAAAACAACGTTGGAAGAGTCAGCCTACATAAGCATGGTGTTCGTCCGAATATAATCATTGGAACCGCTATGGCATGAACAGATAGGGGACCAAAGTCGGGATAAGCGAAAAAAAACAGTCATTTCTGTGCAGGTTACTCGTTTGTCCTGGGTTTGGGAAACTGGTCCCGAAGAAGGAGGAACTCAATGAAGAATCAACGGCATAACAGTGCTAAAGGCAACGGGAAACCACTGTTTTACAATTCCCTAGTATAGTCATCATGACTAGAATCGCTTTGATGATCGCCAATCTCTGATAGAAGAGGCATTAGAAGAAATAAAAGAGAAGGCCTTCCGCCACTGGCCAGCATTCGCACAAGACTAGGCAAGGCAAGAAATATGATTTCTTGTCTTGCTAAACCTTCTTGATTTTTTTCTTGCCTTTGGGCAGGGCAAGAAACAAGATATACCGCTTCTGGTGCGAAACACTATCCACCACCCATCGATGTCGCCAAACATGTACTAGGTACCTTATCTTAGACTCAATTTTCCAAACGCCTTGTCAACCCGAAAACGACAGGTATGACTTACCTTATCAGAAAAAAAATGATCGTTTCATTTCCTCAAACCCAACCAAAAAAGGTTCAAAGGTCAACATTTAAATTTCCTTACAGCCGCTGAGGAAAAATAGGGGGCCCATATAACCACGGTATTTTATTGGGATATCCACCCCAAAAAATATGAGTCAATATGGGACGCCATTAAAAAACCCACAGCGCTATTCGATAAGCGTTATAAATCACTTGTCGCTTTGCATAAGGAATCTATTCAGCCTTATATTAGAAAAAGAGTTGGGCAAAGAAAAAAAGGGGAAAGACTCTTTAAAGTTGGCAAAGTTTGTAGTAGGAAAGTTTTAACAAGAGCTATGAGATGTACACTCTCGAATGCTTTTTTGACATCTTAGAAGTCAGTAGTTTGCTGTTGTGTGCTTTTAAAAAGTTATGAAGGGTTTTAATAATGAAAGATATGTACCTTCAGGGTGGTTGCATATTAGTTAAGAAACCGTTATTATTTACTGCTGATTACAGCTGATGGTTGACATCGAGAAGTGAACCAGTTTGCCAATGGTCCAAACTAAGTAAGTAAGTAATTTGAAGGTCTTTATATGGTCCTACCCATAGGTCCTTCGTCCTAAGCCAACGACGCCGTGGATTTCGGATATTATTCTTATTGCTTCCGTATGAATTTTCGGCCATTGGCAAACTAGTATACGTCCTCAATGTCAACCTATACCGGCTACAAGCGATAATGAACAAGGCGAGACAAGCTTACCATTGACGCAATGAAACAGGTGAAAGCATGACTTAACCAAGAAAAAAAGGGGAAAGATAGTCAGATACGAGTCCAAAGTAGGCGTGAAAGCCCTTCAATATAATAACCCACCCAGACTGTTTAACCCACAGTAAAACTTGAGTTAATGCGAAAACCCCAGAAGAAAAATTTGAAAAAAAAAACAGCTAAAGGTAGGCATAACTGAAACAGCACTAAAGACAATAAAACTGAACGCAAAAGACTAAAACTGTAAAATCATACCGTCTAAAAGGGTAAGAATAAGAAAAACGAGAAATAGAAAGGGAAATTGCAAAAATGAAATGAGAGCAAGAATTATGTTAAAAAGTCATCACTTTGAAAAATGTTGTTAATTTTCATTGCGCCCCCCAAGACGGAAATGTCTGTCGAGAAAGACAACAAAGCTCGGGGAAAATGCTGGCAAGATGGAGACCATATTAAAAAATTATTATCAAAACTATGACCCCGAGCGGGGAAATGGGACAAAAAGAGGTTGAAAGAAAATTAAGAGAAGGGGTTTTACTGCAGGTAAATGAAAAATATGACTCCGGCGTCTCATAACGGAGCTTTTGACATTGCCTCCTCGAGAAGCCCTCCCGTTTTCTCATTGTATTATGTTACAGTAACTGTTATTATGATTACAATGGTGGCTGCCTACTGTCGAGGGAAAACACTTTGATTGTTTTTGTTTAAGGGAGGTGAGAAAGATGGTACGTTTTAGACAAAGTTTCAGACCAAAAGCTGGACCTAGACGAAGACCTAGGGCTAGACTGCTAGAGGGTGCAATATTCTTAGTAGGAGTCCGTAGATGGTGGAACATTGTACAAAACCGAGATGACTGGAGGAGTGTTGTCGAGCAATTCAAGGGAGGAAGAGCCAAAAGAAGAAGAAGACGAAGATCAGTTGTTTATAAAACTAACTATGTTTTCTATGATATTTAGTTATCTTTAGTATAGATGTAACAGGTGTACACTGTACATGTACGGTACAAATTTAAATATAAATATATTTAATAATATTATTTATTTCTAGATTGTTGAGAAACAAACTAAAAGCTGCCTAAATTTCAGTTACTTCTTAAGGAAACACAAAATATTCAACGCCCTATTGTGCCAAAGCTAACCACGGAATTTACTTGGTTTCACAACCATGCGTCTTCATCTAAAGACACAAAAACTTAAAAACCCTGAAAATTTGTGTCAAAGCTAACCACGGGATTTACATGGTTTCACAACCATGCGTCTTCATCTAAAGACACAAAAACTTAAAAACCCTGAAAATTTGTGTCAAAGCTAACCACGGGATTTACATGGTTTTACAACCATGCGTCTTCATCTAAAGACACAAAAACTTAAAAACCCTGAAAATTTGTGTCAAAGCTAACCACGGGATTTACATGGTTTCACAACCATGCGTCTTCAACTAAAGACACAAAAACTTAAAAAAACCTGAAAATTTAAATAAAATATGGTTTTTTTGTGGCTTCATAAATGACCAATTCATGTGTCTGACACATATTAAAAGTTTAATTACGAGGTTCTCATTCGCATTCGCGTCTATACTATACCCACATGATGATTCAGTAAAATCTGAGATGATAGGCAATGATCGTTTTGAGAGCGTTCTTCCAAATTTTACATCAACATCTGTGATCGCCATCTTCAGTGGAACTGCGTAGACTTCTAAGATTGAATCTCGGAGGCTCAGCAGCAACAGTTGCTTCATCACGTAACTCCAGCCGTGAAAACCTTTTTAATTAGTATATTGTATACCCACAATTATAATGCACTGATTCTGTTCCCCATAGCTTGGGTCAAGTACTTTCTGCATTTTCCTGACGGCATTTTGAGCTGGTTCAATGCGGCTGCAAATTTCCTGACTCAGCTCCCTATTTACAATTAATTCATCCGAGGTACCGGTATTGCTTATATTGAACTACAGGGGCACCATACGCAACAATAAATTATGATTAATCCCTCCCCCCATTACTGACAGCCATCACTTGGGTTTTCTGCACGTTAATTAAGGTAACTGCATTTCTATTTACTGCACTTATATATTTGATAGCGACTGGAGATGTTCATCTGATGAAGCAATCAGCACAGTGTCATCTACATAGCACAGACTACTAATAAACCCTCCATTGATAACAGTACCTTGCATGGCTGCTTCGAAAGTCTCTGTCAGTAACCACTCATCATTTTATATCATTGGGTTGGAAACTGGCCTTCGGGAGTCCACAGATAGTGGAGGGGCAGTGGAGCGTTGTACAACATCGAGATGACTAGAGGAGTGTTGTCGAGAAGGCCAAAACTCATCAAGGGGTGGACGGCCAGAAGGAGAAGAAGAAGAAAAACATGCATCATCGGATATATTATTGTATTATTTTGATCACCACGTCTGCCTTCCAATTAAATCCAACTTCACTTCCTTATGTGGCCTTCAAAAAAATGCCTGGAGAACCTATTCGCATTGGAAGCACACCAAAAACGATGGTAACATCTTAAAAAATTCCCGTCTAATGCAAAATGCCCAAAGGGTGGTTTTCTAAGCCGGTTAGCGTGCGAACTCAAAATTTAAAAACCCTCTTATTGCCCGGGAGCAGTGTCAAAAGAAAAGTTTTAAAATTCGGTCACAAGAGAGAATATAACAGGGGGCAGGAATTGAGGGAGCGATAATGTCTTTTTGCGATGAGAGATGGCGCTGCGTAAGTTATGGCTAGAGTTAGGTCGTTAGTGTACATTTGGGCCCGGCCTCTTCAATTTCCCCCGCTATTCTGCAGTAGTTACAGAGCATAATGATTATGTAGGTCTATGGACCAGTTTGAGAAAGGGTCGTAGTGGGTACTGAGTTCCGGAAGGACGCCACAATGGTTTTCAACGTTTCGCCAGTATGTTATAGTCTATTTTAGCATGTAGGAGGTTTTTCAAAATAAAAGAAGTTATATTTTATTTAATCAATATAATACACTATCAAATATACATACCTTAGGGATATGTAGCCACTCTCTGTCACGTTACCCTGTTGTATTTGTCAGAGAAGTAGTCTGACAATTACTGCCTTCTAAGTCGTTTTTATATGTCTTCTATCACTTCAGGGAGCTAACCTATCAGTAGTCTAGGAAAACCAAAGCTTGGCTTGAGCAGGTGGTTTCCGAATCCAGCCCCTGGAATGGCAACTCCCTACAAGTGGGAGAAGCGAACAAAGTCCTTAATAGGACAAGAGCCATCACCAGGCTAGCAATGCCTTATAGCAAGATGCGTATGGTAGATGTGCTTAAACAGCTGCATGCTCACAACCCGAAGGTCCAATGCAAGGAATGGTGGGTAGTAAATCATCAGCTTGAAGACGACGGGAAGACTGCGACGGTGGTGCTTTCCCTCAGTGAGACTGAGATGAATGAGCTCAGGGGGCATAACTTGCGCTTAAGTTTGGGCCTTGGAGTCATTTGTTTCAGGGTCGTCGATAAGAAGCAGCCTGGAGATGGAAGGAAAGATTAAGATCATCCAAGCCAATCTCCAGCATAAGAAAACCGCCTCGGCGAACCTAGCCAGGATGCTAAGGGCAGGTCAATACGACGTAGCCCTTATTCAAGAACCCTGGGTGGTACAGGGGAAGGTGTCCGGACTGGCTGAATCCAATGGTAAGTTGTTATATGACACTACAAATAAAAGGCCCAGAGCGGGCATTATTGTAAGCAAGAAACTTTCTCTTGTTGCAGGAATTTTGCTCGAGGGACCTTATTTGTGTCAGACTCGTAGTAAAGATACAGGGTGGTCCAAAAGAAATACTCTTGGCATCTGCGTATCTTCCATATGATTCGCCCACTCTACCTCCAACGGAAGAAGTGGAAAAACTCATTGGTGAAGTTAACAAGAATGGTGAACACCTGATCTTGGGTACAGACGCCAATGCACATCACACAATATGGGGGAGCACAAACTGCAATGACAGAGGTGAGTCCCTATTTGACCATATACTGCAGGCTGATCTCAATATTTTAAATAAGGGGAATAGGCCTACATTAATAACAAAGACTAGAAGGGAAGTGTTGGATATCACTGTGTGTACACAACACACTTCTAGGTACATCTCAGGGTGGCAAGTGCTGCTGGAGCCATCACTGGCAGACCATCAGCACATAGCCTTTACCCTTGAGGAACCTGACATTGAAAGGCAAGTATTCAGAAATCCCAGGAAAACCGACTGGTCAGGATACCGGGAAGATCTGAGAAATGCAGTGAGAGATATTAACTGTCAAACGAGGGGTACAGTGGAATTGGACGAGGCGGTGGAGCTCATCGAGCAGACCATCTTATCCTCGTACAACAGAAACTGCCCCGTAATCGAAAAAAACATCAAAAAAAGTACGAAGTGGTGGAATAACGAATTAGCAAAAATGAAGACTGAGGTACGTAAGTTATTCAAGACCTCAGCAAAAGTTGGTAAGTGGGAAGCTTATCATAGCAGACTCACAGAGTACAACAAAGCTATTCGGAAAGCAAAACGGAAAACATGGAGAAGCTTCTGCGAAAAAGTTGAAAATACAGCAGAAACAGCTAGACTCCATAAAATACTGAAATCCACCCACACTAACCCCGTGGGAACTCTGGAAAATTCTGATGGCAAGTTTACTCGGACAGGGGAGGAGACACTGGAAAAACTTTTAGGGTGTCACTTCCCCGGTTCGGTGAAATGCGACAACAGCAGCACATCAGAAGACAATAAAGCCCGAAGGGCTGATTGGAACTGTGCCAAAAGGCTGATAAAACCGGGACAGGTGGGCTGGTCCATCAGCACTTTTGAGCCATGCAAGGCTCCAGGTCCGGATGGGATTTTTCCCCTCCTTCTTCAGGAGGGGAAAGAGATCCTCACCCCGGCATTGACAAACATCTATCAGGCCAGTGTAGCGCTTGGACATGTTCCTAAGTCGTGGGCAATGGCTAAGGTAGTATTTATACCTAAACCTGGAAAGGCGAACTACGCCCAGGCCAGGTCATACAGGCCGATATGTCTCAGTTCTTTTCTATTAAAAGCTCTAGAGAAAATCCTGGATAAACATATCCGGGAAAAATACGCACTAACGCTGGTTTGCATAGTTCTCAGTATGCGTACCGCCCTGGCAGATCCTCTGAGACTGCATTGCATCAACTGGTGAGCAGACTGGAGGAAAGCCTGGACAATGGAGAGATTGCACTGGCAGCGTTTTTGGACACTGAGGCGGCTTTCTCCAACGCGGGACATGACTCCATGGTAAGGGCGTTGGAGAGAGTTGGCGTAAATGCAACTGTGTGTAGATGGATCAGATCCATGCTTAGCAATAGGAAGATTCTAGCATCCCTATCTGATGAGAAGGTGATGGTAAGGGCCACCAGGGGTACGGCACAGGGGGGGGGGGTTATCTCGCCCCTGTTGTGGAACCTTGTGGTGGACAAAATCATCACCAGACTCAATGAGGTGGGAGTGTACGCACAAGGATATGCGGATGATTTGGCCATTGTGATTAGGGGTAAGTCCATGACGGTCATAACCGAGCTAATGCAAATGGCTTTTTCTGAAGTAGAAAAATGGTGCAAGGCTGAAAATCTGAGCATCAACCCATCCAAAATCTCGATGGTACCATTTACTCGAAAGAAGAATCTTGATGGGGGAAAGCTGCCTAAGCTTTTCAATCAAGTTGTAAAACTGGGGACGGAGGTTAAGTATCTAGGGGTTAACCTAGACAAAGGACTTACCTGGAATCCCCATATTACAAAAACTATTAACCGAGCTAAACAATTAATTTATGTTTGCAGACGGGCAATAGGCACAACTTGGGGAATCAGGCCCAAAATGGCAATGTGGATTTACACAATGGTCATTAGGCCGGTGATTACCTATGGAAGTGTAGTTTGGTGGACCAAGACTACACAGGTCACAGTGACAACCAAGTTGAATGGGCTCCAGAGGCTGGCCTGCCTCTGTATCACAGGAGCAATGTCAACTTCACCAGGGGATGTCCTGAATACTTTATTGAACCTGCCAACCCTGGGAGTCTTCATTGAAGCACAGGCCAGGATGGGCGCCTATAGATTGGAGCTGGAAGGCTGCTGGAGAAGCAAAAGGTCAAGCCACTCCAATATTACTAAAAGCATATCGGAAGACACGCTTTTAATGCCGTCAGACCGAATGACACCCCTGCTCTCATTCAGCAAACCATTTAACACTAGAATTCCAGCTAGAAAAGAATGGAATGCTGAAGAACATCAAACAGGGGACAATGACCTAGTCTGGTATACAGATGGGTCGAAAATGGAAAATGGGGCTGGAGGAGGAGTCTATGGGGAAACTGTAGACAAATCCATAGTCCTAAGCCTCGGCAAATATGCTACAGTCTTTCAGGCTGAGGTAGGGGCCATTATAAAATGCCTAGAGGAGTGTATGGAAATGGAAAGCAAGGGCAAAACCATTATTATCTATACAGACTCGCAGGCAGCGATTAAGGCTGTGGAGGCTATAAAGATCACATCAAAAATGGTGTGGCACTGCATCAACCTCCTAATAAAGGTGTGTCGGGAAAACTCAGTCTCGCTGATTTGGGTCCCGGCTCACTCGAACTTTGATAGGAATGAAAGAGCCGACGAGCTGGCTCGAAAAGGTGCAGAAACGCCATTCATTGGTGCAGAACCTAAGTATGGGATGGCTTATTGCCAGGCCCGTACTTCTGTACAAAAATGGGTGCAGAGAAAAACTGCAGAGGAATGGAAGAAAGTCCCGGAAAGCAGATTTGCTAAGAAGGTTATTCCGGGTCCTAGTAAAAAGCTCACCGATCAGCTTCTCTCTTTAAGTAGAGAGCAAGCTAGAAGGGTGGTTGGCACGCTTACGGGCCACGGCCACTTCAACAAACACATGCATAGGGTTGGCGTGAAAAACGACAGTAGATGCAGACTGTGTGAAGTTGAAGAAGAAACAGCTGAACACATTCTCTTTGAATGTGAAGCGCTGGGAAAAACTCGATACCAAACTCTTGGCCACCCTAGGTCTGAAGAGGAAACCATCCGATCTAATCCCATCACAAAAACACTAGAATTTATCAAAAAGACTGGTGTTATAAGATGGGCGTAGACGGCAAACGTGGAAGCAAAAGACCTTCTAGGTCGACGCTTATAGGAACTCAAACGAGTAGGCCCCACGAAGGTAAA
This sequence comes from Psococerastis gibbosa, assembly GCA_963971405.1. NCBI lineage: Eukaryota > Metazoa > Arthropoda > Insecta > Psocodea > Psocidae > Psococerastis > Psococerastis gibbosa. Next base: position 47,972,077 of record OZ020484.1, read on the forward strand.
AAAAAAAAAAAAAAAAAAAAAAAAAGGGTCGTAGTGGGTACTGAGTTCCGGAAGGACGCCACAATGGTTTTCAACGTTTCGCCAGTATGTTATAGTCTATTTTAGCATGTAGGAGGTTTTTCAAAATAAAAGAAGTTATATTTTATTTAATCAATATAATACACTATCAAATATACATACCTTAGGGATATGTAGCCACTCTCTGTCACGTTACCCTGTTGTATTTGTCAGAGAAGTAGTCTGACAATTACTGCCTTCTAAGTCGTTTTTATATGTCTTCTATCACTTCAGGGAGCTAACCTATCAGTAGTCTAATACACATGTAACTAGCACCCTGATTGGCTTATAATGACTCAGAATTTCTTGTGACAGCAGGCCATAGGTACACTGGTACACGCATGTGGACAGTGCGTCACCTCGCGTTGGAACTGAAAGTCCGGAAGTGCCGCGTCGTTCGGGTCGTGATCGCCGCCCTCCCAAACGCTTAGACTTATAAATGGGAAGAGCGTAGTGTATGTACATAGTGTATATGAGTTATAAACTGTGCCGCTAGGGAGCGACACATACAACAGGAGCAAACCAGCTCTTGATTGAGTTAGTCTTCTCTAGAACACCATTTAGGTAAGGTCCTAACTGCTACATTTATTGACCCAGCTGTGAATTATTTTTTCGTAATTAAAGGACAATATTGTCAGCATTACAAAAATCTGCGGTCTGCAACTTCAGTAACACTCCGTAGACTTCAAAGGTTCGCAGGCTCAAAAGCAATTGCCACTGAAGATGGTGATCGTAAAACATGACGAAACATTTGAAAGTATTTACGTACTCCTTGGCGCTACGACCCGTGAAGGGCCTGCTCTGCCACATCGCGCCAGCCCGCGCGGTTCTGCGCTCTCGTTCGCCAGTCATCGACGCCAAGGGTCACCAGATCCTCCTCGACGTCGCCCAGCCATCGCATCCATGGTCGTCCCACTTGTCTTCTTCCTCAGGGCACCTTGTTTAATGCTGTTCTTGTCGCCCTATTGTCTGGCATTCGTTCCACGTGTCCTAGCCACCAGGCTCTCTTGATTTCGGCTTCTATTGTAGGTTCTTCGTATATAATTTCAACGGATATGCCCATCTCTCATTTGGAAATACTTTTTTAGACTACTGCCCATCAGCCGGATTCAACTGTCAGTCTTTGTAATTATATTGTATGTCTTCTCATCTCCTTCTAGCGCAACAATCCTCCTTTCACCTCGGCTCATTACGACGCTGCACCATGAATGGACTCCCGACTCGGTCTGTTTTTAATAAGTAGTGCTTCCGGTGGTTTCGCGAAGTTAGACAAGTTCCTAGCGCATCGTAATAAAGCATAATAACAATTTTCTATCATCAGACAACACTGTAGAAGTCCAATAACTAGTTTATGAAGAAAAAACAATAGTACCCTTGGAACATCGCTAAAACAGCAAATTACCCGACCATTCCCCTTTCGATTCGACCAATTCCATTGAAACTAACTACAGGAATCAATAGAATTGTTGCTAGAAAACGGAAAAAGTCATTGCAACAAATCACGAAAAGAGATCAAATAAAAGGGGTTAGTAAATCCCGAAGAAAGAGCCAGTGGACGGGCAACTGGCGAAACAATGAATAATAGGGACAAGAGGGGAGGGCAGGAGATAGAAAGGGTTGTTAGAGTGGTAAAAGGAAGGGAGGGGTAAGTTTTTGGATTAACCCATTAAAGGAAATGAGTTTGAAGAAATAGCTGCAGTTGATTTTCGTTCTTGTTTTGGCGGTACATTTGAGGATGCAGTACTTTGGAAACGAGGGTGGGTGACTTCGACCCTTATGGGTAAATTTGATTTTTAAAAGGTACCTAATTTGGTGTTTTTTGATGAATTCCTTTGCTGAAGGAGAAACATAACCTAATCACTAATGTGATTTGGGGAATGGAACAACAATGAAAGTAACACAATTGTTCAATACAATAATTATAAGATTATTGACAAAGTATGAACTTTACAAATTGCATTAGCATTTTGAAGACTATTTAGATTTACAGATTTAGAATGTATAGTACAATGGTAGCTTGTAGTGCCAGTTTTATACAATATATTACATATAAGTAAGTTTTAATCATTTTTGGGTATAGTTAGGCTAGTATAAATTATTTCGTAGTCCGTAGTTAGTAAGTAATTTTAAGTGTTAGGTATAGGTGCTGAGTACTACCCCGGCAAGACTGCATGAGGGGGCACTTCAGCTTTTGTCTGCTACGTAAAAAATTAAGAAAAATACACGAAAATTATTATTATTATACAGTATTTAATGAAGTAGCCTACTAGTATACATTTGAGCTCGTTTGTAATCTAAACTCTTTCATGAAGGGGTATTCACTATCTTAATACCTTAAGACCTTGAAGGGAATGAGAAAGCTGATGCCTTAGCTAAGGAAGGGTGCTCAATGAACCAGCCGTCAGTACCCACCACCTACAGCAATATTAGCAATGTTATCTCATCCCGCATCAGGAAAGCAGTCTCGGACTCCTGGAAAGCAGCAGCAGTTGGCAAAAGATGGGAACCGTTGCTTACAACACCCATCCCCAACAACCTGCCCCGGGATGTGGCGGTGGCCACCTTCAGGATGGTCACAGGGCACGATTTTCTGCAACATCACCTGCACAAAATCGGAGTCGTCGACAGCCCAATGTGCCCCCTATGCTCGCTGGAGGAAGGCACGGCAGACCACCTGGCCCACTGCCCTGCCCTACATGGAATCGACGACAATGACGTACATCTCAAGGCACGGATGTACTGGGAGGCACGGCGTCAAATGGCTGAGCAGCCAAGGACGGGCGTTGGCTGAAGTAAGAAGTAAGTGAAGAAGTACTATCTTAATGTATAGTGCTAATATCTGTTAAAGGCATTCGTGTAGTGATACGGACTCTGGCCTTCTTTCGAAAGGTTGTTGGCTTAAGCCACACACTGGCTACATTTTCTGGTTGCTTCGGAGGGCATTACAGGAGGCTGGTTGGTTTACTAATAGAGCATAAAATGCATTTTATATTTATTTATTTATTTATTTATAAAATGGTAAATTAGGTAAACAAATAGAAGGTATAGAATTAAATGGAACTTGAAAAATAAGTTTCTATATTTATTTGCATCTTATATTTTGATGCATAAAGATACATTAACTGGAGCGGCGGGAGCCATAATATGCCTTACGAGGCACCCGTTAGCCATAAGCCAACTATCAGAGATAAGTAAAAAATATCAAAGTCTTACACATTGCAGCATAGCAGAACGGATACCTGGACCCGGTCAAAAACTCTGTATACTTCTCTTGTGCAGGCTACACTAGCAGCCATATTGATAACGGTCTCCAACCACGGGATGTTTTGATGCTTATAAGATGCTAAATTAGGAAAGAAATACTGTGTGTGCTACTGTTTTTTTTTTTTTTTTGGAATTGAAGTTGTTTTTAAAATTGTATTTATACTTTTTATTTCCAACCAAGCATATTTAGAGTCTAACAATTATTTAGAGTTGTGAAGTAAGTACGGTACCCCAATAGGCAGCAGAAAATAAATGCTTAATTCGATTATTATTCTTAATTAATTGTTCGGAGCATTGGACTACTCGCCGGAACCAGTTATTTCTCCAGCTTACACAACTAACATTCTAAAAAGCATGTCCTTTCCTTCAACAATTATATTATTAGTTAGGTAATAATTATATTTTAAAAAAAGTTTAGTTAAACAGGCTAGTAATATTAAGTAATCTTATTTTTTCATGGACGATGAGCATGTGTTCTGACAAACCTTTCCGTTTTGAACTTTTATTTATAATTTATAATTTAATATTACAATAATTATAATTAATAATTGTATTTAAATTTAAAAAAAAACATAGGTAAGAACATGGAAAACAGTATTATTATACAACTCCACATGGCGAAATGGATTATTAAATTACTTTATTGGAGTGTATTTGTAGGCAGGGCCGTTGGGTGGGCGAACAATTAGTTGTAAAAAATACTGCAAATAATAAACACTAAGTACCGTCTTTATCAACAAGTCATAATAGTGAAACTCCTTCAGCAAAATAAGCAATGGGTTCCTGAGTTTTTTTAACAAAGCAAATTCGCTAACTATTGTGCTATTTTACTAAGTTCCAACTTTTCCTAAAGGTATCTTCAACAGAGTTGTACTTAGCTAGTATATAGCGAACACTGAGAAAACCCTATTGTAGGTTTTCAAACAGAACAAACTTTCCCTAACTCATACTTATCTCTTCAATCAAGGTTCAAAGTTTATAAAGTAGAGATGCTTACAAGGCCAGGCTTTTATAAAGCATAACATTCGAGACGACGGAAGCTTATATACACGCGTTTCGAGGTTTTGTTTCGCAAAACATTTAAACAATTCCAACGTTGCTGCATTGTGTTTCGGAGTGTTTTGTTTCCCTGTGGATGAAACATCAAAGTTGATCTCTTTTACGCGATTTTCCGCTGAGTTGAGTTTAAAATAATTTTCTTTTCTTCGATTTTCCTTTGAGATGTTGAGCTTATTGTCATGTGATCTTGTTCTTCCTTTGGCTCTTTCTCAATTTTAACTTTTCGATATAATATTATTAAGTCGATATTTTCCACTCATCGAACTCTTTTACGAATATCTGTCGTTCCATATAAATCTTTACTGAGCACTGATCTTAACCAGGGACGGATCCAGCCCATTTTATTAAATTAGAGCGTAATAAATAAAGAAACATAGCTTCACTATATTTTTTGGCAGAAGCGGGGGGGGGGGAGATATGGCGTATTCAAAGTATTTAAAAAAATTCTATTAGACCTACAGATAGGCATCAGACAAGACCAGACCTGCAAGTAAAAAGTAAAAGTAAATTCGTGTCGGGGTGGTACTACCCGTGGTACAGGAGTTTTCAGGTTGCATCAACAGCCTCCTGTTTAACCTATCGACAGTCAGGGAAGACTGCCGGGACCGCCGGCTTTACATGCCCTCCGAAGCATGGTAGTCAGAAGATAAATAATTGTACCACTAGAAAATTTTGGCATTCGGGTGGGACTCGAACCAGTCACCTTCTGGATGATAGTCCGAGTCGTTACCTCTACGCCATTCTGACTACTGCAAGTTCTGACCTGCAAGTGGATTCCATAGAGAGAAGAATGGAGAACAAACAGCTGCAATGATTCGGCCAAGTCCAAAGATGGACGAGAACAGGACCAACCGGAGGTTGGCGGAAGCAAGGCCACAAGGAAGACCGAGGACAGCCCTCGTGGAAAGGATTGACCAACTCGCCGGAGCAAGAGAGAAAACAATCGTCGAGCTCAAGGCGTTAGCATCCGACCAGGGCGAGTTCAAGAAATGGGTTTGGGGTGACCCCTTCCCCCAAGCTGCGCACGCGGCGTTAAGGGGGAAGAAGAAAAAAGAGAAGAAGCCTGGAGTACGTGGCAGGGCATGGCTGCGCATGGAATCCTGGCTGAACCATCCCTGACAAGTTCATCTGCCCATTCGTTTCATTCTACACTGACATAGTATGACTAGTATGGTAAACTCGTTTATAACTTTTAACAAAGCCAGTTAGCCTCTGACGAGCAATGAGGACATCTTAGAAACTATTTTATAATCTGAAAACGATACCCGGAAGACTATTATAGTTTTAAGCCTTGGCAATCCCCTTGTCGTAAGTTGCCTCAGTAACAAGGCTAACTACTCACAACTTTAAGTTAAACTTTAACTTTATTTGATTCAAACTCGAGTTTGCCATCGATCCCATTACAAGTATTCAATACAATCCCAGATTAGCGGGTTTAGTTTCGTGACATAAATCAATCCTCATTACGATTCCTTATCATTTTCTTCGATTTGTTTCAATACACACTTACTTACCTATTTTAAAATATCTGATTACATGTACAATTTAAGGAAGCGATTTAATGGAATTTACTGCCTATCTTCTTCTTCTTCTTCTTCTTCTTCTCCTTCTTCTCCTTCTTCTTGTTCTTCTTCTTCTTCTTGATCTTCTCCTTCTTCTTGTTCTTGTTCTTCTTCTTCTGCTTCTTGTTCTTCTCCTTCTTCTTGTTCTTCTTCTTCTTCTATTTTTCTTCAAAATAACGTTTATTTCAACGTTTGCTTTCCTTCTTTAAGTAGTAAATTGTTATAAATATGAATTTAACAATAAACATGGAAGTTACAACTGAAACTCCGGAAGTATAATGAGTGAATACAAAGCTGTCCAAAGAATTGAAACTTAATTTGAAAAAGTTCACGCGCTAACGAATTGGCGAGAAAATTTAATTTTAATAGCAGTCAGCGTAGAAATCAATGGTTGAAAATACAAACTTAACATGGAAGTAATAGCAGAAACTACGAGAATAACATAGGACTGGATCAATATGTGAAACACATGAAGCGGACTAAAGGATCGAAACCTAATTTGAAAACATTAGTACCCGCGCTTTTGACGTGGCAGTACCGACAAAGGGGCGCGCATTTGCTATTCATTGGATTGCCATCATAACCGCACTTTATTCGAGGCTCTTTTGTTACCGGCTAGCCTCGCATTTCGGCTACAGAGGGGGGGGGGGGAGACATTTTCTTTCTTCTCCCCTCCCCCTTGTGCGAAGTCTCCTTTTCGAACGAAACTCTACTGAAACTCAATATCAATATTTCGTGAATTTTGATTTTGTATTCGTGGAGACATGGGGGGTTACAAAACGGCAAACATGAGAGAGTTTTATTTCGAAATGAAGGTTTTTATAATATATTTACATGGAGGTTGAATGTCAAGAATGATTTTCCCACTTATTCTAAGAAGTAAACACATCAAAAATGCAATAAATAGAGAGATTTCATTTTTCAAAAATAATTTTGTAACCGGAATAAAATCTTTCATCGAATTTCTATACAAAGAACTCAGGTACTGGTAGAAGACATAAAATTTTGACTCTTGAGCCAGGTGTGTGATATATGATGGAATATATTATGTATCGTCGCTGATTCTGCAAAATTTCGCATGTGATAAAAAGCTTACTTTTTAGGAGCAAAAAAAACTGCCTAACTTTTGTCTTGTTTATTAATTATTTTTATTTATTTATTGCTTCCTTCCTATTTGCTACTAGATGTATTGATTTATTTTGGCCGCCATGGTGTGTTAACCTGGAAGGCTGTAAATCGCATTTTTGGACACACGACATTTTGCAGTATCAGCGACTGTAGGATATATCTGTCTATGTATTCTCTATCTATGCAAAATTCAAACAGGGCAGGGCAGAGGAAAGGGTTGAAAATCTCCAAGTAAGAGTTTTCGAATTTCTATTTATTAATATTGAAGGTTTGATTCCTAGCCGAGTTTTATTACTGGCTAGCTGTTTTGATGTTTCACCGAGAACTTTGTAGAGTGCAAAAAACATGGTTTCCACTTTTCAAATTTGTTACTTGTTCCCATAGCTGTAGCTAAGGGGAGTTCATGGGGGTTCAAACCCCCCCCCCCCCCCCGAAATGAAATGGCTTCATACTAGATTGAATCGGATTTTGAGAGGAAAAATAAATACCACTATGTAATACCCAATGAAATATCTAACCCCCCCCCCCCCCCGAAAAAAAATCCTGGCTACGGCCTTGCTTGTTCCTATAGTTGTTCTTTCAACTGCATGCAGAGCAACAGCGGGAGTGCATAAAGTCGAAAAGTTACTCTCAACTTTGCGGAGTTTCAACAAATAAACTAAGGAACAATTCAATAATATCTTCAAGACAACCAAGTATTAGATCGTGCGGGGCGATTACATTGCTTATGGCAGTTTTCTTACGGTGCCCATTCCACATACGTACAACGTCAACGAAAAATTGAAAAATGACGTCAAAATGACGTAAATTGACGTGGTAGCAGAATTTTTAGTATGTCTTTAATGTCTGCTAAAACGTCATTTTTCAATTTTTCGTTGACGTTGTACGTATATGGAATACCCCCCTACCCAAAGCGGTCATTGATGTTTTCTTAAATTTTTCACCTAAATTAAGTAGGTAAAGTTTTGAAAATTAAAGTTCAATTCAAATCAAATTTATTACATTAAAACAACATTTACATAACCTACAATATTACAAATGGAATATATCGTATGGTTGACCATCGACACTGAGAGAACATCCACTTTACAGTAAATCCCAAGTTGCAGTGAATCTAGTTGCCAAGTAAGGACGTAATGCAAAGAAGTTAGTCAGTGTTCTTTACAGCTGGCGATCCGATATGTTCGTGACAACAATTTTTTGAACACTAGGTACTGACCCTGTGGCCGTCTAGAATGCGTCCAAATATTTCTTTAAAGAGACTTTTTGAGCGATACTTGGTTCTTCTTCTTCTTCTTCATATGCCTGGCGAACAACATCATGGCAGTTAAAACTTGGAGACTACTGCTCTGAAATGGGAAGTCGTACTCTGGCTACACCTATGCTATTTTTTTTAACTTAAAGGTTTACCATCTGCCCGGAGCTCTCAGTAGTATTGTACAGTTGTACCTCGATAATCCGGCACTTTGAAATCCGACGTACGGTACGTGCTAGTCCGACGCGCCACCGGCTGGCTTGTCACAGGAAACAAACCAAGACTGCAGCGACATGAAACGTTGTGACATTAATTAAATTTTTGTAAGTGTTTACAGTAGTGTGTTTTTATATCGTCCTAGCTACGATATTTAATAATTATTAATACTGTCTAAAAAATTACGATTATCGAATATATCGATCGATCCAACGCATTACGGAGAAGCTTTTTCGATAATCCGACATTTCCTCTAATCCGACGCCACGTCGGTCCCGTACCTGTCGGATTATCGAGGGACAACTGTATATACAGGTTAGCTACAAAACCCAACCGGTTCTAGCAGTAGCTTTTAAAAAAATTGGGTCTTCATGGCTGACTAGAATAATAATTTTAAGATACTGTACCGTTTACGTAAATAAATAAATAAATACATATAATATTTCTGTTATATTAGGGGTCTTCACAGTGTTCGTGTTATCGAGTTATACCTAGTTAAGTGTGTTATATCAAGCTAAGTTAACACACCAATAACCCGATAACCAACTAACCAGCGTGCTATCCTAAACCCACATCCAAGTTGGTTAACGTGTTATTTACCTTGCTATAGCTCAGGTTTGACCGCCGCCATATTTGTTTTTATCGATTGATTTGAAACACGCGTGTAAAATTTTGTAGTATTTAAATTTATTTGTATAATCTATTATCACAAGCAATTACCGTAAATACTTAAAATTATAATAACGAAAATGAACAAAAAAATATAAACAAATGTGGCACTAGAATAGAGTTCTGCCACTTTCTTTAAACCCGTGCCACGAACGTCTAACTACTACCACGTTGTTTACTCTGTCGATATAGCACATAGACATAGTAAAACTATAGACTCATCGTTGAAGCCGCTTGACTTCGGCTATTTCCGTAGTATAGGACCAGATTGAGCCTTTTGCCATTTGATACCATGTTAACATTTTATTTTTTATTTGATTATTTAAAGATTATTTAGAACGGAAAATCATGCCAGCTAACCAGCAATATTTTTATGCAGAACTTGGAGTACTTTCAATTTACATTTTAAACAATATTTTTAGCAAAGTTTTCCCTACTTTTAGATAAAAATAAATTTTTTTAATGCAGATCTTTCAGTACTTTGAATTTAAATTTTAAACAATATATATAATAAATGTAAATAATAAATATAATTATACATGAAACAACAAAGAAAACTATAAAGAAAACATATAATAAAACTATTAAATTTGAATTTCCCGCCAAAATGCACTTATGAGAGGGCGTGGTCGTGGCTTCAGTCCTCCAGCACAACCGAAATGCGACATGGTGGCTCCATAGTTTTATTAGCTCCATGATATAGCATGATAACTCACTTTAACTCAGTAACTCACTCCCGAGGTCCACTCACGATTGTGTGTTAACTTGAATAGCACATCTTACTCGTTAACTCGATAACACCAACACTGTGAAGACCCCTACTGTATTATACAATCAAGTAAATCATCAAGTAATCGACAAGAATGTATAAAGTAAAGACAATAAAGTCGTCGAAATATCGTAGTTCTGCCATTGTCATTTCTGTTAGGGCCACAGTGACAGTGTAGACAGCTTTCTCTAAGAGATGGTCTCTAAGCAATTTAGGTATAGGATACTTATGGACGTTTGTACACCAGTCTTAAATCTATTTACATTGTCAGCACAGAAAATTCAGTTTACCTACATCATGGTCAAAAAAACACGAGGATAACATTTCTTCGGGGACAACCCTCTAGCCTCTCTCCGTAGGGAATTATTTTGCTAACCCCTCTGTTTGGGGGTTGAACGGGGGGGGGGGGGGCTGAGGGGGTGGTTCCTTGAGCTTATTTGTAGGGTCATTTCCTACATCTGCTCCCAGAGAGCATTGGCTGCCGTTGTTTACCATTCCACCCTCATTCGGCTTGCTCATGTACCAATTTTAATGTGGCAATTTCGAACATTTACCCCCGCATTATTGAATTTCTCGAGCCATTGCTTACGGAAAATGCGATGTAACTCCGGACCACCTTTTTATGTGAGTTATCATCTGAGCTTGACGGGATTCGAAACCACGATCTATGTCTAATCTAAGCCGCCCAGCGGTTTAAGACAATATAGACATAGATCGTGGATTCGAATCCCGCCAAATCCAGATTTTTCTAATTTCAGTTATAACGAGAAGGTTGACTATTCAACATACGATAAGTAAGTTTAATGTCAGTATATTTTATTGTGTACCATATAATGATGCAATATATTGAGTTATCATCCGTTGAAAACCCTGAGGCAGCGGGTTGGAAAAAGCACGATTTCCCTTTTCAAAGCAGCAGTCATCCAGATCCTAAATGCCATGATGATCACCAATCTTTGATAGAAGAGGAATTTAAAGACGAAGAAGTGTAGAAGTGACCAAAAGAAAATCAAGGCAGGACTTTTCTTACTTCCCTAATAACTGTTATAGCAAGAAGTTTTTACGTGCCTACTTTCTCTGTGATTACTGATAAGTAGCTCACACAAATTAAGTCATTTGACTGGATCCGACCCTGCCGCTGTGGTCCCTTGCATTCCGCCGACCACAGCAGATGCCTAAACCAAATGCATGCGTATATTGTTTACTGTTTAGTGATTGGTGTTTAGCATATAGGGAATTGACTCTTCTAATAATGCAGTCTCTCTCAAGCCTATGCTTTTGTTACTTGTCGTCACCTTCCTAACGCCTCAGCAGAGGTTGCTTCTTCAACCAGAGTAAAATTGACAATAACAACCTATTGTTTTTGCACAATGTTTAGAAGTTGTCCAGTTTCTCAGTATCTCGGTCCCTCTCGTTGGGGGTGGCAGCCCCCCTGAGTCCATCAATGCCAAAAACCTGCCACACTACATGCAGTAATTATGTGGCATGACATCGGCAATCAGCTATATTGCTGGCTACACCACATCCCAGATATCACCCAAAGAAAATTACTAAAAGTCATACATAAAAAAGAGAATACTTTCCCAAGCAAAGAACTCCATAAATTAGCTGAAATATCCACAATAAAACAGTTATTTATCATAGAAGCAATATCACATACATTTAAAAACAAACACAGAATATCACAAGTACAGCACTATTACGTCACTAGATACATGGAAACACAGCCACTACAAGTATCCCTTACGAGACTGACCTACATACAACGACAGGCCAAGTACGTAGAACTAACGCACTACAACAGAATCCTGACATACGTAAAAACTAATAAGCAACTGAACGTATTTCGAAGAAATCTAAAAACAAATCTCAACGAGTTAAACCGACAAACGAAGACGGAACAACATACTTACTGACTTATTTACATTCACGTACGTGTAGACTAAGATTTTTTTCCAAATTTAAGCTGCACACGGGCTGGGCCCTGCAGCATATATTACTATTACTGTATAACCTAACTTTTTATGGAAATATAAATTTATTGTATTGTATTGTAAATACACCATTGCCCATTGGGCATGAGGGAAGGTCTTCTACCAGTTCTCTGGCCTAGTCATCGCTCAATGAGTTGTTTGGTACGGCGACTTTTAATTATGTTTATAAGCAATATTCATTACCCCCATTCAGGGACGGATCCTTGGGGGGGGGGGCGGTGGGGGCGAAATAGCTTTATACTAGATAGAATGGACTTTTGAAGGAAATTAAGAAAAATTATTACTCAAGTAAGGGAAACGCGATATTTTTCAGACCATCCCCCCCACCGAAAACTTTTCTGAAACCGTCCCTGCCCCCACTTAACCTCACGGTTGTGAGTACATCTAATATTGAATACAGTAATAACATTACTTTAAAACCCCTTTAGGCTATAATAAAAACTAACAGCCTCTTTACAAGAGTTTTACCCTCCGCGAGCTTTTCAAAAGTCAACATTAAGTAATAGAAGAGTAGTAGAGAAGCATGCTTTAAAATAGCTAGCCTCGGAAAAAGTATTAAAAATACAGGCAAAATGTTAGATCAAGATATTGAAAAGCAGGGGTAATTTAATCATAAGAAAAACGATTGAGGATGAGTGGAGTATTAAAATTAAATTAGGGGTAAAAACTCATTTAACGCAAGAATTATGACCGGGGTTGTTTTACTACTTGTAGGGGATGAAATGCTGTTTTACTTTAGTAAATCAGAGTTCTTGAGAAAAAATGGTCTTGTCAAAATGTTCGATATCACGATTTTACAATAAATTAAATTAGGTTCATAAGTCATTAAAAAATATATATAATTTCTGTAAAAATTATATAATCAAGTAATCAACAAGTAATCGACAAGAATGTATAAAGTAAAATTGTTAAGCCTAGGGAATGGTCGCAGTAATTGATTTTTTTTGGCTAACTGGTAAACGTTTTCGATGTCAACCTACGCCGGCTACAAGCGATGATAGACAAGCAGAGACAAGCTTACCATTGAAGCAATGAAACAGGCGAAAGCATGACTTAATAAAGTACAGATACGAGTCCCTGAGGAATGGCACTTCTATCTGTCCTCGGGCCTACCCTTCACTGTTGTCGTGCCTCGGCGTTTTTGTAACACTACGCTGCTTATATAGCAGTGATAGCAGTCATTTTTATCTTCCCCTTCGGAATATCACCTCAGCTCTATTGACCATTGCACTGTGTGGACAGCAACATACCCGGCATCCTCGTTTTTCCCCGACCAGTGATGGTAAGGTTCCCGTTAGGGTTGGGTGGACCCAGGCTAGATGAAACATTTCTCCTTTCAAATTGAGCCTCGAACCTCGGTCTTCCGTTTCATGCTCGAGTTCTCTAGCTGGTAGAGTAGCCCTTCGAGGCTAAAGCTCACCAAAAATAAAGACGTATTTCCTTTCATTTCATTTGGCAGGGCAAGTAGAGTAGTGGTACAGACTCCGACTTTTACCCGAAAGGTTGGTGGCTCGAGTCCCACACTCGCTATGTTTTCTGGCCATGCTTCGGAGGGCATGTATTGCCATAGGGTCTTCATATTTGAGTGTAAGAGAGTGCTTTGTAGCCCTAACTCCGCTAGGTTGGCTTAGTAATAGAACAAACATTTTTGATTCTTTATGCGGGTATTTGGGTTTTTGTGTTTTTGTTTTTTGTATTTTGTGAAGTATTCTGCCAATACTATTGTATATATTTATATTATCAATTGCATTGTGCGAAATATATACTTATAAAAAATAAAAAATAGATATGTATAAAAAACCTTTATTTATTCATTTCGTTTCGTTTCATTTCATTTTATTTCTGCCAACTCCACCATTCCTGTAGTGTTATAATAAACAAAAACGCAAAATCTACACGTTTTCATCAATAAATCACCAAACACAGCCCCAAAAAGCCTTGATGTGCACAGAATAGGTGCCAGGACGAAACAAAAGACTGAAAAATCACAAGTTTGGGAAACATTTTGTCAGCACTGAGAGCAGTGATTTTTTGGAAAATGAGAGACCATATGGCTGCTGACGCGAAAATGAAGTGAAATGAAAGGAAAAAGGTTGGTATAATGAAAGGCCTGTTCAACTTTTGGAAATCAATGACTCTGAGTTCCATGCTGCCGATCTTCGAAGTTTTCGGGGGGCGTTCATTTTACAGATTTATTTGAGTTGTCGCCGCTTCTCTTCCAGTCAATCTGCTGTTTTAGGTCTTTGACATTTGGCGCCCTAAGGCTATTCCTTTTGCTTCTGAAATATCAGTTGAAATTGTGATACCACTGAGATATCAGTGTGACATCACTCAATTCAATGTGTTATAAATGTACACTAAGGTATAGTCCACGCTAAATGAGAAAAGTATGGACATGGAATGTTTTGCTCCTGTGCGACACTATAAAAATATTCTTTGAACCATTTTGTGTTACCTTGTTGCCTTGGATGCAAGGCATAACCAAAATTTTGCAAAGAATATTTTTACAGTGTTGCACAAGATCAAAACATTCCATGTTCATACTTTTCTTATTTTGCGTGGGCTATAACTTGGACTGAAAAGAGTTTTTGCGTTCTACTTTATACGTTAATACAAACGAAGCTTTTTATTTTCTTATTTATACGATAGTATATATACAGTATACTGTAGTTACTACCAAGGGCGGATTTTAGGGGGATCAGAAGGTCCGGACCCGCCCATAATAAATTAACTTAAACGAGATAACAATGAGTTTACAGTGGGAATTAAAAATAATTATGTTTTTTAATTATATAATCCACTAAAACAGCCCGCTGACCCCCCCCCCCTAAACTGGAGGCAAAATCCGCCCTTGGTTAGTACGGTAGTAGTTTGTTTAAGATCTTTCCTCTTTCATCTTGCTGCTTAAGGTGAGCCATGCCAACTCCTTCACGGCACACCGAGCCGCCTCTGACTGAACTGTTTTGTGCACTATGTTCACATTTACAGGTCCGATCTTGGCTTCACATGACTTCCTCTCGTTTTCCCACCGCCGACAGTCAAAGAAAGTATGTGCGGCCGCATCCCTGTCGTATATGCACCGGCTTGTAGTAGGTACCTTTTGTACACTCATGAAGGAAAACCCCAAAATTCAACCTAAGTTAGTTTAATTGAATAGTTCTGAACCTTGATGAGGTCAATTGGGCACCTCACTAGACTTTTTTGGAACGAAGTCAAATTTCATATAAAAAATCAATCAAAGAGACATAAATGTGACTTAAAGCAGAACGTACTTGTATGTATGTAGCCGGTGTTATCATTGTTTGACTACTGTTTAAAAAAAAAAAAAAAACATTTTGCCACGCATTCAAAAACTGCTACCGAACGGTTTACGATACATGACTTGCATCAAAATATAGAACAGCGTTTTTCTGTTCTATTAGGTCATCTCATATACGGCTATATTTGTCCCGGTCGTTGCTGACGGTTAAGAAGCGGAACTATCATGTGATGTGAAACGAAAAGTATCGCAATCTGCAAGTAATAATCCAAGGGAAGATAGGATTGAGAGCTTCCGGCAGAAGAAGCACATCTTGGTTAAAAAACTGATGCAAGTGGCAATGACTTCCTTTTTCAGAGCAGCAGTCTCCAAGGTCCAAATTTCCATAATGATCTTCGAAAGAAGAAGAAGAAGAAGAAGAAGAAGAAGAAGAAAAAGAAGAAGAAGAAGAAGAAGAAAAAGAAGAAGAAGAAGAAAAAGATGAAGAAGAAGAAGAAGAAAAAGATGAAGAAGAAGAAGAAGAAGAAGAAGAAGAAGAAGAAGAAGAAGATGAAGAAGAAGAAGATGAAGAAGAAGAAGATGAAGAAGAAGATGAAGAAGATGAAGAAGATGAAGAAGAAGAAGAAGAAAAAGATGAAGAAGAAGAAGAAGAAGAAGAAGAAGAAGAAGAAGATGAAGAAGAAGATGAAGAAGAAGATGAAGAAGAAGATGAAGAAGATGAAGAAGAAGATGAAGAAGAAGAAGAAGAAGAAGAAGATGAAGAAGAAGAAGAAGAAGATGAAGAAGAAGAAGAAGAAGAAGAAGAAGATGAAGAAGAAGAAGAAGAAGAAGATGAAGAAGAAGAAGAAGATGAAGAAGAAGAAGAAGATGAAGAAGAAGAAGAAGAAGAAGAAGATGAAGAAGAAGAAGAAGAAGAAGAAGAAGAATTTATGGCTCTATGATTGATGTTTCATGAGAAATTTGAATTTGTACAAAATAAAGGAAGTACGGGTGACCGGTTTCCTCTTAAACACATCTTTCGCACAGCCTACCTACAGGTTCGAAAGGGATAAAGACCCATGCGCCATAAAGGTGCCCGCTATCTCTCCCAGTTCATTTCACAATTCTACATTTGACAATTTCCACCCCTCTTTCTCAATCATCCCCCAGACTACATTTTCCACGTATTCGAAATCACCCAGTTCATCAACCCCTCCCCCCCCCTAAATAGTAGCAAAGATTCCCACACGTACGCAATTTTTCGCTCGTTTTGCTCATCCTCCTATACCTACTCCTTGATGTGTTCTACAGATTTCCATCATTTGTTTTCTTAGCCCCAGCTGGAATATCGGAAAGGATTTCTTGATTTATAATGCGATGTCAACTTCTTTTCAGTTATAGGATGTGAGCTATTTATTCCTGGGGGAGAAGGTGTAAGTGAAAATGTGAAAATGTTATCGCTCCATTGCTCTTTGATTTAGACTTGTCATTTTTCTTTCTTTTCACAATTTTTTTTGTCTTTGCTATCGGGGCATATAGAGTAGCGGTATAGACTCTAAATTTCGCCCGAAAGATCAGATTCAGGGTCTACACTAGCTACATTTTCTGGCCACGTTTCGGAGGGCATGTAAAGCAAGCAGTCCCGAGCAGTGGCGGATTAAAAAAAAAGTTTTGGGATGGGCGGATGGCAATTTGAAGCTTTGTTGTTACAAGCTAGTCAAAAAAATATCCGTAAAAACATGGCAAATAGACACTTTATTATTATTATTAGTGTTCATTAGGTGTCCCGAAGGGACCAAAGACGTAGGCCACAAATGAGGGCCCATCGAACACCCTAATTAATTTTTACAACACAGTTTATATCTCGAATACGGAACTGTGTCGCATTAGGTCAGCGACGGCAGAGGGGAATAATTCCACTTGTTCCTCTTCTATATCCGGAGCTCCGAAGTACTCTAGACGCTTCCTCCACTGCGCTGGGCATCTGAAGAGCAGATGTGACGAGGTCTCTTCCTCCTCTGCGCAGTGCCTGCATGATGTATTTTCCGCTGTGACAGGATGAATAGTCAGTAAGTGCTTCTTAAAAGGGCCGTGTCCTGGGCTGCTATTACTGATCTTACACTGTTCCTGCTGAGTTGTAGCAGTTTTTTAGTCCAGGAAGGACAAGGTTTTTGTATCAAAAGTTTTGATAGACCCTTGGCATTTTTACGCCAGAAAGTTGCGAACTTCCTTCTTGTCTCTTCACTTGCCCTTCTCTTCATCAGGGAAAGCGCTATCGGCAACAAAGGCTCAGGGCCAACGGATGCTGTTTCCGAGCCTTTTCTAGCTAGTGAGTCTGCTACCTCGTTGCCTTCGATGACCCTCATGCCCAGGTACCCAAATTAGGTCAACTGAAAGCCCCAATTGATTATGCCTTCTCAGAGTTTGCTTACATTGCAGTACTGTTGCTGATCGAGTTACTGGGTTAGCGATTGCGAATAAAGCCGCTTGACTGTCGGAGCAAATCACAATTTTTTCCATGTGGTAGACTTCATTCACAAATAGACACTTAAATAAATAAATAAATAAATAAATAAGGACTTTTTTGTTCTATTACTAAGGCCCGGGACCGCCTGCTTTACATGCCCTCCAAAGCATGGCCAGAAAATGTAGGAAGTGTAGGACTCAAACCAGCAACCTTTCGGGTGAAAGTCAGAGTCCGTACCACTACTCTACATGCCCTGACACTTGTAGACTGTGATTGACATTTTCGTGCCAATTCCTTCTTTTTCGTTTTTAAAACTAATGTGCGTAATTATTTGTTTACTCTATGTGATAGAAAATGCTTATTTTTTTTATAACTTTGGGTACTTGGGGGGGGGGGAGGGGTGACCGCCCCAGCCCCCTTTAATCCGCCACTGGTCCCTAGTCTTTCTAGTTGAGCGAGCGTAATAATGACCACAAAAGTTAGGAATATACTGAAATTCGATATATATATATATATATATTTATATATATGGCAGGTACAGCAGGTTGTCGCTTCGAGTCCTACACATGCTACAGGTAGCCATCAAGGTTGAGTTGACCAAGGCACAGAGGAAAATGTTTTATTTTATTTCGAGCTTATGTTTTATGGATATTCCGGTTTATAATCAATTTCTCCCCCGACTGGGCTCTTTTGGATCATATTCCAAAATTACGGAGACATTTTTAGTGTCCTTCAACTTTTTACAAGTAGACCACATAATTTTTTAATCATAGGACTACCTGGTACGTTTTTTTCTATAACCCAGGGTCTCATAGGATGTCCCAGGGCCTCATTGGATGTTGCATCCGGAGGTACCTGCGCCGATAACTTTTTTGGATCTTATTATTATTTTCAATATGTATTTTTCCCCTCGCTTGGTGGAGTAACCAGTCAGGGCAAAATAAATAAATATAAAAAACATTTGGTCTTAGGAAACGTTATTAAAAAATATAAAAATTAAAAAAATAGACTTGGCGCGCTCGAATGACCCATGTCTCCTATAGAGAACTCTACTTTGACCTAGGCGCTCTGGATGATAACTCGATCCATTCCCTAAGAGATTGCTCTACAAATTCCTCCCCAAACACTAAGCAAGGCTTAAAATAACAACAAAACGCAACTCCCCGGTAAGCTGTAAAACCTGATCGTTTTCGAAGCATCCAAAAGCAGACTGCTGACTTAATTGAAGGTAGTATAGGGCAGTCACTGGAGACCACTGCTGAGCTCCGTCAGTGTTTAATGCGTTTTCGTTTTCTGACTAATCTTTCAGCGCGCTGGTGCAGCAGCGGGGGATGAAACGAGGAAAAGTTGGGGGCAAATTCAGCGAAATAATGGGCGAGTCCCCGCGGAGAAGGTATTTCGGAAAAGCCAATCAAGCTTAGGATTCGTCAACTCTGTCCCGGGAACAGTTCAATTCAAACTTTTCCTCAGACCGCAAATGCCGCATTTCCAACCATTTCGGATTAACTTAATTTCTTATTTCCCCTAATTTTTTTTACTAAGCAATTGCTGACTCCACTTCCCCTTAAACAATAGTATAATCGTTGTCTTTAAGACGGTCAGAGACCTGAGAGTTTCTAGGGAACCTGGCATTCCCAAGTTATGACTCAGGACGGCCCTATGTGAAGGTTTGGTACGAAATACTGGACAACACCCCCATGTTCCAATGCAAGGCGATACTGTAAATATTCCTTCTATTTCTTCTTTTAATGTCTCTTCTATCGAAGATTGGCGATATCATGGCAATTAGTACCTCGGAGACTGCTGCTCCGAAAAGGGAAGCCGTGCCATTGCCAAATCATTGCCTCAAATTTTTAACCAAGGTGTTATACTTCTGCCGGGAGCCTTTTGTCCTTCTATCTTCCCTTGGATTATAACATGCAGAAGGCGTTACCTTCACATCACATGTTAGTTCCGTTTCTTAACCGCCAGCAAAAACTCGGCTTCTGTATCTATTCGCCTAAAGACCTCAGCATTAGGGACACGATCTCCCCAAGAGATACGCAGCAGTCGTCTGTATATGCACATTTCAAATGCTCTGATTCTGTTCTACTTAGCTTGCGTCAAAGTCTGACCCTGCATGACATATAGACCGATTGGGAACACTTTACATTTCACCATTCGCAATCTAAGGTCCAACCGCAGATTCCGGCCCCAAAGCATGGACGGATCCAGCCCATTTTTTTTGGGGGGGGGGGGTAGTTGTGGGTCAAAATAGGAAAAACATAATATGTAGGATCGATTAAATTAGAGCGTAATAAATTAATTTACAATAGATTTATCAAAATTTGGGCGGGGGGCAACTACCCCCCCCCCTGTATCCGTCCTTGCACCAAAGTACTTCCTGCATTTTGCTGAAGCCGTTTCCAGCTTGTTTTATGCGGCTGCGAATTCCCACACTTACCAAGCTCTCACTCAGCACTATTTAGAATGCAACCGGTATACCGGCATTGTTTACATTGTACTTGAGGCATGTCATCCACTACCTATTTCCTAAAGATACTGTTCAAACGATCGTGGAAGCCGCGCCCTTAGGTAATACAATAGGATATATAATAAAACGCATCTTTATCAATTTATGCTTATTGAAACATCAGAAGTAGGGGAGGAAAGGATATTATAGAATGTAGTGGAAGAGAAGGGTGAATATGCAGAGGGAGGGATTTTGTGTCATTGGGGGGGGGGGGTAGAGGGGATGAAGTAATAACCAGCGGTATAATGCAGGTAATGCCACGCTGACTCGTCTGATAAGCTGGCAAATAGCTGAATTTGCTCTAGGGCACTATTTTAATCGGCCACTCACTCTCCGAGCTTTAGCTAATATGAGTAGGCTACATATTACCATTGCTGACTACCCCCTTTTTCATATATTATTTTTAAAGCATAATTTGAATTTGTATGCGTATTTTATATAGTGAGGCGACTGCTGAGGCGGCCTTAGCCATCGCGAGGCTCCGGGCGGCGGGTCATTGCGAGGCCCTTTGTCAAATCTTGACGAACGAAATGAAACACGGGAATTCCCCGAGCGATAGGAGAGCAGACGACTCCCGAGCAGTGGCTTAACGATAGGTTATCGAGGGGGGGGGGGGTTGTATAATTTGGCGCCCCCCCCCCATACAAGTATAGAAAAATGGAAGACTCGTTCTCATGGACCTACGCAGCTTCTATTGTAATGACCTTGGTGACCTTCGCGCATATGAGACCCGAAGGAGGGGTGGGATGCTTTGAAAAAATATTCCTGAAATAGTGGGATTTTACGCATTTTGATAGCAGTAGCATTTAGATTTTACAGGCGATGAATACAATTGCAAACAAGGGGGGAATGTTTTTAAAACCAGGTCTGAAATAATGGGAGTTTACCCATTATGAGAGCAGTAAAAGTCAGATCTTCCTGGCGATGAATATAATTGCAAATAAGGGGGGCCCGGGGGTCATGGATTTCGGACATTATTTATATTGTTAGTTTATATTGGCCGGAATATTGTGGGGGTCTTTCTAAGTTAAAGGCCGGTCTACAGTCGATTTGAGTGAATATTAAAGCAATAAAAACGTACAAGATATTTTAAAAAGAACCTTTGAACGTTTATATTGTGTTCATTTCTTTGTTTACTTATTTATTAATTTTTTTTCACTGCGAGTTCGACAACATAACAAAATTAAATAATTCTCCTTTCCCGCCAATCGGGTCTGTCTTGAACTGTGGGGGGCCTTTTTTGTGTGGGGTCCCATGGGTCCCAGCTCAGTGCCCAAATCCGGCACTGCCCCTTGAGCAGGCGCGGATTCACAGGAGGCCTATGGGGGTTATAGCCCCCCCCCCCCATTAGGGTCCTCAAAATACGTAATACCCCACTATTTCAGCCCTATTTTTCACAAATTGTCTCCCGGGGGAGACCCCCGGGGCCCCCTCGAGCTCGATTGTAATAATTACCTATAATGTAGCACCCTAATCGCTCTGAAAATGCGTACAAACCCAATATTTCTGCCTTAATTTAAAAAAAATAGAAATTTAATCGTAGCCCCCTCCTTGGTCTCATTCTAGATCCGCACCTGCTCTTGAGGATTCGAACTACAGTTCTCCCGAATGAATTTTTCATTTCACAGCCATCCCCAGAGTAAACTAGTTTGAAACTTCTACTTGAACTTCACTTTTTCCCAAACTAATGGCAACCAAATCGTGTCTATTGTCACGTCTGACCTCTCTTGCGTAAGGGCTTCAAAAACATTCGCTAAGCCACTGGAAATAGAGTAGACTGGAATCAGAAGAAGAGTAACAAAAAAACAATAAAGAAAAAAATGTATGGTATGGTATAGCTGTCGATATAGAGGTGGCAGTAAATCAGGTCGCAGCTGAAACTCGAAGGGCGTCAGATCGGTGCGGGTGGTCCGCCGTTTTTCTCGTCGCCGTTTCTTGCCGCGTTGACAGTTTCCATGCCGACCTCATTCCCGACCTCTTGGAGACTCCCACTGCAAAAACAGTTGTGAAATTCAGGGCGGAAATTAGCTGAGTGTCTATTTCACTAGCTGCTGGTTATAGGTTGCTTTCGAAAGAGCGTCCGAAAGCGTGAAGTGCTAAGAAGTTGAGAATCTGCAAACAGACAGCAGCTACTTTGCCCACCTGCAGCCTGCAGCCTGTTCGAGGCGATTATAACACCGGGGTTAAATAAATACCCTAGGATTATAACTGTAAACAAACAAATTTTGAATAGCACTTTCCATTATAAAATTATTGTGGTTTTCTGCGATAGCTCAGTAAAATAAAATAAGTACCTAACTCACAACAGGGGCGTATCCTAATAAGCTAATAACTAAGAACTCCAAATTACGCTCCTGAAGGTTTAGGCACCTATGAAAATAGAGTGGACTGTATGAAAATAATATGATTTGGTAAGAATAAGAAATAAGAGAATAAGTCTACCGTACTCTGCTTACTCGGTGAAGGTGTAGTACAGTAGGTAGACCTACGATAATATGTAATATATAGTGTGGTGCTGTAAGGTGTCTAGGTGTATGTGTTTTAAGTGAATAGGCTACGCTACTTATCTACTGCTGGAGTCCGTGGCTTGCAAAGTATCCGCAGGAATCACAGCAGGGGCGAGCACAATAAACACTGTTTAATATAAAGAATAATAACACAAACAAGAGAACACTACAACCACAACTAATAAAATTAATATAAATAACAATAGGTATATAATTAAATAAATATAGAACCTATCGGAGCCGATACAATATTAAGACTGAATGCAGGGTGCGGGATAGAGTACCTAGCAGATTTTAGGGGTCTGCGACAACAACCCGCAACTATGCTTAGCTTTTGAAATGCGAGGCATTCACGGACAATTATCTTGTTTACATTTTTAATACCAGGGGATTAAAATAATACCGGGGTTATATAAATACCCTAGGATTACAACTGTAAATAAACAAATTTTGAATAGCACTTTCCATTACAAAATTATCTTGTTTACATTTTTACTACCAGGGGATTAAATAAATACCGGTATTATAATCGCCTCGATCAGGCTGCAGCTCGGAAACAGCACGGGATATTTAGTATAAATAGTAATATAGAACAAAGCTAGTAAAATAGTATTGATCTCGCATAACCATACGCTAAGTATTGCGGATAGCGGGCAAGCCAGTTTTTATATTCCTATTATTTTATACCTAGTATCTTATAAGGAAAGCTTTGTGACTGTCGAAATTTTCGGTTTCGGGATTTCAGTGTCCGACATTTCACTATATACCACTTATATACAAAATACTGAATATACCATATATAGAATCACAGCCGTCCCCGAAAAAAAATCCTGGTTACAGGCCTGCGTTGCATCGATCAATTCAGTGCTTTGGGATAGGGAATTTGAAAAACAACCGAAATGTAGCCAAAGGAAAAATTATTTACTGTGGAAATATCAAATTATTCACAAAATTCATCACATAGTAGTAGTATGGTTGGACACAGTCCCAGGCCACGGTGTGGGCCTATAGGACAGTGGACCTCCTGATTGTAGTGGATTCAAACCACTTGGGAAACACAGTAAAGTCACACGATTAGTTCGGAGGTGACCAGGACAAGTCCTACCATGTTTCCCTACCGGCACTGTGCACATGACCAAGTTATCTGCATCTTTGAACCTGCTCTGGTCCGCTGGAGTCAACTTGGGAAGGCGGCCGGCAAAATTCATCACATATTGTATGTCAAGAAAACAGACAGTTTTATATATCGATGGCTGCGTTGTAATACCACATAAGTGACTCCTGGATCGAAATAGAGATGTTTATTGAAACTCGGGTGGAATTTTAAGTTGCACGCTCCTGACTACATTTGATTGTGTTAGATTGGATCTTTTAAGAGTTATAGCACTTGAGAAGTCTGTTGTATCTGTTTTACAATAAAAAATGACGCTTCTATAGTTCTATATGAACAATTCTTTTTGCCTCCTGAAAACTTTGGTTTTGTGCACTTACGTGGTATTACCACGCAGCCAGCGATATATTGTCCTATATATATTAATAGTCTATAGTTTGTTATCAGGCCTACTTAATTTTATTATGTTATATGGCGCCCATTCCATTGACCGGCTAGGGCTATTTCCAAAACGGTGACGTGGTAGCAGACACTCAAGACTTAGGTAGCGTCTCCACCGACCTCGCATTGCAGATTGCAAGTGACATTGACGGAAATGTTTTTTTTTTTTTTTATAGAAATCTATTAAAATGTTTGTAATTAACATATCCCATGAAGCCATTTTTTAATTTTAGTTTGTTTGTTTGTGATTTTATTGTATGATCATTGATCAATTTTAACTATGGCATAGAGGAAAATAAACATTTCCGTCAATTCTGCAATGCGAGGTCGGTGGAAACGCCACCTAAGTCTTGAGTGTCTGCTACCACGTCACCGTTTTGGAAATAGCCCTAGCCGGTCAATGGAATGGGCACCTAAGGACGTGCTAGACTATCCTTCGTAGTGGTGTTTTCTCTTCTATATATAGTATATCATGTAACCTTTTTCCATTATTTCTATGCACTTCACATCACCATAAGAATTTATTCATGGCAACAAAGTCTCAGAAGTTGAGAGGAACCGAAAGCGAAAGGAAGGGAAGGGGGGGGGCAAGCCAAGGAAGTGGGCAGGCACTTAGCCTTTGTCTTGCCTTAAGTGGACATTGCTGACTCAGCTAACACGACGTCTAGGGTCAGCAGTGCGTTTATGAATTACCGTCTCTTGAGTTAGGGCTGCTGCTGCCTTTGCTTGGGCAAATTAGTTGCCCCTAGGGGAACCAAAATTGACGTAATTTAGACTTGACTTACTTGAGATTTATGCTGACTTCAGCTTTTTAGTTGTGAAAGCTACGATTTAGCGTAGTCCTTGGTAAATTACTGAAACATGAACTTTTTTTGGCTTACACTTACAAACACTTCTATTTTTTTGTGTTATCTACCTATTTAATCCAAAATGGTAAATGATTATCAGGAGCTCTCTGAATAACAGCGTTGCATAGGGACCATCCGAAACAGCGTTGCCTACCTTTTTTTTTTTTCCCCTACCGCCTACCCGGTCGGCAGGGTGCATATATTTGAATAAAAAAAAAAAACCAATTGTACACTTCGATTGGACCTCATGGGTCCCAAGAAAATGCTTTTATGTTATCAAAAAAGAAAAAAAAGAAGAAACCATCGTACTGCTACATTTTAGAAGAGAAAAAATTTTTAAAGTCTTTTTTACATTCTGAAACTTTCTTGTGCGTGAGAAGATTTTTTGGAACACTGTTGAATAGTTCAGGAATAACGTACTTTAAGGCTCTTTTGCCATGTTTGTTTCTAAATCTTGGTAGATCAAAGCACGGGAATAAAACCCACCATAAAATCCACCCACTTTTGACCAATCATATCTAAGAATTGGCATCCAGATTTCGGCACCAAATGTTGCAACCAGTCTGATTTGGGTCTTGTATATTTAACACTTAGTTACACCTTGGCCTAAGTATATTAAAGTTCGCGAAATATGCCCTGTATCTGACAATTATATTACCCTTTTTCATCGCTGATCTTCTTCGTGCAGTAGCCAACAGCTCAGTGACTGTTAGGTATATATGTATATACGAGTAGTTACTCAATTTATTTCCGGCTACACCTTTAAAGCATTGAATGAAACGTATATAGCTGGAAACCTGCCAGGTTTCATCATATAAACCGTGAAATAAATAAAATTAGAGCCCATCTCACACCCTCATTATATAATCACCAGACCATAGCCTATTTGCATAAATTTGTCGCTTGCAAAATGTTTTGCGATCGGGCGCAGTGGATAAATTTCTATGAAACAAAGGCCTAATTATTAATGTGTGCAAACACTTGATTTGCTATTTCCGGAGGATAAACTTAATATTTATTACCTGGAACGGCGTGTTGATCCGTAGAAACTATACGCACGTTGAATTATTTGCAATAGTATTTTGTGAAATTATT
Organism: Psococerastis gibbosa; assembly: GCA_963971405.1. Classification (NCBI taxonomy): domain Eukaryota; kingdom Metazoa; phylum Arthropoda; class Insecta; order Psocodea; family Psocidae; genus Psococerastis; species Psococerastis gibbosa. The sequence continues at coordinate 47,998,269 of OZ020484.1, forward strand.
ACTATGGACTTTTGGAAATGCCGGTGACGATACAGAATGAATTGTTTTTCTACAATGCATGAACTATTGTAGTAGCTAACTTATTTACAAATAATACAAACAGTTCATTCTAGGAGTCAGTGATGTGTTATGTTACAATAGTGCTGTATTTTGTGATATTTTCTGTTATAGGCGAGGATCCAAAGTTGTAGCCAATTGGTTTACATTTGCTTACCGAGCCGTAGTCAAAGTGAGGACACTTACTACATACTTTCTTATTACTTAATTTTTTTTGTGTCCAAGCGAACGTCCCAGAATCGGGTGAAGTTGTTGGCCTCCCGCACGCTGATAAGGTTGAAAAGTTAGGAGAGACCCCGCTTTGCCTCTTTGGGGGCCCTTTTGAGGAGTCCTTGAGGCCATGACCTTATTGGTCTCAAGGTTAATCCGGTACTGTGAAAAAAATGTAACGTTGTAGTAGACACTAGTAGGCCTAGGCCACAATGGGGCTGAAATTACGACAGAAACATTTACTAGAAAAATCCTCATCTATTCAAAAGTCTGGAGGGAAGTTCACCACACCCCCCGCCCCCTCCAGCAATGTATAATATCTGTCTTACAGGGGATGTCAGACATCAAAAGAACCCCCTGTCTTATCTGTAGAATAAATTTCAATTACTCTGTTAGGGGTGGCCGGGTGATAATGGGCTTTACCTCTTGACTGCTGTTGCTTAAGGGGTGCGCAAAACTCCCCACGATTATCTACCCCATTACCGGGGGTAAGATGTCTTGCATTATTTATTTGTAAACTTGTGGTGGGGCAAGTACTCAGCGAAACAGTGTGTTTTGCATTGCTCTACACCAGTAACTTTATACGGCAGTCGTAAAGGTTTTCTGGAGACTATCCGACTGCTGAATTATGGAAATACTAGTGGTGTGTAAACAAAGTGCGACATTGTAGTCAAATGGGGCGTCGCCATGGTAATTGCTCGTTGGGTTTTATACCATGCATTTTCCTTTTCCATCTTTTCCATTCTTTTGTAGTTATCCTGCGCTAGAGGTTGATGAAGAAGAGAAGCAGCTGTTATGGAAAAGGGTGGCCGACGAAGGAGTGTATGGGTCAACTGAAGGAGAGCCCGGAGCTCGAACGAACCATGAGCTGAAGAGGAAGGCGCAGAACGGAAAGGGCTGGAGGATGATAGATGCAGGGAGTTGCTACCAACCAATCGTTGAGAAGAAAGAAAATGTAAACTCCATGATTGTTAATAATTATTGAAGAACCAATAGAATCCGTGCTGATTGGCCATGGTCGTTTCGTCAACATATGCGGTCGACATCTTCAGTGGCGCTGCGTAAACTTCGAAGGTTGCACCTCGGTGGCTCCGCTATTCTTCATTCGACTCTGGCTGCCATACCAGCCACTAATTTAGTGCTATAGCTACCATATAGGGTCTACTAACTTGCCAATTTGTTAAATTTAGAGAACGCGAAGATTTGCGATTTCCCCACACCATAACCCAGTAATCTGGATGAACAATCGATAGCGTCTTATCTATAGACTAATGAAGGTGCAAAATAATTTATTGAAGCCGTAGAGGTATAAGAAGAGTAGGGGGTAGAATTTGGGAGCGGGGGGAGGGGGGAGGAAGGTGAAGTGCGTGTTTACAAGCCACGCTTACCACCTTCCGAATCTTATCTCTTATACCTCTCGGAAAATGTGGGTCACCGATATTTGAGATATAGCCGGTTCTTCGGAAGCGGGGCTGTAGACCAATGTCAATATGGGGGCTAGTGTGGCTTGCACAAGATAAATACGCTGGGTGAATAGCCTGCACAAGCTAAGTACAGAGTCTTCACCGGGTCCAGGTATCTGTTCTGCTGTGCTGCAATGTAGAAGACTTCGATATTTTTTACATTGGTACTTATCTCAGATAGTTGGCTAACGGGGGCCCCTTAAGGCCAAACCGGAGGGGGTCACGAGACTGGCCTGGAAATGTCTTTGCAGAGGGCTCGTAATATATGTTTTAAACCGCAGGGGTATAGTAAAAATCGATGGAAGGGTATAGTATACGCGTAAACATGCTTACACTATTGACTGTACCAAAAATTACAATTACATTAGGTGTAAAATTGGTGAATGAAGCAATGAAAAATATACCTTTTAGAACATTTTTACGTGCCCCACGGGGAAGAAAAACCTCCAACTTTTGTATTGAAATGCACTTCAGTCAGAAGCTCAACACTTAATTTGACAGTAAAGCGCCAGAAATAGGTAAAACTGCAATTATTTGAAATAATACAAGTCAAATACGGAACAGGTACATGACTTTGTTTATAAAATGGATATTCACCCATCCCGTGGCTGGAGACCACTATCAATATGGCTGCTAGTGTAGCCAGCACAAGCTAAGTTCAGAGTTTTTGACCGGGTCCAGGTATCCGCTTTGCTATTCTGCAATGTGTAAGACTTCGATATTTTTTGCGTTGCGTTACTTATCTCTGATATGTATTCAACACTCTACGCTCAAGGTCACAACTCTCCGGCTTGGCCTTAAGGGATTTTATGCCTCCCGCCGTTCCATTTAAAATATTTCTATTAGTATGATCGTATATCGTTGCTGACTAAGTTATGCATGGCCGCGTAAGGGTCATTTTTTCCGAAATCGACGTTATAGCCTACTGTAGATTGATTTGCTAAATTTTTAAAGTCCTCTTATATCGTCTTACATATTAAACATAGCAGACAAACATAATTTTAATACAAAAGAAATTACCGAACATTACCGCGTATCATAAGGCGCAATTGAATTTTTCCCCTCCCAAAAATCTGAGCTGGATCGGTCGCAGATAACATAATTGCTGGGTTTGGAGCTTACGACCAATGGGTGCAACAATCCAAATGAGAAAATTATTCCGGCATTGAAATACATGAATTCTAATTATTTTTCCTCTTCCCTCTTAGTGCCGCTTGCGCAGGGTAAGGGGTCGCCGCGTACCCATTTCTTGTACTCGCCCAGGTATGACGCAAACGCCTTGAGCTCGGCCGTTGTTTTCCCTCTTGCTCCGGCGAGTTGTTCAATTCTTTCCTCGAGGGTTGTCCTCGGTCTGCCGATGGGTCTTCTATCTTGTGGCTTTGATTCCGCCTACCTCCTTGCGGTCCTCATCCATCCATTACCATTGCAGCTGCTTGTCCTCCATTCTTTGAAATATATGACAAAGAAGAAAAATAAGATAATGCAAAGCCTCGTTTAAATCTACCAGAATTTTAATTTGTTGGGGTAGCACTGGTCTGGGCCCTGAGGTGCTAGAAAGAAAAACAATATTATAATTGAAACGGAAAGAAGCACAAAGAGGTGCACAAGTTTGGGGGGGGGGGGGGTAATCAAAATAAAAATGTTGATGGCGTGGACCTGATTAAAGAAGTAAGGGATGCTGGGGCCTTTTCTTGGCCGATTTGTTGCTGTAGTAATTACTTTTGTTTGATCAACTTCCAACTTCATTTACATCTCTTCTTCATTTCCCCTTACCCAAATTACATCGGCAAACTCGATTTTTTCCCGCCGATTTCTTTCCAATCCCAGAGTCATTGTTATTCTTTCGATTTCATGGTTGTTAATGATGAAGAAATCGGGTCAATGCGGTATTTGTTCAGATTATTGGGCAAAATTTTACATTGTTCACCATTAAAACTGTGTTAAGGCGGTTATTCCACTTATAATTTTTTCTTCATTTCTGCATTAAAATATGATGCGATGTTTGTTTTAAGGAGACTATTATGTAGATAATGTAGATGTTGATAATTTAATAATAAATTGCCTTTATTAAGCAGCGTAGTTAGGGCCAATGGCCATTTCTTTCAGTAAACTGCATATAGGCCTACTTAACTTATCTATTATAAATTAAGTTATCATATGGTAGAGACTTATTATTGATATCTCTACCGTATCATAACTTAATTTACGATAATAAATAAGTTAAGTATCTACATAATAGTCTCCTTCAAATAAAAATCTCATCATTTTTTTAATGCACAAATGATGAAAAAATGACAAGTGGAATACCGCCTAAGAGGATATAGAATTATAATATGTAAATTATATTGATATTGGGCACCCTGGATTGAGCTGAAATCAGTCAGTTTCAATTCTTTATTATTTTAATTTACTAGTTAAGCTATAGTACAGGTACTTTAAAAAGATTTGTTTATGGAAGTTGTAAAGGACTACCTCCTGCACATTATCATAGGGATGTAGTCAGAATGGCGTAGAGGTAACGACTCGGACTATCATCCAGAAGGTGACTGGTTCGAGTCCCACCCGAATGCCAAAATTTTCTAGTGGTACAATTATTTATCTTCTGACTACCATGCTTCGGAGGGCATGTAAAGCCGGCGGTCCCGGCAGTCTTCCCTGACTGTCGATAGGTTAAACAGGAGGCTGTTGATGCTACCTGAAAACTCCTGTACCACGGGTAGTACCACCCCGACACGAATTTACTTTTATCATAGGGATTTTTTATATATTGGTGTTGCTACCTTTATTTCCCCAAGAACTTCCCAATATGTGAAATTTCAGTTCATTAAATAATTAAAGCACCATATATTAAAAATACTTTATAATATTGTATATGATGTAATCCTCTACATCTGTCATAATACCAAATCTTAATACGTATGAAATTAATTAAAAATTAACCATTGATTAGTCCAGGGCGACCTAGTTCTACGTTCAACATCCGCTTGAAATGGGAGAATTTTGTGTAATAGTTTATGATTGGCTTATATACATGTATACAGTATCAACCATTCCTACGTTAATATGGTTATGCAATTGTGTACACTGTAGCCGGCTATTCAGAAAATTTCTTACGATTTAAACTGAAACGGGGGGGGGGGGGGCGGGGGGGGGGGAGGGGTTGAATAAAATATATCTTCAAATAATAATTTTATATACATCTATTATTATCCATCTTCCATCTTTTCTGTCCCAGTCATGGCGCTACCCCGCCAATATTCAAATCCTTAATAACTAGCAACCTGGAAAATAATAACAAAAAACTGAGGGCCTCCGGTATCTATTAAAATTAGCTACTTAAACTGTAAAGGTCACAGTATAATAATACAGTAAAAAAACGCAAAATATACCACCTAGCACAGTATATATTTTAAAATGTTAAGCATTTTTCAAATCCGAGAAGCTATTTTTCCTTTATCTTAAACTAAAAATAATAACCCAAAGCAAGCCATGCATGGTATAAGTAATTTTCCTTCGCACCGAAATATGTAGGAAAATAATGATCTGTCAGGGCCACGAGTTTCATTTAAAAATAATAGAGGCTCGGAATTTTCCCTTACGTTATTTTCAGGTATTTTTAGGGGTTTTCCGCAGAGTTATTTACTGTTTTCTTAACTTGCAGTAACTACCAAACTGAACAATATAATATAAATATAATAAAATTCAGAGCATTATTTTATAATAATAATAACAATAAAAATGCGTTTATTTATTAGAAAAACATTACAAATCATAGATTACAAACCGGTGCCAAAAAGGCGCGTAGGGAACACCGAACAATTTACAATTTACTTTATTATATTAGTTTTTAATGTGTACCTGTGAGTAGACTTACTATATAATTCTTAATGATAGACGAGGTAATATTTTCATGGTATCCGGCCCTGATAATTTCATTGTTGACATAGTTGACAGAATTTCTGCTGTGTGTTAATTTGTAATTAGGGACCGTAGCAGGTCAACAGCATATTACATTATATATTATATAGTAGCAGGTCAACAGCATACATTATATTACATTAATTGCCTACAGTAGGAATTACTATTTTATATATTTTTTATTTCTTTCAATATTTTGTAAAGGCGTGAGACTCTTTCGAGTTTTTGCACCATCCGGTGCATAAATATATACAGTATATATTTATGTTTTATTAGGAATTAAGAACGGAGTAAGGGAGCTAGACTTTTCCAGCACGGTAGAATTAGAAATTGAAATATAAAAATAGAAATATATATATTGTACAAATACAGGGTTGCCGCCAATTACAAAGTACAAAATAAAAGTGTGAATTGAATATATAGATACAGTGATTACTTGATATAATAAATAAAGTATAAAACTATAGCAGTTGTTATAGAAATTTCCAAGAAAAATATAAAAACACCGTCCACCGTCCGCCCCCCCCCCTCCTCCCCTATATTATTCCGCTAAGGCCCATGGATAATTGTAATAAGTATAGTTGTTATAAAGTTGTAACAAGGTGGTTTTGGTAATAAGGTAAGAAAAAAGTGAAAGAAATGGTTTATCTAAATTTTCCCTAGAACCTCGTTGATGTGTCCGTAATGCCACCAACGATGCCATCGGCAGCTCCTGACGAAACGTTCGAACGTTAACTGCCCCTGCCCGTTAACCAGGATTATTCTCTACCTATATATTTAGCCCCTCAAACGGAATTCATTTGGAAACCACTCGCATTTCGCAACACCCCCAACAGACCGATCGGCTGTAGAAGGGCTAGTTAAATTGATTGAACTGTAGCCCGGGCTGCCATGTTTAAAAAGTGTTTTGGTAATACCGATTCACGAAGGTATAAATCTACCGACTGACGCACCTGCTAGAGGGTAGGAGAGGAGGGGGGGGGGGGGCTGGCTGGGGGAGGGTAAATCTACGACCCTATAGCGTCATCAATCTACCCCGTAACTGCCGATTTCATTCACACATCTCAATTCAATACCAACCTAACGCCTTACTCAATTTCCTTATAGGGTAGTACGGTAGATTCATCATTTTGATAACTTTTCATGGGGGGTGTTGAGTTGGAGAAATAATTTGATGAGCTGGTTTTGTACTGTTTGGGTCAGGGACGGAACTTTTTCTCTCGGGGGGGGGGGGGGCGACCACCCCTCCCGCCCCCCCCCCTGAGAGAAAAAGTTTTATACTAGATAGAATGGACTTTTGAAGGAAATTATGAAAAATTATTGCTCAAGTAAAAGAAACGTGATACTTTTCCAGCCACCGCCCCCCCCCCGAAATTTTTCTGAAACCGTCCCTGGTTTGGGTAGCTACTGTCATGTGGTGAAGAGGCAAACTCAGTTAAAATAAATAATGGGAATGTCCAATTTTATTTCTGGTACATATATATACGTATATACGTATATATACGTACATGTAGGTACTTATCATGTTTTTTATTTACAATTATTGATACCTGGGTTTTCCATTTTTTGTGGGATGGTTGCATAAAAATGCTGAAATCACTCTCAAGGTCAGGGTAAAACGCCTGTTTATGGTCTAGATCTTTTAAAATATTTGTTTTATTAATTTCTTTTGTTGTTGTCTGTTATAGAATTAGTTATATATAGGATCTGATTTATATTCTCGAATATTTATTATATTAGTTTTTTTTATTATATTATATATATATTATTATATTATATATATTCTCGAATATTTATTATATTAGTTTTTTTTTGTGCATGTCCAAAGGCTAGGGCTGAACTGCAGGGTACTGTCATTACATGTAGAGTAGTGATAAGGACTCTAACTATCACCCGCAAGGTTGTTGGTTCGAGTCCCACACCTGCTACATTTTCTGGCTATGCTTCGGAGGGCGTGAAAAGCAGGTGGTCCCGGGCCTTCTTAGTTGAGTGTAAGAGAGGGTTTTATAGCCTTAAATCCGCTAGGTTGGATTAGTAATAAAATAAAGTCATTATTGATTTATTTATTTATTTATGGCAAGGTCGCAAGTGGCGGATAGCGAAAAAGACACCAGATATAGTGGCTGTTACGCCCTAGGCCTAACACAAGAGCATACGCTCTTCTTGGCCTAGGCTCAGGGCTGAGGACAGACGACAAACCTCTGTTGTGTAAATGTTATATCGGTCGTCACGTATGTCCATAGCCATAATGTATAAATCACGAACCTTCGGTTCGAAGAGGCAGAGAGTTTTAGAGAGTCCAGAGTGGGAACTAGTGAGAAAGAACTGATTCACCATGTGAGTTGATACACGGTGCAAGTAAGCTCCTATGGATGTATGAGTAAGTATACGTATCATGTAGCCCTTATGTAACTAAGTTGCTCCCACCCCCAATTCATTATGTTGTCCCATGTCCCTTAAGTGCTTAAGTTGTCCCTAAGTTATAATGTGGTATTAATGTTAAGTGTATTAATATAATATAAGGTATTTGGTACCATCCTATAGCTTATATATAATTCCCCTCTCATAAGTCCACTCTGAATACTCTAATCTATAGAAGGTCCCAATTAGTGGCATTCGGAGTGTGACAGTGGCTAGCAGCAAATTTAACGAATTAGCAATCCCCGACCAATTAGTGGCATAATCGGAGGGTGTGGTGGCAAGTCTGGTGGTACAGCCATGTCTAGAAAAAGCCCCAGTAGCCCAAGGATGACTATCGCTCTTCTTAAAGTGAAAACTACACTCTCCTCTGCGAGATCACTAATAAACTGCACATGTGCTAATCAAGTAAAAACTCGTCATGCCACAGCTGCACAGGGCAAGAAGTGGGAGAGGCTAGTAAATGACGGGCCAATCAACCGAAACCTCCCCCGCCACGTGTTTGTTGCCTCCTTCAGAGCCCTCACTGGACACGACTACCTAGCTTCACACCTACATAGGATAGGCGTATTCGACTCGTCCTCATGCCCCCTGTGTGGACACCCCTCAATGGTGGCCGATCATCTCTTTGGATGCCCGGGGCTTGCATACGCTCGAGACTCGTCGGTGAACACAGGAGAATATCACCTCGCTGATCTATACTGGCTTGCGCGACACCAAATGGCAGAGATGCCAAGAGTGGGCATTGGATAATAATAAAAAAAATAACTATCGCACTTCTTCTCTGCAGAACCGGCAGATTGTCTCCCCCGCTAAGCCTAGCTACTGTAGTTTGCGTCAGTACACCAGCTCCGGTATTGATTAGATGCGCAATGTTGGGCCTATAAATGATGCAGGCCAGGTTAATTAAACCAAATAAATCAAAGCCATTCCTCATTACAATGTTCACTGACTAGCGATCACTCAATTCATGTAATTCCTCGCATCAGAATATCATCATCGACTTCGATGGCCAGGTGATGGTAACGTGCTTGCACTTGTGCGAGTCTTTACACGCCATGCAATCGGAGACGTGTCGTACTCATCACGGGTAATAACCTACAGAGGCGACTGAAAAGGTCAATCGGATACATTCATTTTGTTTGTATGCGATTAATCTTTTATAAATTAAAAAGAAAAAACACGCCCAAATAAAAAAAGCTATATTGTCAATCTATGATACATCCCAGACTTAGTTGGGGGGGGGGGGGGGGGTAAAGGGTACATTTTCATTATGCGCATTCCCATTACACTACCGTTATTATTATATTTTTATTGAAGAAAATTCTTCTCCTTTTTTCTTTTGTGTCGGAGATTTTAAAATTGCAAATACAAGTCTCCCTATTGCTGTTATAAACAAGTTTTATGAAATTGTCTACAAGGTATTTTTTTTTTTTTTTTTTTTTTTTTTTTTTGCTATTCAATACAGCTTCTGCTTTGATGAGTAGCTTCGAACGAATTTATAAACTGTAATTGAGGATTATTTTATCTTTTAAAAAAATTTAAATTACAGGCAAAATACAGTTTGTCAAAGAGGTTTTGTGATGGCTAATTAGGCAGTTTTAAATAGGCCTCTCTGACTTACCTTACGGTCCGTCGAAGGAATAATTTTTCTTTCCTGTTGAATATCAGTCCATTTCAGCCTTCGATTCGGCTGTCCAGTTCTCCAAGTACCCACTAGAGTTATTTATCAGAGAGATAGGACATATTTTGAATTCTTAGGCCACCTGCTTCATCAGAGGTCGGCAACCTTTCTTTTCTGTACAAGTGAGTCAGATTCTGTTTTTTTTTTTAAGCTGAGACCTTTCCAAAAGTGCTAACGATTGCAGAACTATTTCCACCACAAATTGAAGCGCCTTGAAGCCAAGGGGAGCAAGTGACATTTTTTGCATTTTTTTGAGTTATGTGCACCATGCTCATCAATTATTTTGAAAATGTTAAAATTTCTGGAAAATGGGTACACCTATACATTTTCAATTGAGCTACAAACTTTAGCCTCAATTGTCTCGATGCTTATTTTTGTTACTTGCACTCCTTGGCCTCTGGGCTGGGCGCTTCGGAGGGCATGTGAAGCAGACGGTGCCGGGTCTTCATAGTTGAGTGCAAGAGAGGGCTTAATAGACCGCACGCGTTTCCCCTCGACACGCCTGCTCAAAGAAATCATCTGAAGTGGTCACTGTAGTTTTGCACCAACCATTCGCCCAGCCCATTGGCAAATTTCTCAGCGTTGGCAAATTTCTCAGCGTCTAGCGGACCCTACGCGGTCAGTAATAATGATCGTGTAAAGTGGACATAGTTGGAATGACGAAAAATAATTATAGGATCCGGATTTTCTGCTCACAGCTGCATCATTACTGAATAGTAATGACATTACTGATAATGTCATTGTTATTGACCTTGTAGAGGTCGCCTCTGATGCCCACAATTTTCTGGAAATCAAGGGTGGGGACTGATGTATAATCGAACTAAACATTGTTACTTCAAGTCGAAACTTTCATTAGCATGTTTGCGTAAGCAGAAGATGGTATCGTAAGCGATACATCAAGGAGAATGGAGGGTTTGCTGGCACCTTTATCGCTCACACACACACATATTATCTCCATCCACGGATTTACACACCTAATTTCCGATATGGAACAGGGTTCCCATGTGGTGGGTTGCATTGTACCATGTTCCCCTGCACAATAACGTTAGATCTGGGGCAACATCTTTGAAAAAGGATTTACCAACTAAAATTTGGTGTACATGGCCATTCACAAGAAGGAAAAAGAAGCCATGGCGAGGCAAAACATTGAGCTTTGTGGAGGATCTTCTATTTTAGCCACTGCGCTCTATTAAGATCGATGTGTTCAGCAATATGCTTGCTTGTCAGACACGTTGTTTTCCCTTCCACCAAGGTTACTATAGAGAAGGAAAAAATACATTAGATCTGATAGAGGAAGATCTGGAAAAAAAAATGGGCAGAAAGGGTTTCAATCCAAAGTCTCCACCTTGCCAGGCTGGTATGATAACTACTACAAGAAACCTTTCGCTTCCGTCCATTTTTCCATGTCTTCCTTTCTCTGATTCCCTTGCCTGTAGAGGCTTTCTGCAAAGTTAAATAGGTACTATATAGTATGTACCTTTAATTGTTGTTATACGATAACATACGATATTACTTGTGCTGTATCTATAGTAGTATTTACAATGTCTAATCAAACCAGTTCTAGGTATGTCTAGAGTTCCCTATAAAGGAAAGATGGGGCACTCAAGAGCGCCAAAATTATTTTTTAATCTTGGGGCCACTTGCCAAGTCTATTCAATTATTGACCATACATGAGTCGTCAGAGGTGGCACCTGAAATTTAAAAATATATAAATTTTTGGAAGGAAGTGAATTTGCCATTGAATTTGCCATCTCACTTATACAGAACTCTAGGTCCATCAAAACAAACCAAAGATGACAAAATAGCCCCCTGAAACTAAACCACCCTTTGCCATGTCCCCACCCGTTCCATACAACATCAAAGATGATTACACAAGTCAAAGAACGAGGAATGTCATCCAATCCCCACGAACCCCTAGATCGCAAACAGGGTGTGAAAGAAGTAAATGAAGGCGTAATGACGCAAGCCAGCAGTAGGGGTCCCTTTAAGGGGGTGGCGAGGGTGAGAGGGGGGGAGTAGAATACAAGGGGCAGCTTTACCCTCGTCAACAGGGCAGGTCCTCAATATTACCCCCCTCCCCCCTATATTCGAGGTGCCCGTGTGTCATTCTTACTTTGGATATTTCTTCATTTCGAACTTACGCTGTTGTGGTTTGGGAATTCGTAAATTGGGGTTGGTGCGTGCATCCATAGGGGAGGGGGGGGGGTGGAATTGTACTTGAAGCGGATATTGACAGTATGGGGCCCCCTCCCCTTGGTTGCTTACTGGTAGTAGGACTAGCTTTGTCGGTTATTTGAAACATCGCTCGTTGCGAATTGTAGGGTGGGGTTGTCTGCTTCAATGATTGTTTCTTAGTGAGTAGAAAATAAGGGTAAGTTACGGTGAATGAACACTAATTTTTCTGCATTGTGAGGTAACAAGCGCTTTCGCTAGTCTTCATAAGTAAGGTCAGTTTCAGAAAAAAAGTATACCAAACAGCAATGTTTGGCCGTATATCCGGGTATTTCCGTAGCTTGAAATGACTGCTTAATAATTTTTTTCCTAGCTTTTGTCCCTGGGTGGGGTCAGCGATACGGCAGGTTCTTTTCCACTACTTGCGGTCCTGTGCTGTGCTACAGTTGATCTTAAAATTCTGAGGTCTTGTCGGAGTTTCGCTTGAAACGCCTACAGAATACCAAAAACTATATTAGAGGTGGTGGTGAGAGATATGTCCGGTAGCCAACCTGCGGGTGACTCTGACTGGGTGGAAAACCTTTACTCTCATGTTGATAGTTCGGCCACGTCCGAAAATGGGAGAAGTTGGAATTATCCGGAGGAAGAGGGCCGGGCCACAAGGTGGTCGGGTACCCATCGGCAGACCATGGACTAGCGAAGAAAGAATCGAACAACTGGCCGAGATTGGGAGAAAAGATGCTAGAACTCAAGACAATGACGACTGACCGGATGGCTCACAAGATATGGACCCGAGGAGAATAAGAATAAGAATAAGAATAAGAATAAGAATAAGAATAAGAATAAGAATAAGAATAAGAATAAGAATAAGAATAAGAATAAGAATAAGAATAAGAATAAGAATAAGAATAAGAATAAGAATAAGAATAAGAATAAGAATAAGAATAAGAATAAGAATAAGAATAAGAATAAGAATAAGAATAAGAATAAGAATAAGAATAAGAATAAGAATAAGAATAAGAATAAGAATAAGAATAAGAATAAGAATAAGAATAAGAATAAGAATAAGAATAAGAATAAGAATAAGAATAAGAATAAGAATAAGAATAAGAATAAGAATAAGAATAAGAATAAGAATAAGAATAAAAATGATTAAGCAAACTATAGCACATTCGTTCATTCGTTCAGTGAATCATTCGTTCATTCATCAGTGAATCAATACCCTCACGATATTGGTATAAAGTACTTTATAAACTGTATATAAAAAAATAAATATTGACTTTTTGTTCTATTACTAAGCTAACCTAGCGAAATTAGGGCTTTAAAAAACCCTCTCTTACACTCAACTAGGGAGGCCCGGGACCGCCTGCTTTACATGCCCTCCGAACCGAAAATGTAGCAAGTGTAATATAACGTAGAGCTTTTCTGCTATTAGCCGCCAACAAGTATCCCTATAAGGAACACTTGGCAGCACAACTGTCTACCAATGCCTAGCAGTGCCATTCAGTCAGAATGATTATAGAACTGCCCCTATTGTAACCATACTGTAACGTATACCCGATTTTCACTATACATTGTATACAGCGCATCAATCGAATTTCCTCAATCCTTCTTCGAGAAAATGAAAAATGGATACACTTTATCAATTTTTATCCCAAAACTGTGATGAATCCTCCAAGGGATGCAGCCAAACGAGCTTTCAGACACCAGAATATAAAAACAAAATACGATATCACACGCCAAAATGTAAACGTACACTATACCCCGATTTCCGTTGCAACCTCAAAACTGATAGCGTCCAGAGACATTGATAAATACCAAGGAGTTCATCATTGATAATGGAGCGATTGGTATCTATCATTGCTTCCTCTTGATGCACTTTGGCAATGGGATTCCCATAAAGTAAATTGTCTTCTTACGGAAGATACCGTAAATGCACTTTGCGATGTATTTGTAGCTCTGTTTGGATAATACCCCTTTACTGCTGAAAAAGTGCTGTGTGATCAGTGGCGGACACAGTTTTTTTTATTTTGGGGAGGGGCGTCTCTCAAAATGCCGCCTCAGGCAAAAACTGAGAATAAAAACAAGACGGTATTTCATATAAGGGACTTATTTAGTTTTTCCGAACAATTCTGGATGGTTCATACAGAACGAAAATGAAACAATTTCAAGAAGGATTACAATAATACTTTTCATATTTCATGTTTCTTAAACAAATTAAGTTGTCATTTTCCAGCCTTTTTAAATTTTGTTGGGGCTCATAACCCCCGTGACTCCCTCTCTGTGTCCGCCACTGTGTGTGATGAATAAGGTTAATATTTATTTATTAAGGCCGTTGGAATGTATAGTGAACAATGTGTTACAGTGACATCCAGACAGAAGGACCTTGGTTGATCTGAAGGGCGGGGGTGAATTTGTATAGGAGTGACTGGCGTCCCTGTCTTCTTAGACTACACTTCTACCTTCACTTTTTCCCTTGTCCAGTAACCCCGGGCATGGTGCAATGTATTGAATAAAAAAAAGAACAATTAATACATTCTCCCTCTGTCTCTCTCTCTCTCTTTCTTTCTTTCTTTCTTTTCCTTGCCCAGTATTCCCAGGCAGGGTGGGCAGCCTCCCTACAGTAGGTGCCATGTGGGAATATATGGCAATGAAAAAGCTGACGCGAAAGCCAAGGAAGGAGCGGAAATGGACCAACCAAACGTGCCACTAACCCTGAACCGAGCCAACAGCCAAATAAATGCAGCAATCTGCAATGCCACGAAGAACACCCTCAAGACCCTAAGCACTGGCAAAAAGTGGGAGGATTTTGCTACAGTGGGACCCATTTGTAGGAACCTTGAGAGAGCTGAAGCTGTTGCTAGATTCCGCCTCAATACCGGCCATGACTACCTTCAGGCCCACCTACACCGCATTGGCCTTGCCGCCGATGACACATGTCCACTATGTCACGGTGGAAGAATGGACGAAGACCACCTGAGGGACTGCACGGCTCTCACCTACCCGAACGACGACTTGGTGAACCGCTACTGGGAAGCTCGGCGACGAATGGCGGAACTACCACGTTCGGGCCTTGGATAAAGTAAAGTAAGTAAGTATTCCCAGGACAAGGATATTAACCAATTCAACACATTTGGTTTGTTTTGGTTGTGTTTTGCTTGAGGGACTTTTTAAGGAACCAGGCCTTCGAACGAATTTTTTGGAAGCCCTTCTTAAATTCTGTCAGGCTAGTCTCGCATTATAGGTTTCACCAGGTTAATAATGCGATCAGTTGCGACGGTCGTTAATGCGGCTTTCGAAACTGCATACGGATCAGCTTTATCGACTATAGCTGCCTTTTTCTTCACTCTTTTGGGCGTTGCCTTCGTCTTATAGTGGCCCATAGGTCCCTTGTCCAATGTCAACGACCCCATGGATTTCGTACATTATTTGTAATGTTTCCGTATGATTTTTTGGCCATTGGCAAACTGGTGTACGTTGTCGATGTCAATCTAAAACGGCTACAAGCGATAGTGGACAATGAAACAAGTGAAAGCATGACTTAACCAAGTACGGATTCGACTGATTCGAGTCAATTCAACATATACTATACCATAGTACAAATACCTCGGGCAAGACTTTGCACCTAGAAGACTGCTGCTCTGAAAAGGGAAGTCATGCTCTTGCCAAACCACTGCCTCAGGTTTTCAACCAGGTTGTTCTTCTTCTGGGGGCCCTTTGTCATTCTATCTTTCCCTTCGATTATAACATGCAGTGACGTTAACCTCTGTCAATTAAGTTACCAAGCTTTCATGACCTATTTGTATTGGGATTTCCCTGATCAAAACTTAATTATTTCTCCAAAACATCAAAGTTCTCATCTTAAGATTGTGCGGAACCGGATGAACGTAAAAGGGACGTCTTTGACAAAGCTGATCAAAGACGTGCCAGGTAGAAACACATTGTAGAAGCTGTAAAATTAGTCAAGAAATACCAACAATGTTGCGGAAAATGGAACATTAACAACCCTTAGCTTATGAGCTATGATTACATTCTGTGTACCTTTGTTCATTTGTAAAGAGACATCGTGCAGCTTTCTCGGAATAGACTAGTTCATTTGTTTGTTAATATTAAAGATGGAGTCTTGCTTGTCGTTGTTTCTGTCAAAAAGACAGCTTTTGTTTGGATTAATTAGAACAGGATGTGGGAATCGTGATGAAAGCCACCATTTTGTAAATTCTGTTGTAATTATATTTTCATTAGGCATACTTTGTTGGTTCTTCTACGGAAGCACTGAAGGCCAACGTGGCTGTATAGCTTGACTAATTATTCTTTTAATATACTACATGTTAATGTTTAATATACTACATGTTACCAATGGGGCGGTTCCAGCCAGAATATGCGAAAGCAAAACTCTGGTAGCTGATCCTCATGCACAAGAAGATCTCGATGGATCGGACATTTGCTCTAACGCGAGAACTTCATCAGTTGTGTCATAGAAGGAACTACGAAAGGCGCCCGAGAAAAGAATATTTGCAGCAAGTCTTCGATGGCATAGTGGTAGCTTGTTCCTAGTTGTACGAGTTTCTATAGATCATGCAATCGGTACTCTGTCTCGGGCGCCCCCTATGGTACCCATTTGAGCGCTTAGGCCTATGGGCTGGTAGCTGATCCTTATGTTGACCACTACTTATTCTAAGGCCTCAACGATTGGTTGGCAGCAACTCCCTACGTCTCATCCTCAAGCTCTCTCAGTCCTACGGATTCTTCAGTTCTTAGTACGTTCGAAAGCATACGTCCTCTTTCGGGGAATTTATTCTTCGCCTACCCTCTTCTTTTAGCTTCTTTCTCCTTTGTGTTGGCAGTCTACACGGCAGTCGCATTTCTCCTATCAGTTAAGTTATTATTACAGGGAGAAAAAAATTATTGTTTTGTCGAGTCTCAAACCAAGACCTTCCTTCATTCTGGTCCAGTTCCTAATCGTCTTTACCCTTCCCCAGGAAGGATTTGCTGAAACTGAAACCAATAAATTGAAAATGTGCTGAGTTGATTTCATTAGCTGGTATTTTCAGCAGAAGCCGTGCTGATGGATTCAATATAAAATATTGAGAAATGGAAGTTGAGCTATCCACCATTACTCAATTTTTTTTTACTTTCCTTTCCTTAAATTTGGAAAGTGAATTTAGAAATTTCTCTTCTTTTTTATAGTACCATGATTTCATATTTTGTTACGGCGCCGATAAAGGCAGGACTTTGAACAAACAAAAAAAAATAATAATAATAATAGTGTAATTCCCAAAATAAATTCAGTTACATAAATTTAGATAATACATTTTTCTTCTTTGGGTCCCTTGCCATTGTGCAGCCATTTTGCACGTGGAGGCAAGGTGCCGATAACAATATAAGAACTAAAAATTTAAAGTAGTAATATGTATAAGTACAGATCCATTTGGCATACAGATGGTATGAGGTATGTTGAGAGGCATGTTATTACAAGTTCCAAAGTGCTGGGTCTTTTTGTAGTATTGCATTTTTCACCTTATTTTGAAATATTTTGCGTGTAGGTGCGCCACGAAGTTCTAGAGAAAGTTTATTGTATTCAAGTGGCCCTATATATAAAAACTTTTTTTGAAAAATTCCGTTTTGGGCGTAGGTGGCACAAACGACTCTACACGTCGGGTTCTACTATCGTTTGCGGGTACAATAGGTCTGTTGTGACCTAAGAGGTAAAACATTAATTAAAATTAGTGTTTTATTAAAAGTTGTTATAATAACTAGAGTTACTAGTACTACCCAAGTAATTTAGGAAACTATAAATTTTTCAGAGAACCCAAAAATGCAAAACATTTGCATATTTTCATCGGATTGAGCAAGTCTCAAATTGTTGATAAGGTTATTTTTAAATTGGGAAAAAATTTGTTTTGCCGAATTTCTATTTTTGTACTATGGGGAGCCCAAAGTTTCGAATTCGGCTCGTGAGCCATTGATTGTCGACTGGTGTGCTACATTATTCAATGGTTAGTTAAATGGTTAGAAAAGTAGTTAGTAAAATCCATGTAATTGTGGGGACTTTGTCAGAGAAATATTCTCATATTATTGATAGGGTGTAACTGTGCTAGTAGGTTTTTTCCCTCTGTAAATAGCCGTTCTTGCCATAAGTGCTCAGTGGTTTATTCTACTGTAATACTATTACTAATACTACATGTTTTCGCCTACCTTAGTAAACTCCCGGTTGAACTGAGCGAGAAATGCTTCTAACCTCCCTAAATTGCTTAGAAACCATCTCTTAGACACTTAGAGAAAGCTTTCTACACTGTCACTGAGGCACTGGCACAATGGCAATGACAGAACTACCTGATTTTAACGATATTTTGACGATTTTACATTATATCGTAATTTCTCGTAAATTACTTGTTGATTTCTTGTACTGTACAACTTAACATAAAGATATATTTATTATTTATTATAGTTGGTTTCCTTGACAAAGTTAAATTATTAGTAATTATTTCTGTTTTAATAAGCCTATTATAACAAGTTTGAATATAAAACTAATTTTTTGATTGTTCATTAAACACATATTAATTTTGATATACTCATGTGACTTTGGCCCGTCTGTAACACCATAAGTTAATGATTGACAATTTGCTTACAATAATTGGGGTTTCGGATTTCCTGAAAAAATTACTGAGAAATCTACATGACGTTAAAATATAATAAATGCAATTGGACCATAAAATTAGTTTTTCTGCAACATTACTTGAGATAATTTGTCGCCTAATGAATCTTGTATCCCAAATTTTCCCTTAAGTCTTTCTAGCAATCGTCCCATATAATATTATTTCAAATTTTTGCTTGAAAAGGAGCAGAGAAATAACGACCGTCTGAGAGCAATTCCAACAGCAGTGCTGACTGCTGAAACTCAAAACAAATAATTTGCCCCCTGGAAAACGTTTATATGAGGTAACTCGCGCTGCTGTCGGCAACTTTAAATTTGACCGGGACATATTTGTATATTGCTGTTTACATTGCTGGCAATATTGCTACCTGCTGTCCTCAAAATGTGTGTGTTTGTGTTTTGACCAATAATTAAAATTTATCAACTATTTTAATTTGGAAGTTTAAATGTTAGTCAGAACTCAGAACATGTTGTGTAATGGTTCCAACTCTGACATTCACCCAAAAGGTTCTTGACTTGATGGTTCGAGTCCCATACTTGTTACCTTTTTTTTGTGAGGGCATGTTAAACAGGCAGTCCTGAGTTTTAGTCTCTACTAGATTGACTTAGGATAAGAACTCAATTTTATATTTATTTATCACCTTTTTTTTCTTTGGAATGTTGAGGCTAGAACCGCCCTTCTGAACCCGCCCTTCCTAAATTCAGGAAACAGACTGTGGTAGGGGGTTAGAACTAGGCGCTGTTTTCGCCTACAAGCCTACCCTAGTAGTACTAGTATGGTTTGACACAGTCCCAGGCCACGGTGTGGGCCCATAGGACTCCAATGGACCTCCTGATTATAGTGGATTCCGAACCACTTGGGAAACACAGTGAAGTCACACGATTAGTTCGGAGGTGACCAGGACAAGTCCTACCATGTTTCCCTACCGGCACTGTGCACACGACCAATTTATCTGCAGCTTCGAACCTGCTCAGGTCCACTGGATTCAACTTGGTATGGCGGCCGACTTAATACAAGCCTACCCTGCCTACCCGCCTATTTGCAAACCCTAAAATACCAAAGCAAGCTGTTCGACAAAACTACCCCCCCTTCCCCCGAATTTAAATTGGTTAAAAGGATAAACTGTAAATGACTCAATGAGAAATTGAAGACAACGCCATTTTGGTAAATACTTGTTTCTAATAGGACCTCACTGGCGACAAGCTAAACATGGGTGTATTAGCATTTGAGGGTAAACCGGGGTAATGCCGGCAACTTATCACTTTCGTGAACAAGTTGGTTACCGAGCGCTAAAAGCTTTCGGGGCCGCAATATATAGGCAACATAACCCCACATTGCAATCTCCACGCTGTTGCTTAGACCTTTTTTTTATATTCTTTTATGCATGCAATATCGTGCCTTTTTTATATATTATATATTATATGCGTTCGATGGTGTTCAATGTCGAAGGAAAATTGAAGTACTGGGTCCATTAGGGTCTGCTGCCATTAGCCGTTTTCTTCAGTTTCACTTATACAAGGGAAATTGTCGTTAAGGCGCCCATTCCAATGACCGGCTAGGGCTATTTACAAAAACGGTGACGTGGTAGCAGATATTCAAGACTTAGGTGGCGTTTCCACCGATCTCTCATTGCAGAATGCAAATAACATTGACGGAAATGTTTGTTTTCCTCTATGCCATAGTTAAAATTGATCAATGATCATACAGTAAAATCACAAACAAACAAACTAAAATTTAAAAAAAGGCGTCATGGGATATGTTAAGTACAAACATTTTAATAGATTTCTATAAAAAGAAAAATTCTAATTTTCGTCAATGTCATTTGCATTCTGCAATGCGAGATCGGTGGAAACGCCACCTTATTAGTCTTGAATGTCTGCTACCACGTCACCGTTTTTGTAAATAGCCCTAGCCGGTCGGTGGAATGGGCGCCTTATAGAATCAGTGGGCCATGGACCAAAGAGCACAATGTGTTAATGTGCCCCCCCCCCCTCCCTCCGGTACAAACATTATAGTTTTCGGGTCTATAGGTAATACGCGTTAGTAACTACGCATCTACCGTATTCAAGGATTCATGGAGAAATAGCCGCAACATGAAGTAAAGAAACAAAGAAAGAAAGAAAGAAAGAAAGAAAAATTGTCTTTATCATAATTATATAAATAATATTGTGTGTGAAGTAGCCCTCTGCAACTTCCATGCCGAAATCTTTTTAACATGCTGAGTTAAATAAACAAACAAAAAACAGAAACTGACCGAGTTTTGTGTCATTACGTTCTATATGACTATATCCTATTCGTGGTTGTGTAGCGTTGAGCCTGATTTCCGACCTATTGTTTGTAACGTATTGTAATCTTATAGTTAGTGGTACACGCCAACTGATTGCTCACCGTTATAACCTCAGTTGGCATTCAACACTCTTCCCGTAATGATGAACACGTGTAACATCACTGTATACCGTACCAAAAAATGATCCAGAGATATGATTTTAGTGAACTTATACATGCAAAAAATACATCGAGTGGTTTGCCTACAAATCGGCTAGCAGACAGACAGACAGACGGGCAGGCAATTTGTAAAAATCACTTTTATTTTGTTCTTGGCACCGCAAAAGCCGTGTTAAACTATTGAAATCTCGAAATCTAACATTTCAACCATCACAATGCTTTCCTTATGCTACGTATAAACAGCAAAGCAATAATGTTCAGCAATGAGTTATTTATTTTGTGTTTTTTTACTTTCCCATCTATACAGTATCTATAATGAATGTATATTTAAATGTTTATTAGCATTTCCTTCAATACAATGAATGAAATGAAAAACGACTTTATTGAAAATAAACAAAAAGCGAACAATAAGACTATAAAGTATTGTTTTCACAGTAATAATGGCACGGCAAGCAATGTATTGGAGTGAGAATTTAATATAATTTCTTCAAAAAATTATTTTTTGCACATAACCAAATACTTTTCATGGGAAAGCAACCTGTTTGGTTTTGTCACTCTATGTAACAGCTAAAACATACCTGAAGGTAGAAATCATAGATAGAAAGGTTCCGCAGAAAAATTATTTTTTAGTCATTTTTCATGAAAATTGAGTTATTTTTATTTTTTTACCTGCAGAAGCAAACTATCAAGGGGCAAGTGACCCACCTCGTTTTGCTAAGATGCTCTGAGCACTGGATCAGCATGATTGGGGGGGAGCCCTCGCTCACCGCCCCATTACTGCGTTCACATGAAATTCATTCTTGAAGTTCACTCACAATTATATCTGATAATCACTTTACACTTTTATACGTTCACAATTGGGAGATCTTCTAATAAAGTGACTTTGGCGAGTCAAGAATCAAATACATAATACGTCAAGAAAATAAAAGAACGTTTATGGTAAAAGGTGGATGAGACTGGGCGCAGTAACTGTCAGTCGCTGCCTTTTTATCACCTCCGGATGACCGTTAGAGATTAATCAGACTGTACACCCAAAAAGCTGAAAGGACGCATTTATAAGCAAGTTGTTCGCCCGTGCATGCTGTATGGGTCAGAGTGCTGGGCTGTACTACAGTGTGAAGAAAACATGATTCACGTAGTTGAAATGAGAATGCTGAGAAGATCCTGTGGCGTGACGCTGAGAGGCCAACGTAGAAACCAAGACATAAGACAAGCTAGAGATGAGAACCCGGGACGTACTGGAGAAACTCAGAGAAAAGAGGCTGAACTGGTGGGGGCAAGTACTACGCAGCGACGAAAACCACCTAGTCAAAAGAGTAACGAACCGGGAGATACAAGGAAGAAGACCACCAGGGAGGCCGAGAGTTAAACTGGGAAGGAAAAACGCCGGGGACATGAGAAGTTTGGGGCTCTCCACCGAGGACGCACAGGACAGAACTGTGTGGAAACGCTGCTGTCGTGCCGTCGACCCTCCATGAGGATAAGGCGCGGTAAAAGTGAAAAGTAAGTAAAAGGTGAAATCTAACTATCTGACTCATAAAAAAATTGCTGGGAATTTTGAACTGTAAAATATATTAATTAATATTGTAATGAGTAGGAATATTCCAAAAAATTCAAATAAACCAGTGATAACCAATTGATTTAATAAAACTTTTGCACACGTCCTCCCTCTGGATCCAATCCTAGCTGCGCCCCTGATCAGGCTACTTTCACTTTTAATGCTGATGTAATTATCCAATGAAATGAGGACTATGAGTATAGGCATCAAGGCCGTAGGCAAGGGGGGGGGGGGCTTATTGGGCTGCAGCCCCCCCCCCCCCCGAAATTTTTGAAAAAACAATTCTTTCCTCCGGGGGAACCCCCGGGCCCCCCTGTAGCAACATAAATATGCATTCCTTTGTAAGCTTTGCTGCTGTAAAACCCCACTGTTTAGCACTTATAGGTGGATTTTTTCCCCCGGGGGTTAAATGCAATATGATTTTTATGAGTAAGCATTCCTTTGTAAGCTTTGTAAAATCTATCCATTACTGCTGTTAAAATGCGTAAAACCACGCTATTTTACACTTATATTTTCAAATTTTCCTCCGGGGGTGGCCCCCGGGCTCCCCTGTTTGTAGCAATGTGAATATGCATTCCTTTGTAAGCTTTGCTGCTGTAAAGCCCCACTGTTTAGCACTTATAGGTGGATTTTTTCCCCCGGGGGTGACCCCCGGACCCCCTCTTTGGGTTAGAATGCAATATCATTTCTATGCAATTTAAACCGTCGTTATGATAACATAACGATTTAGTCCGCATATCCGCAAAATATTATACGCCAATGTTCGCACCAAAGCTAATTCCGCCTATAAATTGACGTTTGGTGTGGCTATGCTATCATATATGTAATCAGTAACACCATTACTTCAAAAGAATACACTAGATACAATTGAATTCTCAAGAATTTTTTTTTACACTGGATAGGATCACAGTTGCCGCAGCCACCCCCGAAAAAAAATCCTGGCTACGGGCTTGATAGGCATTGCAATGGTCATTGTCAAAGTAAAATTTCCATGAGATGACTGATATTGTGAATAAAGTAGGTAGGTAGTCCTCTGCAAAATCCATAGCCCATAGCCCAAATATTTTATTGTATTTTTTATAAAAGTTTATTTTATTTCTTTATTTATATGTTACCGGCATATTAAGTAAATTAAATAAAAAAATAGAAACTGACTGATTACTGCGTGATTACGTTCCATATCATATACATGGTTTGGTAGCGTTGAGCCTGATTTCCGACCTATTGTTTGCAACGTATTGTTTTTATGACAAATAGTGTGACACACGTGAACTGACAGCTTACCGTTACAACCACAGTTGATATTCAAAACTTTTCCAGTAATAAGGATGAATGCTTCTAACATCATTGCAGGTACTGTATGTATACCATACCAAATATAATGATCCCGAGGTACGATTTTAGTTTTTAATATTACAATCTATTGACTGCCATTAACATAAGTCAAAACTTATAGGTTTCCTGCAACATTTAATCGAAATCTACTTAGTTGTTTGGCCACAAATTGACGAATAGACAGACAGGCAGACAGACCGACAGATATTATGTAAAAAACACTTTTTTGGTTCTTGGGACATCAAATCGTTTAAATCCATTGAAGTCTCGAAATTGAAAATTTCGACTTTTACAAAGCTTTCCCTATAGGCTACTACATATTGTTTTAATGTAACAACATCTCTAGCTGTAACTAGTTTTTCCTTTGGCATCGCTGTTTTTCCAGACGTCTCTTTCCTTGTCAATGGTACATGCTGAAAATACCCTAGTACCATCACAAACCTCATTTATCTACGCCCACTAAAAAAAAATATTTATCTGAAAGAGCCATAGCCTATAATTCTCAGCAGATTTGAGTTTTTCAATTGCGTTATCGTGGTTCATTTCGCAATTATATTTATAAAAAAAATATTGAAATCAAGAAAACAAAATGGCCGATGATCAAATTCATTCAAAACCTGCGGTTAAGACGATGCCACGGATATACGTAGATCATGGGTTTGAATCCCGCCAAGTCCAGTTTTTGGTAAATCCTCCTTATAACGAAGAAGTTACCTAGCTCTTCAAACAATTTTTTTTATTCAACCCGAACTATCCTGCAACCACTTATCAGGTTTACTTCAGGATGGTTCATTCTGCTGCTGGAGTTGGTTAAGTTTACTCTTTCATCTCGCGGCTCAAGATGAGCCATGCCAACTCCTTCACAGCACACCAAGCCGCCTCTGACTGAACCATTTTCCGCTTTTTGTTCTCCTATGTTTTCATTTTAGAGTTCCGATCATGGCTGCACATGCCTCCCCCTCGCTTTCCCACCGCCAACAGTCAAAGAAAGTATGTGCGGCCGCATCCCTGTCGTATAAGCACCGGCTTGCAGAAGGTACACTTCTTTTACACTCATGAAGGAAAACCCGAACTTCAACCTAAGTTAGTTTAAAGCCATATACAGTACCATATAATACGGCAATGTATTGAATAATGCTTTTACTTTTATTGTTTTTCAGTACTATCAGTAATATGTTTGTGGTCATCAAGCGCACAGCCAATAAGTCATACGAAGGAAAGATGCAAAACGGTTTGCCCATTTTTATGGGCCCCTTTGTGTGCCAGTGATGGAGCAGTTGATCATACGTATGATAATCCTTGTCTTTTGGAAATAAAAAACTGCAATATAAATAAAAGTAATGGAACAGGTAAGCAGCCTAGTTGTAAACAATAAATAAATAAATAGTCTTTATTTGAGCCATCAACAGATCAAGTCAACAAAGATGCCACTTACAATGGTACCTAGAGTACACACAACCAAAAAATTAACACAAAGGCTTTTAAAAACAGAATAAATAAATAAATAAAAACTAAAACTACCTATAAGACAGCAATTCACCCTACGGCACAGGCCTACTTATAATGCCCAAGATAGCTGCCCTGAAGGATGGTAGGCTAAGTGCAAATGGATCAGAATCATTGAGTTTGTTTCTAACCCCAATGATCCTACCAAGCGGTGACTTACACGTAGAGTTGGCAACAAAGTTTTCGATCCTGTGTTCTTGGTATTAAGTTAACTCTGAGGTAAACTCTTTTGAGTATAGAAGGGCAGCCTAGATGACTGTTATCGCCATGTGGAATGTCCGAATGTATCTCAGGTACCCTACACTTTAAACGTGGGACAGTTATTATGAGATTTCGTAAATAAACGCTTATACTATTGTAGTAGCAACAGCGTAATCATAGCACTGATTTTCAATTAAAAATGAAAGAAAAGAAAAAGAAAGAAAAGAAAAAATGAAAACAAAAGTGGACCTAATTTCAGTACGGGATGCTTAAAGGGAAATAACTGTTGATATTCATTAACAAATGCCAATCAACAACATTATTCATGATTTTGTCGTAACAGACAATAATACTTACTTTTACTTTTACTGCGCCTTATCCTCATGGAGGGTCGGCGACACGACAGCAGCGTTTCCACACAGTTCTGTCCTCTGCGTCCTCGGTTGAGAGCCCCAAACTTCTCATATTTCCGGTGACTTTTCTTCGCAGGGTAACTTCTTGTTTTCTTTCTTGTCTTCCATGTTTTTTTAAACAATTGGAAATCTTCCCCATAATTAATACGATAGAAGCTTATAGGGAGCCGCAACAACAGAACGTAACGCCCGGTCGTAGTTGATATTCTTAAACTTTTTGACTAAGGTATTTGTTATGAGTTGGGCCCGTTTAGTGGAGTGCAATTAATTAGACAAAAACCTCGGAATCCTGGGACAGTCCATGAATATTTATAAAAATTTAAAAATGTGTTGTTAGTGGTATATAGGGCCGGCCGTCATACCATGTTGAATCTAGCGGACCAGAGCAGGTTCATAGATGCAGATAACTTGGTCGTGTGCACAGTGTCGGTAGGGAAACATAGTAGGACTTGTCCTGGTCACCTCCAAACTAATCGTGTGACTTCACTGTGTTTCCCAAGTGGTTCGGAATCCATTATAATCAGGAGGTCCACTGTCCTATGGGCCCACACCGTGGCCTGGGACTGTGTCCAACCATTCTACTACTAGTGGTATATAGAAAAAAGTAAAAAAAAATATTTTGCCCGCTCTCAATTTTTAGCTACAGGGTGTGGCCGCATAACTTCCTCTTTTTGTAATGCGCGCCATTCGGTTGGTGGATGTCGTAGCGAAGTGTTTATGGTCTCGTTCGAGAGGTGGGTCTATACACTTTTGCCTTAGACGTACATAGTTCCAAAGATCAAAACATTTAGATCCCGTCTCCCAATCTCGATACATTGAGTATTAGTGGAGCGCCGTAAGTCAAAAAAATGGAAAAGCCTCGAAATTCAAGGCCAGTCAATGAATATTTATAAAAACTTTGAAAATGTGTTTTTTTATAGAATATAGAAAAAAGTTAAAAAAAAAGAATTGTCCCTTCTCAACAAAATGAACAAAATGTTTACAGTAAAAATTTCAATAAATTATATTGGCATTTAAACTTTAATGTTAATTTATTAAATTTTCTCAAAACAAAACGATTTACCAAAAAAAATTCATTAACAACTTAGTAAGTTATTATTCATTATTGTCGTCGTCGTCGTCGTCGTCGTCGTCGTCGTCGTCGTTGTCGTTGATCTCGTTGATGTAAATTGTTGGTGAAGGATTAGTACAACTGTCCCCGTTGCATTCTAAGCAAGCAGCAGTGCAGTTTAATCCGCTTTTCCTGCACCCACATGACGCTCCACATCCTGTTTTGCACTTGCAAAAAATAATTTTCATTAAATATTCTGGAGCTGGTCGCTGCGTCATTTTTTGTGGTATTAGTATTGATATCTCCAACCCCATTCTTCTGGTGGTATTTCTCTTCCAAATAATATCTGAATCTGCAGATATACCCTTTTGAAGTGTTCAAAAGTGGCATCTGCAATGGATGGTAAAGAAATTCAAGAAATAGTTAAATCTCAATATATTAAGTTCTTTTATTTTTTTGGGGGCAACGTATAAAGTAAGAGTGAATGTATTAACAGCCTTCAAAATTTCATTAACATCATTGCATTCATTGTTATAAACTGTCGCCGCATTTTGTAAGTAAATTCGTTTTGATCTTCGGAACTATGTAAGACAAAAGTGTATAGTCCTGCCTCTAGAACGAGACCACTAACACTCCAGCCAGACTCGTACTGATTAGCACTGAAGTGATAGGTCATTTTAAAATGAAGTTGATTCCTTTGGTATTATCAGCTATGATGCGTTGGTTACAATAAACTACTGTATTTACAAGTATTCTTCATTTTATTGCTTTCCAATTTATACGTAGTATAAGGAAAGCTTTGTGATGGTCGAAATTTTCGATTCTGAGATTTCATCGGATTTACACGTTTTGAGGTCCCAGGAACCCAAAAAAGTGGTATTTACGAAATGTCTGTCAGTCTGTCGCTCTGTCACTCTGTCTGTCGCTCTGTCTGTCGCTCTGTCTGTCTGTCTGTCTGTGCGTCGATTTCCGGGCAAACTACTCGGTCGATTCTGATGAAATTCGGCATGTAGGTTCACAAAAATCATACCTCAGGATTTTTTTTATTTTGGGCTAACTCAATTTGGAGGGGTTTTATTTTCAAAAAACTCATAAAAAACATCTAAAAAAATTATTTCTCGAAAACGGCTCCAACGATTTCTTTTAAATTCACATATATTGTAGTCGTTATTAATGTTGACAAAATGCGGGGGGTCGTTTGCCCCTTGATAGTTTGCTTCTGGGGGTAAAAAAATAAATATAACTCAATTTTAATGAAAAATGACTAAAAAATAAATTTTTTTCGAAACCTTTCTATCGACGATTTCTACCTTCAGGCATATTTTAGGTGTTAAATTGGGTAACGAAACTGGACAGGGTGCTTTCCCAAAAAATTATTTGGTTTTGTGCAAAAAAAAATGTTTTTGAAAAATGATAGAAAATTCACACTCAAATGCATTGCATGTCCTGTCATAATTACTGTGTGGTAATGTGTTGGTCTGACCTATCTATAATTTACCTCACCTCCAGTGACGTCAGGGGGACAACCCCCCCCCCCAAACCCCGAGATGCCCGAAATTTAACTATAGAAATTTATTGCTTTCCAATTTATACGTAGAAAGCTTTGTTTACCATGAAATTACTCATTTTCTCTAGCTACTACTTGATAAATTGGAAAGCATGTTCGAGTAAACTCGGACCTGTTCTCTCATATAGTAGTACAAGTAGCGAATTTTCAAGAATCAATAGCAAGCTCATTAAGCATATTATAGGCTATGCAAGTATCTCAATGAGGTACCGCCCCGGTACTAACACATAAAAACCGACCGAATAGCGCGCATTACAAAACAGCAAGTTATGCTGCCACACCCTGTAGTTAAAAATTGAGAACGAGCAAAATTTTTATTTAACATTTGTCCATATGCTATTAGAAACACATTTTCAAAGTTCTTATAAATATTCATTGACTGGCCCTGAATTCCTAGGTGTTAGCATTTTTTTTTTACTTACGGCGCTCCACTAGTACTCAATGTATCGAGATTGGGAGTATATATAGTCCCACCTCTCGACGATACCAATAACACTCCGTTAGGACAAAAACCGAGTGAATGGCGCGCATTACAAAACAGGAAGTTGTTTTGCCGCATCCTGTAGTAAAACATTGAGAAGGGGCAAATGTTTTTGAAGTGAAACTTCTTTATTGACGTAGGGAGAAAAATCTTGCTACGCACCATCTAGGTTACGCATATTGGTTACGCGCCATCATGGTTACGCGCCGTTTAACATTATTAATGGCTCATTTTGTAACACTGTTTATCTTTTTAGAGTTCTCAGTCAAGAGTCAAGGTCCTTGCCCAGGTGAGCCTCCTTCCTCTTAAGGGAAACACTGGATTAGAAAAATTGCTGAGTTGTATTAAATTAAAAACTTGTTAATAGGCGCCTTACCTATACGAAAACCAGCTCATTTTTATTGTATTTTAAACCGTTTGTCTAAATGTACGAGCTCAACATCTACTTCGATGGCAAGGTGATAGCGTGTTTCTACATGTCCGAGTCACTACACACCATGCGATCGGAGACGTGTCGTACCTCATACCTTAACAAGGGTACTAACTTACAGAGGCAGCTGAAGAGGTCAATCGGATGCATTCATTCTAATGTTTGTATCCGATTCACCTTTTATAGAAAAAGAACATGCTAGTATTAATGCCATGTATTAGGGATTACAATTTTGACGTGTATCAGCGTATTTATGGTGAGGTGAGACTCATACCCGAACTTGGGTGGTCAAGAAGAAAAAATTTCGAATAGGGACGCGCGCTTTAAAACAAACAAAATAAAAATAAAATAGATACCATGAAAAAACTACATAACCAAAATGAATAATACCGTTTTATATGATGCACGAAGTAGTCTTCTACAACTTCATTGAGTCAAATCATAAATAACTTGCTTAGTTAATTAAATAAAAAAATAAGATGTATCAAATTTCGGACTGCCAAGTTCCTATGGGATGTCGACTCTTAAAAATGGCTTACACGTGCTTTATATGGGTTTTCATATGCAATGATATTTCAGATGAGAAAATATAAATTTCATTCGAAAGGCTTTTTATGAATTTTTCACATCACCACTTTCATAAATTGGCTGTGAAACGAGAAATTAATTGGTTTCTTCAAGAATACACGGCCATTCGGTATAATTATTATATTTATCTATCTTTATAAAAATCAAACCACTTTCCCGCGTGAGTATGTATGTATGTATGTATGTATGTGGACACTTTTTTGACTCGCCATAACTCGGGACCCACTGGCACCACAAACTTGCGGATACACTCAAAATTTAGAGAAAAATCGGGACATGGTTTTCGTGTAGGGCCGAACCTTAAAAATTGAACCTGATCAGGTACAGGAGCGATAATCGGTTCGAAAAATCCCATAAGAAAGCATTGGAGGGTTCAACGCAATGTTTTAGCCTGACATTTGGGCCTACCTTAACTTAAATTACATCACTGTCTTCGTCCATTCTTCCTCTTTCAGGCCATGCTATACATGATGTGATTGGGCAAGTGGTTCGACTTTGGGGGGTGGAAACGTGAGGGGGTGCGCCCAAATTTTCCGATTTTCAGCGAAAATAGGCCTTTTTCGACCGTTTTTGGGGGTGTTAAAATCAATTCGAAAACTTGAAACTTCTTTAGTCCTTTTCCACCTTTCTTAGTCTTTTCAGACATGTATTCAGGTTTACTATACGCCTCTTCGTTTGGGCTCAGGTGAGTTGGTAAGCAGTCCCTGTTTTGACGAAATACCGGTTTAAAGGGTACATTTCCAAATACATCCATAGAGTAAAAAAATTCCACAGCCAGCTGTTTTCAACCGAAATTATTTTTTAATGTCTCATTAGAAGCAGTATGAAATAAGCTTTAAAACGAGTACACATACATAATTTCAATACCACCCCTTCACCCCTTAAACACGAGTGGAACACAAAATTGTTAGAAAATCAGGCGAAAAAATTCATTTCCAGCATTTCTATTTATAATTGCATGGGCGGGTGTTAAACAATTTTTTGGGCAGATGTAGAAGGCCTATCTTAATTTAATTTATAACTATGTCTTCGTCTATTCTTCCTCTTTTAACCCATGTTCAATTTATTGTTGAGCGATGAGAGGTTAGGCTTCGGCAGGCGAAGAAGTTGGGGTGTGCGCTTATTGATAAAGGAGTCATGGCGTCGCGTCGCGGGGGCGTGGCCTAATCAATTCGCGAACCATAATTACTACGCAATAATGAGACATGAACCTGCAGAGACTTTGAATTAAATTATTAACTTTTATTTTTACCTTTTTACGCCTCTTCGTTTGGGCTCAGGTGAGTTGGTAAGCAGTCCCTGTTTTGACGAAATACCGGTTTAAAGGGTACATTTCCAAATACATCCATAGAGTAAAAAAATTTCAACCGAAATTAATTTTTAATGTCTCATTAGAAGCAGTATGAATTAAGCTTTAAAACGAGTATAAATACATAATTTCAAAATCACCCCTTCACCCCTTAAACACGAGTGGAACACAAAATTGTTAAAAAATCAGGCGAAAAAATTAATTTCCAGCAATCCCATTTCAATTGCATGGGCGGGTTTAAAGCAATATTTTGGGCAGATGTAGATGGCCTATGTTAATTTAAATTATATCAGTGTCTTTGTCCGCTCTTCTTCTTTTAGGTCATGCCAAATTTGTCGTGATCAAGCAAGAGGTTCGGCTTTGGGGGGTGGAAACGTGACGGGGTGCGCCCAAATTTTTCGATTTTCAGCGAAAATAGGCTTTTTCGGCCGCGTTTTCGGAGGTCTTGATATCATTTTGAAAACTTTAAACTACTTTAGTTCTCTTCCACCTGTCCTACTCTTTCCAGAGATATATTCAGTTTAACTATCCGCCTCTTCGTTCGGGCTCAAGTGATTTGGTAAGCCATAGCAATCAGCGTTTTGGCGGAAAACAGGTCTAAAGTGTACCTTTGAAATTACAAGCATAGAGTAACAGGATTCCACAGCCTGACCTCTTCCACCAAAATGATTTGTTAATGTCTCATTAGAAGCAGTATAAATTAACCAATTTTCAAAGTTGTTAACTGCTTCGTTTGGGTTTGGGGTCATTCACATAAGTCATGCGAGCCCCGAAGGGGCGAGCTGCGTAATGCCAAATGGAACCACGTTAATGCGAGGCCCCGCAGGGGCGAGCTGCCGCCCGCGGCAGGCGCAAGGGGGGCGGGGCCGTGAAGCGGTCCCAAGCTCCGCTTGTTTATATTATATAATTATATTCTTTCCTCTAGACGACTGTTATTAGTCGCTAACACGTCACAACTAGCTTGAGCTTTGCAGTAGCCGAGAATAAAACAGTCCGTTACCGGGTTTCCACACATAAACAGCTCTGTTTTCTGCTCTGTTTTATAATTCATTTAAATCAGGTATTTCTTTAGTTTAATCCTCACTTACCTAACCTACTCCACCGTAAGCACCATCCGGCCTCATCGACTAACACTTACACTGTGACACCAACTGGAGTCCTACCGGAAGAATCTCCCCGGAAATCTGAAGGTAAGGCTATAAAGTAGAGGAGACCTGCCATAAATTCTAATTAGTCATCAGCAATATCAAATCAAATCGTCCACGACGTAAGAACGACATCAACTTGGATCAGTGGCGTAACGTTAGGTTTTCAAATGGGGGGATGTATAATTTGGTGCGTCCCGCATTTTCCATGATAAAATACAGAAAAGGGTGATAGCCGTTCTCATGGATATTTTAAATTTTGGCGCAATATAGTGTCCCTTGATGTGCCGGTGCCTATAGGGGTGATTTTTTTTTTTAAATAGGCCTGAAATAGTGGGGCTTTCCGCATTTTGATATCAATAACAATTAAATTGTACAGGAAAACGTATTACTGAAGACAAGGGGGGCCTGATTGTCTGCCCTGGGGATTTATTGTTGTTAATGAAGTAGGCCTGGAATGGTGGGTTTTTACGCATTTTGATATCAATAACAATGATATTTTACAGGCACAACTTATTACTGAAGACAAGGGGGGCCTGATGGTATGCCCTGGGGATTTATTGCTGTTAATGAAGTAGGCCTGAAATGGTGGGGTTTTACGCATTTTGATATCAATAACAATTATATTGTGCAGACAAAACTTATTACTGAAGACAAGGGGGGCCTGATGGTCTGCCGTGGGGATTTTTTGTTGTTAATGAAATAGGCCTCAAATAGTGGAGTTTTACGCAATAAGTCAGAAAATTTATTGAGATGTTAGAGACGGGGGCTCAGTAATAACAATGTCGAAGCTTAGTATTAGTGATGATTAGAGTTAAAATGTTTGTATATTTTATTTAATTTATCAATATACTCGGATTAAGACTTGAATGGTATAGTGGCAGCTTGTTCGTACTTGTGCGAGTACCTACAAATCGTGCAATCGGTGACCTGTCGTAACTCAATACAAGTATTACCTACAGAGGCGACTGAAGAGGTTATTCGAATACATTCATTGAATTGTTTTTATGCGAATAATAGTTTTTTTTTAATTTTAAAAAGAGCCCACCAGTTATTACTTAATTCAATATCATAGGGTTCCAGAACGAATGCATCCTGTCATTCATAAAGCTGCTAATTTCCTTTTCTTTTTTTCTACGGTAGGTATATTTTTGGCATGTAAGCCATCTCGCCCAAACGTAGAACTAGCACCTACCGTGTCGGGCTCGTTTCAGTACTTGGTTAAGTCTTGCTTTAACCTGTGACACTGCGCCAATGGTAAGCTAATCACAGCTTGCCCATTACTGTTTGTAGCCGGTATAAGTTAGCATCGAGGACGCCTACCTTACGGAAACAATATAAATAATTTTTGTGGACAAGGAACCAAGGTTCATAAAAACGCCTTTCAGAACATTATTATTATTAACTTACTATTTAAAAAAAAACAAAAACAAATAGATGATAAAGGGAAGTGTAATACAAGAAACCCCAAAAAGCTATAATAAACTTATAACAAATATGGAGATTGGAGAGAGATTAAACAAAGTATTTATACCAAAGATATAAAATGAACTTCCTCCACAAATGAAAAAATTTAAACAGATGGGTGAGTTAAAAGCGGATATAAAGAAATGGTTTGAAGGATGGAAGGAGGAACGAGCAATTGTCAATGGGAAGTATTAATAATAACAGCAGCCTGATAATAGTTATAAATGTGACAAGTAGAAAATAAAATAAACTTTATAAATAAATTTATAACTAAAAAGAACAGGCAGACCGACCGACAGACCGACAGACCGACCGACAGACAGACATTTTGTAAAAACCACTTTTTTGGGTTCCTGGGACCTCAAAACGTGTAAATCCGTTGAAATCTCGGAATCGAAAATTTCGACCATCACAAAGCTTTCCTTATACTACGTATAAATTGGAAAGCAAAAAAATTATATGATTATGCCTTGTTTAGCAGCACTGTTTCAGCCCTTTGTCCCAAATAAGCACTGGCTTGGGAATTCGGGCATCATGGTATTATTATGTATTGTATTTTGTGGATATTATGCTCCTTGTCCAGGGAATACTGTACAAGGAAAAGAAAGAAAGAAAAAATGAAAAAAAGATTATTGTTATTATTATTATAATTATTAAGAGATAACTATTTTAAAAAAGAATACCAAATAGATGATAAAGGGAAGTACAATACAAGAAACCCAATAAAGTTTAAGTTTGAGATAACATATAGCAAATACGGAGAGAGATTAAACAAAGTACTTATACCAAAGATATTTAATGAACTTCCTCCACAAATGAAAAAATTTAAACAGATGGGTGAGTTAAAAGCGGGTATAAAATGATGGCTGGTCAATGGGAGTTAATAATAATAATAATAAAAACTGACATTAAAATAACAAGTTAAAATAAAATAAACATTATAAATAAATAACAAAAATAAATTATTAAGCCTTGTTTAGCAGCACTGTACGAGTCTTTTGTCCCAAATAAGCGCCAGCTTGGGAATGCGGGATGGTATTATTATGTATTGTATTTTTTGTAATATATGCTCCTTGTCCAGGAAATACTGGACAAGGAAAAGAAAGAAAGCAGAATTATTACCTACCGCGATATAGCAAGACATAGAGCTAAAAATTTACCACACACACACAAAAATCATGCAAATTTATCATCAGAAGACCTGCAACCTTAATCTACAAATTTCATTGAGGTTGATGAACCAAAAAGAAAAACAAAAAAAAGAGAAAAGCGCCACTGAGAGAAAGGGCTAAAATATTCATGATGTCTAAGTAGAGACTGGTCACTTTCACCTTAAGAAAACCACCACCCATCAGCAAAACCAATATCACTTGGAATTCATTTAATAATACAGGATACTTCTAAGCACAGCAAAGGGTTGATATCAGCTAAGAAGATGAGGATACATGTATTGGCGGCGGCTGGGTGGAATTTATTTTGAACTGAGACTAATGCGTATAATTCTGTGAAGCTCTTGAACGGTCAGCAGTGAGGCCTTTGATTATCGGCAGTGTGGACCTTCATTCTTATTCGGTTTCGGTTGAGAGGAAATGGGGGGGGGGGGTGGGGGTAAAGGAGAGGATAGGGTGGTGGACTTTGAAAAAAAGTGCTACATTTGTTGTTGCAGTAGTAGTTTGTTTACCTTTACAGCTTTTTTTTATGGCGTCTCTATTTGTATAGTTGTCCGACACAGGTTGTGGAGCCTACATATTTGACGGCCATTGTTTTACTTTTAACTTGGGGTAGTGTTTATTATTTTGTTGTCTTGTAAGAAGGAAAAAGTACTTTTCGGCCCTATTTGTTATTCATTATAAATAAATAAATAAGGACTTTTTTGTTCTATTACTAAGCCAACCTAGCGGAGTTAGGGCTACAAGGCCCTCTCTTAAACTCAACTAGGAAGGCCTGGGACCGCCTGCTTTACATGCCCTCCGAAGCATGGCCTGAAAATGTAGCCAGTGTGGGACTCAAACCAACAACCTTTCGGGTGAAAGTCAGAGTCCGTAGCACTACACTACATGTCCTGAACAGTTGTTTGAAGCATGCGGGTGAAGTTCTAGCTGTTGAATATATAAATAAATAATGAATTTTGTTCTATTATTAATCTAACCTACCTAACTAATGTGTATCTGAAAATCAGACAAGATAGACCTGGGGCCACCTGCTTTACATGCCTTCCGAAGTGTGGCAATGTGGGACTCAAACCACCAACCTTTCGGGGGAAATTCAGAGTTGATATCTCGACTCTACGTCTGTCCTGAGAGTCCAGAATCACGAGGGGTCATTAGAACCGGTCTGTATCAGATTAGTGATACGGTACTGTGAATTTGTAATCTACTGTGATCGGCTGAGAATATGAGCCCTGCCACTAAGGCGGGGATTCCATATACGTCAATCGTCAATGAAAAATTGAAATATGACGTTTTAGCAGACATTAAAGACATACTAAAAATTCTACTACCAAACCAATTTACGTCATTTTTCAATTTTTCATTGACGATTGACGTATATGGAATACGCGCCTTACACTTAACTGACCAATTAGATCACGAAATAAGGAGAAAGAAAGAAAGAACATTGTCTTTATTTTCAATATGGGCGAATTTTGGACCTTTCGGCCCACGCCTACAACTAACCCAAAAACCATGGAACTTTAATTGTCTTTAAAAAAGACAAATAACCGTCAAATGAATGCAATAATAATACAATACAACAAAAGGAAAATGGGGGAAAAATGTTTGATAAAAAATCACAATGTCAAAAAACTTGTCGCCGCTGGTGCGTGCTATTAATTAAACAAAGAAAATGAAAAGGCATTATATGGATGCCTGGGTGCGGCGCACAGTGCCTGCAATTTTGCTAGAATTAAGGCGAGAAAGGAGAAAACTAGGTTATATCTAAAGGAAGAAAGACTCGATAATTAATACGCCTTGTTAAGTGGGAAAGGAACACAGAGAGGAAAACCGATCGAGTTAAGCGCTAACGATTTCCGATCCTCGCCAACCCATTCTTAACTTGTGATTAAATTTCATGGCCCAAATAAGTTGCTACCGCTGGGATTGTAGTTCTTCGTTCACATCTAAGGCTATCAATCTCGTTCATCTCCTAATTGATGGGCTCCCGATGGTTAATATTGGATGTGGAGATGAAGTGTATTTTCTATGTGTATGAAGTGGTCCAAATGACATTATCCGAAAAATAAGTCGCTAGCGATTTCTACCACTGCTGGGATTGTAGTTCTTCTTTCTTATCGAGGGCTATCAATCTCGTTCATCTCCTAATTGATGGGCTCCCGATGGTTAATATTGGATGTGGAGATGAAGTGTGTTTTCTATGTGTATGAAGTGGTCCAAATGACATTATCCGAAAAATAAGTCGCTAGCGATTTCTACCACTGCTGGGATTGTAGTTCTTCTTTCTTATCGAGGGCTATCAATCTCGTTCATCTCCTAATTGATGGGCTCCCGATGGTTAATATTGGATGTGGAGATGAAGTGTGTTTTCTATGTGTATGCAGTGTTCCAAAAACATCGAAAAGAACAAAAAGCTACTGCTGGGATTGTAGTTCTTCGTTCATACCTTGGTCTATCAACCTAATCCATCTCCTTTGCCCTAAAGGGGTCTCATCTCGCCTCTCACTGGATAATCAGGATAATTTACACTTTTACCCATTTACACTTAACACTAAGCTACTCTTTTCAGTTGGCCTGCCGAAAAAGAACATATGAATTTATCTATGAGCGTTATTCAGCAATTTTCCAAATCATCTATTTCTCCAACCCCTAATCCGTTAAACTCACGATGTCCCGAGGGGTCATCCCTCCGAATTATTCTTCCCCATTCCGCCCCCACTACCTGCCTTTCATCGCTAGAATTAATATTCGGAGGAGCTAGACCAACTCAAAACTTTTGGGCCGCTGCACATTATTCAGTCCGCGTTCAAATTGGGAGGGTGACGGTACAATTTACAGCACTCCCACAGCACCAGAGGAACCACTTGTGATGAAATTATTAACTTTTGTTAAGCCTTTGTGCGGTAAGCAAATTTCGAATGCACTAGATTAACCCTCTGGCTTATTATTGCGATAAATAAGGGATTTTCTCTAGCGCTCCTTAGCGCAGGGTAATATTGTAATTTATCATTATTTAATGCGTCTGGGACGCCTTCGACCCGATTTATCAAATTGTTCGGATCTCAATCTGTGTTAAATAAATAAATAAATAAGTAAATAACCATTTATTTACAAACAGTCCAATAAAATGCAAATCCACTGATCCTAAGACGGCTATTCCACCAGCAAATTTAGGTAGTTGATTTGTGGTTTGAGATTTTTTGTTTGTTTTGTTTAAAGGAGACTATTATGTAGATACTTAACTTATCTATTACAAATTAAGTGATAATATCGTAGCAGACATCATTAACAAGTCTCTACCGTATTATAACTTAATTTATATAGATAAGTTAAGTATCCACGTAATGGTCTCCTTAAAACAAAACAAACAAAAAATCTCAAATCACAAATGAAGTAAATTCACCGGTGGAATAGCTGCCCATAGCTATGGTATACACTTGATCACCCTACTCACTTTTTCTTTTTCCTAGCTTTTGTCCCTAGTTGGTACCAGCTACACAGTAGGTTCTTTTCACTCCTTCTGTACTTCGGCTGCAGTTGCTCCTAAAATTCCGAGGTTTAGGTGGACTTTCGCTTCTACCATTAGCTCTGGGAAATTTCGATTCGCTTTTGGGTTGATGTTTAGGCATTCAATTAATTACAGGTATTTTTTTAGCTAAACATTATACAGTGGATATTAATATAGCATTTTCAAGTGACTACACTCATCTTACCTGTTCATAACTGTTCTTATATACTCCTTCCCGTGAAAAAATAACATGAAGAGTTAAAAATAATAAATAATAATTTATTGTTACACCAAGAAAAAGTACCTATATTAGTACTTGAATGGCGAAGTCAGTTGCACGTGTAAAGCAATGCCGCTGACATTATTAATGACCACGGCGTAGGCTAAACGTAATTCTGACGTATAACGTCCGGCCCTTCCATGTGACGTCCGGCAGATTTACTGCCCCCATTTAACGTGTCCCGCGCCCCCTCCCCTCTCCCGTTAAAAACCAATTTCGTATGTGCATTGATGTATTGACCTCCCGGTTAACTTATGACGGCATTATATGGTACAGGGTAAACCAATTTTAGGGGAAATAAAGGGGGTTTCGTTGTTTTAGTGCTGCATTGGTAGATAAAACCGTCAGCTGGGAACTTATAGAAATGAAATGAAATGAAATACGAATCTTGTCAAAAAGAGCGTATAAGTAGATTCTCACGTTACAGTGTATCATTCAAAGCGCAGCGAAAGATCATTTACTTTGCGACGCGGAGCTTCATACCTGCGTCCGGCCAGGGGTTGCAAGTCACATTGTACACTTCCATAGCCTTATTTCAGAACACGGCCAGGTAGATCATTTAGTGTTATATATTCAATGGTATTAGTACACTTGGACAAAAACTACAGCATAGCAATTTCTGCGAGTGAGGATGACATTGAATTTGCCAATCCCACTCTTATCCAACCCAAATATTTTCACAAATTAAAAACATTACCACAAAAACACGCAACAGTGCGTCTGGTTTTCCATGACTAGGTTTTGTGAACTACCAAACGTCACGCTCCGTCCAGATGACGCTGAGGCGCAGGTCTGCAGCCTGTTGACGGTCCAGTGCGTATGGCCGCGCGTTTACATGACCACGCGCTCAGGTGCCCATTCCATTGACCGGCTAGGGCTATTTCCAAAAACGGTGACGTGGTAGCAGACATTCAAGACTAAGGTGGCGTTTCCACCGACCTCGCATTGCAGAATTGACGGAAATGTTTACTTTCCTC
Source organism: Psococerastis gibbosa (assembly GCA_963971405.1). Classification (NCBI taxonomy): domain Eukaryota; kingdom Metazoa; phylum Arthropoda; class Insecta; order Psocodea; family Psocidae; genus Psococerastis; species Psococerastis gibbosa. The sequence continues at coordinate 48,038,280 of OZ020484.1, forward strand.
TATTATGCCATAGGCTAGTTAAAATTGATCAATGATCATACAGTAAAATCACAAACAAACAAACTAAAATTAAAAAATGGCGTCATGGGATATGTTAAGTACAAACATTTTAATAGATTGCTATAAAAAGAAAAATTCTAATTTCTGTCGATGTCATTTGCATTCTGCAATGCGAGGTCGATGGAAACGCCGCTTAAGTCTTGAATGTCTCCTACCACGTCACCGTTTTTGTAAATGGCCCTGGCCGGTCGGTGGAATGGGCGCCTAACGCTCTGTTTGTTGGCCCACGCACAGGCGGTCGTTGCTGCGCAGGCGCGCCACCACTGAGGTTAGGCACATGACCTCCGACGACAGCGCGGAACTACGCTGCCCACGTACCGACAACGTTTGCCCGGCAGCGTCTCTTGGCACACAGGTAGAATACCTGCACTGATAGTAGGTACGGACCGGGGTAGTGAATAAGAAGTTCATACCCGGCTCTGATTCCACTATTTTTTATTTAAAAAAGAAATACGCACCTAAATTTGAAAAATTATTGTTTTTTTATATTATTATTATCGGATAATTATTAAATAATATGCACACAAAAAATCGTTAACGCACGCGCGCGCGGATAGGCATTTCCCTCAGTTGCCTATTGGTAAATCCGCCACTGTTATATCCCTTACGGGGCACCCATTAACCAACTATCAGAGATAAGAATAGAATATTTATTATATGCCAACAACAGAAATGAATGGATCCAATAACGAAGGCATTTACAATAACAACTTAGCAATTAGCAAATTGCAACACAGACATATTTAACAATTAAAATTAAAAGTAATTAGGTAAGCGGTAATCGTCAATTCATAAAACCCCGTAAATAAATTTTAAACAGAGGCAGGCTGCAAAAGGGGTCTAGATCACATTCGTTAATTGTTTTGAAAATTCTAAACAGTGTGTCAGGTGCACCTGACAAGTGGAGCTTTGGATAGTGAATCAGTGAATAAGTACCAACGTAAAATATATCGGAGTCTTATATACATTGCAGCATAGCAGAACGGATATCTGGACCCAGTCAAAACTCTGTACTTAGCTTTTACAGGCTATTCACCCAGCGACATTGCGTACTAATCTTGTACAGGCTATACTAGTTGCCATACTGATAATGGTCTACAGCCCCGGGTTGGTTTTCTTTGCATAAACAGCAACAAAAGAAATAGAAAAAAAAAACAATAAATATCTCAGGCATTCATTCATGCATTCACTCTCACACAGCATGCAAGCATGCAGTCCGGTTGTCTTATAATCATAAAAGCTTTCCCTGTCTAACCTTCCCAAAATTCATTCTTTGTGATAGGGTAACTCATTGAATTAGCTGCATTGTAATTGTTCAACGGATTTAATTAGCAGGCAGCCGATTGGCTTAACTATTCGATTATCCCTTACCAACAAGCCCAAGGCATCATCATAAGTGAAGCCTTTGTAGCGCAACTTAAGTTTATAATAGCTTGTTTAAATTAGCTTCTAACGTAACTAAGTTGTTATTTTTTGGACTGGAGTTCCGAGGCAGCTTCCACGCAAGAGAAAGGGATTACCGTGCCTACAGGCTTCTTCTTGAAGGGTTTGAGCGTAGGGCTACAAACTGGTGAATTAAGAAAACTTCCGCAGTTTTGAAAGTTAGTGTATAGAGAAGACGCAAGTTCAGCCATGTTTTTCCGCAGCCATTTTTATATTTAGTCTCCCAACGATTATCCAGTAGCGTAAATAACTCCTCCGCAACCTCCTGCGGGGGAGTAGGGGGGCAGCATTACTAGGGGGCGCAATTAAGCTCCCAAAAATAATAAAATAATTTAGAAATCTACGTAATAAAAAAAATTCAATTTCAATTTGTCGATTTGTTATCTATTTTTTAATTACAATAATTGCAGTGGAATTTTCCACTATATTGACTAACTTATCATTCATAAAAAAGGATGAAATAATGAGACAAGGTGGTAGGTCACAGAAAACCTCTTGGCGGGGGGGGGGGGGCGGTAATGTTATTCATGCCACTGCACTTCCTCACGCATTGTCCATTCCTCTAATTATAAACATCTCTTTCGTACAATTCCCTCTACTTTATTATTACGCTAGTATTAATTAAGGCGCGGTTTCCACCGACCGGCTAGGGCTAAATACAAATACGTTGACGTGGTAACAGACATTCTAGACTTAGGCGGTGTTTCCACCGACCTCGCATTGCAGAATGCAAATGACATTGACGGAAATTAGAATTTTTCTTTTTATAGAAATCTATTAAAATATTTGCAATTAACATATCCCAAGACGCCATTTTTTAACTTTAGTTAGTTTGTTTGTGATTTTACTCTATGATCATTGATCAATTTTAACTATGGCATTGAGTAAAACAAACATTTCTGTCAATGCCACTTGCATTCTTCAATGCGAGGTCGGTGGAAACCCCGCCTTACTCGTGAGTGCCTTGGAGTGTTTATGTCCCATCTCCACAGCCGCCATGCCAGGAAAAACCAGTGAGGACATCGGAAGACCTTTCCGCAACAGAGGTCAGTGTCACGACCTCCTTATAGCTGTATCTAAATTTGCCACATTTCCTCAAGTAGAACAAAATAGGGTACACAAATTGTGAAAAAATATATTTATTTTAAAACTATATTCCTTACTAGAGACATGGTTTTGTTCTCTCTTGACCATTAATTGCATGAAACTACGTCACAGCTCAATATTTTATTATTATACGTAGGCATGAAATGTTAATAGTCTTTGAAACAGAATTTTTTGCTTTAATTACTAAAAATAATACCAAGCTAGCAGGCGATAACATTTCATTATTACAAATTGCAAATGGAAACTACAGTACATACGTACGAAGCCTACAAATTTAGCTCTGGTATCTGAAAAATTGAAAAGAAAAGAAGTAATAACTAAGTAAATAAGGTATATGAGTTGCCCAATCACGTAGTCCTTAATTTAAATAAAGAAACTACTCGAATTAAAAAAACAAAAGAAAAGAGAGACTATTTGCAAAGAAAACGCGTTTCATTAAAATATTATAGCAATAAAAAATTCCCTATAATTTACTGAGGGTTAGCCTACAAATATATAAACTACAAATTTACATATCAATCCACCGTTTGCTAAAAACTAAAACAACGTACGGTACTTCAAAATTCACAACAGTGCTTATTTCCGCACGTAAAAAGAAGAGGGGGAAGGGCGTGAGGGGCGGGGCAAGGGAGGGGGTAGACGGTTTAAATTAATAAAGAACAAACTGCTAGCACAAGAAAAACAAAATTATCAGACATTTTCCTTTAAAACTTTTCCAATTAAGAAAACAGTATTGATACAATGAAAATTTTCGACATTGTACAATACTTGGCAGACATGCACACATTTTTATTAATGTCTCGTCTATATTCTGCGCTTTGTGCTTGACGTGACGTCATTGTATTATTTAGTTGCCCTGTATTGTATTGTGTGTGCCACCAAGTTGTAAGGTTGTATGGCCCTCGGCCAGGATGGTTTTTTATTCAAAAGTCTTGACATTGTAGAGGTAGACATGTACGGGAACCAATGCATTATAAATTTTGTGTTTTACTGATGTAGAGGTTTTTTTATTGGCGCGGAGATGGCGTTCGAAATGGGATAATGTATTGGTGAGGCATACGATACAGCCAATGAGGCAATGCATTGTAATGTGTTTTCAGCGCTGAAATGTTTCGATAAGACGTTTCTTCCTTTTTTATGATCAGTAGAAGAAAATGTTTCCCTACATTTTGATTATGTATACTGTGTGTATCATTACTTGGCAGGAAAACGTGTTAATACACTTGCCAGCGGAGAGCACACGAAACATCTACATCTTCTTCTTCTTCAAATGCCTCTTCTATCCAAGATTGGCGATCATTATGGCAGTTGATGCCTAACTAGAGAATTGTACTAAATTTGTTTCCCGTTACCTTTTACACAGTAATGTCATAGATTACGTTTACAAACCACAGGACGAAAGAGTGCCCTGCACCGAATAGACTGTGTTTTTTCATCTTAACCACAAGGAGTTTCGTTCGATCTTGGCCAAGTGATGTGACAGTCGGTCATTTATTGTATCATAACAAGCACCAGGAGTTAAAAATTTGGGACTTTTGTGTCTTTGTCTATGAAACTCAGAAGCTCAGCTTCTTTGAAGCCATCAGTATTTGTAAAAACTTGAAAGCATCTGTAAAAACTGTGTCGCAATATATAGCAAAAATCTGTGGAAACGTCTTAACACTATCTTCAAGCGATCAAGTGACCAATATGTGTCGTGTCGTCGTGCTCACCATCCAGCAGATTTTTCGGGTGCAACTTCTGGCGGGCCCTTTTATCTGCAGCATCGCCCAACGCAGTCTCTCGATGCCGACTGCACAGGCACGATCGACCAACCCTTCTAAACTGTGGATTATCCCTATATTCCGTAGCTGCCACTAAACTTTCTGTGTTTTTGTGACAGCCAGTGACAGGGATTATGTCGTGAGCCAGACCTGTAACCAGCAGCCCCCCCCCCCCATATAAAATCCTGGCTACAGGTCTGTCGTCCCCGATCACAGTTTTAGCCCTGAGTCCCCCAAAACCGGTCAAGTAACAGATATGAACCGGTCCACGCCAATTACCTGTCCAAGTCACCCTCTCTCAGCTATTCTGTATCTGTATCTTGTCTTGGTAAGGAGTTATAAGAGTGCATTCAAGAACCAGATGTTGAAGCATCGTCTAAGTTTGAATAAGGGAACTGTACTCTCTCTGCTTGCCCATTACTCTTTGTAACCGGTGTAGGTTGACATCGAGGGCGTATATAACAGTTTTAAAATAGCTAAAATGCATACGAAAACAATATAATATAAATAATGTCCGAATGGGGTTTATAATATTTTTATTTTTATTTTTTATATATTTATAAAGATATTAGACAAGGGACCAATGGACCCCTGTAAGTAGGCCCATGTTTACGAAAGTCCTTCACGACATTATAAGAATAAGGAAGCAGTGTAGCACATAGTACAGTACAATCCCGATTAAAGTTCTTTACACTCTAGCTCTGAAATCATTATGCAAGGTCAGTTGTAACATAACACCCCCATCAATTAAAATAGGGGTTGGAGGGGGGGCTCAGTTATATGTGCAAATGGCATGCTACAGAGTGACGTCACTCGGTTGGATATAATTATTGTTATTGTAATTACAACCCAGTAATATATTGCAACCCTTATCACTTCCGGTTTTCTTAACAAGCATACCATTACCATGGTAATGTCGCTGTCACCCCCAATACCGAACTTCATACTTTGTGTTTGTTACGACTTATCAGATGCTTTCAAGCTACTTCAACTTGTGGTACGTTCTAATCGATGCAGGTGACCTCTTGGAAGGGGTTTATGAACGTTAAGAGGGAAGTTTGTATATACATAGTGCCAGTATTGTGTTAAATGTAATGTGAAGGATAAAGGTTCCTGGGCACTCTCTAGAAAGTTATATCAATGATTTCTTCATATATTTTGTGTTTGTTACGACTTCAAGCTATAATTCAACTTGTGGTACGTTCTAATCAATGCAGGTGACCTCTTGGAAGGGGTTTATGATCGTTAAGAGGGAAGTTTGTACTGAAAGCCAGTATTGTGTTAGATGTAATGTGGGCACTCTCTAGAAAGATAAATCAATGACTTCTTCATGTATTTTGTGTTTGCTACGACTTCAAGCAAATTGAACTTGTAGTACATTCTAATGCAGGTGACTTCTTGAAAGATGCTTACGAACGTTAAAAGAGAAATTTGTACTTAGACCAGTATTGTGTTAGAAGTAATGTAATGGAAAAAGGTGCCTGGAAACAGCCCCCCCCCCCCCGGGAAAACAGCTCTTTGGCCACTGTCTAGAAAAATTCATCAATGCCTGCTTCTTCATTTCAACAGTTCTTAGGAAGCCAGTATTTCTTTCGGCAAATATTGGAAACATCGTTTTTTGACATAATCGAAACGAGATATCTTCCTTGACGCATACTCAGTCATCGCTTTCCATACATTAACTTCTTTTTCAATTGATTTTGTCGGTGGGTTTCGAGTTGCCTTGCTGTAAAGCTTAATATTAGTTTCATTTTGAATGTTTGTCAAGATGTCAACGAGGGAATATAAATTTGGGTGAGCTGAATACAACAATGGACTTTGGAGTGGAATCGTTCCAAAAAACTAGTGAACACGGTACCCATTATAAAAAGAATCAATAAAAGGTTAAGAGCGACCAATCAACATTTAAAAATTGCACAGATACCTTTAAATTGTAGTAGTTCTAGTGCAAATGTACATCCGTCTGCTAAAAAATTCAGTATTATATGGTAAATTATGTAACACTCACATTAAATTAACGTTGGTTGAAGAGGCAACCTCCACGTTATAACCGAAATTAGAAAAACATTGTTTGATTAGTAGTGCCCAAAGAGATTTCCAAAATACGGATATTTTGCAAATGTTGTTTTACAAGGAAAAATATGTAAAAAATCGTTTGAAAAGCGGGAAAGGTGTAGTATCGTGTGGACTTTGATAATAATTAATAGGTGCCATGTCGGAAAACATAAAACCCGTACGCGTACATATACTGTACACTCCAATACGATACGCATGGCGTGCTTCAACGTGAAATGGAAAATGACAGCAGCTCAAATTTATGATATAAAATATTAACAATGGACGGCAATAACAAACGCAGATAAAGAAGGCCGTGATATTGAAGCCATAGGGCTTCTAAAACAGACTCAGTTAGCTGGAGAGAGAGTGTAGTTTGATCTGGGGTTTGCGGGTTATTCTTCTTCTTCTTCCACCATCGCCAATGCCTGGTTGACTATTTGACGCCGTGCCCCATAGAAGAGCTTTTTCTACCTCTATACCATTGCAGCTGAATAAGTGATCGGCGTTTCCTTCCCCAGGGAAACAGAGGGGGCACTCGGATGAATCAGCGATACGGTGCCTAGTCTGTAGAAGTAGTTCTCGAATTAGGCATATCCTGGGTTTATCACATATAAATATTCTCTGAAGGAGGGAGTGTGAAGTTTGCGGACACTTTTCAATTTTATTAATTTTGTATTGTTTTTGTAAAATGGTCATTGAAACAAAATTCTATTATAATCTTAATACGAAAAATGGTTTATAATAATAATCGTTTACTTCCCAAATAGTACAATTCGCATTGAGGCTTAGTATGTTAACAACCTAGATGATCCCCCACTAGGTCTGCTTTTTTTACCACGTGGAATATATTCATCATAAAGTAAGCTATATATAGTATGTTTTCTTCATGGCAATACAAAGACAAAAAGTCATGAAGTTAAAGAAAAAATAAAAAAGGCCAAAGAAGAAAGTGCATCCATCAGTTGGAAATATCGGAAGCCGATAGATACAACACAAAGTACAAAATATAGTCCAAAACATACATTACGTTAGTGCAAATAAACATTGGTGAGCTTGGTACAATAAATGAATATTTGAAGGTACCTAATATATATTAAAATAAATATGGACGGTAACAGGTAAATAATCATAATCGTTTACTTCCCAAATACTACAATTCGTATTGTAGGCCTAGTATGTTTAGCAACGTAGATGGTCCCTCACTAGGTGTGCTTTTTCTAGCACATGGAATATATTCATCATAAAGTAAGATATATATAGTAAGTTTTCTTCATGGCAATACAAAGACAAAAAGAAGCATTTAACATGAAGTTGAAGTAAAAACGAAAAAGTCCAAAGAAGAAAGTGCATCCATCAGTTGGAAGTGAGGTGCAGTCGATGGTTACAATACAAAGTACCAAATATAGTCAAAAACTAACATTAAGTTAGTGGAAATAAGCAATGGTGCGCTTTGTACAATAAATAAATATTTATAGGTACCTAATATACATTAAAATAAATATGGACGGTAACAGGTAAATAATCATAATCGTTTATTTCCCAAATACTACAATTCGTATTGTAGGCCAAGTATATTTAGCAACGTAGATGGTCCCTCACTAGGTGTGCTTTTTTTAGCACGTGGAATATATTCATCATAAAGTAAGCTATATATAGTGTGTTTTCTTCATGGCAATACAAAGACAAAAAGTCATGAAGTTAAAGTAAAAACGAAAAAGTCCAAAGAAGAAAGTGCATCCATCAGTTGGAAGTGAGGTGCAGCCGATGGTTACAATACAAAGTACCAAATATCGTCTTTGTACAATAAATAAACATTTAAATAAATATTGACGGTAACTGGTTTATAATAATAATCGTTTATTCCCCAAATAGTACAATTAATATTGTTGGCCTAGTATGTTAAGAAACGTAGATGGTCCCTCACTAGGTGTGCTTTTTTTAGCACATGGAATATATTCAGTATAAAGTAAGCTGTATATAGTAAGTTTTTTTCATGGCAATACAAAGACAAAAATAAGCATATAACATGAAGTTGAAGTAAAAACGAAAAAGTCCAAAGAAGTAAGTGCATCCATCAGTTGGAAGTGAGGTGAAGCCGATGGTAACAATACAAAGTACCAAATATAGTCAAAAACTAACATTAAGTTAGTGGAAATAAACAATGGTGCGCTTTGTACAATAAATAAATATTTATAGGTACCTAATATACATTAAAATAAATATGGACGGTAACAGGTAAATAATCATAATCGTTTATTTCCCAAATACTACAACTCGTATTGTAGGCCAAGTATGTTTAGCAACGTAGATGGTCCCTCACTAGGTGTACTTTTTCTAGCACATGGAATATATTCATCATAAAGAAAGATATATATAGTAAGTTGTCATCATGGCAATACAAAGACAAAAAGAAGCATTTAACATGAAGTTGAAGTAAAAACGAAAGAGTCCAAAGAAGAAAGTGCATCCATCAGTTGGAAGTGAGGTGAAGCCGATGGTTACAATACAAAGTACCAAATATAGTCAAAAACTAACATTAAGTTAGTGGAAATAAACAATGGTGCGCTTTGTACAATAAATAAACATTTATAGGTACCTAATGTACATTTAAATAAATATTGACGGTAACTGGTTTATAATAATAATCGTTTATTTCCCAAATACTACAATTCGTATTGTAGGCCATGTATGTTTAGCAACGTAGATAGCCCCTCACTAGGTGTGCTTTTTTTAGCACGTGGAATATATTCATCATAAAGTAAGCTATATATATATTATGTTTTCTTCATGGCAATACAAAGACAAAAAGTCATTAAGTTAAAGTAAAATCGAAAAAATACAAAGAAGAAAGTGCATCCATCGGTTCGAAGTGAGGTGCAGCCGATGGTAACAATACAAAGTACCAAATATAGTCAAAAACTAACATTAAGTTAGTGGAAATAAACAATGGTGCGCTTTGTACAATAAACAGATACTTTTAGGTAGCCTACCTAATATACATTAAAATAAATATGGACAGTAACAGGTTTATACTAATAATGGTTTTTATTCGTTATTCGTTTAATTTCGTAAATAGTACAATTAATATTGTTGGCCTAGTATGTTAAGCAACGTAGATGGTCCCTCACTAGGTGTACTTTTTCTAGCACATGGAATATATTCATCATAGAGAAAGATATATATAGTAAGTTTTCATCATGGCAATACAAAGACAAAAAGAAGCATTTAACATGAAGTTGAAGTAAAAACGAAAAAGTCCAAAGAAGAAAGTGCATCCATCAGTTGGAAGTGAGGTGCAGCCGATGGTTACAATACAACGTACCAAATATAGTCAAAAACTAACATTAAGTTAGTGGAAATAAACAATGGTGCGCTTTGTACAATAAGTAAATATTTATAGGTACCTAATATACATTAAAATAAATATGGACGGTAAAAGGTAAATAATCATAATCGTTTATTTCCCAAATACTACAATTCGTATTGTAGGCCTAGTATGTTTAGCAACGTAGATGGTCCCTGACTAGGTGTGCTTTTTCTAGCACATGGAATATATTCATCATGAAGTAAGATATATATAGTAAGTTTTCTTCATGGCAATACAAAGACAAAAAGAAGCATTTAAAATGAAGTTGAAGTAAAAACGAAAAAGTCCAAAGAAGAAAGTGCATCCATCAGTTGGAAGTGAGGTGCAGCCGATGGTTACAATACAAAGTACCAAATATAGTCAAAAACTAACATTAAGTTAGTGGAAATAAACAATGGTGCGCTTTGTACAATAAATAAACATTTATAGGTACCTAATATACATTTAAATAAATATTGACGGTAACTGTTTTATAATAATAATCGTTTATTTCCCAAATACTACAATTCGTATTGTAGGCCACGTATGTTTAGCAACGTAGATAGCCCCTCACTAGGTGTGCTTTTTTTTGCACGAGGAATATATTCATCATAAAGTAAGACATACATAGTAAATTTTCATCATGGCAATACAAAGACAAAAAGAAGCATTTAACATGAAGTTGAAGTAAAAACGAAAAAGTCCAAAGAAGAAAGTGCATCCATCAGTTGGAAGTGAGGTGCAGCCGATGGTTACAATACAAAGTACCAAATATAGTCTTTGTACAATAAATAAACATTTAAATAAATATTGACGGTAACTGGTTTATAATAATAATCGTTTATTCCCCAAATAGTACAATTAATATTGTTGGCCTAGTATGTTAAGAAACGTAGATGGTCCCTCACTAGGTGTGCTTTTTTTAGCACATGGAATATATTCAGTATAAAGTAAGCTGTATATAGTAAGTTTTTTTCATGGCAATACAAAGACAAAAATAAGCATATAACATGAAGTTGAAGTAAAAACGAAAAAGTCCAAAGAAGTAAGTGCATCCATCAGTTGGAAGTGAGGTGAAGCCGATGGTAACAATACAAAGTACCAAATATAGTCAAAAACTAACATTAAGTTAGTGGAAATAAACAATGGTGCGCTTTGTACAATAAATAAATATTTATAGGTACCTAATATACATTAAAATAAATATGGACGGTAACAGGTAAATAATCATAATCGTTTATTTCCCAAATACTACAACTCGTATTGTAGGCCAAGTATGTTTAGCAACGTAGATGGTCCCTCACTAGGTGTACTTTTTCTAGCACATGGAATATATTCATCATAAAGAAAGATATATATAGTAAGTTGTCATCATGGCAATACAAAGACAAAAAGAAGCATTTAACATGAAGTTGAAGTAAAAACGAAAGAGTCCAAAGAAGAAAGTGCATCCATCAGTTGGAAGTGAGGTGAAGCCGATGGTTACAATACAAAGTACCAAATATAGTCAAAAACTAACATTAAGTTAGTGGAAATAAACAATGGTGCGCTTTGTAAAATAAATAAACATTTATAGGTACCTAATATACATTTAAATAAATATTGACGGTAACTGTTTTATAATAATAATCGTTTATTTCCCAAATACTACAATTCGTATTGTAGGCCACGTATGTTTAGCAACGTAGATAGCCCCTCACTAGGTGTGCTTTTTTTAGCACGTGGAATATATTCATCATAACGTAAGCTATATATAGTAGGTTTTCTTCATGGCAATACAAAGACAAAAAGTCATGAAGTTAAAGTAAAAACGAAAAAGTACCAAGAAGAAAGTGCATCCATCAGTTGGAAGTGAGGTGAAGCCGATGGTAACAATACAAAGTACCAAATATAGTTGTTGGCCTAGCATGTAAAGCAACGTAGATGGTCCCTCACTAGGTGTGCTTTTTCTAGCCCATGGAATATATTCATCATAAAGTAAGATATATATAATAAGTTTTCTTCATGGCAATACTAACTATACTAGTGGAAATATACAATGGTGCGGTTTTTACAATAAATAACTATTTTTAGGTACGGTACCTAATATACATTATAATAATTATGGACGGTAACTGGTTTATAATAATAATCGTTTATTTTCCAAATAGTACAATTCGTATTGTAGGCCTAGTAAGTTTAGCAACCTAGATGGTCCCTCACTAGGTGTGCTTTTTTAGCACATGGAATATATTCATCAAAAAGTAAGATATATATAGTAAGTTTTCTTCATGGCAATACAAAGACAAAAAGAAGCATTCAACATGAAGTTGAAGTAAAAACGAAAAAGTCCAAAGAGGAAAGTGCATCCATCAGTTGGAAGTGAGGTGCAGCCGATGGTTACAATACAATGTACCAAATATAGTCAAAAACTAACATTAAGTTAGTGGAAATAAACAATGGTGCGCTCTGTACAATAAATAAATATTTATAGGTACCTAATATACATTAAAATAAATATGGACGGTAACAGGTAAATAATCATAATCGTTTATTTCCCAAATACTACAATTCGTATTGTAGGCCTAGTATGTTTAGCAACCTAGATGGTCCCTCACTAGGTGTGCTTTTTTAGCACATGGAATATATTCATCAAAAAGTAAGATATATATAGTAAGTTTTCTTCATGGCAATACAAAGACAAAAAGAAGCATTTAACATGAAGTTGAAGTAAAAACGAAAAAGTCCAAAGAAGAAAGTGCATCCATCAGTTGGAAGTGTGGTGCAGCCGATAGTTACAATACAAAGTACCAAATATAGTCAAAAACTAACATTAAGTTAGTGAAAATAAACAATGGTGCGCTTTGTACAATAAATAAATATTTATAGGCCTAATATACATTAAAATAAATATGGACGGTAACAGGTAAATAATCATAATCGTTTATTTCCCAAATACTACAATTCGTATTGTAGGCCTAGTATGTTTAGCAACCTAGATGGTCCCTCACTAGGTGTGTTTTTTTTATCACGAGGAATATATTCAGTGTAAAGTAAGCTACATAAATATTTGTAGGTACCTAATATATATTAAAATAAATGTAGACGGTAACTGGTTTATAGTAATAATCGTTTGTTTACCAAATAGTACTATACATATTGTAGTATGTTCAGCAACCTAGATGATCCCTCACTAGGTGTGCTTTTTTTAGCACGTGGAATATATTCAGCATAAAGTAAGCTATATGGAGTAAGGTTTCTTCATGGCAATACAAAGACAAAAAGAAACATTTAACATAAAATCAAAGTAAAAACGAAAAAGCCCAAAGAAGTGATGTGCAGCCAATAGTTACAATACAAAGTACATAATATAGTCAAAAACTTATATTAAGTTAGTGTAAATAAACAATGGTGTGATTTGTACAATAAACAATTATTCAATGTACCTAATGTACATTAAAATAAATATAGACGGTAACAGGTTTATAGTAATAATCGTTTGTTTCCCAAATAGTACAATACATATTGTAGTATGTTCAGCAACCTAGATGATCCCTCACTAGGTGTGCTTTTTTTAGCACGTGGAATATATTCAGCATAAAGTAAGCTATATGTAGTAAGGTTTCTTCATGGCAATACAAAGACAAAAAGAAGCATTTAACATGAAATGAAAGTATAAACGAAAAAGTCCAAAGAAGTGAGGTGCAGCTAATAGTTACAATACAAAGTACATAATATAGTCAAAAACTTACATTAAATTTGTGCAAATAAACAATGGTGTGATTTGTTCTTATACATTAAATGAATATTTGTAGGTACCTAATATGCATTAAAACAAATAGGTATAGACGGTTACAATATCCGAGTGTTCAAATAAATATGAAATGCATTTCTTGGTTAATTCAGTCTGTCTTACTATATTTATTTGATCAGGGGGGAGCATATTAAATGTTTGAGGTCCAATGTATAGGAACGTCTTCTTGAAGAATTCAACATATGGTTGGGGAATGATGCGCGCTGCGTTCTGACGGGTTCTGCTTTCAATCGTTCCCTGTAGTCTTTATTATTGTGCTCGGTTAAGATCAAATTTTGGACAGTCTTTAATTTTGTTTGTGGAAAATATCTAAAACATAATAGTCAATCTAATCTTAAAGTTTCAAATAACATGGCCATCGAAATTCATCAAAATTATCTTAGTTAGTAATTAATCTAATTGTCTAATTTACGCTTTTTAACTGCAATGGTCATTGATTAGTGTCACGAGGTCCGTGACACCTCTTAGTCTCAAGAGCTTTAAGGACTAGGTCAGGATGGATGCAGCGGCCAAGAGTTGTAATGGAGAAAGGAGGCTTACCTTAGGCGCCCATTCCACCGACCGGCTAGGGCTATTTACAAAAACGGTGACGTGGTAGCAGACATTCAAGACTTAGGCGGGGTTTCCACCGACCTCGCATTGCAGAATTGACGGAAATGTTTATTTTCCTCTACGCCATAGTTAAAATTGATCAATGATCATACAGTAAAGTCACAAACAAACAAACTAAAATTAAAAAATGGCGTCATGGGTTATGTTAAGTACAAACATTTTAATAGATTTCTATAAATAAATAAAAATTCTAATTTCCGTCAATGTCATTTGCATTCTGCAATGCGAGGTCGATGGAAACGCCACCTAAATCTTGAATGTCTGCTACCACGTCACCGTTTTTGTAAATGGCCCTAGCCGGTCGGTGGAATGGGAGCCTTATTATCACACGAGAAGACTAGTTAAAATGTTACGACCCGACCAGAGGCGATATATTTGACAAAACACACAATAAACAATTATTAAAGACGCGGCGGCAGGTCTTGTGTTCCAATCATTCTGTGTCCTCTGATCCATCTCAATTTAAAGATTTCTTAAGGACACAGCAAGGTTTTTTTGGCGGTATGACTCGATGGCTCGAGTCATTGGCCAAATAAATTAACTGTGCTCCATTTAAAACAAAAACGTGAGCTTTCACAGAGTACAGTATTATATCCAATAATAAAATTCTGATTTCTCCTTTCGGGGGGTGGTACACCCCTGATATTAGGAAATTACATTTTATTCTCTACGAGTCGAAAAAGATTACTAGGATATTTTCCCAGTACCCAAAGTTAAACAATTTTTCTAATTTTTTACCCTTCGCTAACTGCAGCGGTTAATGAGGACTGAAAAAATATTTGCTGAATGCAGCAGAGGCCGCCATTTTGCAAATCATTTGTCGGGGATTAAAATGGCGGGTTTGCAGAAAGCTTCATTTTTAATAATCCCCTTCATATCCGCCTTAGTGTCACCCCCTCCCCCCTTCCCCCCGCACCATCTTTAAAAGCTTTCTATTGACACTTTTTATTTTTCCCAATAATTTTCATCTCTTCCTTGCGGCTTAATTCCCGGCGAGACTTTCAGGTGGAAAAACACTGGCATTAGAGGGGCTTATTCAATAGGCTGTAATGAGAGGTCCATTAGGCGTAGTCTGATCAAGGGTTGCACTTAAGTGAGTACCGTTACAACCAAACTCTATTGACTCAGTGGCCAGCTATTCTCCCTCCACTTTTTCCAGGCGGAATAGGAAAGATAACTGTGGTATCGAAGCTCAACTGAAAGTGTGTAGGCAAAAAGGCAGCAGAACATTACTAACCTATACCTCTGGGGAAGAAAATAGACACTTAGCCCTGCAAGCTGGCCCATGCTTAGCTTAAGTGAAGCCTGATCCACTTTTCTATGGTCACATAATTTATATGAAGAGAGTTTCACATGGTTTCCTCAAATTTGGTTCACTCGCTGACCAAATGAAGCTGAAAAAGACGTTACAGCCCACCACCCCTATTACTCGCTAACGTCTGTTTGAAACTCATCCTTCCAGCTATTTCGTGGACGGCCAGTCAGCCGACATGCTTGTTTTGTATATCTTTTACGGCATGCGGTTGTCTGACATTCTTAAACGCGTCCCAGCCATCTTGTGAGTTGCACTGTTATGAACAGGACTATATCTTCTCCGTTGAGTATTGTGTCTATTTCAACGTTATTTCTTACATATGCAACTCTCTGTCCTCTTACATCTACAAGAGTCGTGTGAAACAAACCTTAGCCGCATGGAGGCTGCTTATGGGGTAGTGGGTGTGCCTGGTGTGCCTAGCTGAGGGGGTGCTGCTGTTCCCAAAACTTACTAAATTTACTTTGGTGCCTTCTTGAAGAGACGGGCGCCCGTGTATGTAGTGAAGTGAAGATCTGGTAGACCAATAAGGGGGGGGGGGGCACGGCACAACTCACTATAATATTGAAATATTGAATAAAATGACAACAGTTACGGTAGGTACTTGTGACTACTGACTTCAGCGAGTTATCGACTGATACTGATTGTATGTGCAGTTATTCCTTTAGGCATGTTTTAACTTGACTATGGGGCGCACGAGGCTGACCCATGGGCCCTTGAGGCTTGATGACGGGTTCCTCGCCTCCCATGTGTCCAACATGCCAGGTACCACTGGGTGTACCACACCTGCTCCTCGTCTGTCCACGTATGCTTGCAACCGTACCTTCCCTAAAAGCAATATTCTTACAGATTCAACTTCTTTACACCAATTATTTCTGAAAATCTATGAAACCCTTAGCCCCTTAAAATACCAAAAAATCGTACAATAGACAAAGGCAAACTGTTGTAGACGTACCTAGGCAACTCGTTGTCTAGCGGGCTTTGTACCAGTTTACCCAATTACACTAGTTCACACCACACCAACCCCACTAAAACCACAGTATTCCAATACACATAAAAAACAACGCTTAAACCCCAATGGGCGAAGCGTTAAGATAAATATAAAATAAGTAAATAAAATATCCATTTCAGTTATTTTCGGCCTTAACTGAAAATGACGCATAGACGTTTCAACTAAGGAAGTAGGGGGCAACAAAATCATCAGCAATTACAATAAGTCAGCCACGGCCGGGCAGCTGATCCCTTTTTTGTCTCCAAAATCTGCTGAGCTCAAGTTATCAAAACAAGATAGAGCTACCCCCGCTAGCTAAATAAACCCTCCGCGTGATAAACAATGACTAATTAATTTCCCTCTTCTTATGACAAACAGAAACAATTTACGTTTTTGGATGAAAGGTGCGTGATGATAATTTCCACGACTGCGTTTGTTTTTCCGGCATTTTAGAGGCGGCTCCATCTGTCTTTTGTTGTTTCAAGAATTTCCTCTCTATTTGTAGGATGCCAAGTTCCCTTTGAGTAACTTCTGACTTTGGTAGGTCTCTTCAGTATGAAGTATACCAGGGGCGAAAAGTTGGGGGGGGGGGCACGGTCCAACTAGCCCCCCCCAGCTCCTGTTGGGGGGGCTTTGCCCCCAGCCTCGGGCATCGTAAGACGTGGTTCATACTTCATGGTCCCCTTTGCAGCAATACGAATGTAAGCATTCCTTTTTTAGCTTTGCAAATTCTACAGCTATACTTTACAACTATTAAAATGCGTACAGCCCTACTGTTTTGCTCTTATATTTTCAATTTTTCCTTATCCTGCCTGATTGAAAATATAAGAGCAAAACAGTAGGGTTGTACGCATTTTTCCTTATCCTGCCTGATAGCCGGCCGCCTTACCAAGTTGAATCCAGCGGACCAGAGCAGGTTCAAAGATGCAGATAACGTGGTCGTGTGCACATTGCCGGTAGGGATACATGGTAGGACTTGTCCTGGTCACCTCCGAATCAATCGTGTGACTTCACTGTGTTTCCCGAGTGGTTCGGAATCCACTATAATCAGGAGGTCCCCTGTCCCATGGGCCTGGGACTGTGTCCAACCACACTACTACTATCCTGCCTGATGACGTCATAAGTTTTGCCCCCGCCATCATTCTAAAACTTTACGCCTCTGAAGTATACCTTGAAAATGACACCCCTTCTCCCAAAACGAAAGTACCATGAATGGTAACGAATAGGGTCATGGTGGTGTGAATAGGGTAAAAACTGCAGCGTGCGAGGGTAGCACTCAACAACTAAATTTAAGACTGAAACTAACTAAAAATAATTTCAATTGAACTCCCCTCCCCCCTCAGAACTCTTGGGTATGGCCTTGGGACTTATAGAACCAAACAAATGCAAAATTTAAGTTTTGAACCGATTCACAACCATGACCCTATTTCCCAGCATTCAACGTACCTACAGTATGTAATATAAATATATACCTAAGCATGTGAGTCAATGTCGTACCTATAGTTTTCTCAATAAAGAAGTAGGTGTTAGATTGAATGGCTGAAAAACGTTGCCTTAAAATTAATTGGTAATGTTAATGCACAATGGACAATTGAAAATGCATAATTAAGTCTTAAACAATATACGCCTAGATATTCAATATATATTTTTTTTAGGTTAAGCATGAAAACAAGACTTCATAGTATTTTGTTCGCCATTTGGTTTTTCTATAAAATCGCTTTTCATTTTTTTTTCAATTTCAATTGCTTAACCAACAAGCATTAAGGGAGGTGACGCTCTCCGTGGATCCGCCACTGCAAGGCGTTCAGAATAGACGAGAAAACATATTATTGTCCATCAGCTTAAGTTTATTTTTTAGCGAGATACTTAACTTTCGGCTGTAACACAAAAACAGAAAAGAAGAAAATTACTGCACAAACAGGACAGATAAAACTCAGGGCAATTTCAAATATTTGAATACGAGACAAGAGTTTGAGTTGGATACTCAAGTTTTTTTAAGTTGACCTGGAAAGCAATTGCTCATACGAAAAAGTATCTGAAAGCTAATTTCGTTCTTGTATCAAACTCTCGGTAAAAATTTAACTTTCAAACTGAAATTCCTCATGCTCATCGATTCAAAAACTTGATTTTCAAAATGAAATCTGATTGATTTTGCATTTGCAGAGCTCTCTGCAATGCAGACCTTTTCTACAATTTCGCATTGGGACCTGAAGGTACTGTAATTGTTTTTCGTATGACTTTTAATAAGTCACTATTAAAAACAATAGACAAAAAGGAGATTAAAATTAGAGGAGAGAATCGTTGAACTTAAAATTAACACTGCAAAAACTAAATAGGCTATTGGCCATGCGTCAGGGTTAGAAAAGAGGGGAAGAGGGAACAACATGACTATAGAAGGGATGTACTTTGGTAATGTCCATCTATGAACGGAAGTTAACAACTGGAACAAAATTAGAACAGACATAGACCGAAGAATATTGGCAACTAAGCAGAGCCTACTTACTTTTTTTTTTAAAAGTTTTTTGGTTGTTGTAAAAAAGGTTAATCGCATGCAAAACAAACAAAAACAAAGAAACAAACAATTAAATGAATGTATCCGCCTGACCTGTTCAGTTGCCTCTGTCGATTAGTACCCTTGTTGACTTACGACACGTCTCCGATCGCATGGCGTGTTGAGACTCGCACAAGTACAAGCACGCTACCGCCTTGCCATCGAAGTCGATAATTCAATATCATAGGGTATACGAGGTTCATGTAGGGGCATATGGAGCAGTGGTAAAGACTCCGACTTCTACCCAAAAAGTTGCTGGAGTCCCACACTTGCACATTTTCTGGTCATGCTTCGGAGATAATGTAAAGCAAGCGGTCCTGGGCTTCCCAAGTTTATAATTTACAGCCCTTATTCCTCTAGGTTGGCTTAGTAATAACACAATTTTTTTTTTTTTAAATAAAATAGAGCCCTAACCTCGCTCTACGAAATGGTGGTGACCGACCCGGTTTCAAATACCAAGATGGTTTCAAATACCGATGTCACCTCCCGATAAATCTGAAGGAAAGGATGAAGAGTCTGCCGAAGACTCATGTCTGAATAGAATAGCCTAAATATTAGTGAAAACCTAACAGGGAGAAGGAAAAGGCCACTAGGGCAAAAAGCCTTCTCAGGAGTCTGAGTGACTGTGTATAGGTATAGTATTAATTTACATAGGAAGAGGGGTAGATATAAGAAGATAGCAAGGAGACAAGAACGATTTGTATCATAAAATTATAGATTGTACAAGAGTAGAGTAAGAAAGATTGTGCTGAAAAGAAAACAATACCCATAAGGATAACAAGACCTGTAATGAGAACAATGCAAAACAAAGACTTAGTTATGGAAACCTCCTTGCTACACTGGTCCAATCTGTACCAAGTTGAGTTTAAACACTGGGTATAATGGACTTTCATTAAAAATTTGCCTGTTTACATTTTTAACACCAGGGGATTAAATAAATTAGAATCGCCATGATCAGGCTGCTGGTGACTTCTTTTTCAATTATTTAAATGGAAACGGAACATAAAATACGATTACTTTTAAATAAGCTTACATGTTTTTGAAAATCACCCCAAAAAATATCTCAATCATCCGCGCGCGCGCGGACACAAGCACGCGTGCTTGGTCTGCCTTGTGGTTAAACCGCCACTGATTCTGGACATGTTCTGCCCGCTGGAAACTGCTAAAATACAATAGTATAATCGTGTGCTAGTAACAATATTATAATATGCGCTTCATTGAGCATTGCGGTATATGATTTTATTGTATCAATATAATGTATTGTACTGGATCAATATAATATAATATAATTGAACTATTTAAGTATCTGGGAAAAATTTCCTGCAGCTCAGCACCTTAAAGAGCAAACAATAGGGACGACTTGATGAAAACACAGCAGTGAACCCATCCAAGGTTCATTAAAAGTTAATTAACAAAACAAGAGCTGAGCCAAGGAAAAAAATTTCTCGGTGACAATAAGAATGGCTGGCCAACATGCTATTGTTCTATTAATTGCGCACCCCCTCCCCATCCATACCTGCCCCCACCCCAATCTCAGCCCTTATTTTCTCGACATAACCCATGTCAGCCCATGACACTTTTTTTCGCTCGCGAATTTCCACTTCCATCCCAACAGCACTCACTCCTCAGTTGAGTGAACATTTCTATGATATGATTATGTAACAATTTGTATTTTACACTATTCAGTATTCTGATGTCTGGTTACGCCACTGCAGTTGCATTTGACTAGCTCAGTGCCGCACTAGCGACAATAGGCTTTCCTGTGAATCTGCGTGCAGCCATCTGGCCCGACGTGCAGTACTGAGCTAGCCAAATGCAACGGCAGTGGCGTAACCAGACAACAGAATACTGAATGGTGACAAATATGGGTAAGTTGAAGCTAATGCTCTGACATATGTGTTATAATGAATGCCAGAAGAGGTATGCCGAACAAAATGCACAAGGCAAGCATGATGAGAAGATGACTGCAAGGACATTCTAAAAGCAGTGGAAGGGTGAATTAGAAACCGATTTCGTTGATGGTTGGTCATCATGCAAAACTGATTTGACTATAGGAGTGTTGTTGATCTGGCCAAAGCCCATCAAGGCTGTAGAAGAAGAAAGAAAGAAAAATAAGATTAAGATTACGAACTAAACGGAAGAGACTCGACACAGAACGGGCAAACCCAACCGGGTACCTTTCCGTCACCGGTAGAAAAGATGCCCGGAACAAAGCTGACCACAATATGCAAAAATAGAAAGAATCCTCCACCAGTTCTTCTCACTAGATTTGAATTCACCTTAGAACAGGATGTAATTCTGGCTCCTAACAGGGGTGGTGGCTTCTGAAAATCCGGATAGGGCAAGGCAGTCAATATATTTCCTACGAGGCGAAATGGAAAAATGTTGTTAAGCTGCAGGATGTTGGAGGAAAAGGTGTCGAGAGTGATGATTTTTTATGTAGTTATATTTGTAATACTGGCTACTTTTACAGTGATTACTTAGCCTACACATTGAAGTTGCAGAACACTCATAGAAACGGTAACCGTAAACGGGTACCGTATAAAAATCCTCACTAATTTGGAACTATTTATCCTTTTTTCTTCTCCTGGAGACACCCCCGTCCCCCCTTTCTCCAGGTTCAAATATGCGTAAAACCTCACTAATTTGGACCTATTTATCAATATTTTTCTCCGGAGAGACCCTCGGGCCACCTCTTCTCAAGGGGATAATGTGCCTAAAACTGTGTGTTTTTGAATGAAAATTCATAATAATTTCTGGGGGGGGGGGCGGACCCGCCGTTTTACTCAGGGTATTTCATACCCCCCCCCCCCCCCCCCCCGAAATAAAATCCTGGCTACGTGCTTGCTTCCCTCGGTTTATTACATGGAGAAAGCGATACTTTTCGTTTCTCATCACATGGTCGAAGTGCATTAGTACTCGTATATGTTTCTTATCCGTCAGCAGCAACTCGGCTTCTGCATCAATGTTGTTTTCAACCGCATACAATCAATTTAATGAACGTATCCGATTAACCTCTTGAGTTGCCTCTGTAGGTTAGTATCCGTGATGAGCTACAACACGTCTCCGATCGCATGGCGTGTAGATACTCGCAGAAGTACAAGCACCTTGCCATCGAAGTCGATTCACCTCAGGACCTCTCCATGCATTATGAACACAATCTCTCCAACATCTCTTCAACTGTGTGTCTGCATTTCCAATGCACTAATTTTGTTCTCCATAGCTTGGATTTACGTCTATCATATAGTAAGCTTAATTCCGCCTGTCTACAAAGTCAACATATTCGCAGCGAGAGAAAATAAAGACACCCTATAGAGTGAAAGTTGGCAGCAGAAGCAGGTATGAGGGAAAGCTGTAAAGCTGTCGGGGGAAATGATTTGTGTTTGATCCAGGCATTCATTACGGCGTATTGACAATGCATATCTGTGCCAGAAACTCACCACTTTGTCAAACTTCCAAACTCATTTACCCCTGCCCCGTGGATACACTTCATATACTGTCTAATAAATTCCTGCTGTGCTGTTCTTGGAATAGACTGACGGGGTAGTTAGTTTAAACAGTCTATTAAAACTTAATAGGCAGTTGAATATTGTTTATTAACTAACTCAGATGAGTCCGATATTTTTATGAGAACGGTTTTGAGTGATTTGTCCTATTAAATTTCCATCCTCCTGCCTTATACTTTTTTCCGAATTGTATTTATTCTCGTCAGCCAGAGGGGGGGGGGTCCAGGGGGTCCGGACCCCCCCCCCCCTTATTTGCAGCGTATACTAGATAGAATGGAGTGTTTATTGAAGTTACCTTACCTCCGGTAACATCTGATGGGCCCCACAAAAAAAATTCTAGCTACTGCCCTGCTTTTGTAGCCTATTCCTGCTGAAATCTTTTGCCCTATACTCGTAGATGCACTTCATTTTGGTAGTTTTATATTGTAAATTCGGGCTGTATTGTTTTTGGAATTGATGGTTAGTTTTGAACCAGGAGACCAAGGTTTGTGCTCGATTGGTGTAAATCCTTTTTCTACCTTTAATAGTCTAGCCTTGATTTCATCAGCAACTACAGAACGTCAAGCTGCTGTGATAGAGCTGAACATATTATGTCGCTCAGGCTATTGGTGTGTTTTTTCAGGAAATACTGCTCATTGAGCAATTGCAACCCATTGAAATTAAGTTAACTGGAATGGCAGGGACCTTTATAACTCTTGCTGGGCACCCGCTAACAATAAGCCAACTATCAGAGATAAGTACCAGCGTAAAAAATATGAAAGTCATTGCAGCATGGCAAACGGATACCCGGTGAAAACTTTGAACTTACCTTGTGTAGACTCCTCACAGGGTGATATTGGATACTTGTCTTATGCACGCCCACTGGCCACCATATTGATAGCGTTTTACAGCCTCACCATGTTGTTAATAGCAGTCGCCAGAATATGTATGAAAAGTGGTATGGACTCCCACACGATAGTTTTTTGGTTCGTGTGCTACACTGCTGGCTTCAATTTTTACATTGGTGGATATGTAAAGGAGCGGGTCCCGAGCACTCCTGGCTGGGTGTAAGAGAGGGCTGTGTAGCTTTAACGAACTCCACCAGTTAAGTAATCGAACCAAAAGTCATTATTAATTTATGTGACAGCTAGATTAGTGACGTTGGGGTACTTTGATGATCCGTAATCACATGTCACCAGCCCCGTTTCAAGATCTTTATTTGTTACATATTCCAAACCTAGCGTGTTACTCCTCCAATTTCATTCAGTCATTGCAATTATTCATTCATTCATTTCAATTATTTATTCATTCATTTTCGCTTCAATACTTTGAGCATCATTATCATTTCATATTTCATTTAGAACTTCAATCAAATGAAAGTATGTTCTATAAAAATTTAAGTATAAGCTATTTTTTAGGTCGCAAGTCATAATCCAATAACTTTCCACAAGACATAATTCAGTCTTACACTTCACTCAAACCTCCAAGGCCACTGCAATACGAGCGCAGCAATAGTAACAATCAAACCCGTATTTCATTGTTACTACCCCATCATCAATATAAGTCATAAAAATTGACGTAATAACACAACCTCTTTACGAGATTGAAACTTTTATTTCGTCCGCAGCAAAGATTTCAATCACACACGGAAAAGATTTATTATCATTTTCCTTAATTGTCAATGTCAGACTGTGTACGAGGGTCGTTCCACAGTTTACTCACGTACCTTAATTTTTTACGAAGCTCGGGGCTGGAGGCTTCCTTCCTACAGAGGCGGTTCATTCAATTTCGATCGCACGTTCTTCGTTTCCGCTCCCATTCCCTACAAGGTACCTGTATTATTTCGCGTTTCCGCTCTCGATCCTTATCTACAATTCTCGTTTTTTTTTCTCGCCTACTTCCGGTTTCTTCTAATTTTCTTCTAACCATTCTTTTTTAGCTTCCCTTCTGATTACGTACCACTGTAGGCTTTTTCATTGATGAAGACTGGTTCACTGGACGTTTCATATAGTGTTATATGTAGGGTGAAAGTCTGAGTCCGTACCACTACTCTCTGAAAATCCTGAAGATCGATATTCGAGATCGAGCTCGAGTTCCACAATGATTTGTCTTGATTCCCTACTTTGGGATATTATCTGTGTTGAGAAATTGAAGGGCGGTAGATAAAGAAGAACCTCGCATTGAAAATAAGTGTAGTATTATAACTTATAAGAAACAGATGCCTTTGTACTGTTAATTTACAATTTCAGAAACAATGCAGTGAAAGGTAAGAGAAGAACAAGGACAAAAAGAAGAAATCAAAGAATGAAAAAGACAAAGCCGGATACTGATCGGGGGAGGGGGAATGTGAAGAATTTAATACAACTCAGCAGGTAAGCTGTGCTGAAACTGAAAAAGCTTTTAAGGTGAATGAAAATGAAAATATCTATCATTATCATGTTCTTTCATTACTCAGGGTTGAAAACAACATGTTTCTTCTTCTTATTTTAATGCCTCTCCTATTAACGATGGGCGATCATCATGGCAATTGCAGTCATGATGGCTGTACTACGAAATTGTAATGCAGTGGTTACCCGTTACCTTTTGTTTCCTTAAGCCGTTGACTCTCAGTTTCCCTGCCCCCGGACAAAAGAGGGCCCGGCACAGGAAACACTAAGTTTTTCGCTTATTCCGGCTGAAACTTGGTCTCCAATCTGTTCAGTCGCCATGGCGATCATTATGGTAATTTTAGTCATCATGACTATAAAAGGGAATCGTTACGCAGTGGTTTCCCGTTACCTTTATTCTCCTTCTGCAGCTGGGTCTTCATTGAGTTCCTCCGCCTTGGGGGCCAGTTCCCCCTGCCCTAGGACAACAGAGGGCCCGGCACAGGAAACACTAAGTTTTTCGCTTATTCCGGCTCAAACTTGGTCTCCTATCTGTTCAGTGGCCATGGCGATCATTATGGTAATTTTAGTCATCATAACTATAATAAGGGAATATAATAAGGGAAAGATAAAAGGGGATCGTTACGCAGTGGTTTCCCGTTACCTTTTTTCTCCTTCTGCAGCTGGGTCTTCATTGAATTCCTCCGCCTTCGGGGCCAATTTACCAGCCCCAGGACAAAGGAGTGCCCTGCACAGAAAAGTCTATGTTTCCGCAAGCTTCTTCCGCTAATGTCTCTTCCATGAAGATTGGTGATCATCATGACAATTGTAAATGCAGTATTTTAATTGTAATTGTAATTGTAATTGTAGAATGCAGTGGTTTCCCGCTGCTTTCACAATCCTTATGCTGTTGATTCATAATTGAAATGCCAGTTGGATTCCCATCACTAGATTGTTTGTGCAGGTTGTTGTTTTTTGTATACGTAGGATAGTTTAGGTTAGGGCTTTGGGCGTTTCCCCACGCGCCATTAGGCTTGGGGACGCCCTGATTATAGCAATAATGTTAAAATGTTTGGAAAAATAAAGAAATTATTATTATTATTATTATTATTATTGTGTTCCTCCGCCTTCGGGACCAGTTTCCCAGCCCCAGGACAAGAGAAGCCTTTTATATTGAGTCTCAAACCTTGCCCTTGGGGTTCGTAATAAAATTTTCACACAACTGATCTTAACAACCACATTAGTCATCTCAAAATGCACACTCACCAATCTCTCTCAAATGAAATTCACAGTCCCTGGTATCATTATTTAATTTACGAAGTTGAAAATTTAATCCCTATAATGTAACATAAAAAAACAACAGAAATGTGTTATGTGATAATTTGGAGCTCTGACGGAGGCCCGAGCGTCAAGGGTGACAACGAAACGGGGGGAGGGGGGATGACGAAGCCGGGGAAGGGGGTGAAATTTCGCGCATGCGCTAAATTTGCCCTGCGTTAGCCGGCCAGCAGTCCGCGGGGTTTCGCTGAGCAGCTGATTCAGCAGTCCGTCGCGTTCGCTGATTTTCGCATAAGTGCGCGGTTTATATTTTATCGTATGTACAGTGCTGACTGACAATGTGACTAAATCGTAATCTACAGCATTTATTTATATTTAGAATTATATTTCCGACGTTTGGTGCTTGGAAAAAGGAGAAAATTTTCTGCTTTTCATTCAATGTTTTCTTGATAACGTTTTCGTGTGATTTTCTAAAAAAAATACTACTGTAGGTTAGTGCGTGAGTGAGTACGTGGTACTTTAAGTACTTTGCTATGTGTGGTTTGAATGTGTTTTAGTGTGGATATATACCTGGAGAATTCTAACATATACGGTTAGTATGGCATTCAATACATTATACGTATTCTGATATCAATAAGCGGTGATTAGGATGTGTAGTTAACGTATTTTCTGGAATCATCTGGTTACCATAAGAATTTTTGCCTAAATCGTATTGTGTTTTAGCTTACTATTTTTTCAAAAAGAATTTTTATATATCGTGTAGGCCCACAAGCATAGTGCCACACCCTTAGGGACAGTGACCTGTTGTTGTACCTATACCTTCGTATAGCCTACAAAATGTTTTCCAGATTTTTGTACAGTATATACAGCGGCTCTGAGTCGCATATTCAACAGCATTTACTTTCCACAGAAAAATTAAATGGAAAGACAATGCCTCAATGAATGAGTTTGTTTATTTACTAAAGGAGTTCTCCAAGGCATTTCCTTTCAGTAGCCAATTGTTGCCTACATTTGCCTAAAAGTTACCCGATAAATGTAATAGTAATAAAATCTTCGAAACCACATCCCATATTTTGATATTCATACACCCTAAATATTGTGCTGATATTGGGCCCATATTGATCATAAAATGATTCTATTTGTCTCTTTTAACAATTAATTATTATGGGCACCGAGTTTTTTTTAACTTTATATAGTAACTTTAAGTTTAAAATCTTCAGGATTCGACTCAAGTAGCATCAAATTTGTAGGATTTATTCGAAACACCCCGTGCTTGTGTGTGTGCGTGTGAATGCTTATTTAGCTTCATAGTAATTGTACGTAATTCGATACAAATGTATTGTGAATTGTAGTACTGCGTTTCTTGCTGATCAATATATTTGAGTGTAAGAGTGGGCTTTATGGCGCTAACTACATTAAGGTGGTCTCAGCCAAAAATAAAGTCATTATTTATTTATTTGTCCAGTTTAGAAGTGCCAACAATACTAAAGGGACTGTTTCACTAACTCTTTAGCTTCTGGAAAGCCTGTACTGTACGTTTCAATCTTTTCCATGACTTCCAGTTCCATAGTCAATTGAAACGCTCTTTCTGAATCATCATCAGTTTGGTTTGCTGAACAAGCATTTTTCATTTTCCTACGTTGTCAAGTAAGTACGCTATAGCCAGCATATTATTCAAAGAGGTATCTCTAGTCACCAGTACATATAAAAGTCCATTACAATAAATCAAAAAATCTTCGGTGGTTTTGTTCATATCTATGGTCAGATTATGCATTTCAATGAATTTACATTTGAGTTTTGTGACTTCCCCAAAGTTTTGTTCATTACATTTTTAATCTTTGACAGACGCTGCTATTACTTCGTAATGGCTGTTAAATAATGCTCATACTGTCATCAAGTAGGTGAGTACCTAATTCATCGAGGCAGCGCCTTTTTCTCTAATTGTATGCAAAACTACAATGTAGAATATTCCTAAATGGTTTTGATAAATCAAGAATAAAGCTAGGCCACTTTGGGGATCTTCTATGCAGCAGTTGAATAACTTACTCAGGAATGACACATTTCTTAATAGAGTCTTTTTTTTCTAGTTCTCCTGGTTCTGACTCTAATGAGGTTCATTTGTGACGTCATTTTGTAGATGGCAGCACCAGTTGCAATGATATCAAAGCGTTGATTTTTCCATAAGCCTCAATACTATTTTAAAATGGTTTTTAATTACGTATTATCTTAAAGTGATATTTTTCTATAAATCATGGAGAATATCTATATTAAATTATATGCAGCGAAATAAGGTCCAGGCATAGTAAAAATATTATAAAAAATATTAAAAGAATTAATTAGATGCTAAGAGCTTAGTTTTCACATGCAAACGGCGGCCATTTTGAATAATATGGATATCGTTTTGTCGTCAGCGAACCTAGTGACCAAAACTGTCCCTACAGAACCTCATTATGAGATGGACTTCCTCGAGAAGGGCTGTCTAAATGGCTGTTTATTGTTTTACTTTAAATACCGCATAATACGCCTAATTTTTGTATAGTACAATATACAATATACCGATGAGCATTTTTCCAAAGGCATGTTACGGCAATACGTCTGTTAAATTTCCTTTCGTAACAACAAAAACAAAATATAATGAGGTATCCGATTTTCTCTGAAGAGGTGGATCGTAAATTTATTTATAACAAGGTCTGATCTGATTAGAAGCAGCCCATTTCTCACAAAAACTTCTATGAAAAGTTGTATGCGGGCATATTAAGATGTATTGATCAAGTTTTCTGACAAGCTGGGAGGGAGAGCTGCTGCAAAAAAACACAAAATGGAGGAGTTAGTTATAAGCTCGGAGGTCACTTTGAAGTGTTTTGTAAAAGTTTGAAGGTTTCGGATTTTGTATATAACTTGACTTATGGACTTAAAGTTTTCTCTTATGCGACAGCTTTTGTGTTTGCTTTTCAAACTATGTAAGATGGTGTTGCTGGCAAACTTTGCTCTGCTACGGAACGGTTATAAAGAGGTTATATCAGTAATACCCATGTGGCTATATTTCAAAATTACAATATAAATCTCTGCACTTCTTGTTTACAATCTATCGATAAGTTTGCAAGAATATCTTACCACCTTCATCTCTATTCTTTTCTGTCTTGGAGTTACGGAACCGTTGTAAAGCGGTTATGTCAGTAATACCCATGTGGGTATTTTACAAAATTACAATGTAAATTTCTCTTCACAATCTATCGATCGGGTTCGCAAACAAATCTTTGACTTTCATTTCTATTATTAACTGTCTTGGGCCGTTCCCTTGAATTTCAAGTAGGCTCCGTATTTGATATCTTGCTTGAGGTCGTTCTTGTCCGCGTTATATTTCTTTGTCGGCCCCTGGCATTGGTGCTCTCAACAGGACCTTCTATTATGGTGCTAAGAAGGCTCTCTTGTCTTTTCATGTGCCACATTCATATAGCTCTTCTCATGAACAAGAAGGTAATTAGAGTCCTCACTTTGTTTATCATTTGGAGCATCTCCTCGTTTGTTACGAGGTACCTTTTACTTTTTCTGGTATAGAGCGGCTGGTTTTCTGGTATAGATACGGCTGGTTCACTTCCACTCCTTGCGGTTTTGTTCTTTAGCTACATGTTATGTATTTGCAATCGTAGTTTATGGATGTTTCTGTCATTTATTCGGATTAGTCGCGATATAAATTAACTCACCGAAAGTGGTCATTGTTTTTTTTTCTATCCATTGCAATCATGGCTGATTGCACTTGTCAGAACTTGTATGATGCGTGACATCTTCTGCTATTTACAATAATATGTACATGACATCCCTCCCCTCTTAGGCGAGGCGATGGTATGGTCGACGCTCCCGCCTTGGTCGCCGGATGGCGAGTGGAACGTCGTCATCCTCTGGCGTACGAGGTGGTCTTTGAGGCGTCGACGGCGTCGCTACTTCTCGCTGTGGAGATACCTGGGTTGTCTCGAGTTCCCTACGAGGCGTTGGTTCCCTGT
This sequence comes from Psococerastis gibbosa, assembly GCA_963971405.1. Lineage (NCBI taxonomy): Eukaryota > Metazoa > Arthropoda > Insecta > Psocodea > Psocidae > Psococerastis > Psococerastis gibbosa. The sequence continues at coordinate 48,068,446 of OZ020484.1, forward strand.
GAAGAGTTGACTCGTCAGGTGGCAGCGATTGCCGGTCTAATTGTATAGGTGGTGTCTGCATCAAAGGAATAGGTACTTGCTGACGTAGTTCCGGTGTCATTAGGCTTCCTCCCCCTGTACGACGGATATGTTCGACATGCTTGCGGTGTAGCTCTCCATCAACCATCACTGTATACTGAAGTTGTCCGTCACGCGCGATCACCACACCTTGTTTCCACTTATGTAATGGGTTAGTGAAGCTGCGAACGGCGACAGATTCACCTTCTTGTAGCACCGGATCTTCGAACAGGACTTCTCTCCGAGCTTCAATCTTGGGTGGTACTTCGGGTCCAATGGACAAGTTTGTTCTGAGTTCACGTTTGATAAACAGAAGTGATGGACTTGCACCCGTTGTAGAGTGTGGAGCACGACGATATGATAGTAGAAAACTTTGAAGTTTTGCAGTAGGTGTACCTGAACCATATTGTAAAATTCGTAAGCACTGTTTCATTGAATATACCATTCGTTCAGCTAAACCATTCGTAGCAGCGTGGTATGGTTGTATTGTTAAATGTTTTATTCCGTGCTTTTGTAAGTAAATATTGAGTTCACGTGAAACTAATGAAGACTGGTTGTCTGTAACTAGAGTTCGTGGAAACCCATATGACGTAAATAGTTGATCAAATATTTTGATAACTGTAGAAGAGTTCATATCAGGTACGATGTAAATTTCGGGCCACTTTGAATGAGCGTCAACCACAATAAGATATATCAATTTACCCTATGTTGCGAAATCCGCGTGTATTCTCTCCCAAGGCGCCATAGGGTATTCCCAGTAATGAGTCTTGGCAGATAGCGGTTTGCCCTTATGCAGAACGCACGCAGAACACTCCCGTCCCAAACGTTCTATGTCATGATCTACGCTTGGCCAGAATACGTGGCTGCGGGCCAGAGCCTTCATTTTAACTATGCCCAGATGGCCCTCATGTAGTTCTGCTAAAACACTTTTGCGAAATTTTGGAGGTATATAAGTGCGAAGACCTCTAAGTACACAACCATTTTGTAAGGTATATATTCCTTCGTGGCTTCCCATATTCACTCCTTCGCGAAGTTTCTGTATAAGTTCACTGCCATAGGGGTCACGAGCTGTTTCTCTCGCTAATTCCTTTCCTGATAGTGGTAATAATGTAATATTATTTACGTGTATTTCGTCAGTATAATATGGTTCTTCCTTTTTTAGATCTTGTGACGTTTGTGGAAGGCGTGATAAGAAATCTGCATTTCCATGCTCTTCCGATTTCCTATATTTAATTTCAAAATTAAATTCTTGTAAGAAAAGTGCATAGTGCAACAATCGGGTAGCTGTCAATGGTGGCAACTTTTTTCGTTGCTTCCCGAATATGTACAAAAGCGATACAAGGCGATTAACTCGTTTCAGCCAATGAAAGCCCCGGGACTGGATGGTATATTTCCTAGACTTCTTCAAGAGGGAAGAGAAATAATTATTCCAGTCCTTACGGACATATACATATCAAGTCTAGCACTAGGATATGTCCCCAAGGCATGGGTCAGAGCGAAAGTGATCTTTATTCCTAAACCGGGTAAAAAGTCATATGCGGAAGCAAGTTCGTATAGACCAATATGCCTTAATTCATTCATGCTTAAAACTATGGAAAAAATTCTTGATAAAGAAATAAGAAAAATCTTGAAGAGGAACAATGATCTTCATGAAAATCAATTTGCATACAGACCAGGAAGATCAACTGAGGCTGCACTACACATGCTAGTCAGCAAGGTTGAAAAATCCTTGGAATGTAAAGAAATTGCTCTTGCAACATTCATGGACATAGAGGGTGCCTTCAACAACACTACCTATAGCTCAATGATAAGAGCAGTTAGGGAAGCTGGAGTTAAAGGTACAACTTGTCGATGGATAAAAAATATGCTCTATCGTAGAGAACTACAGGCCTCGTTGTTTGATACCGAGAAGGTAGTGTTGGCGACCAAAGGATGCGCTCAGGGGGGTGTTCTCTCACCTCTACTGTGGAATCTGGTGGCCGATAGACTTTTGGTAACTCTGAATGGGGAGGGACTGTACACACAAGCCTTTGCGGATGACTTTGTCATAGTGGTGGTGGGTAAATTCATCGCTACTGTGATGGAACTAATGCAAAGAGCTATTAAAATAGTAGAGAATTGGTGTCTGGAAGAATCCCTTAGAGTTAATCCTGCCAAAACTCACATTATCCCATTCACTCGCCAACAAAGGGTGAGTGATAGGGAACCTCCAATACTATTTGGAGAACAACTCAAATGGGCGAAGGAAGTCAAGTATTTGGGGGTCACTTTAGACCGGACTCTTACTTGGAATGCCCATCTAAAGTCTAGAGTAATCCAAGCGAAAAACTGCATGTTTGCATGCAGGAGAGCGATTGGGAAAACTTGGGGGATAAGGCCTAGAATGACTTACTGGCTATATACGGCTGTCATAAGGCCTATAATCTCATATGCTGCTGTAGTTTGGTGGCAGAAGGCAAATCAAACCACAGCGAAATTAACACTAAATAGTGTGCAGAGGTTGGCTTGCATAGGAATAACAGGTGCAATGTCTACCACTCCCACTGACGCCCTAGATACCCTTCTGGATCTCCCATCATTAAATTTATTTATTATGGGGCAGGCCAGAATGAGTGCGTACAGATTGGAGCAAGGAGGACTCTGGGAAAATTCCCTCAGAGGACACTGTGCTATAAAAAACTCAATTACTGAGGAAGGCATTAGTATGCCATCTGATCAGATGTTGCCTGAATATGACTTTAGGAGGCCCTTCGAATCCAGAATCTTAACTCGAGAAAGCTGGACGGAGGGTACGCTGAGCCAGGAGGCTGGCACACTGGTATGGTTTACTGATGGCTCTAAGACAGCAAATGGTACGGGTGCGGGAATTAACGGGGTGAACCCAGTTAAGTCCATCAGCATAAGCCTGGGAAAATTTTGCACGGTTTTTCAGGCTGAAGTCTGTGCCATTGCTGAGTGCTTAAGGGAAATTCTGAGAATGGAATATGAGAATAAGACCATTCACATTTTTTCTGATAGCCAGGCAGCTATTAAAGCTCTGGATTCTTACTGTACTAAATCAAAGTTAGTACGGGATTGTAAACAGCTCCTACTCAGAGTAAGTAAAAATAATAAACTTAAGTTGGAGTGGGTGCCGGGACACTCTGGAGTAGAGGGAAATGAACGAGCCGATGCATTAGCAAATATAGGTTCGGACTCAATATTTGTTGGACCAGAGCCAACCTGTGGTATATCCTATGGAAGTGTACGCACTATAGTTGACAGATGGATCCAGACCAAGAAAATTGAATCCTGGCACAATATGACAGAAAAACGAAGTCTAAAAAGACTTGGAATAAAACCATCAAAAAAACTTACCCAAAATTTGCTATTACTTGGCAGATTAGAAATAAGGAATATTGTTGGTTTGCTCACAGGGCACTGCCACCTAAGGCATCATCTGTATAAACTCAAAGTCCACACGGGCAGTAGAGAATGTAGATGGTGTGAAATGGAGGACGAAACAGCAGAGCACGTTCTCTTAGAATGTGAAGCTCTGGCCAAAAACCGTTTCAGGATACTGGGAATACCAGGGTCAGAAACGAAGACGATTCGTGAAGATCCAGTAGGAAAAACCCGCTCTTTCATCAAGAAAGTGGGTATATTCCAGACATGAATCTCCATGACAAAGCGGCTGCAATAGATCTCAAAGGTCGACGCAACGAACCTTACCTTAAGGAGGCACCGCAAAAAAAAAAAAAAAAAAAAAAAAAAAATGTACAAAAGCGGTAAGTGATCCGTGATAAGAGTAAACCGTCTTCCTATCAAGTATGGATGCAGCTTCTCTACTGCCCACTTGATTGCATAAGCTTCTTTATCTATTTGTGAATAGTTCATTTGCGATTTATTAAAAGCTTTGTGAATGTATGTAATAGGCCGTTCCAATCCGTCATCGAATAAATGGCTAAGGGTTGCTCCAGCCCCTGTAGGGCTAGCATCGGTGCTTAGGACGACGGGCCGGTTCAAATCGTAAGGTACGAGTACTCTGTCTGACGTAATCTCGTCCTTTAATGTTATAAAAGCTTTTGAACAAACATCCGACCATAAAAACGTTTTATTTTTCTGTAATAACTCGTACAATGGTGCGGCGATGGTAGCCATCTTAGGAAAGAATTTGGAGTAGTAGGAAATCATCCCCAAAAATGTACGTAGGGCTGACACGTTCGTCGGTGTGGGTAACGCCCTGATAGGTGCTAGGCGTTCCGGTAGTGGACGTATTCCTTCCGATGAGACCTCAAATCCTAAATAGGGTACGGTTTTACTATAAAATATGCTTTTGTCTGCATTAATTTTTAACCCGTACGACTGAAGTCTTTCTAGTAGAAGGCGTAACCGTTCTGTCATGGTTTTGTTATCTGGAGCGGCAATCAACAAATCGTCAAAATATACTGCCAAATTAGAAAGTCCGTGCGTAACTTTCTCTATAAATTTAGTCCACAATACTGGAGCGGCTGCTAGGCCAAACATGAGACGCTTAGGCCTGAATAATCCTTTATGTGTATTTATTGTAAGTATAGCCGATGTACTTTCATCGACTGGTAGACAGAGGTAAGCTTTGCGGATGTCAATTTTGCTAAATATTTTCCCGTTTTTTACTGTAGAGAGTAAATCTTCCACACGGGGAATAGGGTACGTTGGAATCACTGTATTTGGATTTACCGTTTTTGAATAATCAGCACAAATGCGAATCGCGCCCTTTTTCTGTATAGGCACTATGGGTGTTGCCCAGGTACTCGATTCTACCGGTTCTAGTATACCGTCTTGCACTAGCTTATTTAATTCTGCTTCAATTCTATCTTTCAATGCGTAAGGTACTGGACGATGTTTACAAAACACTGGTGTCACATCTTGTTTCATAGTAATCGATACAGTTTCTTCAGTCTTCCCTATCCCGTCACTAAAGACGTCCGGGAATTCTGTGCTTAATGTATAGTATTCATTAATATGGTTTACGTTAGGACAATTATAAATTCCCAATTGTTTTAGCCATCCTCGGCCCATGAGTGGTTCATTGTTACCTTTTACCACAAATGCAGGCAGTAACTGTGTTTGCCTGTTGTAAGTTACTGACACTTTAACCAAGCCCAACGGATGAATGACCTTGGCGTTTTCAATATCAGAGTATGGTTTGAAGACTTCTGTACACGGTTCCAAACCTGGAGGTTTTGGTAATGCTTTGTATACATTTTCGGACAAGAAAGTAACGGGCGTTCCTGTGTCCAATTCAAATGAAATTGGTTTTCCTTGTAGGAATACTGTAGTACACCAGGGTGCATCTTTATCAGATATTTTATGCACATTGCTAGATGTTTTCTTCTTTTGGAAGCAAACCTTTTCTACGTGCCCCTGGCGTCTGCAAAAACTACACGTTAGCTTTTCTTTGCTGCGACAATCTGAATATACGTGATTTCCTTTGCCGCAGGCCAGACAAATAGGCTTTTTCCCTGTCTGTTGCTGCTTAGGGTTGTAACTAGGGTTGTTTTCCTGTTTACCCCTTTTTGGTTTATCTGTATACCTGTTTAGCTTTTGTATTGGTGGCATTGGGGCCAATAATTTTGCTGCCGATTCTTCTGCACGTTCAATAGAAATAGCCACTTTGTATAATTCATCTAGTGTAGAAGTATCCGGTTCAACAAATAAGCGATCTAAAATTGAACGACTACGTATGCCGGCTACGAAAATATCTTTCAGGATTTCGTCCAAAACTGTGTTGGAATAACCGCATGGGATCGCTAGAGCCCTTAAAGATGCCATAAAATCTGGGATGGACTCTCCTTCATGTTGTTTTCGTGAACACAATGCATGCCTACTGGGTATGCGTAATGGTGTCGGCTTTAAATGTCCCAGCAATTTATCCTTAATCTGCTTAAAGGTAGCCTTGTCTAAGTCAGTAGGAAAAAGTAGGTTTTGAGCCAACTGATACATGTTAGGCGGTAGTTGTGCTAAAAATGCAGCTTTAGTTTTATCTGCACTGTAATTGTAAGCCGTAGTAAGCCCTTCAAATTGTGCACAATAATTTCCGAAGTTATCACCTTCATTAAATTTAGGTAAACTTGGTGTACTTCCCTGATTTGGTTTGACGTGTGTTTGCTGTGTAGCCAGCGCGGTGATAGCGTCTGCCATGGGTTGCTGTTTTCCCGCAAGTGCTGCAATAGCATCAGACATTTTCTTCAATGCCTGTGTTACCAAGGGATCCATCTCGTGTGTGTTGATGAATATTGAATACGAACAAACTAACGCGCAATCACGGTAAAAACTGCGTAAATTCGAAAAACTGCGCCAAATGTTATGTATTTGCAATCGTAGTTTATGGATGTTTCTGTCATTTATTCGGATTAGTCTAAGTCAGTAGGAAAAAGTAGGTTTTGAGCCAACTGATACATGTTAGGCGGTAGTTGTGCTAAAAATGCAGCTTTAGTTTTATCTGCACTGTAATTGTAAGCCGTAGTAAGCCCTTCAAATTGTGCACAATAATTTCCGAAGTTATCACCTTCATTAAATTTAGGTAAACTTGGTGTACTTCCCTGATTTGGTTTGACGTGTGTTTGCTGTGTAGCCAGCGCGGTGATAGCGTCTGCCATGGGTTGCTGTTTTCCCGCAAGTGCTGCAATAGCATCAGACATTTTCTTCAATGCCTGTGTTACCAAGGGATCCATCTCGTGTGTGTTGATGAATATTGAATACGAACAAACTAACGCGCAATCACGGTAAAAACTGCGTAAATTCGAAAAACTGCGCCAAATGTTATGTATTTGCAATCGTAGTTTATGGATGTTTCTGTCATTTATTCGGATTAGTCTAAGTCAGTAGGAAAAAGTAGGTTTTGAGCCAACTGATACATGTTAGGCGGTAGTTGTGCTAAAAATGCAGCTTTAGTTTTATCTGCACTGTAATTGTAAGCCGTAGTAAGCCCTTCAAATTGTGCACAATAATTTCCGAAGTTATCACCTTCATTAAATTTAGGTAAACTTGGTGTACTTCCCTGATTTGGTTTGACGTGTGTTTGCTGTGTAGCCAGCGCGGTGATAGCGTCTGCCATGGGTTGCTGTTTTCCCGCAAGTGCTGCAATAGCATCAGACATTTTCTTCAATGCCTGTGTTACCAAGGGATCCATCTCGTGTGTGTTGATGAATATTGAATACGAACAAACTAACGCGCAATCACGGTAAAAACTGCGTAAATTCGAAAAACTGCGCCAAATGTTATGTATTTGCAATCGTAGTTTATGGATGTTTCTGTCATTTATTCGGATTAGTCGCGATATAAATTAACTCACCGAAAGTGGTCATTGTTTTTTTTTCTATCCATTGCAATCATGGCTGATTGCACTTGTCAGAACTTGTATGATGCGTGACATCTTCTGCTATTTACAATAATATGTACATGACACTACAGTTGCTTCTACAATTCTGAGGTCTTAGTGGACATTCACTTCTATACTGTTAGCTTATTATTTCGTCCCTGCATGATTTTATAAGCATTCTTCTATACCACCCCTTTTCCATTGCTTTTAACTTCTTCTTATGCTTTTCGTAGATGTGGTAATCAGTCTCGCAGCCATAAAATAGTGTTTTAGTAGCTTTTCCTTATATTAATTATTAAAATTATTTTATGTTGATGTTTTTAGACTTTTCGAATTTTTTTTAGTGGCTAATTGGGACTGACTTAAGAAATCCTGAGGAAGATCATTGAATGTCAAATCTGAGCAATAATTTGATTGGTTGAGCCCATTATCGGATTGATTGGGCGCAAGCAATTTCCTATTAAATTAAATAAACTAACTATATCAAGTATTACCTACTAAATTATATTACTTACTTTTTCGTGTCCAATGTGGGTTGCTTGCTTCTGGGTTCAGCCAACCTGACGCCGTAGTCGGTGCACACCCAAAGGCAGTGGAAGTTTATGGTTTTGTTCTCGATGGTGAAAGTATTAGCCGTTAGATGTTTCCACTTAGCGTTGCCCGGGGTACGCCCGATCGGATACACAGATATAAAAGCGACCGCCTTTGGCGCTAGGCCCTCGTCAGGGTACAGACATAGAAGCATCACTGTGTGCTTTTAATATATTTTAGCAGGTAATAGGTACTTGATAAAGTAAGTTGTATGTTAGTTGATGAACTATGACGAAATATCACAAAGTTAATGTGGGAAATATTACTGAAAAAAGCAGAAAGAGGTCAATTGGTCTACCCTTGGAACAAACTAGCAGGTGATAATTCAATAAATATTAATTTTGCGTGCTAGCATATCGATATCTGGCTAGACTAACAGATTATGATTTGAATCCAATAAAAACAATTTTCTCCACACTGTTGTAGTTTCCGAATTTGCAGGAAAATCCAACAACCATAAATCAAGTATCACTTTATCTTGATGAAACTTCACCATTGCATGCTAACGTGGCATTAGACACCCCTGGGTTTGATACTTCAAATCAAGCAGACTAACTAAAACCACAACTGCCAGCCCAGCATGAATATGACGTGACAGACACTATCTTTATGAAACTTTGTGTGTGTTTGCTTTGTTTTAAAACTCTTATGATAGGAGCTGTTTTTGCTTCTATCTGTGCTGTAGTTCTATGCAGGGACTAGGCGATGTCTCCGTTTTTTCCTCCCTTGGAATTCTTTTAGTAGCATTTTGTGGAGTTTCAAGGTAAATAAGAATACAATTATAAAATAACTTTGCACTAATTCCACAAAATAAAATTTATATTGTAACAGCTGTTTCGGTGGTAGACGCCATCTTGAGACTAGTTCCAAGTACATGTACACAGTAAACAAATAAGTATTAATTGGTGTAGAAGGGAAAGGGCGGGGCCTGTTAGACAAAAGATCTAGGAGAGGGGAAGTATGCATGTTATGTTATGTTATTTTAGTTACGACACGTCTCCGATCGCAGGGTGTGTAAAGACTCGCACAAGTACAAGCACGTCTAGACCTTGCCACCGAAGTCGCTGCTGTTCTAATTAAAACGTTGCTCATATATTAAACTTTAGTCCCACCGAAGCCCTCTGGTCTAGCCTACAGTCTGGTCTGTAAAAGAGGAATGGGACACATTTTTTGGCTGGAGTAAGCGGTCCCAAAAAGGGCATTCATTAATCATGTTTCTTAACATTTTTTGACCCCCCCTCCTCCTCCATGGTGATACGTGGTGAGGCTTAAGACTACCCCCCCCCCCCCCCAAATCACGTGTATTTTTTAGTACCCACAAAGAATCTTAAAATTTTTATAATTTTATTTATAAATACAGCATAATTTATAATCTTATTTCAGTCTATTGTAGAAAATTAAGGGCCATGATAAAAATGTCTAGACAGAAAGGTTGCAGGTTGTTTTTGACTGGCATAAAAACAATATTGAAGGAAGGTTTAATCATGTGATCATGCATTTGACGAAAAAATAATTACACGCGATATCTTACTATACCCCCCTCCCCCCGTGTTTTAAATATATAAAAAACGTTTTGGCGGGAAGTGCCAAATCTCCCCTACATGGAACTCTACTCCAACCAAGACCGCCAACGGCCTTGCCATGTTGAATCCATGAGAGCAGAGCATGTTCCAAACTGAGGCAAACATGGTAGTGTGCACAGCGTTGGCAGGGGAACATGATGGGACATGATAACGCGCTGAGACTATGCCAGTCAGTCTACGTACGTGTCGAGTCCTGGTCACCTCCGATTTAATCGTGTGACTTTACCATGTTCCCCAAGTGGTTCGAAATTCACTATAATCTGGAGGTCCACCCTGTCAGTCAACTCCCCGTCTCCCCAAGGTGAAAGAATCTGCTCTTCGGGTGCCTCAAGTTAAAAAATAGACTCACTCTCCCCGCCCGGCTGACAGGGTTGCTTAAAGCAGAAATGCTGAAAGCAGGCGTTGGAAACAACAACTCCAACCAAGACCCTGCCGAAAGGTTTCTTTATAAGTCCCAAACGTCAACTTTCTATTCCATGGTCCAGTTCTCTAAGCTGGATGATGGGTGCTAAAGTTAAATGACACCTCCCCACTGCGAACCATCTACGCTCGCCTGCCCTTCTTAAGATTCGAAAGCATACGTGTTGTTACTACAAAATTAAACTTATAAAGTTGTTGACCTCCAACTACAGCACAAACAACAGCATTATCAGCTTCTGGAAAACTTGTAGGTGCCATTTTAAGCTGCATTATGATAACAGTTTCTTTCTCTATCTGGCAGCAATTCCTCCGGGACCTTGCGACGTCTCCGTTCTTTCGTGCTGAGAAAACTTATGACAGCTCCATTTCGCAGTTTTCTCTGAAACTGAGAATTATACAGATAACGCCAATTTTTCTCTCTCAGCTTAATCCTGCACAGACTCTTCCCATCATAACCCCCTTCGCTCTCTATGTTTTTTCCGTGGGCAGGGGGGGGGGGATGGTGAAATTTTGAAGTGAGGAGATTTGATTTACGCATGTTGTGGTTTGACATATCTGGATATTACTACTACTATTATTATGATTGGGGCCCACAGGATTTTTGTATTACTATAGGTATGGTAAGCCTATATTGTAATTGATAACTTATTATTTATAAATATATAATATAAAAAGTAATATAAATTAAACACTATTATTGCCAACGCCTTACCATGTTGATTCCATGACTCTCTCCGGTCCTGTAATAGTGAAGACAATGGATCCCCCCCCTCTCCGTATATATTTATACTTTTTTTTCACTCTTCCCCTGTTTGTTTTCTTCTCTATTTTATTTCAGTATATAGGGGAGTACCGGTCAAAAAAGAAGAAGAAGAAGAAGAAGAAGATTATTATTAAATGGAGAGTTGAGCTGATATAGGTCTTGGAACACTTTGAAAAGCATAATTATTGGGATCACATCACAATCATTCATACTATGGCTATTGCCAATTAATCGACTGTTGAAAGACAATCATGTTCTTCAATGGCAGGCCAAACAGATCGTTCTGGTCGATGTAGGCCACCCGCCACAGGGCTAGTCAGTGACCAACTACGTGTTCCGCAGTTTCCTCGGACTCATTGTAGTGCCGGCAGACAGTAGAACCTGCGTGACCTAGTTTGGCTATGTGAGCTCTGAACAGACCAGATCGGGATGCTAAGGGTAGTTTTGAATTGGAAAGTCGACTACTGTTTTATTTTTTATTTTTTGCAAGAGTAACCTGTGTTAGGTGGAGTTTTCTAGGCTGTTGGCTCCAATTTTGGCTATTAAATTGTACTATACCCCGGGAATGAACAGCCTAGTGGGCACCTAACTGACCAAACCCATGCAAGAACAGGGGCTGCTGTACAAGACCTAGCCAGAGGCGGGGGGGGGGGGGTCCAGGGGGTCTGAACACTTACAGTACAAAATCTCTGGCTACCGCCTGTCTGCTGTAGACTGATGATTTCCGGACGATTGACTCATTGCCCTTGGATTCTACTCTGAATTATTGAGCAAATTTGATCTCCTTGAACATTCAAACTATCGTTCTCCCGGTTGAAATTCAAGCTCTTTATAACCACTCGACCACGGCCTTTGCCTCCCATCCTGATTCTGCGACTGTTTCTGTAAGCACAGGCTAACCCCACAAAACACTTTAATTCTTGGGATCCAACACAGGGGAACTGAGTAATTAAAACAAATAATCCGCCTGCAATACCATCACAGACTTGTCATGATGAAAGGACTCGTAATTGCAATGAATCCACATGATGAATTGTAAATAATCACGTAATTAGTCTGATGATGATGCAATGTGCTTGCTAAAATTTTGGGCCTTTCATTGCACATACTGTATGTTTACACCACCAATATACACCACGCTTAGAAATGTTTTCGTGATGAATTGTACTGTAGCTCTCCGCTATACTTAATTGAACTCAGAATTATTTTTATTATCTTTATTTTTACGCCGTAAGACGACATTCCAATGTTCCAATGCATCTTCTTCTTCTTTGAATGCCTCTTCTATCGAAGACTGGCAATGGCAGTTTGAACCTTGGAATGAAATGAAAAATAAAAGAAAAAACGACTTTATTAGGCGAGCTTTAGCCCCGAAGGGCTAGTCTACCTAATAGGAGGCTGCTGCTCTGAAAAGGTCATCGTGCTCTTGCACAGCCTCAAGGTTTTCAACCAGGATATTCTTACCCTGACGGGGTCCCTCTTCCCTTGAATTGGAGCATAATTATTGCATGCAGAAGACGATACTTATCGTTGCTGGCTGGCAGCAACATGTGGCATCGATGCCTCCACTCCCCTCGATCCTGGCACAAATTTGCCAGATCTAATAGACGTTTGGGTCATCAGTGATCAGTAAGTGGTTTGAATGGCATAATTAAGATTAATTATAGCCACAGACCACTGACCGTTGCATGAAGTTGATAGCTACATGGGATCTGATCTTGTCACCCCCCACCCTAAAATATTTTGTATTGACACCACTACGTACCCCAATAAAGAAACGCCTAAACCGTAAAAAACTCTAAACAGTAGGTTTAAAATCTAAAGAGCACCAACAGCAAAAAAACAACGCTGCTGCTGTGAACTTGTAACTCCCCGTTATATGACACGGGCGTACCGTATAATTAAAACAAATGAAAACAAATAAGTCGCCGCAACGGCAATATCGGAGAGGACGTAAATGAAAGACTTGTCTCGTGGAAAGGGTTTTTAATTGCAATGGATCCGAACGCCCCCCGAATTAGTAACCAGGGTGTAATCAGACCCGCCATAAATCAGTCGGATTCTTCGCAATATAAATATTTCACTACTCTCATAGGCTGCCTCGTAAATCAATTAAATGGATGCGAATCCAGTCCCCATTTCCCATCAGCTGTTTGCCCGAGATTTTCCTTCCCCCCCCCCCCCCCCCGCACTCTTCTGGCCCCATCAACCGCGCGCGGCCGGTTCTTTATATTTATGAAGTTTTACCGCGACTCTCCGCTGGAAATTGAGATCTAGCTGAATCTATCAATATATTGGTTTTGCTTTGATACTATATTGGCGTAACTCTGATCTACTAGGATTGATTTGATTTTCATCAGTGGCTATGGGAAACCAATATGTTCCTTTGTTAGCTTCAGGATGTCTTCCAGTCGTGATATCTATTGAAGAAATGGAAGCATTTAATTGAGTGTGTTGAGGCAAGTGGAAACGGAAAACTAAGCTAACCAGTGTGTTAGCTAAACGCTCTTCAGAGTTGTTTAAAGCGATTTGAAATGTTAGAATGAAATGGCAGCCACTACCATATGTCATAAATTCACTTGGGGGGGGGGGGGGGGGGGGTCAAGACCCCCGTGGTTCCGCCATTGAGATGAGTTGTAATTCAAAATTCGAAAGGCTTTTGGTTTGAGCTCTAAATTTTCCGGCCTTTTTAGTTCAGTGTAAGGGAAGGCTTGACAACCCTAACTCCACTAAGTTGATGTATTAATTAAACTAAAGCTCATTTATTTATTTATACCTACTCCTAAGACTAAGACTTATTTTCTTCTAAGATCACAATCTCAACGGTTGGCAGCAACTCTCCGCGTATCATCCTCTAGCTTCTAAGACTAGAGTTTCCTATAAAGCATGCCTCCAGATACACTAACGTTTTCTAATAGTGACATTGTCAATGCGATGCTTTTTATAGGGCAAAAAATTAGAAATGATAACGTAAAAATTTGGGAAAACGAACAATTTGGGAAGTGAGAGGTGTTTTTTTTTTTCTTCAAAATGATCTCTCAAAGTTACCGGTAATAAGCAGTTGTGCCTCGTTAGCCTCGTCATGCCGTTCCTACTGATCCTTTTCGAAAAGCTCCAATTTATATGTTGAGAGTGTTGGATGATTGTTGCCAAATTTTTACTTTCCTTTTTAACGAGTAGAAAACATGGAAAACTTCAGAGAGGACGCAAAGGGTAATATTACTGAAATACTGAGGTATTTTCCTATAGATTTGTAGGGAACGATCTTCTTTAACAAAGGGTTAGTTGGACTTACATTGACTGCTGTTGTGTTGTGAGTATCACCCACTCCCTAAACGTCACCCCCATTCTCTAAGAATGATCTGCCCTAATTGTTCGATGACTATGAGGCCCTAATGACTATTAACACAACAGGCAATGTAAGTCCAGCTAACCATTTGCTAAATAGTATTTCACCATTGACAGGTTTAACCCCAGGAGTAATGCCGATTGCCATAATCGGCCCACAGAGGCAGAAAATGTAAACAAAACAATTTTGAATAGCATTTTACTGTAAAATTCGGTTATATTGTAGATGGTGGTCAGAGTTTTTGAACAATTTTGAATAGCACTTTACTGTGATTACATTTTTAATCCCAGATCAAGATTAAAAACAACCACTATAGTAGGCCCGCAGCAGGCCTACGTCAAAGATTAACATATCCAATGGATAATTTATGTTATTTAAATAATTATACGACATTCAACTGGTGAGTCGTAGCTAGTTTTAAAATAGCTTTACTTTTTTGTTTTTGACCCATAAAATAGTATAAATTTGCATTAACCATAAGAAATCGGTTGAGTAAAGCCAGTATAGTATACACACATACAGTAGTATGAAGGTGTGGATATTTTCCAAGTTCTGGGCATTAGAGCTATCACTTTTCCCTTATACGGCTTCCTATATGGTATTAACTCGATCAATTTCAATGCAACCCTTTTTACCTTTCTCGTTTACTTTTATTATTATTGCACAATCGTAACAATCTCTTCGAATTCGTTTTATTGCAAGCAAGAGTAGATTAAGTCTAATTAGGTATTTGTTGGGGGGGGGGGGTAAAATTAGCTTATATTTCCTTTGATTGGCAATGAAAGATGGGAAATTAGTTGAGCTGAAAGACAGGAAAGGGAAGTTAGCAAAAGCAGTGACTTTTGCATGCTTAATTATTTTATCTGATGCTACGATAAGATAAGATAGTTCTATATTTCACCGATCTTCAATACAATAGCGTTAAAAATTTTAACTTAATAATACAGAGTAATAAATAAATAAATAAATGTTAACACAATGCGAGTAACAACATAGAAAAATGCTATCTAATTATGCATTATTGGTTAACTGAACGAAATAAAAGACGCTACTGGATGTCAACTGGACTGTGGTTCGGACTCCTACCTGAAAGTTTGTTGGTTTGAGGACCCACACTTGCCACATTTTCTAGCCATGCTTCGGAGGGCATGTAAGCCTAGAGAGGACTGGTAAAGGGAGAGGGTCCTCTACCAGCCCTCAGGATGTCAACATTTTTAATAATTTGTAAAATTAGACCTTTTGCAAGAACCTCCTTAAGAGGATATGTCACATAGAAAATTGGCACCCCAAAATTAAATACTTTTCATTTTTTATTTCATTAACTCAGCAAGTTATTAAAAATTTGGCTTATGTAAGTTGTAGAAGACTACTTCATGCATCATATAATTGGGTATTTTTACTTTTCGGTTTTGTAGTTCTTCCAAAAATCTCAGAATACGCGAAATTTTAGTTCTGTCTTTACTGTTCTGGTATTTATGGAAGAGCCAAGGCTCCAAAAATTTCCAATTATATGATGCATGAAGTAGTCTTCTACAACTTCCATGAGCCAAATCATTTTCTACGTAGCATGTCCTCCTAAAGTATAATTAATTTGATAAGAGCACTCTAGCCGCCCTGCAAGGAATTCCCAAATCCACTCTACTCGTAGACAAATTCACGAGCGCATCCTTCTCTTTTTTGGGCCATTCCGGGATTGTCCCCTGGCAGATTTAAGGGCAATACCTTTCCCGGGGAAAGGAAAGCTACTTCGGTATTTCTTTCTCCCCGGTCAGGTTGTCAAGGATACGAAAACAAAAAGTTTTGCAACACAAAGGGTTCGCTATAAGTTTGCCCTACTTTGGTTTATTGCTCAGTTAGCAGGGAGAATTGGAATGGGTTTCTTTTTCGGACTGCTGTCGGTAGCTGCTGGCAGTTTCGACGTGTGTCGCTTTTCTTTTCACAACTTTTCCGGCGAAGACTTGGCGCGGTGAAAATCGAGTTGCTGATGCATGGAAAAATGGAAATTTGGGTTGGATAAATTTGTTTTGACTTCTATGAGACTTTCGGGTTTGGTGTGGTATGTCTTCTGCTTTCTTTTGGTTTCAATATTCATGACTCGTATCTGTTCCATTGCGTTAATTGTAAGCTTGTCTCAGCTTGCCCACTATCGCTTGAAGCTGGTGTAGGTTGTAATCGAGGATGCATACGAGTTTGTCCATGGCCAAAAATCCATCCGGAAACAATATTATAAATAATATCCGAAATTAAAGAGGTCGTTGGCGTATGGCAAGGTGATGGTTCGTCACCAATGAGCCACTATCTATAAGTTAGATCCATTTTAAGATCTAGGTCCATAAAAAAATCCTTCAGAACATCATATATAACTCTTAAATAGTACGAAGAATATGCGCATATAGGTGGATGTAGTTATTCCTTCAGTAGGGGTGGACATACAGCTCAGAATCGGGCACCACCGTCAGAGCTGAGAAAGTGCTACAAACGGCAAACTATGGCAATTCTCTCGAGGGGAGTGAGGTGTAACTCCGGGTGGAAAATTATAGAAACAGGTGCATAATGGAGTATGTAGGCTTCTAAGCATTACATTATATATTCCTATTCGTCCATGATGAGTTAGAATCTTGTAGGAATTGGGCCCATTTCAGGTTACTATTTTCTTACCTAACGTAGCTGAAGTGAAACCTATTTTACTTTTCTATAGCTCAGGTAGGCCTACGGAACAGCAATGCCGATCTTCAACCGCCTCACACAATCACCAATTCCTATATTAGACCAGAAAGAGGTTTGCCATTCCCAGTTAGTGAGTTTGAACCATTTAAAATCGCAAACTAATTAATGGGCCTAAAAAACTCAATGATCAAAAATCCTACCGTATAATATTCAATTCCCTAAAGCTCCATTTTAGTTCTTCCAATAAAAAAACAACAAAAACAGATGATTCCCTTAAAGAAGCTCAACTGCTCTTTTTGTAAAAAAAAAAAAAACTCCAAGTGGAAAAGATCCAAAGAATTCGGATGCAGAACGAAAATGATGTAAATTTTCCCCGCGGCCTAAAATGTTTTTCTTGTCAGACAATTCTCGGTTTGGGTCTTTGTACGCCGCCATTTTTCTCAGCATACCGATTTACATGGCGTTGGTTCCAGTTGGTGAATGGCTAATCCCCCGCAAAAACTCCCACAGCGGTTTTTTTTAGTTTCTCAATTTTATGCGGCAGAACGCTTCTGTCTTTTTTTTTCTTGTAGAGCTGCGTTTAAGGGCATTCAATGGCGTTGAGAATTACTGATGCAAAAATGCATACATCTTACTATTTCCATTTGTATTAGTATACTGTACGTACTGTAGGGGTTTATTTCGATATAAGAAGATTGAAGACAGAAGAGGCATTAAAAGAAGAAGAGGAAGAATATAAAGAAGTGTAAGAAGGGGCTTTATAGCCCTAATTCCGCCAGGTTGGCTTATTAGTACAACACTTAAAATATGTAAAAAGTATTGGAATTAACAAACCACTAGCTATAAAAATATACAGTGACCAATACACAAAACAATATATACCTAGGTATACCAAACCTACAGCATTTCGAAATAGGTACTTTTCAATATTCCTCACCTCACAGTGTGTAAACACACACAACCCTTTGTGCTCAATCGTAACTGTTATATGTGTTGGCTGACAAAAGTGGTCGGTCCGCAACCCCCCCCCCCCTTTCTCTCTGCCCCTACCCCCGCAGTGTTTGCAAATCGTTAAAAACCCGTCAAATCAGGTGTCGACAGCTCTGAAAAGGTTTTATCAATTTTGATAATGGCCCGCACAGCTCAATATTTACCTGCAGAGATTCACGTCAGTTTCCGAGGCATTTATCCCTTTAAATTATTTTCCGATGTGAGATTGCTTCACAATGTTAGACCGGAATAGTACAGTAGTTAGAGAATACAGAATAGGCTACTGGACTATTATTATTATTATTATTATTGTTATTATTATTATTATTATTATTATTATTATTATTGATTATTATATAACTGAAAGCTTGGGAGTCCGTGATGTGGTGACTGCCAGTGGAGGAGCGTGCGATAGTTGCGACCGTAATGCTTGCGTCGTTAAAGTTAAAAAAACGAAATCACGCATCATTTTAAATAGCATGTACTATCTTCTTGAAGAGTAAAAATTTGATGAAAAAAAAAATAAAAGAACTATTCTAACGTGACGAGATTCATAATTTTCTTAGACTGCATTGATAACATCAAGCCCATGCAATCATATTTGCTCGAGGCTTCTTATAGATGTCAACAAAGCTCTTAATACATTCTAAGGATTTGTTGAGTGTAATGCGGGTGACTGCCGAGTCCATAGGGCACCAAATACCGTTTCGATAAAAGTCTTTAAGTCTAGTTTCACGGGTGAATCACAGGACACTTCGGGAACCCGGCCCAGGTACCCGAATTGAAAAGTCTGTTGTACAGTGCATTTGGGAACTTAGCAGCATTAAAAGACTCAACACTGGTGAATAGTTGTGGTTTTCGGCAATTTTGGCCGTTGGCAAACTGGTAAGCTATGAGTCCTCGATGTCAACCTTCACCGGCTACGAGCGATAATGGACCAGCTGAGACACGCTTACCATTGAGGCAATGTAACAGGCGAAAGACTTAACCAAGTCCATCCATATTAATAAATAAAATAAATAAATATTGACTTTTTGCTCTATTACTTAGCCAACCTAGTGGAGTTAGGGCTATAAAGCCCTCTCTTACACTCAACTAGGAAGACCTGGGACCACTTGCTTTACATGCCCTCCGAAACATGTTGGTCATCTTACAAATGATAAATGTGAAAGCTGGCCTATTTTTTTCAAATTCACGATTGATACTTCAGTTATTTGAGATTTACATCTATAAGGTTTTTCCCCATTCGGTTGTCTCTTAATATACAGTTTTTCTTAGTTGAATTGAGCTGATAAAAACACATTGCCCCCCCCCCTCCAATTACTGGTGAACCAGCAATAGTAGCAAAGAAACGGTGAAATTTGCGGGAGAAGCTGCCCTTTTTGAAAACTTGGCAAAGGCTCGGTACTTGACCAAGCAAAATGGTTGGGGGAGTGCCGGGCTTGTGGAATTATGCAGTTGGGTGACCCCCACGCCGCATTACTTATACCAAGTCGCCCGAAAATAGGTTGCCTTTTGTACGAAATTGGGGCAGCCAATTTTATAATTGCTACAACTATACTTGGATGACTTCATCATACTCCGACTTCTAACTTGCCCTTCTGCCATTCTTGTTTGCCGTTTAGACTTCGCCCCCCCCCCCCCCCCGGCAAAATGGAAAAGCCCCTGGCTTTGGGTATTCAGCCCAAAACTGTGGAACACTTCTGTCACCTGTGAAAATTGCTGAAAGTAGGTCAAATGAACAAAAGCAGTTCGTATCAGGAAATCGAAAAAACATGACCAAAATGACTTTCCTAATGCCTCACATATACCCTTTAAATATCACCGCTCTGTTCGCTTCCCCTACCAAAAAACACTCCCCTTTTCAAACAGTGAAAAAATACAATAAACAAAAAAAAGACAAAGCAAAGCTGTGATGGCAAATACGAACGCGAACGGGGGAAAACAATTAAACAGAATGTCTGATGTATGTCTGCTTGAAAGTGAAAATGGCGTAAGTAAGTAAGTTCGAATTTTGGAGAGTAGTTGCTATATGCTGTGTGCTACTAATTTTGATTAGCAAACTAATAGAAAATCGGACACCATCACTACTCGTCATTGGTATACTTGATTGAGTTTCTGCAAAATATCGAATATAGAGCCATACATGAAAGTATCGGAAGTAGAAGAAAAGTTCCTCTACATTTTGATATATAATATGTTTCCGGCACGAATACCATTTGACCACAGCTTTTGACAGTGTGGGCCTAAACTGAATCTGTATTTTGGCACACTCGTCAGATTAAATTAAATTAAATTAAATAAGGACTTTTTTTGTTCTATTACTAAGCCAACCTAGCGGAGTTAGGGCTATAAAGCCCTCTCTTACACTCAACTAGGAAGACCCGGGACCGCCTGCTTTACATGCCCTCCGAAGCATGACCAGAAAATGTAGCCAGTGTGGGACTCGAACCAACAACCTTTCGGGTGAAAGTCAGAGTCCGTACCACTACTCTACATGTCTTGACAGATGCAGCATCCCTCCAGGATCCTTAATCGTAATCGTGGGAGTGATTACTCCCATAACTAGTAGTGAATCCAAAATTAAAGGCTGCCATTTGGATTGCTCGGTGAACTTCATCGTGGTTGACTTCACTATCATAGCCTAGTTGGCGTCACAAAGGTGTGAAAATTCCTTTTCAGGATTGTCTTCCATGATTTTAGCTTCATTTACAGAAGCGAAATTCATTCTGATGACTGCCAAGATTGGTTTGGACTTCATCGTCGTCGTCCTTGTCCTCAATGCTGAATTCATCCAATAGGCTATAGGTTTAGAAAATTGTCACGAAAGGATTCTCAAGGGTATTTTAACTTGATTTACAGAGATGAGATTCTTGCCTACGAACGACAAGATTGGATTGGACTTCATCCTCGTCGTCATCGTCTGCTTACTTGTTGTATGCTGAATTAATCCATTAGATGATGGTCATAATGTTTGAAAATCGTCACGAAAGGATTCGCATGGGTATTTTAGCTTAATTTACAGAGGCGAGATTCATGCTGACAACCGCCAATATTGGTTCCGACTTCATCGTCGTCATTCTTGTCGTCTTCTTTCCTATATGCTGAATTCATCCGTTAGATGGTGGCCTTAGGTTTTGAAAATCGACACGAAAGGATTCGCATGGGCATTTTAGCATGATTTACAGAGGCGAGATTCTTGCTTACGAACGCCAAGGTAGGTTCGGACTTTATCGTCATGGTCCTTGTCCTCAATGCTGAGTTCATCCAATAGGCCATAGTTTCCGAAAATTGTCACGAAAGGATTCGCATGGGTATTATAGCTTCATTTACAGAAGCGAGATTCATGCTGACAACCGCCAATATTGGTTCCGACTTCATCGTCGTCTTTCCTCTATGCTGAATTCATCCGTTAGATGGTGGCCTTAGGTTTTGAAAATCGACACGAAAGGATTTGCATGGGTATTTTAGCCATAATTGGATCGGACTTCATCGTCATCGTCTGCTACTTTGTTCTATGATGAATTCATCCGCTTGATGGTCGTCATAAGGTTTGGAAATCGTCACGGAAGGATGAGCATGGGTATTTTAACCAAAATTTAATCGGACTTCATCATCGTCGTCATCGTCTGCTTCTTTGTTGTATGCTGTATTCATCCATTAGATGATGGTCATAATGTTTGAATATCGTCACGAAAGGATTCGCATGGGTATTTTAGCTTGATTTACAGAGGCGAGATTCATGCTGACAACCTCCAATATTGGTTCCGACTTCATCATCGTCGTTCTTGTCGTCCTCTTTCCTCTATGCTGAATTCATCCCTTAGATGGTGGCCTTAGGTTTAGAAAATTGTCACGAAAGGATTCGCAAGGGTATTTTAGCTTGATTTACAGAGACGAGATTCATGCTTACGAACGACAAGATTGGATCGGACTTCATTGTCGTCGTCATGGTCGTCCGCTTCTTTCCTCTTTGCTGAATTCATCCGTTAGATGGTGGCCTAAGGTTTTGAAAATCGACACGAAAGGATTCACATGGGAATTTTAGCCAAAATTGGATCGGACATCATCGTCATCGTCATCGTCTGCTTCATCTTCCGGATAGTAATTTTTTACTATGATTTGGGCCGGATAGTAACTGGATATCCGTTTCATCTCTGCAATAAAGCCCCGAATAAAACAAAATCGACTGAGTCATCAAACAATGAACAGGAATTTCATGACAATTGATGCCAAACTAGAATGTTTTTATTTCTACTTCACTGTTATACTTGTAAGTCAATTTACAATAAAATTAATCATTCGTTGGGATCTTTCTTTCTTTCTTTCTTTATTCTATGATGAATCCATCCGCTAGATGGTCGTCATAAGGTTTGAAAATCGAGACGAAAGGATGAGCGTCGGTATTTTAGCCAAAATTGGATCGGACTTCATCGTCGTCGTTCTTTTCGTCCTCTGTCCTCAATGCTGTATTGATCCGTTAGAAGGTGGTCAAAGGTTTTGAAAATCGTCACGAATGGATTCGCATGGGTAATTTAGCATGATTTACAGAGGCGAGATTCATTCTAACTACCTCCAAAATTGGATCGGACTTCATCGTCGTCGTCCTTGTCGTCCTTTGTCCTCAACACTGTATTCATCCGTTAGATGGTGGCCGTGGGTTTTGAAAATCGTCACGAAAGGATTCGCATGTGTATTGTAGCTTGGTTTAAAGAGGCGAGATTAATGCTCAACGCAAAAATTGTCATCGTTGCCGTCATCGTCACTATCCATCTCAATTCAATGCTGAATTCATCCGTTTGAGTATTCATTGGAAATTCATCATGATGGTACTACTTAACTACGTAGTGCCGAGTTTCAGCACGCTGACGAACATTAGGATTGCAACCCATTCTGTATGTATGGATAAATTCATACTGACAACCTTCACGGTGTGGTCCGATTCAGTTTGTTTGGTTGGGTTCATAGTACCGTGTTTCAGCATGCAGACAAATGTCATGAATGCATCCAATTCGGTCTGCTAGTGGTGAACTTCATATTGACAACCGTCACGATCTGGCACATGTGGTCAGATTTGTTTTGTTTGGTTGGGATTATAGTGTCGAGCTTCATATTGGCGTTCGTCAAGGGATCTGATTTCATCGTCTTCTTCATCGTCATCTTCCGCATCGTTCTTCAATGCTGAATTCATCCGTTTAAATTTTCTTTGGAAATTCTTCATGATGGGCTTACTTGCCTACGTTGTGTCGAGTTTTAGTACGCTGACGAACGTCATGATTGCAAACAATTCTGTCTGTAAGGATAAATTCATAAGGGGGTGAACTTCATACTGACAACCGTCAGTTTGGTTTGATTGTTTGGTTTCATAGTGTCGAGCTTCGTGTTGAAGGGATTTGACTTCATTGTCGTAGTCTTCCTCATCTTCTCTCCGCAATGTTGAATTCATCCGTAAGAATTTTCTTTTGCAATTCTTATTGGTGGGCTTACTTGAATACAAACTGTCGAGTTCCGGCATGCTGATGAGCGTCATGATTGCAACCGATTTGGTCTGTAAGGTGTACTTAATATAGTTGCGAACTTTATGCAGACAACCGTCACGGTGTGGTCCAGCTCAGGTTGTTTGTTTCGGTTCATAGTGTCCAGCCTCATGTTGACGAACGCCAAGATAGGATCCGACTTCATCGTCATCCTCATCGTCCCTGTTTTCAATGCTGAGTTCATCCGTTAGATTTCTGTACGGAAATTACTATTGATGGGTACGTTTATTGACGTGTCGTGTCGATATAAAGCAAGTTGACGAACGTTTGGCTAACTTCATAATATAGTGGTGAATTTCATATTAACAACCGTTCTTTTTGTTTAATTGGCTTCATAGAGGTGAGCCTCATGCTGACGAAAGTCATATTGGGACGATGGGACATAATATTAATGATTGGATCCGCTTAGGTCGGTTTGGTTGACTTTATTGTTGGGAGAGTCACCGACTCATAATACAACAAACAAAGATATCATAGTATAATAAATAATAGGCCTGTATACATATTAAAAACATATTATATTAAACAATAGAAATCTTATGGCGGAAAACATATAGGTCCTTCGAAGTTTTCTACACATAGATGGTGTTAGAGACTGATAGAGACTCACTATATCTTCGGATATCGAAGCCCAATGTGACGTGGAAGAAAAAGCTCCTCTGGCGCCTCATTTCCCAGGGATCCACAACCGTCTTCTTGAAAGTAAAGAATTTCTCCTGGATGCGTTTTTTTTTGCTCGATTGAGTTAAAGAAATTTTTTTGTCAGATTCCAGGTGCATAGCGACAGGTTTCTGACCAATAGGCCTGTAAGATTACAAAGTAAAAATAGTTTTGTAAAATATCAGTGATAGCATTGCACATGCAATAGGACTCTTCGAATATTGAACCTTTGGACTTTAGAGAAACTCAGAGAACATTCATTTGTTCCAGCTGAAGCTGTATATTCAGGGTATTCACTCGGTTTGGTTTTCCCTGTATGGGAATTTATAGCAATTGAACTCTAGTTTTTCTACGTAGAAAAAAAATTGTTATGGAAACCTTTCCGACTTTAACCTAACCTACCTCCAAAGTTTCTTTTCCTTCGGCTATGAACTTATGAATATCTGCTGTCCACCTCTTGCCGAATGTTTCGTTTTTTTTTAAATATTAATTTCTGTTGCAGATCTCTTTCTTTCAAATAAAATAAAATTAAAAACCAAAAGTGAAATGCAAAACAACAACAAATATGGCGTTTTCGATTCCCAAGGCTCAAATTACTCAACCAAGTAGGCTAGTTGGGTAGAGCGTGTGGGGATGCATTGAAATAGGTTTCCTTATGTGGCATTATTTTTCTAACGTAGAAAAACTGGAGTTCTCTTCCTACTTTCCCTCGGGGAAAACCAAACGCAGTGAATACCCCTATTGAGTGAATGGAATGAAACTTCAGTATGAAAACAATGCACCTATCAATTGTAAAAGAACTGTATCAATGAAAAATAACGGTTTAATTGCCTTTTTTTAAAGAGTACCTTTACAAATAATAATCTGTAAGAAAATAAGGGCACACAACAGTGTTAACCTACCATGACAAGACAGACAAGAGACTCGATGTTTTTTTTACTAAAAAAAAGGAAGAAAATTGAAAATTGAAGGAACTTATATTTATATTACATGGACAGTCTTCTAAATAAAAGTTTGGCTTACTTTTGTACGTAAAAGTATGTCTAGTCTAGTGTTGGCTAAAACCTAGCAACAAATTGGACGAGCAGCGACTACCGCGTATTATGTAGCATTAGCAAGAAGAATGAAATGTATAACTGCATCTAATACAGAATTTCTTAAAAACGTCTTTAAAATCCCCAAAGCAGTATTTTTTTAAAGGCTACAGAGTCACTTTGCGTGGACTCTGCCGTCTTGCGGAGATTTTTGGGAGGCTCACACAAATTGTTTCACATATTTACAGAGTTCAGGAAGTTCATCATGACACCTAATAAAAATAATAATAACAATGCGTGTATTTATCAAAAACACATAACAAACTATACTGAACCGGTGCCACAAAGCCAAAAAGGCGCGTTGGGATCACCACCTTGGATGGACACTAAGGAAATTTTCTCTTAAATTCGTCAAGAGCCAAAATTTTACTAATTACACTTAACACTGTCTCGCCCTGCACAGCGCTTAGTAGTAAGCCGAACTAGATTATCATTTAACAATGGCTCAAAACATTATTGCATTCTTGAATTTCGGGTATCACAAACCAACCGCGCCCAACCTTTTCAAAGCGTCAGCAGAAAAAAACTCAACTACTTCGAAAAACATTTGTAGACCATCCCGCCACGTTCGTAACTTCGCCCATGATACGTGCATTATTCTCTTTGTCGAAATCATCGGCGTTTCCTTTAAAGAAACTTACATTAATTAAAATAATTAATTTAGGCTCTGGATCCGTTCGAAGGACCTTTGTGCCGAGACTGCTGACATTATTTCAGACGGGGACTTGCCTGCTGTGCTGTTGCTACGGAGGAAATTCTAGGCCAGGCCGGTAGAGGTTCGCTGGGGTGCACCAGAACGTACAGACCTGGACGGTGAACGTGGAGAGCAGAAACTAAATAGTCAGGGCACAAACACAAGGCGCGAGAATAAATTAGATTTTAGGTATAAGGAAAAACACTGCTGATTTGATGTGAAAGAAAAAATGATGTGATGCGATAGCCGATTTGATTTATACTTATTTCCTACTGCCTCACTCTTGACATTGCAAGTTTGGATAGCGCTGCGTTTAGGCTTGACAGATATTCAACAAACATTATTTTAAATAATTAGTAATTAATTAATTGTTAATAAATTAATTACAAAGTTCTTTTTTTTAATTGGAAAGATTCATCTAAACAAACTCGTTTATACCCTTGATAGTAAGAGAATTCTTCTGTGTAGCACGTAGGCGACTGCAATTGAAAAAGATACGTACCGGTACAATAAACGTTGCTAAAAAAAACTGCATGATGGGGAAAAGCCGCCATTTCGTGCAGCCAGTTTGCATTCAGTCAACGAAGGGTACAGCGCAAGTAAAATCCATTTCTGTGTTTCAATAATATTATTATATTATTATTTAAACATTATTCTTATATTCGTATTGAAATTAACGAGTTTGATGGAAGAAGGTGTTATAAGTATATGCTACTCCCCTCGTCCACAAAATATTTAATTAATAGGCTATGATGGCTTCTTCAACAAGACCCCATCGCATAGACCTATGTGGGTTTTAATATTGTACCTTCTTTCATGGAAAATCCGCCTGTTAGGGGTTTTAAGGACTCATGTGCCATTACCCCTTCTTCCATTGAGCCTGTTTCTATTGGGAAAGTTTTTTGTTTTGCATGATTCCTTAATCCTTTACCTCGAATATACTAGTTATGTGTGTAAGTTGGGAAAGCCGGTGGATGGCAGCGTTGTAGTTACATCAATAAATTTATATATAAAATAAACTCAATAAATTAACATTTCTGATTTGGGCCTACTCACCGTTACGATACCGTCTGTTTCACTGTAGCCTTCATATCCGACTTCATCGTCATCGTCAGGGGAGTCTGACAGGTATTTTTTTTCTTCTGTCTCTTCTGTCGCCTCTGTAGGTTAGTACCCGTGTTGAGTTACTACACGTCTCCAATCACATGACGTGTAAAGACTCGCACAAGTGCAAGCACGTTTCCACCTGGCCATCGCAGTCGATACATGGAATACTAATTTCCGGTTCATCTTTAATGAGGAATTCGTCGACGGGTGGTCAGTTCTTTTGAAAATCTACAGTAAAAAATAAACGAAAACATTAACATGTGCTGTTTTATTGTACTTCTATTTCTACAGTCAGTCAAGAGACGAAAAGAATAGAAATTAGGAATGGAAATAGAAGAGAAGTTGGTGTTGAGAGAGAGAGCATGTACAGGGTTGAAGACTACAGTGACAATCATTATGCTACCGATATTCCTATGCCCACCCGGCTTGAGATATCGTTCTACAATCTAAGCTCTTACCACTATATGCATGCTCGATGGAACCAGGCCGTGCGACAACACGTTTCACACTTCGGGGTGCTTATTATATAGAAGATCTCTTTACGGTGGCTGTACTGTAGGGTAACGTCTCATTGGCAACTGTCCCACTACATTATACTGCTACTGTAGAAATTGCTCTGACCACCGGGCTTGAGATATCGTTCTCAAATCAAAGCTCTTGCCACTATACATGGCCGATGGAACCAGGCCGTGCGACAACACGTTTCACACTTCGGGGTGCTTATTATATAGAAGACCTCTTTACGGTGGCTGTACTGTAGGGTATCGCCTCATTGGCGACTTTTGCCTAAGTCGATACTGAAGTATTTACTGAAATGGACTTTGCCCGCTTTGCTTCTATACCACTCATATGGTGTAAGGTGTCACCAACTTCCCAGCAATGCAACTACCGTAGATATTGCTATGCCCACCGGACTAGAGATATCGTTCTAAAATCAAAGCTCTTGCCACTATACATGGCCGATGGAACCAGGCCGTGCGACAACACGTTTCACACTTCGGGGTGCTTATTATATAGAAGACCTCTTTACGGTGGCTGTACTGTAGGGTAACGTCTCATTGGCAACTGTCCCACTGCATTATACTGCTACTGTAGAAATTGCTCTGACCACCGGGCTTGAGATATCGTTCTCAAATCAAGGCTCTTACCACTATATACATGACTGATGGAACCAGGCCGTGCGACAACACGTATCACACTTCGGGGTGCTTATTATATAGAAGACCTCTTTACGGTGGCTTTACTGTAGGGTAACGTCTCATTGGCAACTGTCCCACTGCATTATACTGCTACCGTCGAAATTGCTCTGACCACCGGGCTTGAGATATCGTTCTCAAATCAAGGCTCTTACCACTATATACATGACCGATGGAACCAGGCCGTGCGGCAACACGTTTCACACTTCGGGGTGCTTATTATATAGAAGACCTCTTCACGGTGGCTGTACTGTAGGGTATCGCCTCATTGGCGACTGTTGCCTAAATCGACTCTACTGAAGTATTTACTGAAATGGACTTTGCCCGCTTTGCTTCTAATACCACTCATGCGGTGTAATGTGTCACCAACATCCCAGCAATGCAACTACCGTAGATATTGCTATGCCCACCGGGCTAGAGATATCGTTCTAAAATCAAGGCTCTTACCACTATATACATGGCCGATGGAACCAGGCCGTGCGACAACACGTTTCACACTTCGGGGTGCTTATTATATAGAAGACCTCTTTACGGTGGCTGTACTGTAGGGTAATATCTTATTGGCTAGTGTCCGACGTCATCATGGTGGCCCAAATTGTCATCACCATGAGCATAATCATGGGATTTTTGAAGGTGTGGATGTTTAATTTAACGTCCTCGTCCTCAATGAGAAAATCCTGCAATATAGGAATGTCTCCTCTTCCAAAAAAATTTCTCTGTCGCTTATTTTTTTATGTCTGTTTAACTTCATGAGGACTAAATTTATGATGGAATCCTTTGCAGCAAGTTAGATATTGAGTAACTTATTATTTAAGTTAAGTCAACCTACAACAAACAAACATATCACAGATTACGAATTTTTCTACAATTCATAAAACATAATGCATGATAAAAATTCGTCAATGGCTACGCGGCAGAAGGAGGAAAAAAGGTTCTTTTGAACCCAACGTTTCAACCCTTTCAAAGTATTCGAGACATAAGTAGAATAGGACCTAGGTGCCACAAAAATCTTTGTATCCATATCCGTCAGCCAGGGGTTAATCGATTCTCATTGATACAACCGTTTTGATTGTCCATTACCTGGGACGAAGGAGAGAAGATGCTCATTTTGGGTAAATGTAAAAATACGTAATAAAAGTAGCATGCATAAGCAGTTAAATATCTGTGAATGCAGGATTTTTTTTTTTTTTTTTTTTTTTTTTTTTTTTTTTTTTTTTTTAATGTAGGGCCTACTGGCCCCAACCACGCCAGTGGAAATGATGATGGCCGACCTGGTTTCAAGTACCAAGTGCCACCTCTCGAAATCGAGAAAGTGATTGGGAAGAGCCTGCCGCATGCGGCACTTTTGCTCAATCCGACGGGATAAAGGATATTAAAGCAACTTTTTGTCTAGGAACTTGTTACTTACTTTCTGGGTGGAAAAAGGTACCGTGCGGCCATTAAAACCACCCAGCAGTAGTTATAAGAATGAGATTCAAGGGTAATATTAATTAAATGTAATAATAGTGAGAGGTATTTTGCTGGTTAATTATAATGATAATTGTAAATTAAATGTAAGGTAAGTGTAACAACAGGCTGTTTGTTGGGTTGCTGCAGTATTAATGTGCTGTTGTTATGGGGCCTCAGACAGTAGGTAGATGGACAGTAGATAGGAAAGACAAGTGTGGGATGATAATAGGCTAGTAGTAAGAGATGATAGAGCCAGCAGAGCGAACAATTTCATTTACTATGTTGCTAGAAGTTTGATTTACCAGAGAGTAACATGTTTTAAATACTAGAGTACAGGGGTTTGCCCTTACTTAAGTGCAGCTACTGTCATATCTGCGATTAGTCCGTTAATTTTCGTGAAAGACTCTTCAAAAGAGTATTTTCGTTGTAGTATATCAGTTGTAAGTGTTGTTGCATTTTGTAAGATGCTGATGAGGAATGTCTGGGCCAGGTCCATTTGTGCGGAAGATGGGGGGTTGTTTGGTTTGTGCGTAAGACGATTGGGGGGCTGTGACGAGTTAGTGGTCGGGAGGCGGCTGGGTGTCATATGATCAGGGCTGGGGGGCCTCTGCTGTTCATGTTGAGATTGCTGATTGTCAGAGTGGTTTTGTTTAGTTTGTTTAGTTGGGACCGGGGCGAATGTAGCTGGTGAGGCATAGAGTACCTCTCTTGCCCATGGTGCTGTGTGCGTGGATCTGCTTAACGGAGTGAGAGGGGGAAATTGATCTGGCGTGAGTTTGGGATTACTGGGTCAGGATTTTTGGAGCAGTTGTGGGTTTTTAAGCAGTCCTCTCTTGTGTAGAGTGTTGATGTGCGTGTTTCGGGCTACTTGGTACTGTGGGCATCCTCTGAAATTTGCTGCATGTCGTCCTTGGCAGTTTGCACAGCGGAGTTTGTCAAGGTCTACATTTTTTTTGAGCAGTCTTTTGTGAGATGGGGCTGGGCACACTTTAGGCAACGCGGGTGAGCTTTACAGTTAATGGCTGCATGACTGAAGCGTTGGCAGGTATGACATTGTAAGGGGTTAAGGCGGGGAATGTAGTCCTCTACCCATATCTTAGTTCCTAATAAGTATTTCACTTTGCTGAAATCCCTAGCATCGGGGGAGTCTTCCAGTGTAATCAAGAATTTGGAGAGGGGGCTCTGGTGCCAGTTTTTCGAAGTTATGATATGTTTAGGACCGTTAGGCCTTCAACTGTTAGTGTGTTTTTAATGTCCTCTAGTGCTGTGGTATGGCGTAATCCGCCTATTACCAGTTTTAGCGGCTTGGGGGCGCCAGTTTTGACGCATATAGGTAGTGCTGGAAGTCCTTTTCAGTAAGAAGCAGCTGGAGCTTCTTAAAATCTCCTATTGTAGCGGTCCTTGCCGTGTATATGTTTGGGCCCATTTTATAAAGTGGGGCAGCATATGTTAGCTGCTTAATTAATCTTAATAGGTCTGGATGTGTGCGGGAATCATCAACTATGACGTTGATTGGGAGAATTTTGATCTTATCTTGCTCTGGTCGTGGGGAAAGAGGCTTGGGGAAGTCCAGATTTGATAGGGCTTCGAACCGGTTTGCAACAGGGATCTGGTAGGAGGTAATTTCCTCATTTTGGGTTGAAGCAGCTGGCTCGTGGGGTTCTGGTGTCTCTGTTGGCGGTGCTTGTGTAAGAATATTGTTTATGGACTGTGCTGCGTCTGACAGTCCGGCGGTGGGTGCACTGTGACTTTCTGTGGAGTGTTGCACGCGTGTGTGGTGGTTTATATCTATCGGTTGGTGTGATGGTAATTCTGCAAAGTGGTGATTCATTTCCTGAATTTGTGGGTCAGGTGCCGGTGGCGAGGGCGTAAGCCTTTGTCGCAGGGTTTGGCTGCGAGTTGTGTAGGGGATTGCCATGTTGTATGCCGGGCTTGTGCTTCTGTTGGAGCCGTGCAAGGCCTCTTGGTCAGCTATGTACTGTGCTAATTTAGATTAAGATCTAGAAGGTTGGTGGGCAGCATGATGTGTGTAATGTAGTAGATTGGGGCAGGGGAAGACCTTTGGGCTTGTGCGCGAGGGGAATCATACAGGGGACAATTTCAAGTGCTTGGAGGACATGTATGCTTACAATATAACTTAAATATGAGACCAACCAAGTGTAACCAGACAATGTTAAAACCTACGAAATCAAGATCCGACTAATTCGTATCTAGGAAAAACAGATTAATTGTAAAACCGACTAATTCGGATCTAAGAAAAACAGATTAATTCTAAAACCGACTAATTCGTATCTAAGAGAGTATAATTAATATAAACCGACTATGCACACTTAGTTGATTGTAAACGACCAATTCTATCTAGGAAAACAAACTAGTTATAAATAGTAAATATACGTTGGCTATGTGTTAAAAAAACCGACTAAATATACAACCGACTAATTAAGATATAGGAATTCTGTAGATCTGCCTTTGAGAAAAAGCGATTAATTGAGAAACCGACTAATTTATGAGTTATGAATTAAGGGAAAATACTGAGTACTATATAATTAAGACAAGGTATTAAAGGAGAGCATTGGGGAAATGCAGCTAGTTGCAAAAACAGACTAATGTTAAGACACATAGTTGAATACACTAGGCAGATGTTGTTGGCAGGCTAAGTTACTGCAGTTCGCTAATATAAGGTAAGAACCGACTAGTGCGGACATAGTAATTTGGTAGCGTGCATACACAGATGGAGAGACATACGAGTCAGTATAGGGTGCTTATTGGTTGAGTTCTGCCTTTAACCGGATAGTAATGGCTTACTGAGCCAATTCTGTGCAATCCTGGGCAGTTTCTAAAACGTTCTAAGTTTAAAACCGTTGGTGGAGATTGGAGTACTTGGGGGGTCTATCCATCTAAGTAGCAGTGATCTAACTATGACATTTGCTAATTGTACGGGCCTAACCGAGCTAGAGGTTTATATTACACAAGAGTCCTCACTGGGCTATGTTGTATATCTAGTAGCTAAATAGACGAAACAGTTCCTATCGCAGGAAGAATGAGTTTGTAGTTTTGGCGGATCCAGGTGTACTAAGTTAGTAGACTTACTACTTGTAGATGAGTGTGTGTATCCACATCCAGTGGAGTTTGATGTCTTGTAATTCAGAGGGAGTGGCGGGGGGGGGGGGGAATACTATTGGGCGCACTGCTTCACACACACTAAGATAAAGGTGGAAGGCAGATAGTATAAAGTCTAGACGGAGTTTAAATTTATAAAAATGTAAAATAAAGTTTATAATGTTTATAATGATATAATGTTTATAATGTTTATGTTCAAGGCACTAGCCTAAGAGCTAGGCTGCTTAAGAGAAGTTGTTTTTAGATAATTATATTATAACCAGATGAATATAAGGAAGCAGGAAGCACAGAAGAGATGGGCCGGAGACCCATCGTTGAGCGCGAGACGTCCGTATAGCTCAACAGTCTAGAGGCGAGTCCGATCGTGAATGCAGGAGATACGTGTATACTGTATTTATCAAATAGCAAACCTTTGGACTTTGAGAGAATTCTGTTAGTCCAGCTCAAGTGTCCAATCAGTTATCTGATTTGTGAATATGTATCATCAAACTGCATTTTGATAACACCGTCTTCTTCATCTGAAGAGTATGAGAGAATGATGAAGAACTTACAGATAGATCATTATTTCATCAATTTCCTGATGTTCTAAGCTTCTAAAACATATGAATTATTTCCACATTCTCATTATCGAAGCTTTCCTGCAATGTTATAGATTGCTGGGCATTGACATTTGTTTCAACATGGTATACAGTAGTCTGTATAATATACTATATGAGATGTGTGGCATCTCTTTGGATTTCTTTGTGGCATCCACTCTTTCTTGACCCCTTGAATCTCCCCCTTAACCCTCTTACGCATAGTTTTGTATTTTTTGCACTTTTTGCGGTCGCAGTTTATGTTTTTTTTCGCGTTATTAATCAGAGCCATTGGTCTTATTTTGCGCTCTCGATCCATTTTTAGAGATTTTGGGAGTCCGTGGATTTTTTGAATGAGCCATATGCGCCAAGTCTTCATCGATCCGATAAAACAAAGTACTTTAATGTAGCCAGACTCTTCTATTCGATTGAGTTTTGAGTTTATACCCGTCTGTTGACACTTCTCACACCCATCGCAAGCATTACGCTCCAATGCACT
The DNA here is from genome assembly GCA_963971405.1 of Psococerastis gibbosa. Lineage (NCBI taxonomy): Eukaryota > Metazoa > Arthropoda > Insecta > Psocodea > Psocidae > Psococerastis > Psococerastis gibbosa. The sequence continues at coordinate 48,102,139 of OZ020484.1, forward strand.
TTTAATGAATGAAGCATCAGCAGCCACTCAGGAGATGCGGAACCAATTGAAATTAATCTCCTGATGGAAAAACAATACCTACCGCACTCATGGAGTTGTATACATTTATCCAGTATGGAGTGAAGTAATCCTTACAAAATCCTGGTTCCCATGATCCTTTATACAACCCTACTATAAAGGGTGATTGACGAATAGATTGACCCGCAATAGCAAAAATAAATAAATAAATAATTAAAATAAATAAGGACTTTTTATTGTTTCTATTACTAAGCCAACCTAGCGGAGTTAGGGCTATACAGCCCTGTCTTAAACTCAACTAGGAAGGCCCGGGACCGCCCGCTTTAAATGCCCTCTGAAGCATGGCCAGAAAAAGTAGCCAGTGTGGGACTCGATCCAAGAACCTTTCGGGTTAGCTGAACCATTAAAAAGTTAGTGTAGCAGCCAGTAATTTGTATGACCTGCTTTTGAAAAATAGTATGGTGCTTTGTACTATGTAGACGCGACTGGGCGCTAGAAGGGGGTGCAGGAGCACTGTGGCTTCCTTTAGACGTGTAGCCGACGCTTACCGGTACCAGTGCTGAAGTACAGTAGCAGAGTAGTAAAAGCCACAGTGTAACAGGATGAGGTGTTAGGCAGGAAGTACGATACAATAGCACAGTCCGTGGCGAGTAATTAATAGGTAAATAACAAATAAAATAGATAAAAGTAGGTAATACTAAATGCGTGAGCTTATAGGCAAGAGACGGAACTGAACTGCTGCACGAGAAAAAGCGGCACAGCACTCAACTTGCTATGTTTTGCACTAACATGCACAAGGGGCATATGCTTCTGAAAAAAAATCCAGCCCGAAATAAATAAATGAACCACCATCACTGTTTTACTTCGATAGCACGAGGCGTATGAAGAGGAGTCCTACAATCTAAAGGTGAAAACTGATTGAAACCATATAAAATATGCTATAATCGAGTAACTGCCTTGTTTTGAAAAATATTTGATTGTGAACCTTTTTATAATACCGGACCTCTACACTTATTCTAACTCATATATGTTGAGTTGAATGTTTTCTTCGATGATAAACCCTGGGGTGTTCAAAAAAGTGTCTTAAAACCTTCACACTTTCATCATCAATTTATATATTCATTAGTCTATTCCGCTGGAAAGTTACTAATTTTTGACACGACGTCTTTGCCTACAATATGCGAGCTAACTTAAAAAAGCCAGTGGATACCTGCGCTAACAAATATTTTTAATTGTGTTAGAGCATTGGGATCCATACTGGCTTTATTTAATGAATCTTAATTCAATATTTTATTTTCTCTTACCATTAGTGAAGTAGACCACCTCACTGTTAGTATTCCGTCGATGCCTCAGTGCCGAGCTCCATATGTTCGAATTCATCGTCATCGTCATCTCCATCACAATCTAGCTGGTTGGTATGGGAAAAAAAACAATAGCCGGATTATCATTGATTGGAAATGCACGTGGCCCAGAGTCTTCATCACTGTTAGTATCTAAATTCAATATTTTATTTTCTCTTACCATTAGTGAAGTAGACCACCTCACTGTTAGTATTCCGTCGATGCCTCAGTGCCGAGCTCCATGTTCGAATTCATCATCATCGTCATCTCCATCACAATCTAGCTGGTTGGTATGGAAAAAAAACAATAGCCGAATTATCTTTGATTGGAAATGCACGTGGCCCAGAGTCTTCATCACTGTTAGTATCTAAATTCAATATTTTATTTTCTCTTACCATTAGTGAAGTAGACCACCCCACTGTTAGTATTCCGTCGATGCCTCAGTGCCGAGCTCCATGTTCGAATTCATCGTCATCGTCATCTCCATCACAATCTAGCTGGTTGGTATGGGAAAAAAAAACAATAGCCGAATTATCTTTGATTGGAAATGCACGTGGCCCAGAGTCTTCATCACTGTTAGTATCTAAATTCAATATTTTATTTTCTCTTACCATTAGTGAAGTAGACCACCTCACTGTTAGTATTCCGTCGATGCCTCAGTGCCGAGCTCCATGTTCGAATTCATCGTCATCGTCATCTCCATCACAATCTAGCTGGTTGGTATGGGAAAAAAAAACAATCTTTGATGAGAAAAGCATCGGTTACAGGGTCATCGCCACGTTTGCCTGGAAAGAATAAAAAATTACTTATCCTCCTACCAAGGCCATAGCCAAGGGGGGGGGGGTTCATGGGGGATCAAACCCCCCCCCCCCCCGAAATGAAATGGCTTTACACTAGATAGAATCGGATTTTGAGGGGGGAAATAGAAACTGCTATGTAAAATATATATATATATCCATTGAAATTTCTGAAAACCCCCCCGAAAAAAAATCCTGGCTACGGCCTTGCTCCTACCAGTCAGAAGATGAAAATGGCTAGGATTAGGAATGAAAATAGAATAATGGTGTTGAAGAGAGTGAGTATAACGTGACGAAGACTGAAATGGCAATAATTTACGAAGATTGATTATACTGACTCTTAGAATGAATTAATGAATGAATTGAATTTTTTATATATTTATTGTCAAATCATAGCGAACATATGTACAAAAATCAAGTTCTAAGTGCCCGTAATGGACTTACTAAATACGCATTAACAAAGTCATACGGTACCGTAGGCTAATTGTAATATTTGTTTCCTAATTTCTTCATGAATTTTATCCGAAATTAACATATATATATATACTGTATTTATTATTATAATAGAAGTAACTTAATAAAATATTACAAAAAAATACATATAAAATTATGTCACTACTGGATAGACTACCTGTCAGATAAATATAAAAATAAGTGCAAGTAATTGCAAGTAATTGCGACTTCGGTGGCAATGTGGTAGCATGCTTATACTTGTGCGAGTCTATACACATCTTGCGGTCGGAGACGTGTCGTAACTCGACAAAAGTACCTATTATAGTAGGAGAGCTAGCACCAAATTTGGAATAGGTTCTTGAGGCAAGCTGAAAACTTGTCATAAAATTATGTATCTCCTATTGTACCCCAATACGGGAATGCAGATCTGGCTAGTGAGCGCGGGGGCAAAATCAAGTTTTAAATTTTTTCACCCCCCAAAAAATGTATTTGAGGCAATATGAAATTTTTATATGTTGCAGTGTAATGTTTAATGAATACAAAAACAAATTTGCCAGACGATTTAGAGGGGGCTTTCACATTGCCAGACGCGTCCAAAGTATGGAAAAATAATAATCAAAAAAATTTTAAATTTCAAGCTGCCTCAAATAGGTTACATTTTTTTCACGCTGTTCCCGGCCCTCTTCAATATTGCTATGAGTAGCCGCCATCATGGACATGGACATGGACGCAGGACTTGACTAGGAAGTAGAATAGATGGCCTCTTACCATAAGCGAAGTATGCCCGATAGCGGTGAAACGTCAAATCCTCGTGGATATAATGCGACCAACTTTCGAGTTCCTCCCTCGTCGATCCACGTTCACTGTTCAGCAGCTTATCATTTATCAATGAATAACATCAAATATTCAAGTATCAAATTCAATGGAGATCTTGCGTAGTGACGTTATTGTATTTTTGTAAGATATGCTCCTTGTCCAGGGAAAACTGGACAAGGAAAAGAAAGAAAAGAAGTTTGTAAAAAATTAAAGATATAGCATATATACATAGAGTATGTATCGATTGTTTTATCTCCAAATTCATCGTCATCGTCATCGTCATCGTAGTCGAGCAGGTACAGAAATGTATTGGCCGGAACATCTTCGATGAGAAATGAATGTGGTCCAGGGTGGCTATTCCTTCTGAAAACCTAAAATAAATATTGGACAAAACATTAATATGTGCTGCTTTTTGTGAAGTTACTTCTGAAGCCAGTCAGAAGGGTAAGATAAGTACTGAAAATAGCACAGGATTGATATTGAGGAGAGAGAATGTAGGGTGAAGAACACTGAAATGGCAATCATTTACGAAGATTGATGAAACTGACTCTTAGAATGAATTAATGAATGAATGAATTTATTTATTTTTTGTCAAACCACAGTGAAAATATGTACAAAAATCAAGCACTAAGTGCATGGGCTTAGTAAATACTTATTAACAAATTCATATACGGTACCGTAATTGTAATATTTGTTTCCTAATTTCTTCATGAATTTTATCCGAAATAAATATATAATTATATACTGTATACATAATTATTATGAAATAAAATAAATAAAAATATATTACCAAAAAAAAAAAAATATAACATTATGCCACTAACAGCTTCAACCAATCGATCGTCATTGTCAAGTGAGAAGATAAAAATTAAAATAAAAACAAGTAGGCCTAATTGCAAGTTATAAATTTATACATGTTATATACATACAGTATGTATCGATAATATTATTTTTGAAATCATCGTCATCGTCATCGCCATCGAAATCCAGCAGGTACGGAAATGTATTGGCCGGAATATCTTCGATGAGTAATCCAGGCCCCAGGGTGGCTTGTCCACCTGAAAACCTAAAATAAAAACCTTCCGTCACGTTGTCATGCGATTCATATGCCGGGCGCCCACCTGGGGTCTCGAAGTGTTGCTTGATGTACGAAATTAGAGCTGACGACTTATTAAAAATTAAGGCAGGCCTCCTCCGCTGCATAGCCTAACCTAGCCTTAACCTTCCGATGGTCCAGTCAGAACCTTACGCCAGGCGCCTGCCTGGGTCTCGTAGTGTTCTTTAATGTACGGCATTGATTGGAAGACTAGCAGGATTCTTTTTATGTAAACATAGACTTATGAGATTACACACAATTAATTCTATTTATATAAAGCGTATTTTACGAGAAATATGATTTGATTTGATATCATGACTAATTAAAAATTAAGGCAGGCCTCCTCCACTGTATAGCCTAACCTAGCCTTACCACAATGTTGTCCGGTGAGATTCTTGCATCTTTCATTCTCAGCATGGGGTCCCGTAGCGTTGTTCTATGTATGGAATCGGTTGAGGAGGTGTTCTTAAGTAAAATGTGAATTATGTTAAAGAAATAACTAAAACAGCGAAAAAAGAACTGTTGATTTGGTGAAATCTGGTAACGGACTGATTTGTCCCTCGCTACTGCAACACGCCGCAGGCAACTGACAAGTCATAACACGTGACGAGTGCCTACGTCTTTTGATGGATAGATTTTACAATTGGCGAATGTGTTATTCTGTAAGTTACTGTTTCAGGTATATTTGCCGAATCTGATAGAGGAAAGAAGACACAACCTGCGGTACTTGCATGGAAGAAATAATATTTTTTATACAATATAATAGCTTTCTATTTTTTCTATGAGTATGGGTCATTGGGTCGTAGCATCTTCCATAATCTTATCTAAGGTTTTAATAATTCTACTTAGCATTTTCATCCAAAGGACCTTTCAACTACCTCGTTGACGCACCAAAAATTGTGAGATTCTTGCATTGGCCTATTAGGTAGTCCGGTGGTATACGTACATTTATGAAATATTATTTCTAGGAATGGGCCATAGGATCCACCATAATCTAATCTAGGGTTTTAAAAATTCTTCTTAAGGCCAAACCGGAGAGTTGTGACCTTGAACGTTGAGCGTTGAATACATAGAAACATAATAGAATTGGAGCGGCGGGAGTCATAATATGCCTTACGAGGCTCCCGTTAACCACAAGCCAACTATCAGAGATAATTACCAACGCAAAAAATATCAAAGTCTTATACATTGCAGCATAGCAAAGCGGATACCTGGACCCGGTCAAAAACTCTGTAGTTTAGTAGTTATCTTGTGCAGGCTATTTCCCCGCCGAATTGCGTACTTATCTTGTGCAGGCTACACTAGCAGCCATATTGATAACGGTCTCCAGCCAAGGGATGGTTGAATATGCATTTTATAAACAAAGTCATGTACCTGTTCCGTATTTGACTTGTATTATTTTAAATAATTGCAATTTTACCTATTTCTGGCGCTTTACTGTCAAATTAAGTGTTGAGCTTCTGACTGAAGTGCATTTCATAACAAAAGTTGGAGGTTTTTCTTCCCTGTGGGGCAAGTAAAAATGTTCTAAAAGGTATGTTTTTAATTGCTTCATGCACAAATTTTAGACCTAATGTAATTGTAATTTTTGGTTCAGTCAATAGTGTAAGCATATACTATATAGGCCTATATATAATATATATTATACTATAACCTTCTATCGATTTTTACTATACCCCTGCGGTTTAAAACATATATTGCGAACCCCCTGCAAAGACATTTCCAGCCCAGTCACGTGACCCCCTCCCGTTTGGCGTCAACATTTTCATCCAATGAACCTTTCAACTATACGCCGATGACGCACCCTAAATTGTGGGGTCCTTGCATTGGCTCCTCAAGCTTTCAGGCTACTCATTACAATATATCATTATTTTTATTGATTGTGTTATTAGGGACATATACTTACTTCTAATGGGGCCCATTGAACATTGCCCAGCCAACGAACCCATGGGTTTTCATTTGTTATAAACTTTTTGTTTCCAGCCTTTTTTTTTTAGCCATTGGCAAACTAGTTTATTCGTTATCATCCCGCAGCGATTGACCGACTACAAGTGCTGATACTTTACATGTTTCAAATTATGGATTAAAAAGAATTTTTTCTGTGGACCTGTTATTAGCACGTAAGTTAATGCTAGTCGTTTTTTTTTCAAGGGTTTAAAATTTTGTTGTTAAATTATTTATTTATTTATTTTTTAGTCTGTTATGGGCCATCTGGCCCTACAGTATTGTGTATTTGTATTTTTCTATTACACCTTTTGATTGATTTGATTGATTGATTGATTGATGTATTGTATAATTTAGAGGAAATATACATTGTATTGTATTGTAACTCAGACAAGCCTACCTGTGGCATTGCAACCTAGATCTCGGGTAGTGGCCTAGGCTATAACTGCTGTAGCCATATTTTTATATATTACAATACAAAATGGTTCTGTATATACTTTTAGGCCTACACTACTAAAATTGAGAAGTAGGATTACTAAGGGTTACTTGTCCAATACAAAAAATTAATTCCAATAAAACAAATGCTGATTTCAATTATTTTATTTACAATACAAAATTATACAAAATACATTAATTTCACGAGTAAAAGATTTCAAACTGCTCCAAAACAATTTGAGCCTATATATGTATTCGTACATATGTTGAAAAATAAATAATATAATAATATGCGTATAGTATTGTAGTAATAATTTAAAAAAAATGCATTTGTAAGTATAGATAATATTTTAATTTTAAAATTCAACAAAAAATGATATCATTGAATTATTATTAAGCCAATACACCGGTACCTATTATACATATATTTCACTTAAGATGTATCTGTCTTGGCTAAGCGGCAGCAGGTGACAAATTAGTCCATCTTGTAGCGAAGTTGTCGGCACTTAAGTATAAATATATGTACTGGTAAACAATATCCTCGGGTATCGTAACTCGTTCCTGTCGACGGCTCGGAAAAGTCCAGGGCAGTGAAGGCTGGTCGGAGTAATCTCTTCCCCATGGTTCTGCTAGATACATCCTTTCTAGATTGTTCATCTCGTAGGAAGAAGAAGTTAAGGTGCCGTTGTCGTAGTATGGAGGTGTATAGGGCTGTAAGAAAACAAAATACAATTAAAACCCAGTAATTGCAATAAATGTATAGCCTACAACAGACCTCGACGGAGAGAGAACATCTGGACTCTATGTGAAGATTTCTTTGGTTTCGATGAGGCTTAGTAGGGTGAAAGTGGCTTCTATAAGACGATTCTCAAAAGTGTGGCTTAAAAAACGACTATGTGTCTTCTTCAATTCTCTTCTTCTTCTGGCTCTACAGCTCTTGATGAGGTTTGGACAACACTCCCCCATTCATATCGGTTTTGTACAACGCTCCACCTCGTACGGACTCCCAACTCACGAAGGTCAGTTTCCAACTCATCCTTCCAGCGTCTTTGAGGACGTCCGGCCAGTCGTCTTCCTGTTATGCTTAATTTGTTTTCCTCCAGTGGCACCGTCAATTGAGCTTTGTAGCATTCCGTTGGGGAAGTTACATGTTGTGGAAATGATTCCTTAGTATGTTTCTTCCTAATTATATTCCTTCCAGTAAATGAGTTAATGGGACACATTGTGTGAGGCTGCTTTTGTTGCCCTATTGCCTGGAATTCGTTCCACGTGCCCTGGCCACATGATGCGGGCTCTCTTGATTTCGGCTACTACAGGAGGTTCTCGGTACATCGCGTACAGCTCATCATTTCTATGGATACGCCACTCCCTCCATCACTCCCGCTTTCCCTGATTTTGCACTGGTCCGTACACCTTTCCTTTCTGAAGGAAAGGAAAGCAGCGCCGATACTAGCATTACGTATCTACACAATAGACTCACAAATATTTTCAACACGGTAACACCTTGGGGGGGGGGGGCACATTGACTTGATTTATATAATCTAAATTCACTATATTCATTTCTACTGCCTGATGGGAATTCAGCCAACTCACCGCGAGTATTCCGTTGATGTCGTCATAGCCTGCAGCTTCATATTCATCGTACTCGTCATATTCTTCGGGGTGTAGCGGGTACGGATTAGCTGGGTCATCCTCGATCAGAAAAGCTTGAGGAGTCGGCTCGTCGTCCCTTCTGAAAATCTGAAATACAAATGAGACAAAACGTTAATTAATTAATATTAGCTGACTTGTATCTGTACTTGGTTAAGCCACGCTAACCTTTTTTTTAGAAATCAATGTGAATCAAATTTTTTCTTGTAGAAAAGTAGCAAAAAAAAGGGAGAAACTAATTATACAATTTTATTATTAATTATGAATTTTGAAAGGAGGCATTAGAAGAACAAAACGTACCATGTCAAATTATAATAGAACACAATAAATTAATAAATATTGACTTTTTTGTTCTGTTACTTAGGCGGGGTTTCCACATACGTCAATGGTCAATGGTAAATGTGGTATTGATGTTTAGCAGACATTAAAGACATACTAAAATTGTCTGCTACCACGTCAAAACCATATTTACCATTGACCATTGACGTATGTGGAAACTCCGCCTAAGCCAATCTGGCGGAGTTAGGGCTACAAAGCCCTCTTTTACACTCAACTAGGAAGGCTCGGGACAGCCTGCTTTACATGCCCTCCGAAGCATGGCCAGATAAAGTAGCAAGTGTGGGACTCGAAAGAACAGCCTTTCGGGTGAAAGTTGGAGTCTGTGCCACTACTCTACATGCCCTGACAACAATGAGCACACTTAAAAAAAATCCAGCACTATAGGTGCCCGTCGTAAGGGACTTCATAAATATTTAGTAGGTCTATATTTATTCATATGGTTATTGTAAGATTTGGTGCTTTGGTGGGGTTTTTGTCATGAATTTTCCAAAGCGCGAAAAATCGCCTTACCATTCGTATTGGCTCCTGAGTAATATCGTAGTTGGCCTCAGATGTGTAGTCCGAAACTGAAGGGGTTAACAGAGCTGCTGTTTCATCGTCCTCGATAAAGCCATTTGCCGCCGGTCGATCATCTTCTTTGAATATCTATAAATCAAATTAACAAGACTTTCGTATGGGATGCTTTATTTATGTAACATATAACTCTATGGTCTCTCAGGAGACGAATAAGGATGGAATGAGTAAGAGGCGTAGCAACCAGAGCAGGCAGGGGGCACATTGCCCCCTTCTGGAGGAGGTACTTTGCTCCTTCTGGAAACCTATGAAACTAGTTCCACAGCGTCACCCCGTTGACCCTTACTCTTCTTTTTTTTTTAGAAGGAAATCAGGTTCCGGCAGTCTGATCGAGGCGTTTATAATACCGGGGTTAAATAAATACCCTAGGATTATAACTGTAAACAAACAAATTTTGAATAGCACTTTCCATTATAAAATTATCTTGTTTACCAGTGGATTAAATAAATACCGGTATTATAAACGCCCCGATCAGTCTGCTGCTGAACACATCTGGTGGGATTACCCAAGTATGGGTCCAGCCGTACGCGATTAGCTCTCGCTCCTTCTTGTTTATGCGAATCTTCTATCGAAGATTGGCGATCATCATGGTAATTGGGACCTTGCATACTATTGCTCTGACAAGGGAAGTGCTCTTGCCAAACCACTGCTTCAAGGGTTTCAACCAGGATGTTCTTCTTCTGCCGAGAGCCCTCTGTCCTACTTTCTACCCTTGGATTACTGCGTGTAGAAGGATACACTTTTCGTGCCTCAAATGGGTAAAATATGCAAGTTTCCTATTTGCTGCCGTCAACAGCAGCTCGACTTCTGTATCAATTCGCCTCAGGACCTCAGCATTGAAGGCACGATCTCTTCAGAATATATGCACAGCATTCGTCTGCATACCTTCATTTCAAATGCGCCGATTCTGTTCTCCCAAACTTGTCTTTCTCCGAAGTTTGGAGGACTCATACGGAAGAAAGGGACATTACGGCTGAATTTGCGGGTAATTTGGGATCGTTACTGAATGCTTTCTACTTACCACTCCGATTGGGTCCTGGGTATCATCGAGGCTTGATCCACCAGCATGTTGACTGCCGTCATCGTCTTGATGTTGGAGATCATAGTCTTCAACTACGAACTCATTGAGTGTTGTGCGTCCGCGTCTTCTGTCATTCTAAAAAAAAATATAAGGAACAATTTTAACATCTCCTGATTCACTTATTTAACCTGCTTCTATAACGCATCAAGAGCAGCCCCGAAATGGTGTAGGTAGGTGGAAAGGGATATATTTTTTTTTTAATTAGACAGATAGTTTAGTGTTAAGGAGAGAAAATAATGAGAAAAAGTCTGTATAGGCTCGGTTACAATAAGAAAATAAAATGATGAAAGAGGCCTGAAGACCGAAATTAGATGGCTTAGAAAAAAACTGGACTTGGCGAAATTCGAACTCACGATCTATTCTACGCCTAAGCAGGGTGTCGTCTTAATTTAAGCGTAGATATCGTGGGTCAAGGACGGAGACAGGGGGGGCAGGTTTTACTTTTAATTTAGTAAATCTATTGTAAGTTATTTTATTAAGCTCTGCTTTAATCGAGCCTACATAAGTTTTTCCTATGTTGACACACACCTACCCCCCCCCCCCCACCCCAAATGGGCTGGATCCGTCCCTGTTATGGGTTCGAACGCCATCAAGTCCGGTTTTTTTATCCTCTAATTTGTGTTATAACGACGAGGTTGCTTATTCAACCAAAGTTAATTTAATGTCAGTGTTGTACATACAATGCTGCAACAGGCCTACTGCAATATAAAGAATAAAGGCTTGAAGAAGAGAGGGGAGGTAGGAAGGAGTATAATTAGTTACCTAAAGGAAAAAAAAGCTGCTGCGTAGTGCCATACTGTTAGAGAATGAATAAACAAGTGATTACTCGTACTATACTATTACGCATTTTGTATACTGCGCAACCGACACGTAGATATGCATGCCATAGCACCAAAAGCCCTATTATGGCGACTTTGTATTAACATAATACCGGGGCTTATTCAATTGTCTTAAACAACAAGTGCAAAAGGCGCGGAAAATTCAAATAGGCTAAATTAATTAATTCTCGGCTATATTTTTGTTGAGTTTTCTATACCCTTTAGAATTTAAATGTAGACACATTAGCTGAAGTTCTTATATATTACTGCATTCCAAAATTCAATATATTTTAATGTGTATTAGTATTTCCTTTAATTATAAGCAATGCCACCGTTCTCTGGTAGCTTATTCCAATAATTCATTAATTTGAATCGCACGTGTATATTTTAATACCATCACGGGATACCTTACTAATGCGGAAAAAATAAACCCCCGCGGCATTATGTTAATCCCAAATCGCTGCAGTAGCGAGTTGAGCTCCATAGTGCGGATGTACGATATATAAGCAGACATCATGTTGTAGACATGGGGAATAAGTCTTAATGTTACAACAATAGCGGTTTAGATTATATAGGTACGTAGCTAAATAGCCATTTACCCAATAAGTGAGATCCCCAACACCCCTCCCTCCACACATAGCTTTAAAATATTCGTGGTACAGTGGTTTTTTTTATACATTCATTTAGAATAAGATTATTTAAGCTAACTGTTATTTTTGTTATGTTGAATGGCACTGATTTTTGGAAATAGTACTGATTTTACTACAATATATCTACAATATTACATTAACCGTCGGCTCGGACCCTTGCCCCGTCAAGAAGTGGAAGAAGTTAATAACAAGAGGTGATCTGGCTTTGGGCCCTCAAAAAATATTTTATGCATACACAACTGGCATAGAACTATATTATGAAGGCATTGGAAATTTGTTACCCAATGCTATCAATATGACTAAGACAAGAGAAAGTTGGTATTATCGTAGATTCAAAATTTGGAGTCACCACCTTGTACGCACAATTAATAATAATCCAAGACATGTCGATCTATAAATAACAAATGACATGGAGAAAGTCTACATATTTCAAATCAGTAACGGTATCAAGTAACTAGGCCTTCATTGTTTGATCCTATACCATCGTGTAATTGCAAATTGAAAGTCAAAAACAACTTAGGTAATACCGAGGATGTATTTATAGCCTAACTAGTCTTGTCTTCTGAATGAATTGAAGACAGAAATTTCCAATATTAATCTTGGTAGCAACGTAGGTCTGAGTATTTTTGTTTACATTAAATTCTCCTAGCAAATACTGGCTTACATGAAAATAGTTTTATACCGAACTCTTAAGCTCTCTAAAAAGTTGACATTATTATTTAATTAAGCTTTACAACACAGGTTTTGATTTCGGGGGGGGGGGGGCTTCAAAATAATGTTTTACGTAATTTATTAATGAAAGTCCTATCCAGTGTTCAAATTCCAATAATTTTTCCAATTCTTTAAGCAACACAGGTTTATACATAAAATGATAAATTGTATCCCTAAAATATAAAAATAAATTTAAATTTGTGTAAAGCCCTTTTATTTCTGGGTATTTCTGGGGGGGGGGGGGGGGTTCCGCACCTCTTGGACTACACCTCTGTGCATGGCCATGCTTACAACTGCCGATATGTACGTCAATATATACCAGTTCCTATAAAATCAATCGTAAAATGAAATTAATTGTATAAATGATTTTCCTTCAGTTAAAATTGATACCACCAGTATATAATTCATGACCCCCCCCCCCTAACCCCCCCCCCCCCCCCCCCCGTGGATCCGCCATTGGGTAAATCCGCCACTGGGTAAATGGTAAATCCGCCGCTGATTGTATGCCTTAGACGTACTTACCATTGGGATCTTGTCCTCGGTAACATCGTGGCTTGATCCTCCAGCATGGTGACTAGCGTCTTCAGTATGATGTTGGATATCGTGATCTTCAACTGCGAACTCAACCTGTGTAGTGTGGCTGCGTCTTCTGTTGCTCTGGAAAATAAATAAATAAACAAAACCTTTAATATAAATAAATAAATAAGGACTTTTTATTGTTTCTATTACTAAGCCAACCTAGCTGAGTTAGGGCTATAAAGCCGTCTCTTACACTCAACTAGGAACGCCTGCTGCACATGCCCTCCGAGGTATGGACAGAAAATGTAGCCAGTGTGGGACTCGAACCAACAACCTTTCGGGTGAAAGTCAGATTACCACTACAGAAGATACTGAAAATAGTTTGGTGTTTGTTGTGGGTCAAAAAAAGAACAAACCATGTATAATCGTATCGATTTAAATGGAGCGTAATAAATTAATTTATAACTGATGTACTAAATTTGGGGGGGGGCAGCCACCCCTGACCCTCCCCTGTATCCGTCCATGCACTTACCCCTAATAAAATAACCCAATTCGGTTATATATCGTTTAGGCTACTGAGTTTAAAAAGGAACCGTATAATTCCATCGAAATCTCGAAACCGAGAATTCCAAACATAAAAGAAGGTTACCTAATAGCATTGAATATATATAACACTATAGAAAGGCCCCTGCATTTACGATTCCATTCTATAGAAACGCGAACTAAGATGATGGCAGCGAACTGTTGGTCAACGCAAGCACCACCCGCGGAGCTTCATACCTGGGTCCGGCTAGGGGTTGCAAGTCTTCCTTATCCCTGTTTCAGAAGTCAGAACAGAGCCAGGTACAGCATTTACTCATTTAGAAAGCATTGAGCACTGAGCAGTTCACGGGCCTCGTTCATTTATACTTAAATGTTTCAACATTGTCAGTGTAGGCGCTTTAGGTAAATTTAGTTGAGGATGCGAAATATGAGGACCGTATTCTGTAAATAGTTTTCAACTCAGAAAAGCTTACAGATTATGATTCTCGATGTTATATATTCAATGCTAATAGTGTAGGCTATATGTAGATGTGTATGCTGGCCCGGGCCTAGGGGGTGGCGAGGGGCGCAAAATTGACCCCTGGAAACATTCCAATTTCCTATGGGTATGAAGCGCTCTCAGAAAAAAAAAACTCTAAGGGTATAAGGAAGACTGGAAATAATGGAATAAGTTAATACGGTAAAGAAACTGAAAAGGCGCAAAAATTTTCTTCTGACAATCTTCGATAGAAGAGGCATTAAAAGAAGAAGACTATATTAATATATTGGAGGGCGCAAATTCTTCACCTTGCCACCAGCGCAAAAGTACCTCGGCCCGGCACTGTGTATATGTATATGTAGATTCGTTGCAGTAGAAACATCCTTGTCAGTGAACTGAATTGTCGCTATACTATACCATAGGCCTACTAAAAAAAAACGACACAAAACATTTTGATCATTGCAAAAAATGGAGATTTGATAAATGCAACCGATAGTTTTACACTAGTAGCAAAGTATTTTTCATATAAAACCCCAATACTCAAATAATAAAAGGCGTATTTTGTTACACGAATATTTTACATTTGAACACAAATCCGTATTAGAATTTGGACCAATCAGGGAACAGGAGGAAAAGAAGCAAAAAAATGCAACAAAATGAGCGTATTGTGATATTCAAATATTATATTCTAAGCACTAGACATGAATTCAAATTAAAGGCGCCAATCCAAAATTTGAAGAAAATAAATGATATCAACATCACCCATTATAAAAAAATAACTTAAAACAACTAAAAAAAATAAAGAACCAGTAGAAATTGGGCTGATGGGCCGTAGTTGATTTGAAAGTTCATTATGGAAGTTGACTTTCATATCGACTATGGACCATCAGCCCATTTTCTACTGATTCTTCATATGACTCTGGCCGCGAAAGCCTTTGCAGTTACATTTTAAAAAATAAACCCTATAAAAAGTCACACCAACAGCATAATAATTACCATTAACACGATAGTCATCACAAATCCAAGATGTCAGCCTAGCGTAAACAAATTTTTGTAAGCCAAAATCGTGGCAAAACTAAAAAAAAAACTTATCAGAAAAAAAAATGAATATCTGATCTACCTCCCGACCAAGATTAAATATTATTGAATACATAATACTAATCCTGTTCTCTAATCCGGGTTAAGAATCGAACATTTAATACGCTCCGCCCCCTTTGGTAACAAAATGCACCAAATCCAGTAATCCAAATTCGAATTCGTGTAACAAAATACGCCTAAACTTGGTCTTCAGCGAAAAATGATATTACAAAATTACATACCAAGAATCTCTTCTTATGCGCTCCATTTCGGCGAGGAATTCTCTGAGATCGCTCCATTGTCCAAACAATAACGCAGTATTGGAAAAGTTTTCAAAAATAACTTGAATCAAAATTAATAAAAATCAAAGCAAACGCCCGTACTCGTCAAGGGAACCTTCGCGACTGATGAATAACAAGCCAGGAATGATGAAATCGTAAATAGCCCTATGCATAGCACGTATACCATGCCCTATATATGTGGCAATCTCTGATTGGCTGATCCAAATGTAGAAAAGAGAGGGAAGTCAAAATTGAGTAATGTGTGACAAAGAAATGAAATAATAACAGAAATAAAGGATTTTGACGTTTTAACATACATTTTTTTAAAATTCTTAGAATTCTTGGAAATAAATGTTGGCCTGCACTAAGGTACCAAATGAATACCTGAGGGTGCCTGTAGGGGTTGGAGGGTTTGTTGCCTGAGGTATTTTCTTAGCGGATTGGTCCTATTCAAATTTGCAATGCCATTACTACTACACACTATTATTAGGAATGATCACAATATGTTTAAACCAATTAGAAAGAAAGAAAAGAAAGAAAATTGTCTTCACTTTCCATATGGACGAATTTTGGGCCTAACGGCCCACTCTTACAATTAACCAATAATGTTAACTTAAATACCTACTATTTATAATAGAACTTAAAATAAAAAACTAAACTAAACCACACCATTTATACAACATACATACTCATGAAATAAACGTGACACGCCCTCTTAAACTTATTCAAACTTTTTTCATTTCTGATTGGATCCGGTAAGGAGTTCCAAAGCCTCACCGCCTGCACCGAAAAGGAAGAAGATATAATTAGCACAAAGGAAGAAAAAAATTAACTCCCGATGAAGTGACTACACGCCCGGGACGATAGATTCACGGCAGGGGTGTATATGACGGATCCCTAGTCGCTACTACACTGTTACAGACGAAGAATTTAACTACAAACATAGGGAGACCCGTGGGACTCCCCCCCCCTGAGGGAGGTTTTTGAAAAATAGGCCCGATAAAGTGAGGTTTACATATTACTAGGGCTCTATATTAGACAGGTATTGTCATCCGCCATTTTTTATTCATTATAAGTCTGGTGTATAAGCCAAGCATTGGGCGTTTACCTATTTATTATTAGAAATTTACCGTTGTTTATTTATTTTTTATATAAAAAACGTTCTACGAATTAGGGAAGTGTTTCATAAAAAAATACTAAGCTTGCTTTCGTTTTTTTCAATCTTTTACTTTTCTTAAAAATAATTACAATACTTAGCATATAGGAAATATGGGATAAAAAATGGCGGATGACAATACCCGGGTATATAGTGCCTTACATATTACGACAGCAGTTTTGTTTACAATTTACATAGGTATAGGTGTATTGAAAGTGTCCAAAACAGGGAGTCCAGGAATTTCCCCCGGGGAACATTTTCTAAGCTATAGACACATAATATTATAACTAAAAGGGCGTCGAATACAATGGCTGGGTCATGAGCATTGTATGCATGCGGCGAGGACGCCGAAGCTGGTTTTTTAAGACACCTTCGACCACCCTAGGCGGCCCGGTAGGCCAAGGCCCAGATGGTTGGGATCAAGTGCTCGAAGATGTGCACGCCACCGGCACCCGAGACCTGAAGCTAGCGGCGGAAGATCGTCCGAGATGGCGTTGACCGCGGTGTAGTGGCAGCGGCCAAAAGTCCCCCCCCCCCCCGGGCTGGATGCGCCTACCTAAGTTAATTAAGTCATAGATACGGAATAGTGGGGTTCAACGAATTTTGTCTGCAAGCAATTTTGGATTACGCCGACGAACACTTAATTAAAAAATAAAAAAATAAAAAAATAAAACTGGAAGCCGGTGGTCTACCAAGGGGGAAATTTTTTTTAACAAATAGGTACAAAATGGTGATTTCGCGAGGGACTTTAAGTGGTTACTTTATTCACATAATGGACAGGGCGCCCCTAAAGAGAGATATTGTTGTTCGTACATAGTTTTTTATTAAATGTCATTTAGAGAAAAGCATGTGTGATAGAGAAATTGTCAAAAAGTTTATGTTAATAATAATAATTATAGTATAATTCCCAAAATAAATTCAGTTAAATAAGAAACTAATGTAACTTAGTAAAAATAGAAAGTTTTTTTTCTTTGGGTCCCTTGCCATTGTGCAGCCATTTTGCACGTGGAGAGGTGCAGAAAACCATACAAAAAGTTAAGGTTGTAAGTATAGGTATATAAGTAAGTATTAAAATAGGTTAAACAGATGCATTAGCCATTAAGTACATTAGCATTAGATATACAGATGATATGGGTAACAGTACGAATTTCTAAAACCAAAAAGATTTTCTTAGAAATTCCAAAGTCTTTTTGCAGTAATGCTTGTTCCACCTTATTTTTAAATATTTTTAATGTAGGTGCGCCACGAAGTTCTAGAGAAAGTTTATTGTATTCAAGTGGCCCTAAATATAAAAAGTTTTCTTGAATAATTGAGGAGCTTGGTTACAAACGTGGCCAACTCCATTTTTTCACAAAATGGGGTTTTGATCCTACCTTGAAGAAAATTTTAATGTCCACCTGCACGTTGTAAAATAAAGTGACAAAAACAGCCAGATTGCACATAGAAGCGCTGAGAAGTCTAGGGTTAGCTATAAACTTAATGCAATTTTCAACAGAAAATCCGCTCTCCTGAAAAATTCTACAACTTGGAGTTGGCCATGTTTGTAAACAGCCTCCTCATTTCTGTTCTGGGCATAGGTGGCACAAAAGACTCTGTTCATTAGGTAGGTTGCTTCCTACATAAACTCTCATTGCACATTGAATGCCTAATAATTACGGAATATATTCTTTTAATTTTTAAGTACTTAATTAGTTTGATGCTCCATTTATTTGATTTATACTGCATACATGCATGCTGACTAATTGAGTCCAATTTGGCGCCCCTAGGCGATGTGGTGCCCGGGGCAGACTGCACCGCCACCTCGTCGTTACGCAATATAAAAACATAATCATTCTGGTTGGGGTGAGTCACCACCTTGCAAATAACAATGTCATGTTACTGCATAATATTAATGTATAGATAACTGACATAGAAATTCGTCTATTTTGAATCAGTAACGGTATCTATTAAATAGTGCTACATGGTTTAATGGATTAGGCCTACCATCAGTGGCGTAGCCAAAGGGGGGGTCCCCACCCAAATTTATCAAAACAGAAAATTTTTAAATATATTTTTAAAAAATTACCCCGGGGAGACCCCGGTCCGCTGATTCTAGTTTCGCTAATAAAGTTCTCTATTTCAAAATCGAAACTTTTTGCCGTCGACCTACTTCAGGCCTTTTTTTCAAAGTTTTCCGCGGGTCCCCATTGTTGACAGTAATATTCTCCACAATGTAAAATATAAACATAACAGCTTTCAAGGTGCGTAAATTCCACTATTTCGGGACTATTCTTTTTCTTCAAAATGTGTATTACTCCACATTTCAGGCGTATTTTTTTCAAAATCCTTCCCGAGGGAGACCCCCGGACCCCCTTTGGTCTCCAGAACCCTTGGGTGCCTAGGCAAGGGAAATTAAGATTATGCACCTAATTCGATTCTGCGTAAGTCCATGAGAACGGCTTTCATAATTCTCTACTATTTTCTAGAAATGGGGGGGGGGGTGCCAAATGAAACACCACCCCTTCGTAAACCTATCGTTACGCCACTGGTCCGTGCTACTCGTAAGTGGGAAAATTTGTGTATTGATGTTGTATGAAATCTGGACCCCCCCAAAAAAATCTGGCTACGCCTCTGCCTACCATTTTGTAAATTTGGAGTCAACAACAATTTGGGTGATACCCAAGAAATAAATATGGTTGATATACGACTATGCTGTGCCTTAGAATGATTAGTCGTAAATGTTATAAATAACTGACATGGAGAAAGTTCATATCTTCCAAATCAGTTAAGGTATTTAATAAATAGATTTACATGATTTAGAGGAGCACTTGTAAGTGTCAATTTAAAGGCAACAATAATTTGGTTAATACCCAGAAAATTCAGTATTCAGGGTAGCCCTGCAAGAGAGCATCAAGTGTTTTTCTCGGCGACCACAGCGAGTAGCAGAAATTAATGAATGAATGAATTGAATGAATGAAAAACTTTTTTATATTAGTTGAACTTTAGCCCCGAAGGGCTACTCTGCCAGCAAACCCAAAGCCCTTAGGCACCCATTCCACATACGTACATCGTCAATTAAAATTATGAAATTGAAGGACATTTCAATTTTACTCTATGCCATTGTTAAAATTGATCAATTATCAATTGATCATAGAGTAAAATATTAGAATATTAGAAGTTCTTTGGTAAAATCACAAACAAACTAAAATTAAAAAATGGCGTCATGGGATATGACAAGTACAACTATTTTGATTGATTTATTTAAAAAGAACGCATTTCTGTATAAAAATTATAATAAGGATTAAATAATAAGGCGACGAAGAAAACAAATGCAAACAAATTTCAAAAATTTGGCGCATACGCTTCAATTGAAAGTTGTCAATTTTTGAAAAAACATATGGAATGGCCCCCATCAATGAGAAATTGAAATGTCCTTCAATTTCATAATAATTTTCATTGACGTTGTACGTATGTGGAATACCCGCCTAACATTATATAATGTTGACGGAAAGGACATGTTCTTTCATGACTTTCACACGAAAGGTTGTTGGTTCGAGGCCCACACTGGCGATATATTCTGGCCATGCTTCTTCGGAGGGTATATAAAGCAGGCTTTATAGCCTAAACTCCGCTCGGTTGGTTTAGTAGCCTAAGGCTACGGCCACTCGAGCGTTTTTTCACGCACAAACGCTGCTTGAAAAAACGCAGAAAATTTAGGCAGCATGCAATCCAATGGGATATGCCACACGGAGCTTGTTTTCCCGCAGCCCGGCTGCGTCTTGAAGGTCTCCCGCAGAAAAATAGGCTGGGCCCGGTGGGGTCTATTTTTGCTGCGTTTTTTTCACGCACAACCGTGGCCACGCGAGCGCGAATGGGCTAACCTAATCTAACCTCGTATATATTCAATGGTATAGTGCTCGCTCGCTTCCACTGTTGAGTTGTTTTGCGTTTTGCGATGGAGTTTGTCGATATTGGACGAATAACTCTCCCTCCCCGAGTGCCATGGTTCAAACAAATTGAAAAAGCACCCAGGCGAATGGCGGTATCTCTGCCGATTAAAGGCGGACAGTCTACGCTAGTTATATTCACAAAATTTTTAGGAGAGGCAACAGCCCTGCTCGTACTTATTGCGGTTCGATAGAGGGCAGTTTTGAACACCTTTTTATGACCTGTCCAGCTTGAATGTGCCACGCTCAGTGCTTTTTAATAAATTAACTACGCAGACCACAGTTCCTCTCACATACATTCAGCTCCTGAGTGACGTCTCTGTGTTTAGCATCCTAGATGAATTTATTACTGATTGCAATTTCTACGTATAAATGAATGTAACTTCGTTCATGGCTAAATGTTTTCAAAGCAAAAAAAAAAAAACTTTGGAGTTACGGCGAAACCCCTGTGTTTACTATTACAAAAATGACGATTTTAAAAATCGGCTACTGAGGAAGTGAGTGGGTGAATATGTCCAGGACCGTAGTAGGGGAGGAACAGTGGGAAGATGATTTGCTCACTATTCTGCAATTAGGTGAATACTCCGGGTTCCCGCAGACTTCAAGCAGTAATAAGAAAAGAAGCTACATTACCGCGTGAAAAAACGCTAGTGTGGCCATACACGTGCTGGTTTTTCCCGCAGCGTTTTTTCAAGCTGTGTTTGTGCGTGTAAAAACGCTCGTGTGGCCGTAGCCTAATAGAACCAAAAACCTTATTTATTTATTTAAAGTAGGTTTTTTGACCGAAAATAGTAAATTTCAGACACAGCCAACAATTTGGCTGCCATCTAGAATTTAGTTATATTCTAATGGAATGGTGTGAGTTTCCTATTGGAGTAAGTAAGTAGTATTTGTCAAACCATAGGCTACCCATATTGCAAAACAAAAACATGCAAAACTTTGCACTCTTTTAAACATTCATAATTATTAAATTAAAACGAGTCTATTGGACACTTAGACCCTTTTAAATTTGACACCACCATCTAACGCGAATAATATTTTGAAAATTTGCAAAACAGACAGTCCAAAATTGCGGTCTGCTTATGAGCACTCATTAGGCTGTATAGCTTGACTGACAATGACATACAGTGGGAGGGTCATTTGTCATGTAGGCTACGGGGCAACACGCACCCCCTAGAGCACGCGCCAACCCCCCGCCCCCCCCTCCGCCCCCGCGGCACCCCTATCCCAGTGAGCTCTTGCACACAAATGGGCACCCCCTTAGGCGGTCATTATATTTGTCGAAGTATCAATGTCAGTATAGTGGGGGGAGTGGGAGGGTGGGTTCATGTTTGGAATGATAATATCAGGTTTAAATATGTAATTATTTGGCCCGAGGCGGGACTGTTATTACAAATATTACTGTATGTATTATTAGGGGTATTGGTTTGTTGTGTTTTTTTATGTGTGCATGATCCTGATTTGGGTGATAAATGGTTAGTATTTCTGTATTTTATTAGTACGAATAAAACCTCGTTCCCGCATGCTTGGTTAAGTCGAGCTACTACGTGTCAATGGTAAGCAAATCCGGGCATGCCATTGGCAATTGTAGTCGGTGTGGGTTGACATCGAGGAGTGAACTAGTTGGCCAATGGTTTGAAATTTATCGGAAAAATACCAATAATGTACGAAAACCGATAAGGGTCGTAGCGGTCGTACAATGGTACAATGGGCCACTATAAATGCGTCCGGGGTCCCGGGTATTCCTTGTTGAGTGCAAGAGAATATAGCCCTAACTCCGCTAGGTTGGTCAGTAATAGAATAAAAAGTCAATATTTATTTATTTATAAATGTAGGCCTGTGTCTATTCCTCTTCTTTTTATGCCTATTTTATCGAAAATTGGCGATCATCATGCAGAAGCGGTCCCAGACCTCATGAAAGGGGGAGGCATTTGTCAGTGGCGTAACGATAGGTTTTCAAGGGTGCATAATTTGGCGCCTCTCCACCCACCCAATTTTATAAAAGTTGCTCAGGAGCCAGATGGCTGTAATATTGGGGGTTTACGCATTTTGAGAGCAATAAGGCTTATATATTACAAAGAATCAACATAACTATGGACACGGGGCCCCGGGGCTTTCCCCCGGGAGAAATTTTTTGAAAAATAGGGCTGAAATAGTGAGGTCCTGCGCATTTTGAGTGCAGCAACACTTAGATTTTAGAGGCAAAAAATATAACTGCTGGCCAAAGGGGGGGGGGGGCAATTGCCCTCAGTGCCGGTCGTTGTGTCCGCCTCTGTCATCATGGCAATCTGGACCTTAAGGTTGAAGAGAGAAATCGTGCTCTTGCCAAGCCTCCGCATGTTAGTTTCCGTTTCTTAACCGTTAGCTTTTGAATAACCTCGCCTCAGGTCCTCTGCATTACGGACACATCCGCTCCAAGATATGCGCAGCATTTGTCCTGTATATCTACATTTCAAATGAACTGATTCTGATCTCAATATAGTTAGGGTCAGCGTCCGACTCACATAGCCTACATTAACTGTATATGGCCCTCTCTTACACCTAACTGTACACATCAACGATAGTTTAATTTAAATATATAATTTAAATAACCAAGGATTCCGGCACCAAAGTATTTCTGTATTATCATCAGGAGGGGCATTTCAATATTTTTCAGGAGGGGTAGCTGCTTTTTTTATACTTCAACTCACACCCCCCCCCCTTCTCCCAATGGGCTAAATTGGTCCCTGCGGAATGGGGGAGGGGCTAAATCACAGTTATACATTTTTAAGCAAGGTTTTAACGATTTCCTCTCTAGCCAGTGTCAATTAAATAGTTCTTCAATGAGCGGGGGGAGAAACTGCACTGAACTGAACCAGAAATGACGTCCCCGATTGCTTGAAGCGTGTTCATTAATTCCATAATTATAATGTCTTTTAATAGTAATAAAAAAAATAATAGTGCTGGTGTGACGTCAACTGCTGGTGGATTCTAATGATTTACATAAAATACGCAAGAAGTTCTTTCATATCCTAATAATAATAATAAGGGGTGGTTTATATTGCTAGTATATTGCTGTATTCAATAGCGGATTCCTGATACGGGAGGTCAGGGGGTCATAACCCCCTCCCCCCTAATGAGTAAATTCATAAGATAGTAGAAAAAAACTTATTAAAACTCAACTTTTTAACAAAGAAATTACCTTCTAAACTTACATGCAACTTGTGACACCCCCCCCCCCCCCGCTGGATCCGCTCTTCGCTGCAATATGCAATACATATATGTTATAGTACCTGTACATAGCAATGACACTAACTTAGTTTGGGGAGGTAACCTCTTCGTTATAGCCGAAATTAGAAGATTTTAAAAATAAACTAACTAACTAAACTTACGATCTACACCTATCTGGGCTATCCTCTCTTCTAATGTCGGTCAAAAGGGGCGGTATCACGGTTAGTAGTAGTAGGTCGCGATCTACCTCAAGAAATTGCGGGCCAGACTTGGCTTCAAATTCCCCCCGTATTGTACTGCTGTACACTAATAAAATACAACAACTTACGACTACCCCCCCCCCCCCCCCCATCCCTTAGCCACAAACTGTGCAATAATGTCTTTGTAATGAGGATTCAATCCTCTTTGAACTGTAATTGCACAAGTACTTACCTTTAGATTGTTCAGCAGCAAACTCTAATATATTTTCCCTATTATTTCCGCTCTAGTAAATCTCTTGTTCAAATGGATTATAATCCGAATCTGCTTGAGATGTGTTCACTTCCATGTGGTTTGCTCAATTTGTTTGTACTATTTGAAATTGAAATTTGATTTCGTTAGTTATGCTAAAATATACAAGGACGAAGCGCCCTATATAACAATTTTGAATTCACGTGTAAGCTATTTCACCAGTAGTTGAAATGTATGATTCAGAAATGTTTTGATGGCGTCCAAATACCTGCTTACATGCTTATATATAAATAAAAAACTAAGGACTTTTTTTGTTCTATTACTAAGCCAACCTAGCGGAGTTAGGGTTATAAAGTCCTCTCTTACACACAACTAGGAAAGCCTGGGGCCACCTTCTTTACATGCCCTCCGAAGCATGGCCAGAAAATGTAGCCAGTGTGGGAATTGAAGCAACAGCCTTCGAGTGGAAGTCAGAGTCCGTACCACTACTCCAAATATCCTGATATGGGAGGGCCAATGAAGAAAAGGTACACCCCCTTTGCATTTCTTGAAATAAACAATAAATGAATAATGACTTGTCTTGTTCAATTTCTCAGCTAACCTTGTGTACCTAAGGGCATTGAATATATAACACTAAAGTAAATGCTGTACCTGGCCCTGTTCTGAAACAGGGATAAGGAAGACTTGCAACCCCTAGCCGGACCCAGGTATGAAGCTCCGCGGGTGGTGCTTGCGTTGAGCTACAGTTCGCTGCCAAGTATCATCTTAGTTCGCGTTTCTATAGAATGGAATCGTAAATGCAGGGGCCTTTCTATAGTGTTATATATTCAATGCTAAGGGCTTCTGCGGCCACTCCTATGTAGAAACTTCTACTTTACACACCTATTACTATATAGATACCAATACAACACTCCTGAGGGCTACATATAACACTCACAACGAACCAGATTGACTGAAGAGAGCTGCCTCAGAACCCCAGCTTTTAGAACTACCTTGTTTCAGAATTCACACTCTTTTCTCTCAGTAAAAGCTTACAATTTGCTCCCTCTATCAGTTAAATCAGCACTAATTCTAACTATTTACAAAGCTAAAATTAAAAAAACAACTTAGCCAATACCCTGAAATATACAAAAACCATATTTTATAGTCCTAACAGCCACCCAGAATGTCAGCATGTTTTTTATTGCATGTTCAGTTATTACAGCTAAAATTTAATAATTATTATTAACTTATCTTAGATTTTAGTTTTTCAGTTTTTAGTTTTAGTAGGCCTATAGTTTTAGCTAGGGCCTATATTAAAAGGGGGCCCAGCACAGGCTCGTCCTAAGGGGTCCCCTCCTACTGATAGTATACTTATAAAATAATTGTAAATCTATATTTTGAAGGAAATTAAAATTTACTTTACTTTTATTTCTTTAGGGTGACAATGGCGCTAGGAGTGATTCATGCAATATGCATTAGAAATTTGTTGAATTTGATTTAAAGCCTAAATATTAATACGAATTACCTGCATACAAGTACCTACCACATTTGCTCTCATTTTTCTTTCTGTCTCTGCTTTTGTATTAGGATTAAAAAAAAATAACTTGCCGAATTCGCAAGAAAATGGGACAATCGAAATTTAAATGCCAACGCTCATGACAGAGCCCCGGGAATTTTGGGGAGGGGGTAGGCAAGGGCAAGGGGGTGATTCCAGAGGGACCAAAAAACGGGGTCAATGAATGTTGAAAAAGGGCAAGTGGGAAATAAATTAGGTAGCGGTCAGCCATCCACCCAGTCCCCCCCACCCGAATTTGCATTTTCTTCCCTCTGGAAATGGAAAGAATTGAAATCCAGTGTAATTAGGATACTCTTATGCCTCAAAACCCTTCGTTCCTTTTTCTTCCTGAATAAAAAGGTTCTGCTTTCGCTGGAAAATTGGAAAATTTTACCCTCTATGTGATATAATCGGAGTATTTTAAATATTTATTTTAGCGACTGTATTTTAATTAACATCTTCTTCTTCCTCCCTCTTAGTGCCTGGGCAACGTAAGGGCTCGGGCCCATTTCTCATATTTCTTCTCCTTTTCTCGATCTGTTGTATTATCCTCGGTCCACCGATGGGTGTGCCCTCTGATCGGCCATCTTTCGGTGATCTGTTCTTCTCCCATTTTTTGGACCCATAGCCGAAACATTGTCACTGCTTGGTTTCCTGTATTTCCCTATCTGATTCTACTTGTTCTTCTTCTTTAAATGCCTCTCATACTGAAAATTGGCGATTATCGCGGCAGTTTGGATCTTGATGATTCCTACTCTGAAAGGGGAAACCATGGTGCTGCCACACCACCGCTTCTGGTTTCCCAATCAAGACTTCCTTCACTGGCGTAAATTTTCAAAAAGTCTGGGGGGGGGGGTGCTATAGGACCCCAAGACTTTGATCCCCGGAAAAAAAGGTAAATAGACCCAAATCATATAAAGGTTGTACGCACATTATAACCTGGAGAAAGTGGCGCCGGGGGGTCCCCCCGGAGAAAAAATCTATAAATAGGCCCAACTTAGTGAGGTGCATTTACGAACATGACAAAAAAAAGCGGGAAGCCTTTGAATTGTGGTGCTACAGTAGAATCATGAAAATCCCATGGAGAGACCACATAACCAACGAAGAAGTGCTCCATAGAATAAACGAAAAAAGAGCTATTATGGCCATCATTTCAAGGCAAATGGATGGGGCATATTCTGAGACACGAAGGGCTCCTCAAGAACATCATTGAGGGTATGGTTGAAGGCAGCAACTCAAGAGGACGACAGAGGAAGGAGTACCTAGAAGATGTCTTGAAGGACCTAGGGTGCGCCACCTACAAAGAACTAAAGAGTGGGGGAGAAAAATGAAACATTCGCTGCAAACCAATCCTTTGATTGCAACTCAAGAAGAAGTGAGGATTTACGCCTTGTCGTTCTTCTGCCAAGGGTCATCTGTCCTTCTATCTTGCCTTGGACTTAGACAAGAAGAAGGCGATACTTTTTGTTCCTCAGCAGATAGCATAAGTATGTTGGTTTCCGTTTCTTAACCGTCAGCAGCAATTTGGTGTCTGTATCCATTCGCTTTAGGACCTCAGCAGGGGCACGATCTCTCCAGTATTAGAGCAGTATTCCTCTCTTTACTATTATTATTACTAAGTTATGTTTTTCCTTTCCTAATGCCTTGGCTCTAATTACGCTCTCGAATATTTAAGTGCCCCAATATTTATTCGATCGAAGAAGTATTTGGAATGGTTATTATTATTTTTTAATTAATTTTAATTTTGGAATTACTTCTTAATTCTTAGTACAGGGCTTCCAGCTCAGGTGATGCCGACTGCCTGATGTCTCAGAAATGCCCTTGACGCTAGTGCCCACATGTTCGGCGTGCACAGGATCTTTTGATGTCCGCCCTCCTTTTGTCCAACCTGATCCCGTAGTTTGTCCCGTAGTGTGCATGGGGCCGAGCACTGCAGGAGTATGTGCTCTAGTAATTCATTAGCTAGACCGCATGCACGGCATACTGGAGATTCGATTAGATGGTTATGTTGAATTATACAATTTGAATCTGAATTCAGGTCTTACACGTTCCAATTTTTCTTAGATCCAAATTTATTGGGTTTAATATTGGAGCAATATTGGAGTGTTAAATGGGGGGAAATTGGGACTTCCTTTTTTATTCCTCTTTCAACAGCGTTACCTATTGTGTTATAGGTAAACAATTTGCATTTCCAATACCTTTGGTACAGTATTTAACTAATTTAGGACATTGGCGTAAATTCTCAAAATTTCTTTGATCCCCCGTCGAAAAAAATTGATAAATGGGCCCAAACTAGTGAGGTTTTACGAATATTCTACCGTCTTCCCCGAAGAAAAATTTTGAAAAAATAAATCTGCATAGGGCTAAGTCCCCCCCCCCCCAGGACGCCCCTATTTACGCCAATGATTTAGGAATGTCCGCTAATTAGTATACCTATATTTTCTTATTTTCAGATTAAAAATGGCTATATTTCAGCCATAATGGCCGCATCACTCAACCCAAATGAGACTCAAGAAGTAATGAAACCCCATCGAAAAAGACGAACTATGGGCAGCTGTGGAAAACACCCTGGAATAATGCATTTGCGAGTGTTGTGCTATACTTCAAGGCGAGCCAATCAGAGTTCGGCAAGTTCAAAAGTGACCAGTAGGAACAGTTTTCGTGGTGGTGGTAGTGGTGAGCGATGGGGGACCCAAAGAAGCTGTTTATTTGTCTGCTTGCTGATGTCAGCTGTCGCCGTGTCCTTCGCTGCGAAAGAAAGTAAGTTTTCATTGCTTATATAAAAGTATATAATATTATAAATACATATATAAAATAATAGTGTAAATAAAATTGTAATATATTGACTGCGAGCCTACTACGGTGATTAATTTTAATCTGAACCTGGGATTAAAAATGTAAACAAGAAAATTTTATAATGGAAAGTGCTGTTCAAAGTTGTTTTGTTGACAATTTTAACCCCAAGATTAAGGTGATACTAATCGCCATAGTAGTCCAACAAATAGACAACACGGAATTCGTGGGAACCGCTACAATATTTTAGATGTTTTGCTTATATTCTTTTTTTTTTTTTTTAATGTGCTATCAAATGTTTTGTTTTCTAACATATCAGCTCATAGAATCAGGGGCGGATCCAGCCCATTTTTTGGGGGGGGGGGGTAGTTGTGGGTCAAAATAGGAAAAACATATGTAGGATAGATTAAATCAGATCTATTTACAATAGATTTACCAAATTTGGGGGGGGGGGGCAGCTACCCCCCCCCCTACCCCTCCCCTGTATCCGTCCTTGCATAGAATGTGCATCATAATTAATTTCAGGTTTTTAACTAGTAAAAACCGAAAATGACATCTCTGCAAATCATAAAACCTCACACTGCCACAACCTGACTGCATATAATACAATAAGGGACTATGTACCCACAAGTGCAGGGGGGAATCTCGTACCTGCATTTTCAAAAGCTGAAATTAAACTATAGTGGAAATATGGGTTCAAGTACGCTCGTGGGGGCGTGTGGTATTGACCTCAGCGTCAGCGAAAACCGTTGCAGAACAATGACGGCACACAATACCTCTGACCCGGACAGCATTGTCGGAAACCACGGTGTCTAATAGCGGGCTCTGCCATTGACTAGTATACGGGCTGAGGGTGTGCCGCTCTGCTAAACAACAGAGTGCTCGAAAGCAGCAGTTAAGTCGTGAAACACACCATTAGTTTTGCTTAATTGATGCGAGTAAGCAGCAACCATTGCTAGCGCTCATGTTTTTTTGTTTTTTAGTGGTCAACGCCATTTTCCTGTAGTCCTACCAAGCCGTTTACAGATAACACCGGAGATAGGATTAAATAAGCACCAATAGATTCATTGCTTTCCAATTTATACGTAGTATAAGGAAAGCTTTGTGACGGTCGAAATTTTCGATTCCGAGATTTCAACGGATTTACACGTTTTCAGGTCCCAGGAACCCAAAAAAGTGGTTTTTACGAAATGTCTGTCTGTCTGTCTGTCTGTCTGTCTGTCTGTCTGTGCGTCGATTTCCGGGCAAACTACTCGGTCGATTTTGATGAAATTTGGCATGTAGGTTCACAATAATCATACCTCGGGATAATTTTTTTTATTTTGGGCTAACTCAATTTGGGGGGTTTTAATTTTCAAAAAACTTCAAAAAAACGCCTAGAAAAATTATTTCCCAAAAACGGCTCCAACGATTTCTTTCAAATTCACATATATTGTAGTTGTTGTTAATGTTGATAAAATACGGGGGGTCGCTTTCCCCTTGATAGTTTGCTTCTGGGGGTAAAAAAATAAAAATGCCTAAATTTTAATGAAAAATGACTAAAAAATAATTTTTCTGCGAAACCTTTCTATCGATGATTTCTAACTTCAAGCATGTTTTAGGTGTTAAATTGAGTAATGAAGCCGGATAGTTTGGTTTCCAAAAAACTATTGGGTTTTGTGCAAAAAAATTTTTTTTTTTTTGAAAAAATGAAAGCAAATTCACGCTCAATGTAACCATAGGAAAATTATTTACCATGAAAATAATCATTTTCTCTCTCTACTAATCGATAAATTGGAAAGCATGTTCGAGTAAACTCGGACCGGTTCTTTGTTTATTGTTATCAAGAAAAGAGTGCAAAATGAGCGGAAAATTCAAATTTAATTCCTCAGCTATATTATTGGTGAGTCTTATTTTAATTTTTCTCCCTTAGATTCATACAAATTATTTTTAATTTAAGCCTAGAAGCCAAGGGGTGCAAGTGACATATTTTGTGTTTTGGTGTTTAATGCACCATACTGTTACTCAATTAGCTCTTTTATCCTATAAACTAACAGAGACATCGGTATCTGTCATTTAGACAATGCTAGAATTAATGTAAAAGTGGCATACCCATAAATTTTCAATTGAGTTACAAACTTTAGCCGCAACTGTATCGAATGCTATTTTTTTTATCTCTAGGCGTTTCAATTCATTAAGTAGCATCATTTAGATTTAAAAAGTTTTTGTTTATGTTTTGCATTTTTATGCATTTACAGTTTCAAGTGACAAATCGCCTTTCCCATACATGTTTCACAATTCATAATATATTCCAAAATTTTAACCTGTACATTCTTTTGTGTATTTGTATTTAATTCAATTATTAAACTAAGGAACCATATTCTTATATTCCTATAATTTATTAATTTGAATTTCCCACCCATTTTGAACTCTTGCTCAAAACAAAAGAATCAGTTGGGGGTTTATTTATTTCTATCCACCACCACCCAGAACCATGTCTGTTAAGGTGTCCCGTTATGACAATAGTTGACGGAGTCTGGTGGGGGAGGGGGGGGGATTGATAAAGCAGAACGATAATTTTCGTTACACTCCTGTAGCCAAAGGAATGTTGCAAAGGATAGGAAAAACCATATCAAAGGAACGGGAGGGCGGTTGTTGACGGAGCCCTCAGCCCTTGGGGCTGCAATCTCTTCACGTTCGATCGTTAGTCGCCCGAGACTAATCAGCCGCTCGAGACCTCTTGTCTGCCTTTCGCGGAGGGGTTGCTGCTTTGAGTCACGAACCTGCTTCGAATTTCCCGCGGAAAATTTAAATTATTTCATTATGCTCCCTAATGGAGAAGGCGAAGCATTTCTGATGGCTGTGTGTTTGTACGCTTCCGGTGTAGCATTTTAATCGCGTTATAAGGTTTCTAATCGATTATTTTGGAGCCTGATTTGTTTGTTTCACTGATGGGTCGCTGCTTTACTGCTGAGACTGTCAGTAATTTATGTAAATTGTAATGATGACCTATGTGAGACCTTAACCCTAATTTAAAAGTGTGTATAACCTGTCTAGCAATCAGGGACGGTTTCAGAAAAAGTTTTCGGGGGGAGGGGGGGCGGTGGCCTGATTTTGTTTAATTTCCTTCAAAAGTCCATTCTATCTAGTATAAAGCTATTTCTCTCGGGGGGGGGGGGGGGGGCGACTGCCCCCACTGCCCCCCCCCCCCCAAGGATCCGTCCCTGCTAGCAATACGAATCTTGTCAATAAGAGCATATAAGTAGAGGATTTACAATGAACTGCATTTGTCGGTCCAGTGGCTAAGCTAAGGCTTAGATTCTTAGATTAGGTGAGGCGTAGATCGTAGGTTTGGATTCCGCCAAGCCCAATTTTTTTCTATATTATATTATACTCTTATTTTGCTTAACTGAAAATTTATACAATACCGTATATTTCTGGAAATTTTCTTTACCCAAACATTTGCTGCTGTAGGCTCCAGCCTTTTCGGCCTATTAATTTGTATAAAGCCGCCAGAAAAAATTAAAAAGTTGCATTTGGCCTTCTATGCAATTCAACTGAACATTTACAGTCTTGTTTAAAACGACATTTATAAAACATAACAAAATAAATGACAGACGAATCCCCTGATCCTGACCCCAGCGATTACCGACCAATTTGTCAGCAACCCCCCTCCCTTTACGTGGGGCCCAGCAGTCTCGTCGCCGTCTTCTTTGACGAGCCCCTGTGGCCCCCAACCATGATTACCCCCCTTCCCCCTTATTCAGCAACCTGTATTGGAAGACTCACGTTCGTAAACCGCCTCCCCACCCCTAATTGCCTGCGGCATCCTCTGAAATTCGAATTACCCCCCCCCCCCCCCCATCCTCCCGCTTTGACTCACTTCATGACGGGAATAAAAATGAAGCCCCAACGCCACCATGCTAACAGTTTTTATTAAAAAAAAAAAAAAAAAAAAAGCAGCGGTGAAATCGATAAAAAAATTACTGAACTAAGCAGATTTGAATTCGTTTAGCACTGCCATCGTCGTTCTTCTTTCTCATTTCTCTCCACCCCGTCTCTCTCCTTTTCTCTCCAATAATTCTTGCTGATCTTAATCATTTAAATTCTTCAAGATGTTTCTTCTTGTGTCGTACATGCGAATTTTTTTTCCGCAAAGGGATAATCTGGGAAAATGGATTTTCAAGAGGTTTCCGGATTTCTGTAATGTTTTTTTCGCTGCGTTTTACTGTCTTTTGGTTGATTTTTATTATGAATATTTGAAGAAGTACGTTCTTCTTGCCTTAGAATAGACCGTGCCATTGAATATATATAGCAGATAGTGTTAGGTATAGTAGTAGTAGTAGTATGGTTTGACACAGTCCCAGGCCACGGTGTGGGCCCATAGGACTCCAGTGGACCTCCTGATTATAGTGGATTCCGAACCACTTGGGAAACACAGTGAAGTCACACGATTAGTTCGGAGGTGATCAGGACAAGTCCTACCATGTTTCCCTACCGGCACTGTGCACACGACCAATTCATCTGCAGCTTTGAACCTGCTCTGGTCCGCTGGATTCAACTTGGTATGGCGGCCGGCTTAGTGTTAGGTATACATTCAATGGCCGTGCGTACCATGAGAAATGGAAACCAAGACATAAGACATGAGATGAGAACCTGTGACGAACAGGAGAAACTGAGAGAAAAGAGGCTGAACTGGTGGTGACTCGTAATACGTAGAGACGAAAATCACCTAGTCAAAAGAGTAATGAACCGGGAGATACAAGGAAGAAGACCTCCAGGGGGGTCAAACGTTACACTGGGAAGAAATATCGTCGGAGATATGAGACGTTTAGGGCTCTCAACCGAGGACGCAGAGAACAGGACTGTGTGAAAACACTGCTGTCGTGCCGCCGACGCTCCGTGAGAATAAGGAGCAGGTACAGTGGTGGCGCTACGGGGGTGCCCGAGGGGGCCTGGCCCCCCCAACAGTTTCTCCGGCCCCTCCGTGCCCCCCCCCCACTTTTCTGATATTTTATATCTTGTTAAATTGGGGAATTATCGAACCGTATACCTACTCCCAATGAAAAATGTTTCGTTTTTTCATTGCCCCCCCCCCCCCCGGATAGAAGTATGCCCCCCATGGCCCCCCACCTTAAAATTTCTAGCGCCGCCACTGAGCAGGTAAAATTAATTTGAAGACGAGGTGGCATATGGTACACGAAATTAAATTTAGAAAAAAAACGTCATTTCTCTTCTAATTAAGGACCCTATAGAAAATAACATAACGGAGGCAAAAAAGCAGTACAATCACTAAGGTTAGGTAAGGGTCCATAAGGTCAAGGGAGGGGCCATTGGGCACGTTACCGTACGTTACGTGCGTGGCGTCTCATTAAATGTTTTGCGTGTCCCTGGAACCCAGTCACATACGACGCCCCCCCCCTCTATCGGGGGGTTACAACCTCCCGTTATTTCCTCCCTTCATCTGCAGCCCCTTCCTATAATCCCCCAGCTGATTAACATCTCTGTTCCGTGCCGGAAACTGTTGTCGTATAATTTGAAGTATATCAAGTGTAAGACTTGCTTTCTTGTTACCTTCCACACACGTAATTTCTGGTGGTTTACTAAAGTTTCATATTTAGGACCGCTTCCAACATGAAAGGTCTCGGCAGCAAGGACTCTATGCATTGCAACTTAGCTGTTCGGTACAGTATTCCTTTATTCTGCGTGGATTCCTACTGCGTACGTGGGAGCTCGCACGTACCAAGAGCTGAAGAGGAAGACACATGACCGCGAGAGCTGAAGGATGATATGCAGGGAGTTGCAGCCTACCAATCGTTGAGATTGTAACCTCTGAAGCAGAAGGAACGTGGGAGACCCGGCTGTGCAATACAGAATAAAATTCTTTTATTCTGCGCGAATTCCTACCGGGTATGTAGCAGAACCAATAGAGGAGTATTTCATGGATCATCTGAAGAAGAAAGCAGGAGCTCGAACGTACCAAGAGCTGAAGAGGAAGACGCAAGACCGCGAGAGCTGAAGGATGATATGCAGGGAGTTGCAGCCTACCAATCGTTGAGATTGCAACCTCCGAAGCAAAAGGAACGTGAGAGACCCGGCTGTGCAATACAGAATAAAATTCCTTTATTCTGCGCGAATTCCTACCGGGTATGTAGCAGAACGAATAGAGGAGTATTTCATGGATCATCTGAAGAAGAAAGCAGGAGCTTCGAACGTACCAAGAGCTGAAGAGGAAGACGCTAGACCGTGAGAGCTGAAGGATGATATGCAGGGAGTTGCAGCCTACCAATCGTTGAGATTGCAACCTCCGAAGCAAAAGGAACGTGAGAGACCCGGCTGTGCAATACAGAATAAAATTCCTTTATTCTGCGCGAATTCTTACCGGGTATGTAGGAGAACCAATAGAGGAGTATTTCATGGATCATCTGAAGAAGAAAGCAGGAGCTCGAACGTACCAACAGCTGAAGAGGAAGACGCAAGACCGCGAGAGCTGAAGGACGATATGCAGGGAGTTGCAGCCTACCAATCGTTGAGATTGTAACCTCCGAAGCAAAAGGAACGTGGGAGACCCGGCTGTGCAATACAGAATAAAATTCTTTTATTCTGCGCGAATTCCTACCGGGTATGTAGCAGAACGAATAGAGGAGTATTTCATGGATCATCTGAAGAAGAAAGCAGGAGCTTCGAACGTACCAAGAGCTGAAGAGGAAGACGCTAGACCGTGAGAGCTGAAGGATGATATGCAGGGAGTTGCAGCCTACCAATCTTTGAGATTGTAACCTCCGAAGCAGAAGGAACGTGGGAGACCCGGCTGTATAATACAGTATTCCTTTATTTAGTACATACCGGGTATGTACTAGAACCAAGAGAGAAGTATTTCATAGATCATCTGAAGAAGAAAGCAGGAGCTGAAGAGGAAAGTGCAGAACCGAGAGAGCTGGACGATGATATGCAGGGAGTTGATGCCCACCAATCGTTGAGATTGTGACCTCAGAAGAAGAAGAAGAAGAAATGTGGGAGACCAGATTTGGGGAGAGGTTGGGTGGTGTGGGAAAAGTGGAAGGGGGGGGGGGTAATTTATAGACAGGTAAAGAGGCCAGTGGCTGCTAATTTGTTTCCTAATACAACAGAGAGGGAGGAAGGGGCTCCTAGGCAGGAAGTCCGCTCAACCAAATAATTAGGGAAATCTGGGAGGTGAGCAACAGTAAAAGCCACCTCACACCTCTAAGGCGGGGTTTCCACCGACCTCTCATTGCAGAATGTAAATGACATTGACGGAAATTTGAATTTTTCTTTTTATAGAAATTGATTAAAATGTTTGTACTTAACATATCCCATGACGCCATTTTTTAATTTTAGTTTGTTTGCTTGTGATTTTACTCTATCAATATTAACTATGGCATAGAGTAAAACAAAAATTTCCTTAATGTCATTTGCATTCTAAAATGAGAGGTCGGTGGAAACCCCGCCTTAGGCGTATCGGCAGCACCTCATTTTTCATACCCAATATTTACAGGAATAATCTTAAATTAAAAGCTCTTAAAAATCCAATTTGTTATTATGCTTATCGTTGTTAATATTGTATAACATTTTCCCCCAAAATTATCTTGCATTTAGATGTAAATGTGTGTCCTATGTCAATTGGAGCCTGTGTAACTTCCTCTTCACGGCTGTTTCTACAATAAGTGTACCATCAGTTGCACGAAGAAACGAAAAGTATGGCTTTCTGCGTGTAATAACACAAGGGAAGATAGAAAGACAGAGAGCTCCAGACAGATGAAGGAAATCCTAGTTTCAACTTTGCGGTAGTGTTTAAAAAAAAATATTCACATACAAACAATTCAATGAATGTATCCTCTGTAGGTAATGCCTGTGTTGAGTTATGATGGACTCCAAGGTCCAAATTGCCATAATAACCTCCAATCTTCAATAAAAGAGGCATTTGAAGATGAAGAAGAAAGACCTAGGCTCAATTTTCCTATTACGTCCAGTATTGAACCTTTCTTCTCAAAGTTGTTCCCTACCAATTAATTAAGCTATGGAAGTATTGTAATT
The DNA here is from genome assembly GCA_963971405.1 of Psococerastis gibbosa. Classification (NCBI taxonomy): domain Eukaryota; kingdom Metazoa; phylum Arthropoda; class Insecta; order Psocodea; family Psocidae; genus Psococerastis; species Psococerastis gibbosa. Next base: position 48,138,864 of record OZ020484.1, read on the forward strand.
TACGGTAGACATAATTGCTAGGCATTGTTTTACAATAATAACAAAGGCACCCGAAACTTTCCCCAAGTCCAATAATTATGATTTAGCAATTAATTATCAGCAACTTTCCGGTGTAATTCGCACCTGTAAATGCGAGGTGCCTGGGGGATTCCGGGGAGATCCGACGGTAAATGGACCTGCCAAGTCCAGGGACTGAGGCCTTTGATCAAGTGCTGAGTGCTTTGAGATGTCAGCTAATCCGGCCTGGAATATCTGCTTACCTGTCCAGTAATGAACCTTAAGTTTCCTCTGACGCTGTGTTATAGCATTTGCTTGCTGTTAATCGTGTTCGATATTTTATGGTTAAAGATTATGGGTTAATTGTAAGGGTGGGCCGAAAGGCCCATAGTTCACCTATATGGAAAATAAAGACAATTTTTCTTTCTTTCTTTCATTTTTATTTTATTATATACCTATTACATCGTTAGATTTGTAATATCCCGGGGCTGCAAGATCTTTAATCAGTGCCTCGACATGCCAGTTAACCCGCCTCAGAATATCGTTTTATTTAGCCAGTAATTGACCCTAAGTTTCTATTCAATATTCCTATTCAAAATTACCTACATACCAAAATGCTGCATTGTTTTTACAGTACTTGTACTATTTTATTTATTGCTTTCCAATTTATACGTAGTATAAGGAAAGCTTTGTGATGGTCGAAATTTTCGATTTCGAGTTTCAACGGATTTACACGTTTTGAGGTCCCAGGAACCCAAAAATGTGTTTTTTTCGAAATGTCTGTCTGTCGCTCTGTCTGTATGACTGTCTGTATGTCTGTATTTCTGTCTGTCTGTATGTCTGTCTCTCTGTATGTATGTCTGTCTGTTCATCGATTTCCGAACAAACTACTCGGCCGATTTTGATGAAATTTTCCATATAGGTTCAAAAAAATCATATCTCGAAACAATTTTTCTTTGTTGGGCTAATTCAATTTGGGGGGGTTTAATTCTCAAAAACTCAAAAAAAAGTCTAAAAAAATTATTTCTCAAAAACGGCTCCAACGATTTCTTTTAAATTCACATATTGTAGTCGTTACTAATGTTAACAAAATGCAGAGAGTCGCTTGCCCCTTGATAGTTTGCTTCTGGGGGTAAAAAAATAAAAATAACTCAATTTTCATGAAAAATGACTAAAAATTAATTTTTCTGCGGAACCTTTCTATCGACGATTTCTACCTTCAGGTATGTTTTAGGTGTTCAATACGGTAACAAAATCGGACAGGTTGAATTCCCAAAAAACGTCTGCTTCTGTGCAAAAAATAATTGTTTGAGAAATTATCGAAAATTCACGCTCCAAAACATTACGTGCCATGTGTCATTGTTACTACTGTTACAATGTATTGGTCTGTTCGTTCCAGAATATGCAATTAAGTTTTAAGGGGTTTTTAATTAATTGAGGTGGACCCCACCCCCCTCGAGGGATCTGAAATTTAACCATAGGGAAATTATTTCCTATGAAATTACACATGTCTATATCTACTAATTTATAAATTGAAAGCATGTTCGAGTCAACTCGGACCGGTTCTTTATATTAAGCTATTACAAGATATTATATCGGCAAATTTTGAAATTTGTAGAGCAGCAGGGTCTATATATCTCTGATCAGTAATAAGTAATGAAGCAGTAGAATCCGGGATGATAGGTCGTGGTCTTTCTGAAAGAGTACCGACAGCGAGCGACATCATCATTGGAACTGCGTGGACATCCAAAATTGTATCTCGGAGGCTCGGCAGCAACTGACAGCAGCAACTTGCCTCCGAGGTACAATCGTAGAAGTCTACACAGTTCCACTGATGAAGTCGACTGCAGATGTTTACGAAACTTTTGGAATCCAGGATGATAGGCCGCGGTCTTTCTGAAAGAGTACTTCCAAACGTTTCATCAACATCAGCGAGCGACATCTATGATTGTATGAGGGAGGCTCAGCAGCAACTGACGGTAGCAATTTGCCTCCGAGGTACAATCCTAAAAGTCTACGCAGTTTCACTGAAGATGTCGACTGCAGATGTTGACGAAATGTTTGCAAGTACGCTTTCAGAACGACGACTGGCTATCATTCCCGGATGAGTGCGGTCGGCCGATTGAGTAGTGAAATTTATCATGGGAATTAATTGCTGTGTGAAAATAACGCAGTGCTGACGCGCGTACTTACAAAAAACTAAGTCAATTTCCGTTTTTAGACTGCGGCAACTTTATTAAATTTACCATAGAGACACGAGTGGCATATTGAAGAGTACGCAGAGTTCAGGGGTGGCGACAGGAAAACACTTGATTGAATTGGAGCATTAATGAAGGCGGCAGGAGCTGATTTGGGGTTGACTAATTGCACCCCCACAACCCCCAGCCTCCATTCATTACTGCGTCCATCGTATTGACAAAATACCATGCATAGGCTGTGCTACTGCCCGTATTTTAAAGCCACTGCGGTTCATTTGAATAATTATTAATCTAATATTAATTAGAGTATAAATTTAAATTGTCCGTAAAGAGTAATAAATTCAAATTCGTATTTATTTTTGAAGTGCTGTGGTGCGATTGTAGGCTGCTATCCAAGGACGAATCCAGTGATTTTTTCAAGAGGGGGTCACATACATTAATATGCTATGTGTATGGGAATGCATTGAAAAACAATATGAAAGAATGAATGAAAGAAAATTGGCCTTTTTTTCATATGAGCGAATTTTATAATTCTTGATCCATTTGCACTTGCTGCTGAGCTTCCAAGATACAACCTAAGGAGTCTACACAATGCCACTGAAGATGGCAACGGCGGATGTTGACGAAACATTGAGAAGTAGGTTTTCAGATTGTCCACCGCCTTTCATTCTGGATTCGACTGCTTTATCATCATCAAATATCTCTATGTTAGTCTTTGTAATTATATGTAGCAACGGTGACACAATAAATCAAAACTCATCAAGGATGTTTGTTTGCCCCTTGGCAAGGTAAGTGGGGGGGGGGGGTTCCATGGGGTGGCTTGGGGGAAATTCTTTTGTAAAGCCGCGATAATCTGAGCGTTGTTTTTTTTTTCTGTGTCGTGACTTTCAACACAAGCGTTTCCGTTAATTTCACTTGCGAAGCAACTTTTTTTTTTACTTTTTCCATTCATTTTGTTAATGGACGGTTTTTTTGGGAGTGGGAGGGCCCGAGGGGTAGGGGGAGGTGCACAAAACGTCATGCAAGGACACTAATTTTTCAACTTGTTTTATCTTGTTCTTTGACTTTGTATCTGTCAACATTTTCGTGGGAATTTGTTAAGAAAGTTTTAGCTGGGTTAAGTTTTTGCACTCTACTGATTATTACACAGCTGTAGCACAAATGGAAAAAATTAACTTACCCGCGGAATCGTCTTAACCACTTGAAAACGGTAATAAAATTAACACCAATTCTTTAAACTCGAGGTAATGGCCCAGTATCACTGAGTGGTTTATCAGCTTTACAGAACTTAGTAAAAAAATATAGGCTTAGAAATGTAAAATTTGGCCCCTCATTTATTTCATGCTCTAAACTACTGAACGAAATACCTTGGTGTGCCCTCCTAATGAGGGTTTAGGTCTGAGGACTGGAGGAGGATCCTCTCTCTGGTCCACTGCTATTTTTGGCATGTCATGGTCAGCAACATGCCCAACAGCCGCGTTTTTCCTCTACCAGTGAAAGAACGTTATTTTACATTTTAGATTAGGGTAAGATGGACCCGGGCATCACTGGGGGGGGGGGATGGAAAATATATAGCATGCTTTTAAGCTGCTCTATCCATTATGGAGTCCCCTTCGTCGTCCCTTTTGAATCTGCCAATGCTCTCAAATCAGGTCAGACAATATCTTATCTTCATGGAAATAAAAACCAAAATTTACTACCCGTATCAGAATAGCTCAAACCGGAGGAAAAGGTTGATCCCATATTTATTTCACTTTTACCCCCTCCGAAGGAAACGTCAAGTTTTGGAATAAAGGAGAAGAATTTGCTGACCGTTTCGAACAAAGGTTGGACAGCTCATGTGAAAGAAAGACAGTTACAGTCAAATAGAAGAAGAGACGACTGAGAGCGTGGGGCGCGTATTTGTTCCCAAAGGACGAGATGCCTCCCATATCTTAAAAAACAATTTTTTCTGTTGCCAGAATTTTTGGACGGATTCCCAATTCATTCATCTTGTAAGCCAGCGGGGTTTAGTTTCATTTTTTGGATCTGTAACCCTCTCCCCATCTTTTTCCCTTCCGGCCTATCAGGGTGGCTCCCCTGAGATTTTTCAGTTATGGACTTGCCCATCGGAATTCAGTTATATTTTAATAGGGATATATGAGGAGGCTGTTTACAAACAAGGACAATTCCAAGTTGTAGAATTTTTCAGGAGAGCGGATTTTCTGTTGAAAATTGCATTAAGTTTATAACTAATCCTAGACTTCTCAGCGCTTCTGTGCGCAATCTGGCTGCTTTTGTCACTTTATTTTACAACTTGCAGGTGGACATTAAAATTTTCTGCAAGGTCGGATCAAAGCCCCATTTTGTGAAAAAATGGAGTTGTCCGCGTTTGTAACCAAGCTCCTCATATCCACCTTTTGCACACTATAGCATTGTTCTATAAACAAATTGGAAAGAGAACATAAATTCCGATTCAAATCGTATACTTCAATACTATAAACATTCCAAATATTTCTTCCATCGAATAAATGAGTGGTATTACTGGTATTATTATTATTAATTAGAGAGTTGAGCTGACATAGGCCTTAATTATATAATAATTGTATTGGGACCACATCCCAATCATTCATATCATTGCCAATGTCATGGTCAACCATGTCCTTCAATGGCAAGTCAATCTGATCGACCTGGTCAATGTAGGTAGTCTGAACGCGCCTGCCAGTGGCCAACCACGTGTTCTGTGGTTTCCTCGGTATCATTGCAGTGTCGGAAATGAGTGGTACAGAAACAAACGTGGATTTCCATTCCAGTCCATTTCAGTTAATTTTTTAGGAGAGCCGAAAAATGAAGCTCTAAGTGCTCTGTGATTGCATCTTAACATAATATTTGAATCTTTAATACACTGGACTATGCCAGAATCAGCTACTGATAATAAATTCAATGGATAAATTTCAACCAGACTAATCCTAAATTCAATTTCAGACATTTGTGAACTTTGCGCGTTTTGATTCTGTACCACCCAAATTAGTGCCGCATTAACCCCTGTTGGGGCCGTGGGTGCAAACGTTTAATTCCCCGCCATTTTCAAAACTGTGTTTGGAAATTGCTTTCAACTTTTATTTTTTTCTTTTTATTTAAAAAAAGCTCGTTTGTGAGGGCCGGTATTTTAAGTCATGGACCTGTGCCCCAAGTGTCCATAGGTTAATCCAGCACTGACTTAAATGTTAAAAATACTACAAATTGTTTAATAATTGGTACACGTGGCCGAATCGAACGCCGGTCAACCGACGTGAAAATTGTCAAGAGAGCAAATGGGCTGGTAGTTAGTTTGTGCAAAAAATACTCTATTGCTAATCACACTTTAGAAGACTTATAGGTTGCTGGTGAGTCGCTGACGTGTCGAGGGAAAGCCGTTTTCTTGCAACGAACCAGCAACAGAAATTTGCTGAAGTAGACTATGGAGTTCTGCCGTTTTTATTCCATGACAAATTTCTCAGCGGTTCACCGGCGTTTAAATCGTCCTTGTAAACCAGACCTAAGGCGCGGTTTCCACCGACCTGCTAGTGCTAAATACAAATACGGTCACGTGGTAACAGACATTCAAGACTTAGGCGTGGTTTCCACCGACCTCGCATTGCAGAATGCAAATGACATTGACGGAAATTTGAATTTTTCTTTTTATAGAAATCTATTGAAATGTTTTACCTACTTAAAATATCCCATGAAGCCATTTTTTAATTTTAGTTTGTTTGTTTGTGATTTTACTCTATGATCATTGATCAATTTTAACTATGGCATAGAGTAAAACAAATATTTCCGTCAATGTCATTTGCATTCTGCAATGCGAGGTCGTTGGAAACCCCGCCTAAGTCTTGAATGACTGTTACCTAGTCACTGTATTTGTATTTAGCACTAGCAGGTCGGTGGAATAAGCGCCTAAGTGACACCCCACAATTATATGAAATGGTACAAATTAGTAGATGAAGGGCAGACTCGGGGGCGCCGTAATGTTTCGCGCTTTAATTCGTCACTGTCCACAACTTCTTAGCTTTTCACACTTAACTTTTCCCGGAAGTTGTTATTGAGTTGCGAGAATTCATAGCTGCTGCTGACAAAAGTAAAATGGAAAATGGAAAGGCGATAGTCAGCTTGTTTTCCAGCAAAGTCTTTGCGAGCTACTGAGGAATATAGTTTTCCTTGATGTTTGAATTTCCTGAATTTCATTTTCCGACGTAAATTTCAGAATTTTTACTTTTATGTAGTTTCTGACACCTGTTTTGTAACGGGAGACTGGGATTTTAATTTTTTTTATAAGGCGAGAATATTTGTTGGTTGTATTGAGTTATGTTGCTGTCACTTGTATCTGCACTGGGTTTAGTCATGCTTTTGCCTGTTTCATGGTAGGCTTTCGTCAGTTTGTCCATTGTCGCTTGTAGCTGGAGTAGGTTAACATAAAGGGCGTATACCAGTGTATAACCGTGTATAACCGTATACCAGTTTGCCAATGGCAAATAATTCATAAGGAAACAATACAGATAATGTCCGAAATCCATGGGTTCGTTGGCATAGAATAAGGGACCAATACCAGTACCAGTACATCTAGGTCCATAAAAATTCCTTCAAAAATTACAATTATGTAACCGTGATATACTGTAAGTCACCGTGTTATAGCGGAACGGTTGGAGAACTGATAGAGGCTATGAAACGAAAGGCGGAGGTTCGAAGCTTGCCATAAAAATAAAGAACCGGTCCGAGTTTACTCGAACATGCTTTTCTATTTATCAAATTAGGCTGCTGGATGTGCCACACCGAATGAATTACTTCCAATTAGTGCAGGGATCTGTATCCATACATTATGTTGGGCCATATAGTAGAAGGAAATGGAGTTACTTCTATACAAATCAGAAATCAGCCCAATATTTGGGAAAATGTTTGTCAGAAACTCATTTAATTTGAACTCCGACTTTTTCAGTGAGTTACTTCAGCTTCATTCGATGGAGAATTTTTTTCAGATATTTTGATACGAAATACTAATATTCCATATTTTTTTCAATTACTGACCTTTTACTCAGCAGAGTTGGTTATACGAAAATACGTAGTGGAACCGTATGGCCGTAGAGAATGAAGTGGAGTTACTTCGATGCCTATCAGCCCAACATTTGGGAAAATTATTCTTCAGGCCTACCTTACTTATTTTGAACTCAGATTTTTTCAGTCAGTTGCTTCAGTTTCATTCGATATGGATTTTCATTCATGATTTCTTTAGGCATTAAATATGACATGGATGTTACCACATATAACGGCCGGCCGCCATACCAAGTTGAATCCAGCGGACCAGAGCAGGTTCAAAGCTGCAGATAAATTGGTCGTGTGCACAGTGCCGGTAAGGAAACATGGTAGGACTTGTCCTGGTCACCTCCGAACTAATCGTGTGACTTGACTGTGTTTTCCAAGTGGTTCGGAATCCACTATAATCAGGAGGTCCACTGGAGTCCTATGGGCCCACACCGTGGCCTGGGACTGTGTCAAACCGTACTACTACTACCACATATAACAACAGTCTATTTTACCTCTCCTCTCCCCCCCCCCCCATTTCTTATTCAACGACTCGTTTCATTATTAAAGGACTTATTTCATAAATAATATTAATTTAATTAAAAAAAAAAAAAAAAAAAAAAACAGAAAATGAACCCTAATTAAACCAACGTTAAACCGCACACGGGCAAGTTCCTTGCGGTATATCCATTGACCATTGTCATTAATTATTGTAATTGTATGTGTTGCTAATAATATATTATTATTATTATTATTATTTTATTTTCTGATTTTTTGATACCAAATACTAATAGGCCATTTCACATAATATATTTTATATTACTTCCAATTTACTCAGCAAAGTTGTTTACATGATTCAGTGGAACACATTTTATATAAGGTGCCCATTCCACATACGTACAACGTCAACGAAAAATTGAAAAATGACGTCAAAATGACGTAAATTGACGTGGTAGCAGAATTTTTAGTATGTCTTTAATGTCTGCTAAAACGTCATTTTTCAATTTTTCGTTGACGATTGACGTATATGGAATACCCCCCATAAGAGACATTATTACAATTAATTGGTGTAACATCAATATTTCCTGTGAAAATTGACTTTTGTGCAAAAAACAACAACTGATATTCCGATTTTCTGTTCAAATTCCCTCGGCACTGTAATACGGTACTATAAACATATGAGCAGATCACGATTCTTACAAAAACGATAATCTATATCCATTTAGCATGCGACACACGAGCCTACTTATTTTTTCCGCCATCCCTTTCCCCAGGATATGCACCCGGTGATGCTTCCTACATTTTAAATCGCTTATATTTATTGCACAAACGAGATTGCTGCCGGGAAAACTCGGTACGGGGCTTTTTCTCAGCAGAATTTTCACCCACAGCACTTTATGTATTCATTTTTCCAAGTGACATGGGTGCTACGCTTTTCGAATAATAAACTTACTTATTGCCACTTCTGCGTTAGTCTAGCGTTGACCTATTTTTTTTTGTCAAGTTTTATCCGTTTTTTTTTACTTGTTTCGTTTTGTGAACATATCTGGGGATTTCGTGTTCTCTTAACAACGTGAGATCATACGCGAGTATGGATTTGAATGTATGATTGCGCTATGTCATCGTTTGAATGCAAAGGCTGTTACTTTTGTAGTGGTTTAGGTTACCTTGTTAGTCCAGAGGCGGTCCCAGACCTCATAAAAGGGGGAGGCACTTGTCAGTAGCTTAACGCTAGGTTTCCGAAGGTGTAAAATTTGGCGCCGCTCCACCCAATTTCATAAAAGTTGCTCAAGAAAGAGTCAATATAATTATGGGCAAAATTATAATATAATAATTATGGGAAAAAAGTTTGGAAAAATGGGGCCGAAATGATGAAGTTTTACGCATTTTGAGAGCAATAGAGCTTATATATTAGAAAGAATCAATACAATTGTGGTGAAGGGGGGCCTGGAGGTTTCCCCCGGGAGAAAATGTTTGAAAGATAGGGCCAAAATGGTGAAGTTTTACTCATTTTGAGAGCAATAAAGTTTATATAAATTAGAAAGGGGTCTCCCCCGGGAGAAAAGTTGTGAAAAATGGGGCTGAAATAGTGTGGTTTTGCGCATTTTGAGTTGTGTAACACTTAGATTTTAGAGGGAAAGAATATAACTGCTGCCCAAGGGAGGGGGGGCGCTGCGTCCGCCTCTGTGTTAGTCCCTCCCTTCGATGGCATAGTGGTAGCTTGTTCGTGCTTGTACGAGTCTCTACACACCTTGCGATTGGAAACCTGTCGTAACTCAACACAGGTATTACCTACAGAGGTGGCTGAAGAGGTTATTCGGATAAAGTCATTGAATTGCTTAAAATATACGTACAATTGTAATTGTAAAAAAAAAATTATATAGACTATATTATAACCTATATTACGCTAAGACTAAAGTGTAGTTTTGCACAGATTATCCGGTTTTACCAAAATAAACATAAGGAGTAGCTTTTCTTTTTTTAGAATCCCAGGAATCCGGCAAACATACTCCAATAACTTAATAACTAATAATTGAATCCTTTCAGTGTAATTAATTTATAACGAAAAAAAATACCAAACGCTCGACGAATGTTATCTCATTTAGTTTTCTCTGTCTCTGACAGTTACAAAATATTTAGAAAATAAAGAACTGACAGTTTTTTTTTTGACATAATTAATAAATATCTAACTAAAAACCAACCTCCATGAGTTGTCATTCTGTAGATGGTGGAGAGTAGTGCAAAACCGAGATGATTGGAAGAGTGTTGTTGAGCAGGCCAAAGCCGATAAGAGCTGTAGAGTCAGAAGATGAAGAAGAATTAAGATCTCGTTCCAAACACGAAGACTTGCCCCTATTCCGCACCCATGAACAAACATAAAAATGTGCAAATTACAGAGATTATGTTATGTATGAATAGACATCGACGACATAAAGCGGGTACTAACAAGGTAGCGAAGAAAAAATGTTAAAACTTATCTTTCATGCGCACATGCGCTGTAAAGTTCTGCAAATGTTCGCACGGGACCACTTGTCAACAAATAAACATACGAATGGACAAGGCCTACAACCTGAAAAGTTTTCCGGGGGCTTCCCGCATGGGAAATTATTTTTCTACATGCCTTCTTCCTCGGTAAATATATTTTTAACTTTTAATACATTTTGGAGCACCCCAATCAAATTATCCTAGGGTCATATTGCAGTTGGGGGCCCGCTTTTTCACTTCCTGCCCCCTTTTTTTTATTCGACTTTTCGCGAGATTTACATTTGTATTCCGAGGGAAAAGTTTTAACAAGCGAATCTATGTTTGTCTTTCATACAGATGTTATTTTTGGAGCTTTTGGTGAGTTTCCAAGCCCTTTTGTTCTGCTTTGTTAGAATTACGGGGCTATATGGAGAGTTTGCTGTACTTTGGAACAATAATTGAATGATTTGGCCAGGTCAGTGGCTTACATACCGTACTGTATATAATATTTTTTTGTGTTTGTTTAACATTTAGCTACGAACGAAACGAAACTATTATTTATGTATCAAAATTGCAAGCGTTGATAAATTTTTTAAGGATGGTGAATATAGAGACATTACCCAGGAGTTTCATGTATGAGAAGAGAGATTTAATTAGTTTAATTAATTAGTTTTAGTCCAGTGTAAAAGCATTTAAAAATGGTAGAAAGTGAAAGAAAATTATAGTTGTATACAACTCAATGCAAATGATATGTTTTTGATCAGTACCGAGCGTGGTAGGCCTATACTGACATTCGGACAGATTATAAAAAATTGTTCGAAGTTGCGTTTTTCCTTGTTGCTACTAGTGTAAGCAGGGCTAATGCCTCTTTCCAACATGTTGATACCCTAATTAGTAAAACTCACACTCCAAAAAAATCGAAAATGGGTTATTGGTGTCCTCATGTTCGGGAAAAAAATCCTCTTCATTCCAAATCAAAACTCTTAAATCCCGAAAAAAAAGCATGAAAACCACTATCGTAGAAATAAAATACTATAATAAAATAGAACCAAACTACAGGGTGTTTGGCGCGGAAATAGCATACAGCAGTTAACAAAGAAATTGTTATCACTATTTTTATGACACCCTGAAATAGTTATACTTAGTTAAAAAAATTAACATGAGTAGATATATGCTGGGATTGTTTTCTTTCTGTTTGTAAGTTTTGTTCTCTCCCGAATATCCATCATTTTGGAGTTAAGCGGTTTGCAAATTAGTGATCGATATAACATTTGGATCAATGCTATTTTCGGATCTGGATAATTAGCTATGGTCTCTAACTATGAACTTCTTGTCACGGGCTGGACGACGTTGAATTCTATCAAGTACATATCAAACCGCTTACCGCTCATTGGCGACTCAAACATAAAAAATGCTGATTTCGGGTAAAATTCAAATTCAAATGTATGTATTGATTGATGAAGCAAGCGATCGTCTTTAATCTTTTTTTTTCAAAAGTTGGTAGTGAGTTTTATCGGATTTTCCGCTCAAATGCCCTTAATTAACAATGCTTCCCCTTGAGACTCTTCATGGCCTATTTCTCCATTTTATCCCTTTTTTTCATGAATTCTTTTCATTTTTAGTAAACCTCTCAATATATTGTAATTATTATATTGTGCTGAGTTGTTTATTTAAAATTTAAAAATATTGACTCTAATTAAGTAGGCAAATACACAGAGATATAATGTCATACCTCCATTATTCTGCTAAGGTCATTACGTGGTTTTGTACCGGAGCTGCACCAAACTGACCATATGTGGGCCATATGGTATACATTCACTTTTTTAAGAACCCCAGGAATATGCCAAACATATTCAGGTCAAGTGTAAGGCAGAGTCCGCACCACTACTCTTCTTCTAAGGGGACGGTAAAGCTCTTTAAATTATCAGTAAGCAGATTGGACTTCATATTTTACCAAAAAGGCATGTTTTTGATATAAAGGCGAAACTGTTTTGGACGTTATACGATTAATATCTTGCGCAAAATTTAATTTCTGACACCTGTTTCCCCGGTTGACCCGTCACGCCAAATGCTTGAAATTCTACTATATTGTAACTTACTCATTCTCAAACTCAAACGCAATAAATAAAATCAACCATCCATAAAAAAAATCATAAAAAATTTTAATAACCCCATAATGAGAATAAGATACCCGAAAGCAGAGCAAAGACTTAACTTTAATATTAAAATCCGCATGACTGCCTACTATATGATCATCACTGAATAAAGGGACAAGAAAAAGAGGAAGACAAAAGGGTGAAAAAATTACGGAGACGTGGCAAAAGAATAGTCTCAGTGAAAGGTACACAAGGGCAGTGAAGCGACTCCAACGACGTTGAAATGTCCCACTTAAAGTTCTTGAATCCGTCGTTAGAGGGCACTTGAGTCTCCGGAAATATAATGATGAGGATGACAAAAACACTGCTCTCATTATCCGGAAAAAAATAATAAAAAATGTAGGATACCGGTAATAAGGATATTTCGGAGTTGCACTTGATAATCCGGAATAGTCCAGTTGACAGTTGACGCTAACTTAGATACTATTTTTTTGGTTATGATAGGCCGCCATCTTGAAACTAAACGGTGGATCTTGTTTAACCAACATGATCTTCTTCTTCTTTAGTTTCAATCTAGCGATTGGTTTGCAGCAAATCTTTCCACCTCCTTCTCCACTCCTCCCTGTCTTGGGCCGTTCTCTTTAGATCCAAGTAGGTTCCGCATCTCATGTCTTTCTTGAGGTCTTCTGCGTATTCCTTCCTTGGTCACTCTCTTTCTTGCATTGGTGCATTCGATTGTGCCTTCTATTATGGTGCTTAGGAGTCCTTCTTGTCTGATCAGGTGACCCGTCCATTTTGCTCTTCTCACCGAAATGGAGGTAATTAGGGATCTTTTATCGTTTATCCTTTGAAGTACCAACATGATCAAGGCATTTTTATGGCCAATTTTTCAATCAAGTTTCATCATAATCGGATAATATCTTCCGAAGTTACAGTGAGCCCTAAAATCGACATCGAGACATGCATACAACCATACACCTTAATTATTAAATTTTGAATGGAAGGTAGTTTGAAATTCAGGGGGTCATGAAATGAAAAGTTATAAAGAAATTTTCCCTAAGTCGAACATTGAGCCTCCATCCCAATAGGTAGAAGAAATCTCCCTAAAATACAAATACTTACCCTATAGTAATGAAATCCTTAATTTATTATTAGGGCCGAGACACCACCAATAGAAATTAATCGGTAAAGAGTTCTGAATGGCACCCTCATGTACCTATGCATAGCGGTGCCGCAATTTATACCTTACCAAAGCAATTCCATGGATGGTGGAACACATGCTCAGCCGAGCTCACACTTCTGATCACTGGCACGGCAAAATGAACCCGCTGGGCATGTTGCGGACTGTTGCCATATAGAGCAGTGGTCCAGGAAGAAAGAAAGAAAGAAGAAAAATTGTCTTTTTTTCCACATGGGTGAAGTTTGGGTTCTGATCTAGAATTTTCATCTGCTCAAGAGAGCAGATCATTAGTATAAACAGGTGTGAGATCGACTTAGGTGGGGATTCCAACGACCGGCTAGGGCTAAATTCAAAAACGGTGACGTGGTAGCAGGCATTCAAGACCTAGGCGGGGTTTCCACCGACCTCGCATTGCAGAATGGAAATGACATTGACGGAAATGTTTGTTTTTCTCTATGCCATGGTTAAAATTGATCAATGATCATACAGTAACATCACAAACAAACAAACTAAAAGTAAAAAATGGCGTCATGGGATATGTTAATTACAAACATTTTAAAAGATTTCTATAAAAAGAAAAACAAACATTTCCGTCAATGTCATGTGCATTCTGGAATGCGAGGTCGGTGGAAACCCCGCCTAAGTCTTGAATGTCTGCTACCACGTCACCGTTTTTGTATTTATCCCTAGCCGGTAGGCGGAATCCCCGCCTTAACAATGTTCGTAAACGAGTCTTTCCTCTAACTAATATCATCATCAACATGTGATACTTGGAGCCTCATCCACTCCCTCCACTTCTGATTATTCAACACTTCCTCTGGTACTACTCGCACTCTTCGGAGATCGTCTTCAGTTTGGCTCCTATATCTATGAAAAGACTAGGTCATGCGACTGAAGACGTCAAGTGCAGTAGTTGACGAAACGTTTGGATGTACACATTCAGGTTTCATGGCTCAATAGATTCTAGATTATCATGTACAATTCATTAAGTAGAGTTTCCGGCAAATGTAGGAGTCGGAACGACCCTTATAACATGAAAAGGCTGACATCTTCCTTTCTCGTAGATTAAGCGCAGTTCAAAATAACTTTCAATGCTCCCCGGATAAATCGATCAAAGCAATGATAATAACATTGCATCGAATGAAGGGGGGGGGGGGCTTCCCTTCAAATCCAGGCACATGAATTTTAAGCCTGAATAAAGCCTGATACTCCATACTTTATTTTGTATTCTTTAGTATTTTATTCCGGAGGAGATGCCATAAAAGGGAATGGATATTTTATGTGTTTTTCCCCGGGATGACTGCGATTTTTTTGTTGAAAAAAGTAAACGGGGGCGGACAAAGACGGTGTATTTTTTGGGGAGCTTCTGGCCATTTTGAGTACATGTATTTTGCAGATGAGGTTTGGAGAAGAATAGAAGCAGGGGTTTTCGTTTTGTTGGCTTTTTAGGGATCTTTACGACCGTCAATGGTAAATAATTGCCAAAAGGATGTGTTTTATGTGGGCAAGATTTTTCCGGAATATTTGATGGGTGTATTGTCAGTGGGTTTGTGCTCGAGGGTTACCAGGCCATTCATGTCCCAGGTACCTAAAATAAGGTTCTGATGAATTTATTTTGAGCTGATTCATAATAATAATAGAAATGTTCAACTTTCCTACAGCATAAATACAATGTAGCAAGATGCTCTCCTCTGATTGGCGGGTCAATTCCCAGTGCTCGAGGGTTACCAGGCCATTCATGTCCCAGGTACCTAAAATATGGTTCTGATGAATTTATTTTGAGCTGATTCATAATAATATTAGAAATGTTCAACTTTCCTACAGCATAAATACAATGTGGCAAGATGCTCTCCTCTGATTGGCGGGTCTATTCCCAGACATGGCGCTCATGATTATATAATGAACAGATGTACATCCTATCACTTTTTATTTGATTTCATTCATTTCATAGCGAAATTGCAGTTGGCTATGTTGATAATTTGAATATACAGTTAATAGCTGGATTATTAATCATTTGTGTGTACATTATCAACTTAAGTTGCAGTAAATTTTAAAACTAAGCTTAGATTCTATAATAATTCTTCTTTTATTAATGATGGAAATGAATGCTCTACCCAAGCCAGAAAATCAACTTCCCTTTTCAGGGCAGCAGTGTCCAAATGGTCCAAATTGCCATGATGATTGCCAAATTTAAAGTGAAGAGGCATTAAAAGAAGAAGAAGAAGGCCCTAGCTAGCAGCTGCTCTTCAATTGTATTAAACTATTTAAGTATTGATCATGAGGGATGGCAGCGCCATTGACCGCTGCCACCGCCATGCAATATCCCTAGCTTGGGGCATTTCAAGGGATGAATGTTTCATAGACCGGGCTACTGCAAAAAGGAATAAGCTGGTGACAGGTTGACTGCTGGAAAAAAGGGCAAACAATGAGGCTGATTAGAAATCAAAGACCCATCAGCGGCCACATCCAAACAATTTGCGAAAGCCGACGCTTTGTAATTAATTCACAGCTCATTCAGTCATTTTGTGCCGCTGGACAGGCCAACAGTAAGCCCTCCTGTACAGAGATTGTCAATTTGGCGATTGTAATTAGCGACGGTAAAATACACATTCAAAATTCATCAGTGCCGTCAACCATGATTGATTTCAAAGTTGTTTTGGTTTATATTGGCCAGGTAAGAGGGATGGCAATCCACAGCGCATGCAGTTAAGTGGCAGAAAGTCGTGTCCTAGTCTAAGTATAAGCTTAATATAATCCAAATTAAGCTAGATTGCCAGAGACACTAGATTGAAGACTGAAGTCTGTCAGCAGTAACTGAGCTTCAAGGAGTTAAGAAACAGGCCAGCGCTTACTCAGTTCCACCTGCACCGAGCCCAACTCCTAGACCCATGGCCGTAGCCAGAGGGCGAAATAGTTGCAGCGTATACACTCCGGTGACGTCAGATGGACCTCCGAAAAAAATTCTAGCTACGACCCTGCTAGACCAGGCGCTTTGCAGGACCAATTTCGGCCCCACCCCTAACGGGCCACCGTCACTGTTCCACTCCGATATAATGGCCAAAACCGTCTTTAATTCTATGGTAATAATAAACAATGGAGACACGAATAAACATCTAGATAATAGAATCGCAATTAATAATCTTCAAATTAGGGGTAGTTTAGAATTGAGGGTAGAGGAAGTTCCGTTGTTTGAATTGAATTGCAATCGGAAGGGAACACACGTTAGAGCTCCACATTACACCACGTCATTCGCTTCTGTAATTCACGATCGACATATTCGTAGCAATGCTTCCATTACTTAATAATGGGTTAGTTTCGCGTCAACCACTCTGTTACTATTCTCTGCCATTAGGGCTTTCATTTGGTGTCGGAATCTGAGGCTGAACCTTTGATTGGGAATGGTAAAGTGTTATGTGGCTTCAATCTTTCTTTATGGTATGGAGGGACGGACGTTGACACTATAGATATGGAGAACAGAATCAGTGCATTTGTAATGTGGGTATACAGACGAATGCTATAAAGATCCTGGGGAGATCGAGCCCCTAATGCTGAGGCAAATAGATGCAAAAGCCAAGTTACTGCCTAAGGTATAGAAACGGAAGCTAACAAACTTCAGCCGTTTGATGAGGGACGAAAAACAATATTTCTATCTGCATGTAATAATCCAAGGGAAGATAGAAGGACAGAAGGCAGAAGGAGAAAATCCTGGTTGAATAACCTGAGGCAGTGGTATGGATAAATCGTGTCCCTAATGCTGTGGTGCAGAGACGAATGAATACAGAAACCGAGTTGCTGCTGACGGAAGCTAACAGACTTCATGATGAGGCACAAAAAATATCGCCTTCTGCATGTAATAATCCAAGGGAAGATAGAAGGACTGAGGTCTCCCGGCTGAAGAAGAACATCCTGGTTTCATAACCTGAGGCAGTGAATTGGAGAGATCGTGTCCCTAATGCTGAGATCCAGATGCGAAAGGATACAGAAATTCAGTTGATGCTGACGTTGAAGAAACGGAAACTAACAAACATCGGCTATATGATGAGGAACGAAAAATATCGCCTTCTGCATGTAATAATCCAAGGGAAGATAAAAGGACTCAGGACTCCCGGCAGAAGAAGAACATCCTGGTTGAAAAATCTGAGGCAGTAGTTTGGCAAGGGTACGACTTCCCTTTTCAAATCAGCATTCACCCAAGTTCCAAATTACCATGATGATCCCTAATCTTTGATAGAAGAGGCTTTTACAGAAGAAGAATCATTTTATTACTTCAATAATAAATCATAGCAAGTTTTAATTTTTGGCAAAGACTCAAGAAAACTCCATATGATTCAATGTACAATATGAAATAGTTATCTGATTTCGAAGTGACTGCCTGACCTTGGCATTTTCACTTAATAAAAATCGCTAAGAAATTATTGCTATACTGTGAAAACACGCAAAGCCTAGGATATTACTCAAAATTAAGTCATAAATCGTAGCGATTATTTCAATTCCCGTATGCCAAGCGCATAAAACCATAAAAGAAAACATTCCTTTAGTCTTAAAAGCAATATATTTCGATATATCAGCAATATGTACCGAACAAGAAGGCTCATGAAAAAAAGGAAATGGGGGGTCGGCCACAATTAAATAATTATAATAGGCCGTTTGTTTATGACACGCAGAGGTTTGACAATTTTATCGCATATGTTTATGCAATATTTTGTTATCATATAGCATGTAAATGGGGCTGCCAGCGTTGCATGTCTGATAACAATCCGTACTGTACTGTAGCTCAACCGTGTAAATTCGATCCCCCATTGACTCGCTCACTCTCAGTTTTAATACGATGTATTTGACGCCTATTTGATAGGCAGCATGGTTGCTTTAAATTCGGAAGCTTTGAGATTACGCATTCAAAAACACCAATTTTCCAAATAAATTTGGCCAAATCGTATCAAACATACGGAGCTCTCGAGAAAGGGGTATTAATTATTGGCCAAGGGTGGATCCAGCGGAAAATCGAGGTGGAGGGAGGGGGGGGGGTCACAAGTTACATGTGAAGATGTGTAGCCTATACCCCCACCCTCCTGAGAAATCGTTTTTGTAAATATCAATAGTACTATGTTATGAATTTACTTGTTTAGGAGGGGTCACGCCCCCCGTGACCTCCCCCGTGGATTCGCCATTGTTATTGGCACTGTCTTTACCTTCTTTGCATGCCTCCTCATAGCTGAAATAAGAGGATTTAGAAAAACTGGACTTGGCTGGATTTGAACTAACGATCTACGCTCATCTGGGACGTAGTCTTAACCGCTGGACCACAAGCCCGTCAAGTGCAGTGTCTGCTTGTTACGGTTTTATTTAACCATGAAGGAGGCTGTACACATAAAATGAACGTAATGATTAATATGATGTAATACAATATCAAAACTTACCCTAATCTCATCTTGGAGCCACTCTCTCTTCTTATCTTCTCTTTGGGAGCTGTACTTGTCTGGGATCTGCGAATTGCCCTCTATGTCGCCGTCTAAAAGACATGTAACTAGCGCTCTGATTGGCTAATAATGACGCACAATTGATGACAGTAGGCTATAGGTACACTGATACGCACGTGTATTAACTCCAGACCCAGCTGCCCAGAGTGAATCATTATTATGACATTCAGGGCAATTGTCAGCACAACACTGCTATATCATCTACTTACATGCTCTTTGACAAGATTCGCATTGTCAGACAGGTTAGCACAGCTACACAAACCGAACTGGTCTGTGAGATCACCTCATTGCATAAAGCTTCTGTCTTTATATAACACTGGCATTAAACTAATATAGGTTGAAGAAGCAACCTCCTCGTTTAACCGAAATTGTCATGGTAATTTGGACCTTGGAGACTGCTGTTCTGATAGGGGGAGTCGTGCTCTTGCCTGTCCGCTGCCGGAGCCCTCAGTCCTTCTATCATCCCTCGAAATACAACATGCAGAAGGCGATATTATTAGTTTTTCGGTCGAAATATATTAGTTTCCGTTTCTTAACCATATGGCGAGCCGTAATCTCACTGATAGGCATCGGGCCCTAGCCCTAATGGCCAGTCCCCTGTACGGCCCTGCACACCCGTTTCGCTACAGCAGTTTCTTATCGAAAGGATAGTCTAGGGTTGAAATTCCTTAGCTCAGAAATTATCTTAAATTCAGCAGTGATGACCATAATGAATTACTTGAACCTGAAACTTTAATCTGTACCTCGGAAGTTTCAGGTAGCAATAACTTATCTCATAACGATCCACTTAATAACTTTAATGGCCCAATGGCGGGTGAAGTTGTCTTCCTTTATTGCCGCCAGATTGAAATTAGTCGAATCATTAACCGATAATTTGTTTGGACCCTTGTTTATATACATGTTAATTGTTCATGAATTTTATAAAATGGTTGCTTCGTTTCCTCTTCTTCTTTAAATGTCTCTTCTATCCAAGTTTGGGCTGGGCTGCTACAAGCGGAGTAGCAGGTGGCGGCTAGCGAAAAGGCCACCAGATGGTGGCAAGCTGCGAATGAAACGGATAGGCAGTCCCCGACCAAGTAGTGGCATAATCGGAGGGTGTGGTGGTGTCTGGTGGTGCAGGTCTGTCTAGAAAAAATCCCTTTCGGCTCTGGCCCATCAGGTGTAGGGAGATTCCGTGCAAGTGCAGGCCCCGCTTTTCCTCTATGCTACCTACACAATGTATGTTAATTAAAAAGAAAAATACTTCATTCTTTTTCCGACCACAAAATCAACGCACAAAACACTCTTGTGTTCCTTAGGCGGGGATTCCACCGACCGGCTAGGGCTAAATACAAACACAGTGACGTGGTAGCAGACATTCATGACTTAGGCATGGTTTCCACCGACCTCGCATTGCAGAATGCAAATGGCATTGACGGAAATGTTTGTTTTCCTCTATTCCATAGTTAAAATTGATCAATGATCATACAGTAAAATCACAAACAAACAAACTAAAATTAAAAAATGGCGTCATGGGATATGTTAAGTACAAACATTTTAGTAGATTTCTATAAAAAGAAAAATTCTAATTTCCGTCAAAGTCATTTGCATTCTGGAATGCGAGGTCGATGGAAACCCCGCCTAAGTCTTGAATGTCTGCTACCACGTCAACGTTTTTGTATTTAGCCCTAGCCGGTCGGTGGAATCCCCACCTAAGTTTGAACCACAATGGCGACTATGAACTTTTACATTATAATGTTATCTCATTATTTTCAGATTGACTGGACGAAATCGTGAAATCGTTCATTTCTCGTAAAAAATTATAGGCCTATGCGGGCTATGCCTAATTGCAATAAACGTGTATAATAATACGGGTTTGTTGTGAAAAAATACTATTGAATAATACAATAATATTTACCTCTTATATTATGTAAGTACTTGTTTATGACACATGCATGAAGTTAATTAGCGCTCAGACCTACTTTACTCCGCGCATCAAGACTTGAATTTTTCAGTAGACTCGGCAATTCCATTTTTCAATTGTTGTTAAAAGTCCAGTAGATCGGTCTTTACTCTGTACCAAGCCAAATAGCTGACAGACGTCGACTGAAAAGGCCCTTAGGCCTCTTCTATTCAGCATCAAGACTGTACCTTGTTACTTAGTAAATTTTGTATACGTAAGAAGTGAGACAGGCGCGAGCTCATGAATTTTCCAGTTGAACCGGTAATTCCATTTTTCTTGTGCGACACGCGCTGCTTACTCTTTTTGTATTTAGCTGTAAATATTATCCAGTGAATTTTATTTTTTAGGTACAAAAACTTTCTGGAGGTGTAAATAAATACACCGTCTTAGAAATAAGGCGCTGGTCCGTATAGTATGCCTATGCCTAGGTGTACCATAGACATGGTGCATTTTGAAGATGCGCAGTAGTACTATTATATTACTATGTATAGAACCAATGAAAAGTCATGATGCAAATTTAGAAAACTATTTAGTGAATAGAAGCGTGGAAGTCCCATATAACAGAATAAACAGAGTGAAAAATTCAACGAATTACTGGCCAGTTAAGATTTACAACTCATTTGAACAGGAAACCAGATCATTACCATTCAACGCATTTAGGTTGAAAGTTAAGGAAATCCTCATAAGGAAAGCTTATACCTCTCTCTCTGACCTTTAACAGAACTGTTGAGATGTCATGAAATTTATTGTTTAAAGATATTTATTGCTTTCCAATTTATACGTAGTAGGGCCTATAAGGAAAGCTTTGTGATGGTCGAAATTTTCAATTCCGAGATTTCAACGGATTTACACGTTTTGAGGTACCAGGAACCCAAAAAAGTGGATTTTACGTAATGTCTTTCTGTCACTCTGTCTGTCGCTCTGTCTGTCTGTATGTCTGTATGTCTGTCTGTCTGTATGTCTGTCTGTCTGTCTGTCTTTTCATCAATTTCCGGGCAAACTACTCTGTCGATTTTGATGAAATTTAGCATGTAGGTTAACAAAAATCATACCTCGGAATTGTTTTTTTTTGGGGGGCTAACTCAATTTTGGGGGGTTTTATTTTCAAAAAACTCCAAAAAAATTACTTCTCAAAAACGGCTTCAACGCTTTCTTTTAAATTCACATACGTTGTAGTCGTTATTATTGTTGACAAAATGCGGGGGATCGCTTGCCCCTTGATAGTTTGCTTCTGGGGGAATTTAGCCATAGGAAAATTATTTACCATGAAATTACTCCTTTTCTCTATCTACTAATTGATAAATTGGAAAGCATGTTTGAGTGAACTCGGACCGGTTCTTATTACTTGGTACTGCGTTTTTCTATGGATCATCATGTGTTACAAATGTTACAAACTGTCTTGACAATGCATTTGACTTTGGGAAGTTGTGTATGCGGATATTATATCTAATCTTATATCTTATCTTAGTTCGTTTTGTTTTACCCAGGTTATTTAATAGTTTTCTGTCTATTTCCATTATTAAGAAGCATTTAAAGGGAAAAATCTTAGGCGTGCATGCCATAGTCAATTTATGCCATGGTATAATATAATAAAGTTAATCCTTAGGACAATTATTTACCATGGAACTATTACGGCACCAATACCAACTGATAAATATTCTATTCATGATTATGGGTTCACTCGCACCGGTTCTTTTGTTACAATATTCAGCAATTTAAATTAAATTGCTGAATATTAATTAATTAAATTAAATTAAATTATTTAATTAGAAATTTATAAAAAAGGTTTTCAAAGGATGTTTTCATATTCATTGTTCTGCAAAAAAACAATAAATATTGGCAGAAATTTATTTTTTCCAATAACGCAATGCTTTTCCATTCATTTTTTTTTTCCAATATATGAGACTAAAAATCAGAGCAAATCAAAATTCCTCTAGGCCATAGAAATGCGAAATGGCCGGGCCAATTGGATTCCAATATTTATTTAACCTTCTTTTCGCTATTTCACTTTGGGATCAGCATGCCTTCCCAAAAATACGGCTTCGTATCATCCCTTCTCCCTTTCCATCCTCCCATCGAGTTCGAATTTTATGAGAAATTTGACCTGTTGCCAAGTTTCACTCGCCTCTCAAAAGGGTATGTTGTCACCCATAATTTTCTTACAGAGTTAACTCCTCTAATTCACTGCGCCTATGTTGGCGCTTTATGAAAGGAAGAGAGGATAATTGAATCTGCTACCTTAGTTACACAAAAATACATAATTTTACCTCTACCAATGAATTTAATTTAGACATTTAAAGTTTTTCTTCTTCTTTTTTATTCTTCTTTATTTATTTATTCTTGTTCTGGTTCTAGTTCATCATCTTCTTCTTCTTCGTCTTCTTCAGGACATGTAGAGTAGTGGTACAGACTCTGACTTTCACCCGAAAGATTGGCAGACTTCGGAGAGCATGTAAAAAAGGAGGTGGTTCAGTGTAAGAGAGATAGCCCTAACTCCGCTAGGTTGGCTTCATAATAGAACAAAAAAGTCAACATTTATTGATATATATTTAAATATATATATCTTTACCAATGCATTTCATTTGGGACATTCAAGCTTCCTCTTCTATCGAAGATTGGCGATGATCATGGCAGTAGTTATGATGACTACACTAGGGAATAGTAATGCAGTGGTTTCCTTCTCTTTCCTACCTTCCACCTCCCTTCGACATCCTTATGCCGTTGAGCTCGTGTAAAACTAAGTAAAAAAAATAGTTTTCCCAAGCTAAATGCTCCTCTAAAGTTAGAGTTATTAAAAAAAAAATCGATCTCCCTAACTCCACCCCATCCTTAGATTCAAAAAGTTCTAGCTACACCTCAGCCAATCAGGCTCCGACATTGTGATCACGTGCCAACAATTACAAACATATCTACCTCATTAATTGTCAGCTAAGGGGGATAAGGAATTGAGAAAGAATCAGTTTTCTAGCTCTCCTGCAGCCCTATTATGGCGATATGGGATTAATATAACACTGGGGCTTATCCAATTGATAAATGTTTTAATCAAATGAGTGCAAAATGCGCGGGAAATTCAAATTGATAAATTAATCCCCGGCTATATTTTTGTTGAGGTTTCCATTTTTTCTCTCTTAGATGTAGACGCATTAATTAATTAATAAATAATAAATTATAGTAATTTCTTAATATGTTTCAAAATTCTGCCGGTACATTTTAATGTTTATCAGTATTTGGAGCCGTCAGGGGAAAACCGAAAAGGTCGAAATTGAGATAATGGTATCATTCATTCCATTCTGTCTCTAACGTACTTTTAAATGACCTAACAAAACCGGAGAAAGACGAGTAATGTTCTGCACAAATGGCAAGGAAAAAACAGTATGCAGGGGCAGATACGGCTACTTTAAACTGAAAAATCAATTTTTGAAAAATCAATTTTTGAAAAATCAACCTTTCTGGTTTTTCCCCTGACGTCTTTCTTCTCTGCAATTATAAAATAATGCAAACTGAAGAAAGACAAGTAAGGTTCTGCAGAAATGGCAACGAAAAGAACAGTGTACAGAGGCAGATACGGCTATTATATATTATACACCCCGGTGTTACAATAATCCGAAATCACCGTGATAGGGCTGCTGTAAAGTAAGGGCAGACGGATTAATATCTATTGTATTTCTTAAGTAACTAGTAAAACAATATTATATCATGCATCTATTCAAATTGCACTCAATTATCTGTATATTTTCATTGGACTTGTAGGCCTGTTTGCAAATAAATGATTATTATTATTAGGCTATTATAAATTAAAACTAAGTTTTTTTTGCTAACACAGACGTGAAATAGAAAACATGTTGCATCATCTACAGCGTTTACTGTGCGAGCCCCCGACAAGTTGATTAACTTGGGGGCCCACAGGTTATTTGTATTATATAAGGGTATAATTGTTAATTTATAAATATATTCCTTCGGCGCAGGGGAGTACCGGCCGAAGAAGAAGAAGAAAAAAAAAATTTTTTTCTTTAAAGATAAATCGCATACAAAAAATTTAATGAATGTATCCGATTGACCTTTTCAGTCGCTTCTGTAGGTTATTACCCGTGATGAGTACGACACGTCTCCGATTGCATGGCGTGTAAAGACTCGCACAAGTGCAAGCACGTTACCACCTGGCCATCGAAGAATTAATTTACTTTGAAAATAGGCAACTCATAGCATTAAGCTTAGGGCTGGATTATGCGTACATGTTACAAGCTAAGGTCATGTTTTAAAATAAATCAGGCCAAGGGAAGATTTCATTTCAAAATATTTGGAAAGACTAAAAAATATGGGGGGGGGGGGGGTTGCGTGTGGCAAAGCTAATGATGCTCACATGGGAGAGTTCATGTCTGGCAACCATTTCCCACCTGTTCACACTTTGCTTTTCACTGCTGCTTTGATTTCTATCTCCTTGCTCCCAATTTATACTCACGGTATCCCACCTATCGCGGGTTATTTTCATTTCGCACGTCTATAAATTTCTCTGCTAACTGTCTTAGTATTGATTTTTAGTGAATAGGTTTTCTACGATACACGGAGATGAAGATATGAGGCTGCATCTGTGACAGTATAAGTTTTACTGCCGAAATGTGATTATGCAATCAGTACAGAAATGGGATTGAGGTTATAATAATAATAGTTCCTTTATTGTATTAGGCTCCCCTAGCGGAGTTAGGGCCTTCGGACCCTTTCTTACACTCAACCAGAGATAGGTAGATAGATAGGTAGATTGATCGAATGACCTTCCAAACGTTTCGTCAACGTCTGCGGTCGACATCTGCAATGAAACTGCGTGGAATACTTAAATTGTATCTCGGAGGCTAGACTCGGAAAAAGACTATGTTAGCTCGCCCTGGACAAAGCAACAACAAAGTAGCTGGATCAGGAGCAATATCATTTAATAATCTATGATCTAATTAAATTTTTCTTTTTTAGGTAAGTTGTACATTATAAACAGCCCTGTGCTGAACTCCATTGTCTACAAGACGTGAAGTTAGTCAGCAATGGTGTGGAATACTGGATGCGGTAATGTAAAATAAATTTATGGCAGTAAAGAATTTAAAAAAAAATCGATCATCACAAAGCTTTCCTTGTACTACTTATAAATAGGTTGTTCTCTATATAATAGTGAAACGGCTTGTTCGAAAATCATCAACTTGTTTAGTACAATAGCTGCAAATGTTACAAAAATAGCCAGTAGTCGATTGAATTACTATTTCAAAACGAGTAAATCCGTTGGAATCTTGAAATCGACAAATTTCACCATCAATCATTACTTTCATTAACATATAAATAGGAAAGCAACAACAAAGTACGGGTATATCACATTCACATGTATAGTCAGTGACAAGATCAGTAAATTGTATAGCAGGGCAAAGCTGTGAATATAATTCAGCAGCACAATAAGATTTGACTTTGAACATCTCCATCTGCGTATCGTACCTGACAAATTCATTCCAATTGACTTCGCCCCCATTACGCTCATTGAACGGATATTCCTGTTGGGGTAATTGCAGCAGACATCTGTCGAACCCTGCAGCGTGCAGACATTCGAATTTCAGCAGATTTCATTCGACAGCTCATTGAGAGCCAAACACACTCCCCCTCTCTGCCAATTTTCTTCATGGTGGCTTTACTAACGACAGCAAAAGGACCTGGGTTTGCTATCTGTTGACATCATTTTGTAATGGGATGCTGTGTATATAACATGACCAATTCTTACGTTTGAAAGAAGTTACCTACCTGAATGTCCCCTTTCCAATGCTCCAATCCTAAAAACTGAAATATCTGCAGTAAACACAGTTTTAGGGCGGTTCCCATACCTGAAATGTCTTGGTACGGAATGCTGCACCGCCACCGTCCAATGCATTGCGGCGCCGTGCATGGCTCCTTACCTATACCCTTCAATATATGGTGGGACATGACGTTAGGACTTAGGATAGCTTCTATGATCGCTTGAAAAGTTTCAGTTAGGAATACTACACGGCACCTGTACAGGGACGGATCCAGCCCATTTGGGGGAGGGGGGGTCAAAATAGAAGAATCATACATATGTGTAGTATCGATTAAATAAGGGGGTAATAAATTAACTTACAATAGATTTGCTAAATTTGGGGGGGGGGGGGGTGGAAGCCCCCCCCCTGCATCCGTCTCTACATTCCACAATGCTTTGAAACATGGTGGTGCCATATTCCAGTATTCCTTGTGTAGACTTTTCCAGCGATTGCATATAGGAGCCACCCCTATTTTAAGGGTCTTTTATGGAAGAAGGCCTAATTATCTAACGGCCTTACTTACATACTTGCTTACTTACTTACTAACTTACTACTTAGCACAACGGCTCCTGAAACGACTTGGCCTCCTGCGCTCTTCACCAGTCATCGACGCCAAGGGTAGATATATCCACCTCGACGTCACCCAGTCATCGCTTCAGTGGTCGTCCCACTCGTTTTCTTCCTTGGGGCACCTTGTGTAAGACTGCTCTTGTAGCCCTATTGTCTAGTATTCGTTCGACGAACCCTAGTCGCATGATGTGGGCTCCCTTGATTTCGGCTAGTATCGTAGTTTCTTGGTATATCGTATAGAGATCCTCGTTTCTTCAGAAACACCATTCTTTCTAGTTTGACAGTACATAGGAGATGGCTGGCAGCAGTACTGATATTCTCCCCCAGAAACGATCAATCAGACTGAAAGGCAAAGGACGGGTTTTCAACATCACATTCATTTACGTACACGCACCCACGGAGGACTAACGTGACGAGGATAAAGACCTGTTCAAATTGAACCTTGTCCATGGGTTTTCGAACATTATTGGTATTGCTTTCGCAAGAATTTTTGGCCGTTGCCCAACTGGGACACGCCCTCGATGTAAACCTCCACCGGATACAAGCGATAATGGACAAGATGAGACAAGCTTACCATTGACACAATGTACGATATGATATTTTGGTTCACTTTTAGGATTATGTTTAGGTTTTGGAATTAATTACTGGTATTTTTTTTATCAATATATTACACTGCAGATATTTATATAGCATTTTCCAGTGACTTAGCCATGTTCAAGTACAAGCCAGGAGCCACCCTTAGTTAGCAAATATATTGCGTCATAATCGAAATTCACCATAATAACTGGAGAAAATGACTGAATGGTCATTGTTTGTTGTTGCTTGTTTGTTTCAACGCCTACTTTCAGAATTTCTGCTTAAGGCAAACCTGTCAGCCTGGCGGGAAGAGTGAGTCTGTTAACTTGAGGCACCCTAAGGGCAGACTCTTTCACCTCCGGGGAAAGGGGAGTTGACTGAAAGGGAGGACCTCCTGATTATAGTGGATTCGGAACATGGTAAGGCCATACGATTAAATCGGAGGTGACCAGGACTCGACACGCACGTAGACTGACTGGTGTATTCTCAACGCGTTATCATGTCCCACCATGTTCCCCTGCCAACGCTGTGCACACTACCAAGTTTGCCTCAGTTCGAAACATGCTCAGCTCTAATTGATTCAACATGGTATGGCCGTTGAATGGTCATGGAACAGACCTATAATTAATTTTTATGCACCAATGTTCGCATTGCATTGCTTAAACCATTAAAGGCCAAATTTCCTCTAAACCCAGTCCTTCAACACTCTATAACATAATCTAAAAACTTTATAAAAGAAGGCACTCAATTAAAATATTGACCAGAAAGTTTTTGAATGGGAAACTAAGGCACTGGAGGGTGTTTCTCGCGCAAAAGTTGAACCAAATTTCCTTTGGAATATAAACTGTTTCAATGAAAGATATGAAAAGAAGCCCGAAACTTCGCAGTTCCCATCCATTTGCCGTCAAAGGAGGAAATTAAAAGGAAGGGTTTTCTGGGTAAAAGGACTTGCAAAGGTCGACCATTGATAAAAATATTGATGAGATGTTATATGAAATGGATACCGTCTTTCATGGCTCTATCTCAACTTTCTTCGCCTTCCATTCTTTTTTGATGGTTATCTTTCTCTCTGTTTTCTTGAGGGATTTTCTTCAAGAAATCGGTTAATTGTTTCATTCTTTTTCTATTGATCAGTAATTTTATCATCGTTGTATCTTTAAGATATTAGAAGAAAAGGTCAGAAATAGTCCGGTTGGTAAAGAACTGAACTATGAAATGGAAGGTCGAGGTTTGAGACTCATGGCTCTATACAAGGACGGATCCAGCCCATTTTTTGGAGAGGAGGGTTAGTTGGGGGGTCAAAATAGGAAAAAGTATGTAGGATCGATTAAATTAGAGCGTATCTAATGAATTAACTTGCAATAGATTTACTAAATTTTGGGGGGGGGGGGGCATCTACCCCCTGCCTCGCCCCCCTGTATCCGTCCATGGCTCTCTATGAACTTCCTTAGCCTTTCTTACTTTTTTGTGGTTATCTTTCTCTATGTTTTCTCGAAGGATTTTCATCAATAAATCAGTTAATTATTTCATTTCTTTTCTATTGTTGAGTAATTTTATCATCGTTGTATCTTTAAGATATTAAAAGAAAAGGTCAAAATAGTCCAGTTGGTGGAGAACTGAACTATAAAATGGAAGGTTGAGGTTTGAGACGGATGATTCTATATCTCAACTTTCTTTGTCTTCCTTTCTTTTTTGATGGTTATCATTCTCTCTGTTTTCTTGAAGGATTTTCGTCAATAAATTGGTTAATTATTTATTTTTTAGTTGATAAGCGAAATTAGGGATTATAGAAAAAACTGAAATTGGTGGGATTTGAACCCACGATCTGCGCCTATACCGTCTTAACCGCTGGACCACAAGCCCTGACAAAAGCAGTAATTATTTTAAATGTTCCACTTATATGTGCTGTTATTAAAAAGATTCGTATATCTAGACAGGTTAGCACAGCTACACAACTATTGTATGTAACCATGTATGCATAAAGCCAATACATTGCAGTATTGTATCTTCTTCTTTTTCGTCTTCTTCTGGCTCAATAGCCATTGATGAGCTTTGGCCTGCTCGTCAACACACCTCCAGTCATCCTGGTTTTGTACAACGCTCCACCATTTACGGAGTTTCCAGTTTCCAACTCATTCTATACCTTGCAGTATGATATGGTGTATAAAATACTACATAAGACTGACATTAAATTAGCATTTGATTAAATTAACTTCTTGGTTGATAACCGAAATTGGAGGATTTGGAAAAAAACTGTAATGAATGAAATAAGAGTCCATTGACACCCTGAAAAGCGTACCTACCTACTTACGAGGCAGACAGAGATGACACAAAGAAAAATCTTACCTAATGAAAAATACTTCGAAATTCTGTGAAGGTCTCACAAAATCAGCCCATGCGTAGTCAGTACTGAGATATTAATAAATCGGAAACAAATGACGATGCTCCGATGCAATATTGTATTTGAAATCAGGGGAATTTCCTCTTTTGTCTCACTAAGGTTTCATCGTGCAAGGTATCCTCCTCCCGTCTCCCCCGCTCAAAATCCCCCTCGCCCCTTTCCTGTTCCAACTCCCCCTGGCCCGAAATCCCACCCTTCAGCTCTTGAATGTCAAGATTGTGCGCCTATTCAGCAGAATCGACAAAGTTTGCTGTAGTTTCAAAGTGAGATACGCTGCTGGGAGGTGTTTCATCAAAGGGGGTATAGAAAGCTTCAGGCAATTTGTCTGCGTTTCGGTTGCACAAAGAATCTTTGTTTCGCAAATTCAGAGTTAGCCATAGATGATCAAACTTGCTCGTTGGATGCATACAACTGCTCACTTATTGTCATCTAACTGCATTAACCAGATCACGTTTGATAGTTTGTGGGAGCATTCGAGAGACATCCGATAGTGCTAACTTAACATAGATGTATGTATCAATTCGTATCCTTAATTTTAAAGTTGTATTTCGAAAATGGAGTATTAAGGCAAGGTACACACGGATGAATTGGATGCGCGCGATTTGCAAACTTTTTTGTTGTTGTTGTATAGCAATTAGTTTTTGGAAAACCACAGATTGAGCTTCAGAAGAGTTCTGAAACTGATGTGAAGTCGTGAAAAGGGCACGGATTTCCCCTCAACACACTCAACTTATAGAAATCTTCTGAAGTAGATTGACTCTGTGGTTTAGCACCATCCATTCACAAAGCCCATTTGCAAAACAGTTTTTGCATTGATTGAAGAAACACTCTATGCGTTAGATTTAATTCTGCATGTCTTCTTCTTGAGGTTACAATCTTAGCGATTGGTTGGCAGCAACTCCCTGCATATCGTCCTCCAGTTTACTCGGTCCTCGATCTTCCTCTTCAGTTCTTGATATGATATTGCTCCTGCGTCTTCTTTTACTTGATCCATGAATTCCTTCTTCGGCCGTCCTCTTCGGTTATTTCCCTCTACTGTGCCTCGATAATAGTGTGTACTAGATTTTCGTGCCTTAGCAAATGCCCCATCCATTTCGCTCTCCTGATTCGTATCTGGGCTACTAACTGTCTTTCTTCCCCGATAGCGTCTAGCACTCTTTCATTTGTCACATGGTCCCTCCAGCTGATCCGTAGCATCCTTCTGTAACACCACATTTCGAAAGCATCGAGTTTCTTTAGTTACTTATCTGCTATAGTCCAGGTTTCACCACCGTACAATAAAACACTCCACACACATGTTTTTAGAAATTGCTTCCTGATGGTTAGTTTTATGTTATAGGATTCCAGAATCTTGGATTTTTTATTGAATGCCACCTTGGCTTGTTGGATACGGCTGTTTATTTCAATCGCTGAGCTATTGTCTTCTGTTATTGTGCTGCCCAGGTACTTAAATTGCTTGACACTGCTGAGAACTACTCTGTCAAGGGATGCATATGCTTGGCTAATGTCATTCTTATTCTGCATGTAGGCTCACAAAAATATCATATCCTCTTTCACGTTTTTATTCTTTGAGGTCCTTCAATTTTGTGGTGTTCTATCTAAAATGGCTAATGGACGCTAAACAACCCCCCCCCCTCAACCTGTCCCCTAATCAAGTCTAAATATCAGATAGCACTATCAAACGTACTGCTAATGCGCCCCCATTCTCTTGTCTCAAATCCGAGTATCACTTAAGCCATTCTAATATTTTCGGGCTAACAAATGCTCCATCTACCGTCTCCGGCCCGGATTTACCAGCCAAAGTACACCCTCTTCACTTTAAAATGCAAATAAACTCCATTACTCTATCCACATTCACTTTACTAGTGTACACGGGCAAATGCAAAATCTCTCGTGGCTTTTGATAGCAAAGCCCGTTGTAAATTAGACAAGGTGTTTGTGCAAACTCATCACTTATCAACACGCACCCCTTGATTACCCCATTAAATACCCCCTCCCCCCCTTTTGCCCCTTACCCTCCCCCCCCCCCCAGCTAAGTGAAACTTTTCGCCACGCTTTTCCTGCGACTGTTTATCATTCTATCGCAGTCTACTTCCTTCCACCTATTTGTCAAGTTGGACTGCTGAACAGGTTATGGGGAAAGTCTTGTTTTTTTAATTAATTGAAGTTGATAACACGATTCTTTGTCATTGATTTGTTTTTTGTTTGTTTCATGTTCGTGTTTGTTGACTTGTTGTCTATTCTCTGTTTTTTTATTGCAGGCAGAAACTTTAGAAAAACTAAAGTTATCATCAGCTATAAATGATTCAATAAATCAGTTTACCGAAAAAAAAGCAAAGAGAGTGTATATTTAATTTTGACACATTCACTGCCATGGCTAGCGATATCACTAGACAGTGGTTTTCCATGTCACTCCTGCGGTAAGGAAAAACACTAATCGCCATTTTCATTCCTTGTTTTAATCAATTCTATTAAATATTTGAGTCGCCATAGCTTTGTTATTTTTCATTGCCTGACATAACCAAAAACACTATTTTGTTTGGGTCCTCTCTTTATTTTTGTCATAAGCTAAATATTGCCATGTCTAGTGATTTCAGTAGACGGGGCCTGGAACGACCGCAACCTTTACAAGTCTAGCGATTTCGATAGACACGGACTCACACGAAAAATTTTATGTCTAACGATTTCGCTAGACATTTCGCTATCTGGAAAACTACCGATTTTGGTCTGGCAGTGAATTTTAATTTCATGCAAACATTTTTTTTCTTTTGTGAGAAATCTTTACCCTCCATAAGGGCCCCCTAACAAATTTTTAAGCCAAGGCACGCTACGCCACTGACGGAGAGTGGTATTACCGGCTCAGGGGTTAAGAAATAATAAGTAAGTTAGTGAAGAAATTTGCCCATATATTGTTCGCAGTCTCCATAGGTAGATGAATCTTTCTAATAATTATAACCATTGAGGCATTGACAGGAAATTAGGGAGCGCAGAATCAGTTTCCTGAAAGAGGAAAACCCCCAGTAGAGAATATTTCCTAGTTTGGCCCCTATTTTACTGGACTAATAGTTCAAAAGGCTTGGGTAATGTTTATTTATCGCAATGTGTTTCAGTTTGACGGACTGATTTCGCTGTTGCTGTACTCACTGCTGTCGTTGCATTTTGCAGATGCTGCTGTACACGCTTTGTAACATGCTTACCGCCTTTGATGCTTTATCCACACTACCCCCCGCCTCCTCCGGCTCCTGCCCCACACCCTTTATTTTACGTAGCTTCCAGCATATCACACCACAATAAAATGAAAGAGGTTTTTCGTGTACAGCACGCTTTTGTTGTTTAACATCGCAACGTACCCCTTTTAATTTAGTTGGATTTTTCCATTATATCCTTGTTGTAGAATCCACCTCTTTCTACAATATTTTGAGTGAAATTTTGTGATATTCCAATACAGAGGTCTATGCTACGTTCAAGATCATTGATTGAAGGAGAGGTGACTGTAAGTCGACCAGGTCAACGGAAACAATTAATAGTGAGAATGGGGGATCCATGAGAGAGTTTCTTCAGTGACTTCGTGGAAGTGATAGCCTACATGACAAATAAGTACATTATAAGTAAAATTGCCCAAGCTTTGAAATCAGATTATGGCTCCGTTGTGCAAAAAGGTTGACGACCACTGCACACTGGTCACACACATGTATGGTTCAATTTAAAATGTGTTCCAAAAATGAAATAACCCATTTATGTTCAGAATACTCAAAGTTTTAATGTATTGCCTTCGAACGCGACCTAAAAAATCAACTGAATAAAAAACCATCTCTCATAAACTTTAAAAAGATACAAAATCACGCAGCGTCTCCACTACAGACTAGATCATTTTATGAGCTATAAAAACTGATTAGCCACTGCTGATCCAGTTTTATTTTCTCTTAAAACAAAAACCAATGGAATGAAACCTAAACCCGAGACATTATTGTCTTGGGAAGCAGTCGAGCTGATAGAAAAGCAAAAAGAGCCAAAGAGGTTTTCACTTGTCATTTCGGTTCAAAAGATAATTTCTTCCGTGAAAGGATTCTTTTCTTTTCATGCGAGGTTATGAGATTAGTACCGGTAGTTTTCTTCTCTAGCTGTCTACATTTTGAAACTCATCACGGCTTGTCATGCGTGAAATTGTGGTTTATTTATAACATGCGAATTATAGAACGAAAATCGTGTTGACTTTTATTTGCAGATTTTGCATTTTTTTTCTTAAAGGTACAATAATAATAATAGATAGTCTTGATGGGATTGATTTTTCAAAAACAGCGGAAAGCAGCAAAAAAATGAACAACTGTCTTCTGCTTGTAAATTATTCGGAGATTTTTGTTTGCCTTAATGAAGATTGGACTCCGGCCGACATGTTTTTTAATTAACTATGCTCAACATTGCTCCATTTAAAAAAAAACCTACTCGGTTCAACGAGCCTCCATCCTACGAGCACCCTCCTCCCTCTCCGATGCTCTAGGAAACAAAATAACAGCCACAAATAATATCACACAATTCCTAAGAGCCACAGGCCTCTTCTCCAAAATTTAACCATCCCCCCCCCCTCCCCACTACTTACACAATAGAACGGATAACTCTCTACCACTAAATAATCGGTAAGCATTCCCAATTTCCTAGCGCAAATTCCCAACAGGGACCCGCGCTTTAAAACAAAAAAACAAAACAAAAAATAAATAAATAAATTGCAGTATATAGTTGATATGTCAACAAACATTTTTTCTCAGATATTTTGCGGGTTTAGAATCCACTATGAATTTACAATAATACAGGGGTTCCCAAACTGTGGACCATGAACCACCGGTGGTCCACAGACGTATATCAGGTGGCCCACGGACCAAAGTAAGAAATAAGAAAATAAAACAGCTGAGATATTGGAAATTTTAATTAAAATACATTAAGTATTGGCACTGTACTATAAAATCCAAACGATACCAGTCCTAAACATTTAATCAAATTTATTAGCATGTAATTGTAGGCACAAATCATCCTAGAATTTGCCGATTTTTCTGTCGCAGCCATGGTGGGCCACGGACAATTGACTTCGGTGGGAAGGTGGTAGCGTGCTTGTACTTGCGCGCTTATCAGCACACCTTGCGGTCGGAGACGTGTCGCAACTCGACACAAGTACCTATTAGGTGACTTAATGAGGCGATTGAAGAGGTTAATTGGATACGAAAAAAGGTTGGGAGCTCCTGCCTAGCATAGTTAAAACTGTAATCCATGTAATGTTACATACTGTATGATAATCTACAATATACCATTACCACAAATAGTTCCTAACTACAAAAAAATATTATGCTCCCTACTAACTTATTTATATTTCCTATTTTATTTTATTGTTTGGATTTCCTATTAACTATTATTATTATTATTATTATTATTATTATTATTATTATTATTATTATTATTATTATTAAAATAAAAGTGGAAATGCTGAAAAGAGACAAGTTGTTCGTAAAGTGGAAGAAACAAAGGAATAATTGGGAGAATAAATTATTATACAATAAGCAAAGAAACTATACAAACAAACTTATAAGCAGTGCTAAAGCTAAATCAATATACATGGAATTGAAAGGTGCACGGAATGACATTAAAAAAACCTGGAATATAATAAACAAGATTACTGGCAGGAAAAGTAACACATCAATTGATGAGACGGTGGAAAGATACTTTAAAACCAACAGTCAAGATTACAGTGACACAGTGGAATTGTTTTTGAAAACTTTTATTTCTGAAATCAAAAATACTGTAGTACATTGTAATAGACAACTCACAAAAATAAATGAAATTAAAAAGTCGGAAACCGTACTTAAATGGAAATGGAAATGGAATTATTATTATTATAAATTATTAATAATAATAGTGTAATTCCCAAAATAAATTCAGTTACATAAATTTAGATAATACATCTTTCTTCTTTGGGTCCCTTGCCATTGTGC
Source organism: Psococerastis gibbosa (assembly GCA_963971405.1). Classification (NCBI taxonomy): domain Eukaryota; kingdom Metazoa; phylum Arthropoda; class Insecta; order Psocodea; family Psocidae; genus Psococerastis; species Psococerastis gibbosa. The sequence continues at coordinate 48,175,081 of OZ020484.1, forward strand.
AGCCAATTTGCACGTGGAGGCAAGGTGCCGATAACTATATAAGAACTAAAAATTTAAAGTAGTAATACAGATCCATTTGGTATACAGATGGTATGAGGTATGTTGAGAGGCATGTTATTACAAGTTCCAATGTGCTGGGTCTTTTTGTAGTATTGCATGTTTCACCTTGTTTTGAAATTAAGCCTTGTTTAGCAGCACTGTATGAGTCTTATGTCCCAAATAAGCGCTAGCTTGGGGATGCGGGATGTTATTATTATGTAACTTATTATTATAATAGGCCTATTATGGTATTATTATGTAAGTTATTGCATTTTGTAAATATATTCTCCTTGTCCAGGGGATACTGGACAGGGAAAAGAAAGAAAGAAGAAAGTACAATAACAGTTGTTCTGGACCCATCACGGGCCACGGCCTATCGGGTCCACAGTATTTTTTGTATCTCAAATGTACATATAGTATGATTATAATATATTGATTAATTGATATTGACCTTATGACGTTTCGAAAGGGAAATGGCCCACAAAATCAATTTGGAAATGAAGGCAGCCAGGGAGGGAATGTTCATCTGAGTAATCCCGCGGGTGTTGTGTGGGATATCATATCCATGTTTAAAAACATTCATACCTGCAATATTAATAATTACCAATACCATCCTTCATATTACGAATACATTTCAAATCATATATACCTAATTAAGAGTATTGTGTCCATTTTTAATAAACAACATTGAGTTTATTTAAGTTCCTTATTACATTTGAGATTTAATTACGCCAATTCAAAATTTATTATGCCTTGTATTTCGAAGAATTGCTTCTTCTTATTTATGAACCGGTTATATTTGGCAATATGCTATATGCTGTATGCAATAAAAGAATTTTTGATTATTAAATACAATACAATACACTATTAATTGACTTACCCTAATTAGGGTACGTGGCGCAGCCAAAGAACTTCTAATATAATATACTAGAAGTGTTGTTTCTAACGCCTGCTTTCAGCATTTCTGCTTTTAAGCAACCCTGTCAGCATGGCGGGGGGAGTGAGTCTGTTTGTTAACTTGAGGCACCCTAAGGGCAGACTCTTTCACCTCGGGGAAGGGGAGTTGACTAACAGGGTGGACCTCCTGATTATAGTGGATTCCGAACCACTTGGGGAACATGGTAAAGTCACACGATTAAATAGGAGGTGACCAGGACTCGACTTATACTGCCTAAGCGAATAATCATGTCCCACCAGGTTCCCCTGCCAACGCTGTGCACACTACCAAGTTGCCGCAGTTTGAAACATGCTCTGCTCTAATGGAATCAACATGGAAGGCCGTTGGCATAATATACTAGAAGTACCATTGGCGCTAGTGTCGCATGGTCATTTGATTTCCGCCATTTTTGGGCTCACAGCAGGGGGTATTCTGTATTTTATTTAAAATCTAAGAGAAAATGCCTTTTTGTTTCCCTGTTATTATTGCCTTTAATTTAATTTTGCATTTGCTACATTTTAAATTTCATAGGGTACAACAGTATAGTTCTTGTTTTGGATGATTGAACTTTTTTGATGCTATTGTTTATTTTTAATCCACATAATTTTCAGCTATTTTGGGAAAGCCTATTAATTATAATAGTGAAGTTAGACAGCCAAAATATCAAATAAAGACACATTTTTTTTTGTTTTAAAAATGTTGGGTTAGGTACCATAAGATAACTATAGAGTTTCATTTGGCGCGAAAATCTGAGGCCAAATGATGGCGGATCTTCTATTGGTCCCCACTGCCGCAAGCAAATCATGTGGAGGTGTAGGGGCTTGGGCTCAGCACTCTCTCTCCCATCTCAATAGTCGGAAGTCGTCTCAAAATTGTCTGAGAATTGTCCTCTATGTCGCTGTTACAAGTCTTTTATCACTTCAGGGAGCCTACCCATCAGTAGTCTAAAAGACATGTAACTAGCGCTCTGATTGGCTAATAATGACGCACAATGAAATTGATGACAGCAGCCTAGCAGGCCATAGGTATATTTTTATTTTTTTATACACTGGTACACACGTGTATTAGCTTTAGACTTAGCTGTCCAGCAGCCTGATCGAGGCGATTATAATACCGGTATGTATTTAATCCCCTGGTATTAAAAATGCAAACAAGATAATTTTATAATGGAACAAGTGCTATTTAAAATTTGTTTGTTTACAGTTATAATCCTTAGGTATTTATTTAACCCAGGTATTATAATCGCCTCGAGCAGGCTGCTGAGCGAATTATTATTATGCAATTGAGGACAGTTGTCAGCACAACACATTCATTAAAATTCAGCAGCCTGATCATGGCGATAATAATACCGATATTTCTTTAATCCCCTGGTATTAAAAATGTAAACAAACAAATGTTGAATAGCACTTTCCATTATAAAATTATTTTGTTTACATTTTTAATACCAGGGGATTAAATAAATACCGGTATTATAATCGTTATGGTCAGGCTGCTGGATGTCAATAGACTGTCACTTCATACATAATACAGAATACAATGCTTGGGGATGATTTAAACTTTGGAACTTACATTTATAACATTTATAACGTTAAACCTTCATATATGTAAACTTGCTATAATATGAGTGACCTCCTGATTTTAGTGCATTCCGAACTACTTGGCTTAAGCCTCTTACATGAATAATTGTTTCTAATAAGACAGGGTTAGGCGGTGGAAATGGAATATCTCCTTAATTCTGACTATCACAAAACTTTCTTAGGCGGGGTTTCCATCGACCTCTCATTGCAAAATGCACATACGTTGACGTGGTAGCAGACATTCAAGACTTAGGCGGGGTTTCCACCGACCTCTCATTGCTGAATGCAAATGACATTGTCGGAAATTTGAATTTTTCTTTTTATAGAATTCTATTAAAATGTTTTTAGTTAACATATCCCATGACGCCATTTTTTAATTTTAGTTTGTTTGTTTGTGATTTTACTCTATGATCATTGATTTTGATTGATGATTGATTGAATTTTAACTATGGCATAGAGTAAAACAAAAATTTCCGTCAAGGTCATTTGCATTCTGCAATGAGAGGTCGGTGGAAACCCCGTCTTAATACTACGTTCAAGTACAAATAGGAAAGCAAAAATGATTACTTGCTTGTTTCGTCTTACTTCTGGCAACGCCCGTCTGTGGCTGTTCCACCATTCCACGCTGTGCCTCTCAGTACAATGCGCGATTCGAAATATTCATCGCCATCGCTGATTCCTTCTAGGGCAGAACAGTGGTCTACAGGGCCTTCCTCCAGCGAGCAGAGGGGGCGCATTGTGCTGTTGGCCACCGCAATTTTGTGCGTAGTGTTCTGTATAATAGTGATCTCTGGCCACCACTTCACAGGGTAGGTTGTCGGAGAAGGGTGCTGTACGTACGTAATGGTTCCCATCTTTCACAATAACAAACTTTTACTACTGTTACTACTGTTACTGTTACAATTACTCAGAGTAATATTTATCTAAGATGTATAAGAAACAAAGATGTAAACAACAGAGATGAAGTTTACTCGTATATACTTTGAATTAGCAGTGAAGCTAAAAAATTTATCGTTTACCAAGCGATAGCTATTACAAACTTTTTTTTTTGAAAATAACAAAATTACGCCAAATTTAATGCAGTACATAAATGTTATTTATATCCCATTTAAACAACATATTTTCACAATTAACGGAAAATACCAGCGATAAAATAAAAGTTGGCACCAACTTGGCGTACGGATGGTGGAGAAGCGAGACTTAGAGAGTTGACACGGGGGCAACTTCCACAGATCTCGGGAATTAATTGTTTGTGAGCAAGTCGGGTAATTTAGGTGAGGCATTAGGGAGAAGTAGAACTAGCATTGAGTCGGATAGAGAATAGGGGGTGTTTTTGCCCCCAAATACTTCGTCTTCTCTTCTCCCCTTCTGGCCTCCATCACATTTTGCACTCGTTTGCCAGTAGCGTCGCAGCAGTAGCAAAAATTATTTTTCCTTTAGGGGGGGGGGGCAGAATTCGACCCGGTATAAACTGCCCCGTATTGTCCATATGTTTTTTTTTTAATTCCCTTTTGACGCGATTGAAAAAACGCCGTGGCATGACAACTAATTTAGGTTGGATATATAGCGTCGTAACGGCAGTGAAAGTTCTTTATTTCTTAAGAGGGGAGGGGCAGTGTATAGTGTTTAACCCGGGGTGTATAATCTATTTGTTTGTATGTCTTTGTAACATTTAATGAACGTTTCAGAACTACAAGGTTTGTTTTTGTAATTTAACTAAGTTAAACTTTTTTATATAGTCTACCCTAAATCAATAAGAATATATTAACTATTTTTTTAAACTAGAGGAGTGTGGTAAGCCAGGGGTTTCCATCCTTTTTTTGTCCGTGGACCACTAGATAATTTTATGATTTTTCGTGGACCACCATTGTATTTTACCTCTAATTTCCAATTACTCAACTGTTCTATTTTATTATTTCTTACTTTGCTCCGTGGACCACCTGATATATGTCTGTGGACCACAGTTTGGAAACCCTTGTGGTAAGCAACCCCGTTTTTTTTTTAAATTCCTTTCTGACGCGATGGAAAAAACTACTTGGCATGACAACCCATTTAAATCGCATGCACGTAAAGTAGACTAGCCTATGGGCAGACTATCTTGATCACTGCTGTATTTGTGATACTGTGGTTACCACCATGCCCTATGATAGCTGGCTGTTTCACATACTGGAGGGAGTAAGATGCCTGTTGGCAGGATCCAGGGCTTTCCATTTTATGGGACCAAACCCAGGGATGGTTTCAGAAAAAGTTTTCGGGGGGGGGGGGGCGGTGACCTGAAAAATATCGCGTTTCCCTTACTTGAGTAACAATTTCTCCTCATTTCCTTCAAAAGTCCATTCTATCTAGTATAAAGCTATTTTTCTCGGGAGGGGGGAGGGGGGGGCGACCGCCCCCCCCAAGTATCCGTCCAAACCAGCCTGAATATTAGTGGAGGTGCCTCATTCATGACAATAACAGAGCAGAGGTTCACCAGATTATGTGCTGTATTGGGCTGCAAGAAAGCCTAATGCTATGGTGTACTTTAAAAAAAAAATTAATTTTGTGGTCACCAACGTGCGCAGCAGCAGTTTTTTCCATGAACCGGTGAAGGAAAAGTACCCATGTGCATAATAGTTGGATGGTCCCGGAAGAAACAAATTCCCATTTATCTCGAGATTGGAACCACAATTTGCAGTTGTGCAGTTTTGCATTTGCAATCAGCCCTGTTCACTGCCAACGGTACCCTAAAAAAGAATTGATATACTACCTAACTGTACACATGTGTAGAATAGCCTATCACGGTGATATTACCACTCTTTTCAAAAGCGTACTATACGCATAGGCCTAATATCACCTTTAATATGATCAGCTTACATTATTTCCTCTCCCGCAAGCCGCAACCCGTCAATCTGCATTACGGAATAGGAATCATAGATCCGTGCTCTTAACATCACAAACATGTTTTCTCCCTGCTCTTCTGCTCCACTAACCTACTGTAAATAGAATACCACCCCTATTATGATCCATTTGAAGAATTGATATACATCTGTATAGCCTGACGATGCCCTGGTGCCGAAACTGGTCGCTTTTGTTTTTTTGTGACACTAATGACAAAGTTTTTATTTTATTTTGTTTACTATGCCTATGACAATGTGAATGTGGAAGATATAACTAAAATATCTACTTCGATGGCCCTGTGGTAACGTGCTTGCACTTGTGCGAGTCTTTACATCGGAGACGTGTCGTAACTCAACACGGGTACTAACTACAGAGGCCACTGAAGGAGTCAATCGGATACTTTCATTAAATTGTTTGCATGCAATTAATCTTTAAAAAAAAAATGTATAGATACAGTATATACCTATAGGTATATATTGTTATATTAGCCTCCTGTGCGTAGAATTTGAAACCTTCCAACGCCAAGCCTCCCGTATTTTCCCCCAGGCGCGCCAACCCGTCAATCCACATTACAAATAACTCAACCCTTTATCTCTGTCATCGGTCGGCGCTCGTAAGATCACAAACACGTTTTCTCCCTGCTCCAAGCAGTCGCTGACTTGAATCCGCGTGACGAATGGCGGCATTCCATGTGAAAGGTTTGGATTATCTTGGTATAAATCACTTAGGTTATTTGAGCATGCAAACTTCTTGTAGCTCTTCCTCCTGCAGCTTTCAGTCTGTCGTTTCCTCATTTTTTTCGGCCTAAGAACGGATTCAAATAAGCTGCCTGGAGTGGCCTAGACCCAAAGCAGGATGGTAGAGTGTCCTCTCTTCTGGGGGGGAGGGGGGCAGTTTGCTGTTGCCACCAGCTCAGACATAATGGCGCGTAGCTGACCAGCTGAGTGTAAGCATGTACATCGGATAAAGATGTCAGCGGTAGTGGCAGCTGTTGGGACCGCCTTAATTACAGCATTATCAGCTGCCGTGTTCTCTGATGTCCCAAATCAAGAGTTATACTTTATAGTTTAAGTAATGCTTCGCTAATATTGGATATTTTAATATTATTTTGGTGTATTATTGTGTTGAATTTATTTATTTATTTAATTTATTCATGCATATCTATTTCTTCTCCTTCTTCTTTTACAACTAATTTATCGAAGTTCATCATGACAAATTGGACCATGGGGGTCCATGGTCCAAATTCCATGGTCACATGGTCCATGGGGGCTGTTTTGAAAAGGGAAACACTGCCTCAGGTTTTTCATACTTCTATTGGGAGCCCTCAGTTCTTCTTTCTTGTCTTAGATCACGGGTTCCCTACCTGTGGTCCACAGACATTATATAAGGTAGTCCAAATAAGGAAAAAAAACAGCTGATTTATTGGAAATTTGAAATAAATTAGCCTACAGCAGAATAAAACGCATACAAAATAAGTCTTGGCACTGAACTATAAAATCCCACCGATGCCAGTCCTAAAAATTTAAACAAACATTAGCACGTAGCTTTAGGTACAAAGTAGAGATGCAACGGATATCCGGTTGCTATCCGGTATCCGGCCTATCCGGCCATAATTTTACTATCCGGCCGAATACCGGATAGTTGCGTACTATCCGGCCGGATACCGACTAGTGATTCTGTTTGGTATTTAACTTTGAAAAATGTTTAGTTAGTATACAAGAAAAAATCGGAGATCGTTTATTTGCCATTATTTTAGACAAATATAATAAACACAGAATGAAGTACAAGTTCACAATCACGTATACACTACTATACACATTAAACAAAACAAAACTTAACTATTTAGCAAAATAGGCGGGTGCACGTGTACTGCATACGAAATAGTTTCGTACGTACTAACCTAACCAGGTTGAAACCCGCACGTTTGGCCGGCCGAATATTCGGCGGCCGGATAGCGGATATTCGGTCGGTTATGACGCCGAATATCCAGTATCCGGTATCCGGCCAAACAACTATCCGTTGCATCACTAACAAACTACTTGATCTTGGTTCTAATATTTCACGATTTTCCTGTCAAAGTCATGATAGTCCAAGGAAAATCATAACATTTAGTGGTTCTAAAAAATAAACAAAAAATAACAAAAACTTTTACAAAAACAAACAAACAGTGTTTGAAAAACTCTAAGTTTTGGTTATTTTTTGTTTATTAAAATGAAATACCACGAAGTCACGAGTAATCTAATTATTTAAATTTAGTAGTTCAATGACAAAAAAAATTTGGAACCCCTCCCTTAGATTACTACATGGAGAAGCCGATACTTTTTGTTCCTCACCACATGGTCAAAGTATGCTAGTTGCCGTTTCTTAACCATCAGCAGCAACTCGCCTTCTGTATCCATTCACTTCAGGACCTCAGCATAACATATATTTATTGCTCTCAAAATAAAAATAAAATCTACTATTCATGCAGCTGTTTTTCAAACATGCAAAATTTAAATGAAAACGAATGGTAGGAACAAAAAAATTCAAGGTCATATCGTTTTTCCGTCAGAAACAGCAAGTTGTATTGCCCAAGTTGTCCGTAAGAAAAAGTTAATTTCCATGTTTCGAACTTGAAAGAAAGCTCACTCCGCAAAATTATTCAAAAGATATTAAAATTAATTAAAAGTTTTTGCGCGAATTCATCCAGAGAAATCATTCTGCTCCTTAGACTGATGAAAATTCTTTTTTTTTGGCTTGGACAGCAAACTGACGTTTGCCGCTGCGTGGTTGACTTTAAGGGTGAGGGCCTGAGTTTTTAACTTTAGTAGTTTTTAATTTTAAGAGGAATCGGGCAAGGTACGGTATAACAATTGAAAGCAATTCTAATAATAATTTCTTTACTTTTCTGAATTTAAACATTACGTTTTCAATAATAAGGGCATCCCCAAGGGCAAGGGCACGTGGGGAAACACCCAACTGTAACTAATTTACGCTACATTTTAAAAACATGCACAAACAAACAATTTTTTGTTCTATTAATAAGCCAGCCTGGCGGAGTTGGGGTTATAAAACCTCTCTTCCACTCAACTAGGAAAGCCCGGGACCGCCTGCTTTACATGCCCTCCGAAGCATGGCCAGAAAATGTAGCAAGTGTGGGACTCGATCCAGCATCCATTCGGGTGAAAGTCGGAGTCTGTACCACTACTCTACAGTTATAGGAGTCAAGCTGGTATTTCTTCAAATCAGTTAAACAAAGTACAAAATCGCCGGTAATATTAGGGGTATTTTCATATGTCTTCTGTCTAGATATACGGTGGTATTTTTTGTCTGTGCATATCGCCAACTTGCGGAAACCATTTCACTTCTATTCCTGTAGATCACATGCATCTAATGGCTAGCGGCAGGTTGTAAAGTGTAACAATGCTAAAAAATAAGGTACAATTTGCAGGTAAAAAATGGGAGGGGGGATGTAGAACACAAAAGGAAGTACGTAGATGCATTTATATCTCAAAGTTTCCAGCCATTGTTGTAACTTTTCTCCCTACGGGGCTGGGAAATACGAGTGGAAGTGTTTTGTCATTTTACTTGTCTGCTGCAACGTGCAGTGTTTTTTTTTTTTTTTTCATGCAGACTCCTACGCAGTGTTGAAGTGGAGGGGAATTATGGTAGTTTTTTTTTTGTAAAAATTAGTTCGAAATTTACTGAACTTTTGGATTTTAGTCGACTACTCTTTGAAATAAACCGTTACTTCATCCCCGAGGGTCGTGGTTTTCAATGGAGGGGGGGGGCCCAGGGTTGCGCACAGGAAGCTTGTTTCAAAAAATAAACTATGTTTAGAAATAATATAGGCCTACAATAGAAAAATACACTTCTTTGTTTTTAAAAAGCCTATTTAATTTTGAATTACTACCCTTGATTACACACTCCAATATTTATTCGTTCGCAGAAATGTTTATGTTTTTGTAACCGATTTGAATTTGAAATTAGGCAAATAATTAACCTTTTCCATTTTTTCCTATATACGTGTAATACCCATATTCATTTTTTTCAAGTGTGTAATTTTAATTTTAATTATTTAATTATTTTTTAAATTTATTTAAATATTTAATAAAAAGATTTATTTTATTACTTTTTTTTAGTGGTTTATATAAATTTTCTTTAAAAAATAATCATAGGGGATTTAAGCATCGCTCCTTGATTTGCCAAGTATTTTATGTATCTGGACTACACTTTAGTCAAGAAATTTTCGATATTTTTACATGCTTTAAAATACGACGATTCCACGCAAAAAAAGAGGGTAAAAATGAATTTTTTTGATGTCATAAAAAAATGGAATAATGTCAGTTAAAACAGTTTTTTTTTTTTTCCTTCGTGGGGTCTACTCGTTTGAGTTCCTATAAGCGTCGACCTAGAAGGTCTTTTGCTTCCACGTTTGCCGTCTACGCCCATCTTATAGCACCAGTCTTTTTAATGAATTCTAGTGTTTTTGTGATGGGATTAGATCGGATGGTTTCCTCTTCAGACCTAGGGTGGCCAAGCGCTTGATATCGAGTTTGTCCCAGCGCTTCACATTCAAAGAGAATGTGTTCAGCTGCTTCTTCTTCAACTTCACACAGTCTGCATCTACTGTCGTTTTTAACGCCAACCCTATGCATGTGTTTGTTGAAGTGGCCGTGGCCCGTAAGCGTGCCAACCACCCTTCTAGCTTGCTCTCTACTTAAAGAGAGAAGCTGATCGGTGAGCTTTTTACTAGGACCCGGAATAACCTTCTTAGCAAATCTGCTTTCCGGGACGACTTTCTTCCATTCCTCTGCAGTTTTTCTCTGCACCCATTTTTGTACAGAAGTACGGGCCTGGCAATAAGCCATCCCGTACTTAGGTTCTGCACCAATGAATGGCGTTTCTGCACCTTTTCGAGCCAGCTCGTCGGCTCTTTCATTCCCATCAAAGTTCGAGTGCGCCGGGACCCAAATCAGCGAGACTGAGTTTTCCCGACACACCTTTATTAGGAGGTTGGTGCAGTAGTTAAAACAGTTGGCAAAGCATGGAGTGACAAATCTGGTTGCATTTCCTGTGATTTATTGGCACACTTTTATATTTTTTTATATTTTTATATTTAGCTTAAATCATGATTTTAATGTACGGCAAAGTTAAATAAATGTGACTTAGGCATGCATGTTTTTTTTATGCAAGTTGTTGTATTATCGGCTTAGTGTTCTTGTTAATAGCAAATTTTAAGTAACTGTCGGCATGAGTGGTCCGTGGACCACCGATTTCGAATCACTGCTCTAAAGCTAAATCTGAGAAGAGCTCTGATACTATAGATTGCTTACATTGCAACTCTCGCATTTTTGCTTGCTACTTGCTGACCTAATTGTTCCTGCTGCAAAATGTTTTCTTAAATATCAAATTATTGTACATTTTTCCTTTTCAGCTTCAGTTTTTTTTCAGTGGCAGGTTCAGAAGTTTTCAGTTTCAGAAATTTTAGTTGGGAAACAAACTTTTTCTCTGTTTCAATTACGAGAAGATAGAGACTTTTTCGTTTGTAGACAATTTCTCACAAAGCCTCGCACGAGGGAACAGAGTTGTTAGGGGGGCTAAAGGGGCGGGGGCTAACGTAGGGTGGGGGGAGATAAAAACTTTGTGGCAGTGTAATTGTTGGGTGATCGTTGTAAAAGTAATTATGACTCGGAATCTGTTCTCTACACCTCCCAAACTTTCTTCATCTGTTTTTCTTTTCCTTCATTTTCTTTGTGCCTTTTTGTTTTGTTGGCTCGTGGAGAAACATTTTTTTGGTAGTTGAAACATTTGTCGCGTTACCTAACATTAATTTTGTTTTTGTCGCAGCGTGAGCTAGACGTTTTAATTAATTTTATTTTTGGGGGTGTTGTGCGTTTCCTGCGTGTTTTTCGCATTATTCTTTGGATATTTTGTTTTTGCGCTTTTTTGAAACCACGTCCACCACTCCATTATTGATGATTGATTTGCTTGCTTTGTTCACACCGATTAACGGAATATCTAGGAAAATACAAGAAATGAAAACATAACAATACATAATGCAACCAATTGAAGCTTTGATAATGGTTGATCTTCGAACAATATCTCTTTTGATGCTTTGAGAATATTATGGATAATTCCCTGAAGTATGGTGTCACAAATCACTTACTCCACATTCTTGAAATGAAACAAAACAGCAAGGGTTGCTTTGGCGTTACGTTTATGACCTTATGAGTTCCATACAGGTTACAAACTACATACCGTATGCATAATAAACTGCTAAGGGCGCATTTCATCAACACCAGCGCAGAACAATATTGCTTTTGACGCTTGGAAATCAATATAGATCAATCCCTTGGTATAGTGCCACAAATCACTCAATCCACATTCTTGAAATGAAGCCAATGATACAAAACATGAAGGGTAGTGTTATGGCTACGTTCATGACCTTATGAGTTCCATACAGGTTACAAACTACATACCGTATGCACAATAAATTGCTAAGGGCGCATTTCATCAACACCCGCACAGAACAATATTGCTTTTGACGCTTGGAAATCAATATAGATCAATCCCTTGGTATAGTGCCACAAATCACTCAATCCAATTTCTTGAAATGAATCCAATGATACAAAACAGGAAGGGTTGCGTTATGGCTACGTTCATGACCTTATGAGTTCCATACAGGTTACAAACTACATACCGTATGCACAATAAATTGCTAAGGGCGCATATCATCAACACCCGCACAGAACAATATTGCTTTTGACGCTTGGAAATCAATATAGATCAATCCCTTGGTATAGTGCCACAAATCACTCAATCCAAATTCTTGAAATGAAGCCAATGATACAAAACAGGAAGGGTAGCGTTATGGCTACGTTCATGACCTTATGAGTTCCATACAGGTTACAAACTACATACCGTATGCATAATAAATTGCTAAGGGCGCATTTCATCAACACCCGCACAGAACAATATTGCTTTTGACGCTTTGAAAGCTCCAACACCCCATTCCCGCGTCTTCCTTCCCCAGATATTAACTCGCCAAGTTATGAAAAAGGATTAATAATCCGCGGTGAAAGCGGCATGTTAATGCAAAATCAAAATGCAAACTACTTTTGCAAGTCTTTCCCCTCCACCCATTTCCCCTCAAATTCTTGCCCTCCCCCTCTCTTGCTGAATCTTTCTTAAGTTTTGATCATGCTCAAGCTTTCGACAGCTTATCCTTCCGGTTAATCTTTTCATCCTTTCTTGCAGAACATTTTAAGATTTTGTGTCTATTTTTTTTTTGAGGGGGTATTATTATTTGCTTCTTTCTGTCAAATGTGCTGTCGCCTTTGAAAGGAGTTGACATTTTAGGTTCATATACCCACTCGTACTAGTGGATTCTCTCAAATACTTGGTGTTTTCAAATATACAATGTCCTGTTCTATTCAACCTACGATGTTTTGCTTGCGCAGTAGTTTTTGTCCGATAGTATTTTCCATCAAGTCTAGGTGAGGATTCTTGGGGGTAAACCATGGTTAGGGATAGGCCTATACCTCCTTAAGAAATCAGTGGGGTCGTTGGCATCGGACATGGTACCAAAAATGTCTTTCCAGACATTCTTCTCCTTCCTCTTCTACCCACTTAGTGCCGCGAGCGCAGCGTGACGGCTTCACCCCGGACCAGTTTCTTGTACTCGACCTGGTCGGACGCTAACGTCTTGGGCCGTTGTTTTTCCTCTTGCTCCGGTGAGTTGTTCAATTCTTTCCTCGAGAGTTGTCCTCGGTCTACCCATAGGTCTTCAACCTTGTGGCCTTGCTTCCGCCAACCTCCGGGTGTTCCTATTCTCGTCCATCTTTCGGACGTGGCCTAACCATTGCAGCTGCTTGTTCTATATTCTCCTCTCTACTAGATCCACTAGAATCCTTGAAGACATTACTATTATTAGGTGTAGATTGGCGCATTATTTGCAGAATATTTCCTGCGGTTGCTTAAATACCTAGGAACGTAGGTACCTATTTTTGCTTTCCAATTTATACGTAGTATAAGGAAAGCTTTGTGATGGTAGAAAAAATTCCGATATTTCAACGGATTTACACGTTTTGAGGCCCCAGGAACCCAAAAAAGTGGTTTTTACGAAATGTCTGTCTGTCTGCCACTCTGTCTGTCGCTCTGTCGCTCTGTCTGTTGCTCTGTCGCTCTGTCTGTCTGTGCGTCGATATCCGGGCAAGCTACTCGGTTGATTTTGATGAAATTCGGCATGTAGGTTCACAAAAATCATACCTCGGGGTCATTTTTTTATTTTGGGCTAACTCAATTTGGGGGAGGGGGTTTATTTTCAAAAAACTCATAAAACACATCTAAAAAAATTATTTCTCGAAAACCGCTCCAACGATTTCTTTTAAATTTACATACATTGTATTCGTTATTAATTTTGACAAAATGCGGGGGGTCGTTTGCCCCTTGATAGTTTGCTTCTGGGGGTAAAAAAATAAAAATAATTAAATTATCATGAAAAATGACTAAAAATTTTTTTTTTGTGGAACCTTTCCATCGATGATTTCTACCTTCAGTCATGTTTTAGGTGTTAAATTGATTAACGAAACCGGACAGGTTGCTTTCCCAACAAATTATTTGGTTTTGTGCAAAAAAAATGTTTTTGAAAGAATGATAGAAAATTCGGGGTCAAATGCATTGCGTGCCCCCTGCCATTATTGCTGTGTGGTAATTTGTTGGTCTGACCTATCTAGAATTTACCTCACCTCCAGTGATGTCAGGTGGACAACCCCCCCCCCCCCCCGAGAAATTATTTACCATGAAATTATTCATTTTCTCTAGTTACTACTTGATAAATTGGAAAGCATGTTCGAGTAAACTTGGACCGGTTCTTTTTTTGTCTCTGAGATTTCAACAGGCAATAAAAATCATGTAGGTACAGAATTGTAATGAGTTTCAAAATGGAACAGACTTGATGAACCATTCGATTTAAGAGGGGTTTGAGGAAGGGGAGTTCTAAAGTGCTGTTGTTCGGGCGTTGAGTACTTCCCTGGACGAGATTCAGCATCCCTGCTGCTGCTTACAGCAATTGCTGTCGTTTTCTATTTATCACGAAAATTATGAATGGAAAGTGCTGACACACATTATTATGGATTGTGAATGCTGCTGGTTTCCTGACTGAATGCTGAAATATGATTAAAAATTCAGCTTGTGGCTTACAGTCAGCCTAGATAGGTACGGTAACTACCTACCTGAACAATTCTGCGAACTGAACTGTTTTGCTAGAAGAGGGTTGCCGAAGAAGGAATTCATTGATTAACTGAAGGAGCACGCAGGAGCAAGAACGTACCAAGAGCTAAAGAGGAAGGCCCAAGAGAGCTGGAGGATGGTATGCAGGGAGTTGCTGTCAACAAATCGTTGAGATTTGGACCTCAGAAGAACTTTTTTTCATAAAGGCAAAGAAAACTGATTTATAAATTTCAATTCTAGCTTTTTTTAAGAATTTTTTTTATGGACTCGGACCCACTTATAGTGTGGCCCATAGGTCCCTTGTCCAATGCCAACGACCCCACGGATTTCGGAAAATATTTGTATTGTTACCGTATGAACTTGTGGCCATTGGCAAATTGGTTTTTGATGCAACCTACGCCGGCTACAAGCGATAACACACAAACTGAGACAAGCTTACCATTGGTGCAATGAAACAGGTGAAAGCATGACTTAACCACAGTACAGATACGAGTCATTTCTAGCACTAAATTACTTTAAGTGCAAGTGGCAACCTTCTTAGGGCTGGAAGAGAGAATCAAGAAAAAACTGAACCCGCTGGAACTGAAACTGTAACATTTACCAGTGATCAGTGTAATCAGCTTTGTTTGTTAATGAACAGAACCACTGAAACTATGCCTGTTTACCCCTATTTGGTTTATGGTTTTTTGGTATACAGTACCATGGGCTCCAACAAGGGACAGACAGACAAACAGTCTTTTGAGGAGTCTGAATAGAGACTGTGCCATAATCGCTTCCTCAATTCTGTAGAAGACTGATTTGCAAATGTCGAATTAACTGGGTATACTAGCTCTATATTTTTCCATAATCTTTCCAACTATCTGTTGCTGCTGAAAACCCATAAAAAAAGGCTTTAAATTTGTAACTTTCAAGGCGCAGTGTATTAGCGGAAGGAGCCTGCATGTTAAGGGGGCAAACAGGGGGGGGGGGAATCCAAGTTCATAAACAAGAGAGGGAGAGAACTAGGGCCCGGAGTCATATCCAGCAACTCATCTTTATCTGGGTCAGCACATTCTCTTATGTACTCCAAATATTCCGCTCCCTATCTGTACTTCATTATATTCAACTAACTTTGTTTGCTGTATCTGACGCTTTCCCGTCGATTATTTCGAGAATATCGTTTCCTCATGTTTATTATACGGATGTTCAATCTTTCATCTGCAGCAATCCACAGGGGCGGATATAGTTCCTGGTGCTTTGGAGGGCATGTAAAGCTGGCAAGTTGCTCCTGACGGTTAAGGAAATTATCATACTTGAGGTATGAGGTATGAATAATATTGCCTTCTGCATGTTGTACTCCAAGGGAAGACTAAAGGCTCCCTAGCTGTAGTAGAAGGACATGCTGGTTGAAAAACCTGCGACATTGGTTTGGCAAAAGCACGCCTTCATTTTCCAAGGTTCAAATCTTTGCTGAAATAGGCATTTTAAGAGGATGAAGATTACTTTGCGTTATGTCACTATAAAGTTCCATAACGAAATAGGCTAATCCATTTTCATTCAACCTATTATCAAATCCTGGACTAAAGCTAAATAGCTGACAAACCCGCGTAGCCCGGGGTAATTCCGAGCATCTACTCACCCTACGAATGCATATCCTATAGCTTGCCATCGTCACAGCACAGTCCTAAGGTTTACTCAATCAATCAATCAATCAATCAATCAAAAGCTGTATATTTTTACAAGTGTGTTTACAATAATAGGAGTGACTTACCGCAGGACTAGGCCTTGAGCGGTTTATGCTTTTATACAAAAATTCATAACTGTATGGAAATTAAGGTAAAATTATGTTTGTTTTGTTGCTCAGGCCCTGTAATGGTTTCACCCTAATCCGCTCCTGCCTGGGCTGGGGTATTCAATAGGTTTCTCACCCAACCCCAGTCCTCAGGCTCTTCAGTCACTCATCAGTATCCCTCCAATACGCGGCGGTGAGACACACACACCTTACACTTACACATTACACATGGTCAACTGTCGAGACGCCGCGGACCAAATAATCTCAATATTACTTTCATATACAGTCCACTAATTAAATCTAACGAAGGCGTGTGGTACCGCCACAGGCCCCAACCTTGAGATTTCGCCACCCAGGGCAACCAGTCTTGCAGCACCTCTTACCGCATTGAAACAAAATGTTGCGAAAGAAAATTGTAAGAAATACGACCAAAGTATAAGGTGTACACTCTCAAGAAATTTTCTTTAATTAACTTGGATATGTTATGAAGTGTATTTTTTCCTCGAAACTTGGTGCCCATTTATAGCACAGGGCCTGCGTTAACTAGGTAGTATTATTATTTAGACTGTTGAGCTGACATAGGTCTGGGGACCCTTTGAACAGCATGATTATTGGGATCACATCCCAATCATTTAAACTATGACCATTGCCAATTATTAATTAGCTGTTAAACAACAGCAGCTTACCATCAGTAGCCTAAAAGACATGTAACTAGCGCTCTGATTGGCTAATAATTGACGACAGTAGGCTATAGGTACACGGATACGCACGCGTATTACCTCGAGCCTTAACTGTCCAGAGTGAATCATTATTATGCCTTTTTTTTTTTGTTTTTTTTTGTTTGTCCTCACTGGTTAATCCACCATGTGAGGGAAATATATTGAAAAAAATAAAATTGAACAAATTATGTGTCGGCGCAGGTACCTCCGGGTGCAACACCCAATGAGGCCCTAGGCCCAAACAAATACATGCCATAACTATTTTTGTTTCCCGTTTGTTACGGGTTTGAATTTAAAAATTAAGGTACACAGGTATATTATAAGGAAAAAAGTAGATTATAATGTAATTATAATAATTAATTAGAACAATATTGTCAACAACAATTGATAGGTAGCTTAATACCGACTATACAGGGTATATTACCCCCTATTATGTGCCCATCTAATTTGTTCTCATGTTTAAGACTATAAATTAATATTACCTTACTTCGAGCACGGCGTATATCCGCAAACAACGCATAATAGCTGAGTAAAAGAGCATCTTGTGTAGATAAAACAAGCAAACGCTTTCATTAAATCCATGAACATTTTGCATGCACTTGAATTACCTCTCCATTACCTCTGCAAGTACTGAAATCCATTTAATAAATAATCAAGTAGATACTATTTTTGCAGCTATATCTTGAGAGAATCTAGATTATGTAAACATGATAGGGAAAAATTGTAGCTCTAGTTTTAGTACAAAGAAGCTCATGATTAAAGTAGTCATTATGTGAGAGTATACAAGCTTAAGTCCTGGTCATGCTTCAAGTTAATAAGATGGTTAAAAATGCAGGCAGGGACTGCTGTATCCAGTGCTTTATACTTGAAACCCTGGCCCACTTATGTTGAAGAGGACAGATGGGAGCGGGGGGAACTGTCTGAAGATAGTAAAGGGCGAGTTTTAAGCTTTAATTTAACATTTATGTTCTCCACTTTGGCGCAAGATGCTTCCTGTTGTTCTTCTTTATAGCTTTACGTAGCGGAATGTATACAATCAGGGCCGTTACAAGCCATTCTGGACAGTGCCGGATTAACCTTTGTGGATGTCAGTTGTTTAAATGTTTTTCATCCAGAGGCACTAAATTAGAGATATATATAGTCATGCAAAGAGTACCTATGAAAGCAAATCTGGTGAAAACGACAATGCAAAACACCAAATAGATGGTTAATGTGGAGATGAATTTCCTCTCGGTAGAGGAGTCAGGGGACGCACTCTCAACTGCTATGTTCAACATCGCGCTACAAGCAGCATTACAGAATATTGTATAGAGTGGAACCATTGTGTATAAGTCCAAAATGATCTGCGCATGTGCGGGTGACATTGTCATAATTGCTAGAAATGAGAGACAACTAGGAGACGCACTTAAATATAATAAAAACCGGTTCGAGTTAACTCGAACATGCTTTCCAATTTATCAAAATTAGTAGATAGAGAAAATGAGTAATTTCATGGTAAATAATTTTCCTATGATTAAATTTCCGATATCACGGGGGGGGGGGGAGGGGGGAGGGGGGGTTGCCCACCTGACGTCACTTGGAGGTGAGGTAAATTCTAGATAGGTCAGACCAACACATTACCACACAGTAATACTGGCAGGGCACGCAATGCATTTGAGCGTCAATTTACCAATTTTTGCAAAAACCATTTTTTTGTACAAAACCAAATCCTTTTCTGGGAAAGCAACCAACCAACTAGTTTGCCCGGAAATCGGCGCATAGGCAGACATACAGACATACAGACAGACAGAAAGACACAGACAGACAGACAGACGAAGCGACAGACAGACATTTCGTAAAAACCACTTGTTTGGGTTCCTGGGACCTCAAAACATGTAAATCCGTTGAAAACTCGGAATCGAAAATATTGACCATCACAAAGCTTTCCTTATACTACGTATAAATTGGAAAGCAATAAATATAAACAGTAGGCCTATACATAATATAATAATGATAATGATGTGCAGAGACGAGTCAAAAGTAAGCCTGGAAATAAATGTTGCAAAACCTAACTGCTGTTACTGCATTAACACTTGATATACTTTTATATGTACGACTTCATACTTAAACACATCAGAACAATGTGTTACATTGTAACATCTATCAGGTGAGCAGATTTGCTAGAACCTTAAGGATTACTCGATGTTTCATGGTGCTAAAGCCTCATTAGTGCTGACTGCAGAAAGCATTCTCCAAGATATGGTCTGCAAGCAATTTAGGAAAGGAGCGGAGATGGACCAACCAAACGTGCCACTAACCCTGAACCGAGCAAATACGGCAATCGGCAATGCCACGAAGAACACCCTCAAGACCCCAAGCACTGGCAAAAAGTGGGAGAATCTTGCTACAGTGGGTAGGAACCTTGAGAGAGCTGAAGCTGTTGCTAGATTCCGCCTCAATACCGGCCATGACTATCTTCAGGCCCACCTACACCGCATTGCCTTGCCACCGATGACACATGTCCACTATGTCACGGTGGAAGAATGGACGAATACCATCTGAGGGACTGCACAGCTCTCACCTACCCGAACGACGACTTGGTGAACCGCTACTGGGAAGCTCGGCGACGAATGGTTGAACTACCACGTTTGGGCGTTGGATAAAAAAAAAAAAAAGGAAACTTAATAGTGTATCTCCGCGCTGTTCACTCGTAATATTTAATACGTATCAAAAGAATAAACTTAAAAGTTAAACATCGTCAGGCTCAAAACAATTGACGTTACAAATATTAGAAGTAGTCAATGGAATACTTGAATTCGGAAGAGGAAGGTTTTTAGTGTTAGTGAGAGCGTTTACGAGGGAGTGAAATTTTTAGTGGTCGGCTCCCCCCTCCCGCCCCCTCCCCTTCCCTCTATCCCCCCCCCTCCAATCTCTCCTCTCCCCGGATATTGACATTTATATCCCCCATACAGCTTTTACAGCTCTGACTTATGGCCATCAAATTCTTTATGATCCACAACCTTTTAAATACCAATTATACAGGAGGTTTACACGGATTTTTAGTCTATTATAACCTGTTATTATTATTATTTTTGTTATACTCTGAAGGAAAGAGAAGCTCCAGCAGCCTGATCGGGGTGTTTATAATACCGGTATTTATTTAATCCACTAGTAAACAAGACAATTTTATAATGGAAAGTGCTATTCAAAATTTGTTTGTTTACAGTTATAATCCTAGGGTATTTATTTAACCCCGGTATTATAAACGCCTCGATCAGGCTGCTGGGGCACTGAAAGAATTAGTCGGCGTCGGACCAAAGTCTATGGCAAGCCTACCTAGGTACAGGTTGAAATGATTCTTCCCCCCTATATTCTTTATGGATAGTTTGCATACTTACTTAGGCGGGGTCTCCACTGACCTCTCATTGCAGAATGCAAAGACATTGATGTGGTAGCAGATATTCAAGACTTAGGTGGGTATTCCACCGACCTCTCATTGCAGAATGCAAATGACATTGAGGGAAATTTTTGTTTTACTCTATACCATAGTTAAAATTGATCAATGATCATAGAGTAAAATCACAAACAAACAAACTAAAATTAAAAAATGGTGTCATGGAATATGTTCCTCTAAAATTGATCAATGATCATGCAGTAAAATCACAAACAAAAATTAAAAAATGGCGTCATGGGATATGTTAAGTACAAACATTTTTATAGATTTCTATAAAAAGAAAAATTCAAATTTCCGTTAAAATCATTTGCATTCTGCAATGAGAGGTCGGTGGAATACCCGCCTAAGTCTTGAATGTCTGGTACCACGTCAATGTCTTTGCATTCTGCAATGAGAGGTCGGTTGAAACCCCGCCTTACTAGCTAACGCCCCCCCCCCCCCTCCTTGGCAGGTTAGCCAATTTGTGACTCGCTAACCAGTCACACCAAACCTCTTCAGCGGCAAGCACGGCCTATCATCCCGAATTCTACTGCTTCATCATTTAACTCCAGCTTTAATAGTTATTGTTTTAGCTAAAGGCCGTTTACTTTACAAAACCTCCGAACCATATTATAAAGTTCCCAGCACCTTCAGCGTGAAAAATGAAATGAGAAAAAACCATCAGACTTTAATAGGTATAGGTATTGAGCGGAGTTGAAGCGATAAAGAAAATCATAAAATAAAAATGGCAAAAGTGAAAAGAGACGATGTTTGGGAAGAAGAGAATGCACATTTTGCTTCACCCGATAAAATCATGGCGTTTTCAAAATGGGTTTTTAATAGAAAAACCTTTTTTAGGATCCGAAGTTAATAACGGCACGCATCCGTATAATGCCAAACCCTTCAACTGGAATAAATTAACCTGGCGTCGTGTTTTCGGAAGGATGTCGGAGCAACTGAGGAAACCTGTACAAAAAATGGGAATATTTTGTGGGTTGTTATTGTGACTTTACGGGTATATTGTACCTCAGCAGTAAACAACTTTGGTAATGATTTGAAGTCATCGATGAAGTATAATATAAATTATAATACCTTTTTCTTCTAAAATTTGAAAGAGTAAAAGAAGGTTTGTTTAGCTCTTAGTCCACAAAAAAATGTAATATGAGCTACCATATTACACAACGTGAATAGTGGTGAATAGGGTCGAAATTTGCGGCGATGCGAGGGTAGGACTCAACAGCTAAAACTAACACTAAAACTAACTAAAAGTAATTTCAAGTGAACACCCTCTCCCCTCCCCGTTTCTCTGAATTCCTGGGTATGGGTCTGGGGCTTAGAACTAAAAAAATACAAAAATTTAACTATTGGCCCGATACACTACCATGACCCTATGTACGGTCGGGACCCAGGCCGAATTTGAGCCCGAAGTTCCCCCAGTCGTACTAGTCGAGTTTCAGCGAATCTCGCTATGGCGGCAGGTTGAACTACTGGAGCGCCCAACCGTCATTAGCAACAGCGCACCCTAGATGCTCAAGTCTGGAGCGCCAGATCACATGGCACTCAGCGAGAATGTGCCATCTACTTTTGGACTTTTCGCCTCTATCGCATAATATCGGCACAGAGTGTCCCCTTGCACACGATGCCTCTATTTACCACCATTCACGGCATATGTACCAACAAGTCACAGTTAATATTATCAAACGTGTTCAGAACAGAGGCAAAACAGAAGGAGAACGATCTTAACAACAGAATACTACTCCAAAATTCTTCTTAGCTAAAGTGAACATCAAAAAAGGGGAGAATGTTTTGCATTAAATTCAGTCTTTTTCATAATGAATAGCGCAAAAAGACGGCTCTAATTTTACACAACAATACACAGCCGTTATTCTTTATTATAGAAAACTGAGGAGAGGGGGTAAAGAGCGGGGATTTTTTTTTGGGGGGGGGAGGGGTAGGGGGTGTTAAACGAATGCAAATGCGGCGCTCCATCAGAGGAGAGATAACGTCTCTGGAGAAAGCTGGATGGAGGCGATGACCTTTGTGTCTTATATACAACAGTGTCGATGGTTTGAATAAATTACATTTTCTGCGAGAAATTTTACACAAGATGTTTTTTACCAGAAAAAGACGTTTCTTTAAAAATTGTGGTTCAGAGAGGTTTTATGTCAGGATAGATGTCAGGATAGAAGGTATCGTATTGTGCTGAGATGTAGAGACATTTATTTATTTAGAAATGGTGGATGGTGTACTACAATAGTATGCTGTTTCTGTTTTTAAATAACAATAGACTATTCATATTTAAAGGCCTATCATTCATTATGTAGTTGCCTATGGTATGCTTTCGTACGATTTTGCAAAAGTTTCTAGTCCTATGTACTTCCTCCACTCAAAGATTCTCAAATTCTTAAATTTAAAAGCGAGGCCGGAGTCAACCCATGTTGTATTCAGTCGGGTGAAGTCAGTCCAGTGCCTGTAGAACCACCCCGGGTTTAAGTTCAGGCGGAATTATACTACTCTAGCTATTAGAGATTCTCCCTACATTTTGATACATCAAGT
This sequence comes from Psococerastis gibbosa, assembly GCA_963971405.1. Classification (NCBI taxonomy): domain Eukaryota; kingdom Metazoa; phylum Arthropoda; class Insecta; order Psocodea; family Psocidae; genus Psococerastis; species Psococerastis gibbosa. The sequence continues at coordinate 48,198,182 of OZ020484.1, forward strand.
ATGTAGCCGGAACTAATTCCGTTTTTTGAAGGCGTAAAAAATGCAAATATTCGCTGCGTCCTAAAACTAAAAGAATAATTGTATTGGTTGATAAGGATTGTCTCAGCATATGGTACTGGCATTAATCTAACATAGGTTGAACAATGAAGAGGCAACCTCTCCGCTATCAACGAAATTAGAGGATCTAGAAAAATCTGAACTTGGTGGAATCCAAACCCATGATCTAAGTTACGCCTTGCTGGGGCATCGTCTAAAGCTTGTGCTATCTTCGAAGTGCAGTATGAGCTGTCAGCCTCTCTAGCAACATAGGCACAAACGGCAATTACACCTCCCATCCTTTCTCTATATTGCCTGTTAATCAAAGCTAAGAGATCAACGGCTATTCAGTCGGGTGAAGTCAGTCCACTGCCTGTACTTTGCTACATCAAGTATGTAACCGGAACTAATACCGTTTTTTTAAGGCTTAAGAACTGGAAATATTCTATCTACACTACCTGTAATACTAAAAGAATAATATTGTATTGTTTGATGTGGATTTCTTTACACATGGTACTGACATTAATCTAACATAGGTTGAACAATGAAGAGGCAACCTCTCCGCTATCAACGAAATTAGAGGATCTAGAAAAATCTGAACTTGGTGGAATCCAAACCCATGATCTAAGTTACGCCTTGCTGGGGCATCGTCTAAAGCTTGTGCTATCTTCGAAGTGCAGTATGAGCTGTCAGCCTCTCTAGCAACATAGGCACAAACGGCAATTACACCTCCCATCCTTTCTCTATATTGCCTGTTAATCAAAGCTAAGAGATCAACGGCTATTCAGTCGGGTGAAGTCAGTCCACTGCCTGTACTTTGCTACATCAAGTATGTAACCGGAACTAATACCGTTTTTTTAAGGGTTAAAAAATGCAAATATTCTATATCTACACTACCTCCTAATACTAAAAGAATAATATTGTATTGGTTGATGTGGATTTCTTTATATATGGTACTGACATTAAACTAACTTAGGTTGAAGAGACAACCTCTCAGCTATCAATGAAATTAGAGGTTCTAGAAAAATTTGAACTTGGTGGAATTCAAACCCATGATCTAAGTTACGCCTTAGCGGAGCATCGTATTAAGCTTGTGCTATCTTCGAAGTGCAGTATGAGCTTTCAACCTCTCCGGCAACATAGGCACAAAAGGCAATTACACCTCCTATTCTTTCTCTATATTGCCTGTTAATCAAAGCTAAGAGACCAACGGCTTCTGTAAGACATCTTCCATCTCTCTCCAAGTTCTCTCTCTCTCCTTCCAGCACTCACACGAGATGCAATTAGGATAAGAGTCTTAGTGAATTGTGCTCGTTCGGTCGAATGGCTTTGCCTAGAGTTAGCTAATTCTGCTGTACTCGAGAATTACGGGGGCATTATCAGTAGTATATTGTTCTCCGTTGATTCAAGAAAGCTCCTATATATAGTGCTTCTACGGGAGACTCAAGCACCTATTGTACTCTTAGGTACTGACTGCTCATGTGTTGGATTTCCAGCCGGTTATCTTGGGGTATAAAGGTGATGGCTAACAATGAGGAGTAAAAGTAGTAGTTTTGGGTTTTGGGATGTTATAGGAGGGGGAGAAGTTTTATGGAGATTTAATCTACCTATAGAGGCGGTGATAGGCCTAAATGTTTGACTTCCAAAAAATGTCTTCATAGCTTTTCAATTCATGACCCTCTGAGCCTGAAACCATCCTCCATTCAAAATGTTATATATTATATGTATATACCGTATATAATGTATGTATTGTGTGTACCAATCTATGCAGTATGTGTACATTTTAGAAAACCCAATAACATCGTAGATTATACTGTCAAATTTTTATTAATCTTGGCACAAAAAGTGCCATAAAAACATATTGTTCAAGATCGTTCGTTAGCAAGCTAGATCCGCCGTTTTGTTTCAAGATGCCATTACCTGTCGACGGACTTACTTTGAAGCGAAGAAGAAATATAAAAAGAACCTGTCTCAAATAACCATAAGCACTACTTACTGTCGCAGTCGCAGTCGCAGTCGCAGTCGCAGTTGGGACGTAAAATGAATTCGCTTCAGGCCTTAGGTTATCACAGGGTCTTCTTATGATTCATATTCACAGCGAAGCACGCTTATCACTGATAATAGCAGTTCTCAATTGTAGCTCCCGTATCAGATTTACAAAAAAAAAGATAAAAAATAAACCGACGATCTGTCCCTAATTTTTGACCGAGGCTCAGGATTATTCGGCAGCAGGAATTGGGAAAACATTTTAGTCAGCATCATTGATTGTTTAGTTCAACGGCTCCCCCCCCCCTTTCCCCAACTCCTAACCGATAAATGCTCAGCGAGTCCCGTAAATTCAGCAATAGCTATAAAAACAATATAATCGCTGCAGCAGTGGAGGTATCTTTAATCCATTTGACATTTATTCGTAATGCGCTCTTAAGAGGCAATGGCCCATGAGTCCGTGTTATTGCCTTTATTGAATTGTTGTAGGGAGGAGAGGAGGGGGGGGGGGGGTGGAATACGGTTCGACGGAGGTAGAAATGACAAAGACTCATCAGCAGTGTTAAGCGTTGCAAGTTCTTGTGCTCCTGTTTGGGCTTGTCTATAATCGGAAGTACACTATATAAGCCATTTGATATTTGTTCGCAATGCGCTCTTAGGAGGCAATGGTCCATGTATCAGTGTTATTGTCTTATTTATTGAATGTTTGTAGTGAGTAGAGGGGGGGGGGGGGCATCCGTCAGCAGTAGCCTATTATCCACTGTAAGTTCTTGTGTTAGTGTTACTGATTGGGTTTGTCTATAATCGGGGTAGCATTGGAAGTACACTATATAAGCCATTTGATATTTGTTCGCAATGCGCTCTTAGGAGGCAATGGTCCATGGTCCATGTATCAGTGTTATTGTCTTATTTATTGAATGTTTGTAGTGAGTAGAGGGGGGGGGGGCATCCGTCAGCAGTAGCCTATTATCCACTGTAAGTTCTTGTGTTACTGATTGGGCTTGCCTATAATCGGGGTAACATTGTAGTACACTATATAAGCCATTTGATATTTGTTCGCAATGCGCTTTTAGGAGGCAATGGTCCATGTATCAGTGTTATTGTCTTATTTATTGAATGTTTGTCGAGGTAGGGGGGGGGGGGGTTCATCCGTCAGCAGTAGCCTATTATCCACTGTAAGTTCTTGTGTTACTGATTGGGCTTGTCTATAATCGGGGTAACATTGTAGTACACTATATAAGCCATTTGATATTTGTTCGCAATGCGCTCTTAGGAGGCAATGGTCCATGGTCCATGTATCAGTGTTATTGTCTTATTTATTGAATGTTTGTCGAGGTAGGGGGGGGGGGCATCCGTCAGCAGTAGCCTATTATCCACTGTAAGTTCTTGTGTTACTGATTGGGCTTGTCTATTATCGGGGTAACATTGTAGTACACTATATAAGCCATTTGATATTTGTTCGCAATGCGCTCTTAGGAGGCAATGGTCCATGTTCCTATTGCCTTGTTTATTAAATTTATATTTATTTCGGGTTGAAATACGGAGATTAATCAGAAGTAGCCTATTATGCATTATAAGTTATTGTGGTACTGATTGGGCTTGTCTATAATAAATAAATAAATAAATAAATGATGACTTTTTTGTTCTATTGCGTTATAAGCTATAAGTGTAGCATTCGAAGTAACCTACCTATACAGTATATAATTCATTTAATATTTGTTCACTACACGCTCTTAGGAGGCAATGGCCCATATCTCTGTGTAAGGCGCCCATTCCACCGACCGGCTAGGGCTATTTACAAAAACAGTGACGTGGTAGCAGACATTCAAGACTTAGGCGGGGTTTCCACCGACCTCGCATTGCAGAATTGACGGAAATGATTATTTTCCTCTACGCCATAGTTAAAATTGATCAATGATCATACAGTAAAATCACAAACAAAAATTAAAAAATGGCGTCATGGGATATGTTAAGTACAAACATTTTAATAGATTTCTATAAAAAAAAAAATTCTAATATTTGCGTCAATGTCATTTGCATTCTGCAATGCGAGGTCGGTGGAAACGCCACCTAAGTCTTGAATGTCTGCTACCACGTCACCCTTTTTGTAAATAGCCGTATCCGGTCGGTGGAATGGGTGCCTTACTGACTTATTAATTTTATGTTTGCCGGGGGAGGGGGGGGGGGTGTTTGAAATAATACGGAGATTCATCATTAGTTGTGCGTTGAAAGCTCTTGTGTTCCTATTCGTGGTTGGTGGTTGGTCTACAGTCTGTGTAGTTTTGGAAGTACCCTATATAATCTATTTGATATTTTTATATATATTTTTATTATTTTATATATATTTTTTTATTATTTATGCGCTCTTAGGAGGCAATGGTCTATATTTCAGGGTTACTGCCACATCTATTGAAAGTTTGTTACCGGTAAGGAAGGGGTCGAAATGCTGAGATTCATCAGCAGTAGCCTGTTATGCGTTGTAAGACCCTAAACTATTCCGCCTTAGGCGCGCGCTTAGTCCGCCTATTCGGAAACCCATCACTGCAGTCAGCTGAACCGAATTAAATTATATAAAAAACATATAGAACCTCAACTTCAGATATTCATAAAAACAATCCTCTACCTCTCAAGGGGGGATAGAGATACGACCACCCAAAATCCCCCCCCAAAAAAAGAGATAAAAGTTACAAAAAAGTCAATTATTCGTAATGCCCCCTAAGTAAGTAGGCAATGGTCCATGATTGTGTATATTGTAGCTTTTATTGAATTTGTTTTGGGGAGCGATTTGTTGACTGAAATAACATAGTCTGGGGTGGGTTTGTTTGGGGGGGGGGGGGGATGAAGAACATTATTGTTGGAATCACCCTCGGGGCGTATCAACTCCCCTCCATTATTGCTGATACAACACGGTTATATCGCTGTTACACCTCTTCAAAAAATATCAAGTGTCCCATAAACTATTTTTATTGTTAAGGGTTGAAATTTCCTTGGAAGATCTTTGTTGGACAGTGTACACGGAATGTGTTCAAGTGATCTATTATTAACAACGTGATACACGGGCAGACTCCAACACGTAAGGTTGTAAGGATACCTTAGGAACTGCCAGTAAAATGGGTCCTTAAAGCAGAAATGCTTAAAGCAGACGTTTGTAAACAAACAAAACCCGGTTCGCGCTTACTCGAACATGCTTTCCAATTGATCAATTAGTAGATAGAGAAAATGAGTAATGTCATGGTAAATAATTTTCCTATAGTTAAATGGGGGGGGGGGAGGGTTGTCCAACTGTCGTCACTGGAGGTGAGGTAAATTCTAGATAGGTCAGACCAACACACATTACCACACAGTAATAATGGCAGGGCACGCAAAGCATTTGAGCGTTTTTTTTGCACAAAACCAAATAGTTTTTTGGGAAAGCAACTTGTCCGGTTTCGTTACTCAATTTAACACCTAAAACATGCTTTAAGGTAGAAATCATCGATAAAAGCGACCCCCGCATTTGATTAATATTAATAACGACGACAATATAACATGTGAATTTAAAAGATAGCGTCGGAACCGTTGTTGAGAAAAACAATTTTATACTTTTTTTTGGAGTTTTTTGAGAATAAAACCCCCCCAAATTGAGTTAGCCCCCAAAAAAACTGTCCCGAGGCATGACTTTTATAAACGTACATTTTAAATTTCATTAAAATCAACCGGGTAGTTTTCCCGGAAATCGATGAACAGACAGACAGACAGACATAGCGACAGACAGACATTTCGTAAAAACCACTTTTTTGGGTTCCAGATTTTATCATGAAAAATCATTTTTACGACACTACTGTAGTATACTCGTGTATAGGAGAATAAAGACAATTTTCTTTATTTCCTTCTAGATACCCCCACTTTTTTATTACATACAGGTATAATAATTATTGAAGGAACCGATAGGAGAATGCGGTAACATCCCCATGGACCATCTGCCGGCACTGCAATGAGTCTGACGAAACCGCGGAGCACGTGGTTGGGCACTGTCCAGTCCTGTGGCGGGCGCGGTTGGAATGTTTTGGGGCTGCCTACATCGACCAAGTCGATCTGATTGACTTGCCATTGAAGGACATGGTTGTCTTCGCTAACAAGGTTAAGCTGCTGTTTTTCAACAGCTAATTAATTGGCTAAGGGCATAGTTTGAATGATTCGGATGTGATCCCAATAATTATGCTGTTCAAAGGGTCACCAGCCTACTGTATGTCAGCTCAACCCTCTAAATAATAATAATCACAATAACATCCCCATGGAAAAAATATTGTATGGGGTTCATCAATTTCATCCATGGTAAAATAGGCTTCCGGCCACATTTTTAATCGCAAGATGAAGTGTATTTTCTTCATGTTTTCGTTAGGGAAGGTCATTTGGCGTAATTAAGCAGATTGCAGGACATGTAGCGTAGTGGTACGGACTCTGACTTTCACCCGAAAGGTTATTGGTTCGAGTCCCACACTAGCAACATTTTCTGGCCATGCTTCGGAGGGCATGTAAAGCAGGCGGTCCCGGGCCTTCCTAGTTGAGTGTAAGAGAGGGCTTTATAGCCCTAACTCCGCTGGGTTGGCTTAGAAATAGAAACAATAAAAAGTCCTTATTTATTTATTTATTTTATTTATTTATTGCTAAAAAACCTGGGGAAACCTAAAATTAAATCATCGCCCAAGCCCAGCAAATTATCTCCGCTACTACCCTTGGTCAGATTATCTAGCGTCTGCGGGACACCCTGTATGCATAGAAAATAAGTTTGTAGAAAACAGAAAAACAAATCAAAGCTTATACGAAAAGCTAGCCAAAAATTCCGGTCTAATTATCTTATTTTCAAAATGGCCGGCTTTAATCTTTTTGATTAAATTGAGCGGTGACTTCGCAAAAAGAAAAAAGCTGGAGAAAATGCCAAGATTTTGTTTTTTTCGGGAACGAAAGAGATATTATTTAATTATAAGCTGCTTTCTCTAGGGCGCTTCTATATCCTCCTCTCTGTAAAGGGAGCTGAAAGCACAAGTGGTGGATATTGGGTGTACGGGCACGGGGGGGGGGGGGGGGTTGAAGTGGACAAGGGTTGAGCCGATAGGTATCTGCTTAGAGTTTGATCTCTAATAATAATAATAATAATAAGAAGAAACGTCTTATATTTACGGGGCGAGACTTAAGACTAGAAAGTCTTTTTCTGCCTAACCCACGTCCAAAAACAATACAATTTACAAAATACATAGGCTTAACGTGAACAATCTTATTCTAACAATGCATAAAAAGAACTTATTCTAAAGTAACGTGACGCAAAAAAAAAACACATACAGTAAATATCTAGACAGTATTCTTATTCTAAACCTATTCTGTTCCTAGTAATTTTTTCAGTAACTGGCTTTTGAACCCACGAATCTTTGGCTGGGATCTAATTTCCTTACCTAGGGAGTTCCACTGGCGGCAGACATTTACAAAAAAAGAACTACCATATAAAGCTGTGTTATGTCGGGGTATTCGCAATACAAGTCCATTTCTATGGGAATTCAATGGCTTTAGGCGGTCATATAGATATGGAGGAGCTGCACTGTTCAAAACCTTATATACTAATAATAGTGAGTGGAAAGTTCTTCTTTCACCTAATTTCAGCCACTGAGCCCTGCGGTAGAATGGGGTTATGTGATCCCGCCGTTTCACATTGTAAATGAACCGCATGCATGAGTTCTGCGCATATTGGAGGCGCCTAGCATCGACTTCATTACAACTACTGTAAATCAAATCAACATAGTCAAATATAGGAAATATTAATGATTGGATCAGATTTCGCTTTATAGCAACAGGAAGTAAAAATTTTAGGCGCTGCAGGGCGTGTAAGGAGTAAAAAACCTTTTTACACACTCTTTTGGTATGATCATGCCAAGTAAGACCCTGGTCAATGTAGAGGCCAAGATTTTTAATGGCTTGCTCTTCGTAGGGGATATTTCTACAACCTATTATAATCGGAGGTGGGGCACTTTTCATAATTCTGGACACAAGCTTTCTGGAGCCAAGGATTATTGACTGGCACTTATTTGGGTTTATCATTAGAAAATTACTGTCACACCAACCCTCCACATTCTTTAGATCGTTATTGACTTTATCCGCTGTAGCAACAAAGTTGAACTGATTCGTATGCGCGTAGAGCTGCAGATCATCTGCATAAAAATGGTATCTACTAACAACTGAAGACGGTTATTACCGTATATAAAGCCAGTTTTGCTCAGAATATCCCATACAGCAGCCGTAGCACGAACGGAAAATAATAATGTATGCGAAGAATGTTAATCCTTCTTCTTCAAGTAACAGCCGGCTGGCTGGTTGGCAGCAACTCGTGGCCTTCACTCCCCTCGATCCAGGCACGCCCTCTTCAGCTCCACGTATGTATTGGCCCCTATATCCTCCATCACTTGCTGCAGATATTCCTTTCTTGAGCGCCCTGGTCAGTTGACGCCTTCTGTGGTTCCTTTTCGATGCTGCTGACGAAGTTAGCTATCCATAATAAACCACAATGAATAAAAATTGTGTTAGTGCCTATTTTGATATGCTCCCTAAAACGTTAATCTTCCCTTTATGTACCCAATCACCGATATTCTTCACTATAACAAATGTCTGTTTCTACAAACTTCCCCATAAGCACCTAGCGTACCCCACTCAGTGGCATAGCCAAGGGGTGGTCAGCGGGGTTCGGACCCCCCCAAAATTTAGCAAAACAGAAAATGTTTTAGATATTTATTCCAAAAAATTTCCCGGGGAGACCCCGGTACCCCTGTTTGCAGTTTTGTTAATAATGTTATCGTCTGCAAAATCAAATTTTTTTTGCTGACAAACTATTTAAGGCCTATATTTTAAAGATCATTCCCTGCGGTAGCCCCCGGGCCCCCCTTGTTAGCTGTAATATTCTTCATATGTAAAATATGAGCATAACTGCTTTCAAAGCGCGCAAATTCCACTATTTTGGGATTATTCTTTTTCAAAATGATTCCCCCGGGGGAGACCCCCGGGCTCCCCTACAGCCCCCCGACGCCTTGTGTGTGGAAATTAAGATCATGGTCCTAATTAGAGGATGCGTATACGTCCATGAGGAATTTCCTATTTTTCTACTATTTTACAATAATACGTGAGGGGGGGGGGGAGCTCTAAATGAAACACCACCTCATTCGAAAACCTATCGTAAACGGGCAAACTTTATCTATTCTTGTTCCATGAAAACTGGACCCCCCAAAAAAAAAATTCTGGCTACGCCACTGACCCCACTACTTACACGTATATCATGGTTATACGGTGAGGTATTGTAATTTTGAATGACTCTATGGACCCAGGCCGACTTATAGTGGCCCATTATAGGTCCCTTGTCCAATTTCGGACATATTACTGTATGTATTGTCTCCGTATGAATCTTTGGTATCTAATCTAATGTATCATTTGGCCACTGGCAAACTGGTATACGTTCTAGGTCAAACTACACCGGCTACGAGCGATAATGGACAAGCTATGACAAGCTTACCATTCTGGCAATGAAACAGGCGAAAGCATGACTTAACCAAGTACAGATACGAGTCTACGGTGAGGTATAGTATATAGTAGGTTAATTTGTTGTCACAAATTATTGTAATTATGTTGTTGTTGGTATCAAGGTGGGTATTCCACATACGTCAATGAAAAATTGAAAAATGACGTAACAATGACGTAAATTGACGTGGTAGCAGAATTTTTAGTATGTCTTTAATGTCTGCTAAAACGTCATTTTTCAATTTTTCATTGACTATTGACGTATGTGGAATACCCGCCTTAGGGCAAACCGGAGTCGCCGATATTCCATTTCTGTACAAACTTTAATTTCTCATGAAATATGGAACGCAGAACAATGAAAAAATGCTGAATGGCAAGAAGAATTTTTTCTCCTTATTTTGATGCATAGTATGTTGCAGTCATCAATACCGATCGGCTATAGTTAGTGAACTTGATACGCAAAAAATAACGGTCACTCTGGAGTTCAAGCTGAAGGAGTTCATAAACTGCGGCGAATTGGGGTTATCGACTTCGATGGCCAGGTGGTAACGTGCTTGCACTTGTGCGAGTCTTTACACGCCATGCAATCGGAGACGTGTCGTACTCATCACGGGTAATAACCTACAGAGGCGAATAAAAAGGTCAATTGGATACATTCATTAAATTGTTTGTATGCAATTTATCTTTAAAAAAACAAAAAAAAACAAAAACAAAAGTTAAGGCCACATACTATTCATCAAAATTAGGAGAAAAATTCTTCTTTCCATTCAGCATTTTTTCATTGTTCTGCGTTCCATATTTCATGAGAAATTGAAGTTTGAACAGAAAATGGAATATCGGCGACTCCGGTTTGCTCTTAAGGCCACTCCGGAGAGTTTTGACCTTGAGAGTTGAGAGTGTTTGTAGTTCCGATTGTGGCCGCGTGGCGCGCGCAAATTGAATAGTTTATATGTGATACAAAGGAAGGTTTTCTTGATCTCAGCCTGAACCAATATAATAGAAAACTCTTGTACGTTGGTAAATGGCAGAAAGCGTAAGGCGTAGCTGATGAGTTCAGGGGTGGTCGAGATTGGGGGGAGGGGGCAGCTGGACACTGGGTGGGGGGAGGGGGTTGGTCGATACCCGATTAAGGTCAGTGAAACACTCGTGATTACACAAAAGGCCTTTCAACCCTCGGAGGGCTCTCCCACGGTTGTGATGGATGAGATCCAGCCAACACTGAAATTTTGAGCGAATAGCGGAATTTTAGCAATTTTCCTAGCTGTAATTTTCCTAGTTCCGACCAACCTTTCCTAGCATTAAATCTAGCGGAATCAAGGTTTCTTGGTTTAGTTAATTGTTGTTTTAGCCCAAGTCATTTGTTACTGTGGCTTTCTAGCCATTGTCTGACCTTGTTCGCTGATTTCTTTCCAGTTGACTGCAATACTTAAAGCACTGGTGCGGTCCAGTTGAGAGAGTATAATGGGTTATAAAAGGAAAACTTGAGGTTCGAGATCAACTTAAAATAGCGAAAATATTCTACCGAGACTAGGTTATCGACCTTGTGTGTATAGTATAGAACATACACTCCACTTGGTAAGAGATACCCTCAGAACGAATTTCCCTGGCATTCTGTTGTCAGAGTCTCTTACCAAGAAATAAGGTCAAGAAAGAGGATTGCCGTCGTAGATCTTGCTGCACATCGTCGACCTTAGTCTTTGTCACCCAACGAGCTTTCTACTCTCTTGTTCTTCGCGGAAGCTTCAAAATCATTCTTGTGGTCCCTGAACCAAATCCATTGGCATAGGAGAACATACCCTATGTAGGAGCTACCCTACACTACAAATCAGCATTTTGATGCTAATTTAGAGTCTCTTATCAAGAAATAAGGTCAAGAAAGAGGAATCTCTTCCAGTCCTCAGGCCTAGACCCTTGTCGTGCCACGAAGTTTCTTTAATAGGGTGTACAATCGTCTCGGATCAGGGCCAGCCACTACTAGCCTAGGACGCCCGACTGCCGTCGTAGGTCTTGTTACATATCGTCCACCTCAGTCTTTGTCACCCAACGAGCCTTCTACTCTCTTGTTCTTCGCGGAAGCTCCAAAATCGTTCTTGTGGTCCCTGAACCAAATCCATTGGCATAGGAGAACATACCCTATGTAAGAGCTACCCTGCACTACAAATCAGCATTCTGATGCTATTTCAGAGTCTCTTATCAAGAAATAAGGTCAAAAAAGAGGAATCTCTTCCAGTCCTCAGACGAAGTTTCTTTAATAGGGTGTATAATCATCTCGGATCAGGACCTGCCACTATTAGCCTAGGACGACCGACTGCCGTCGTAGGTCTTGCTACACATCGTCCACCTCAGTCTTTGTCACCCAACGAGCCGTCTACTCTCTTGTTCTTCGCGAAAGCTTCAAAATCATTCATGTGGTCCCTGTACCAAATTCATTACCATAGGAGAACATACCCTAGGTGAGAGCTACCCTAAGCTACAAATCAGCATTCTGATGCTATTTCAAAGTCTCTTATCAAGAAATAAGGTCAAGAAAGAGGAATCTCTTCCAGTCCTCAGCCCTAGACCCTTGTCGTGCCACGAAGTTTCTTTAATAGGGTGTACAATCGTCTCGGATCAGGGCCAGCCACTACTAGCCTAGGACGACCGACTGCCGTCGTAGGTCTTGTTACACGTCGTCCACCTCAGTCTTTGTCACCCAACGAGCCTTCTACTCTCTTGTTCTTCGCGGAAGCTTCAATATCATTCTTGTGGTCCCTGAACGACATCCATTGGCATAGGAGAACATACCCTATGTAAGAGCTACCCTGCACTACAAATCAGCATTCTGATGCTATTTCAGAGTCTCTTATCAAGAAATAAGGTCAAAAAAGAGGAATCTCTTCCAGTCCTCAGACGAAGTTTCTTTAATAGGGTGTATAATCGTCTCGGATCAGGACCTGCCACTATTAGCCTAGGACGACCGACTGCCGTCGTAGGTCTTGCTACACATCGTCCACCTCAGTCTTTGTCACCCAACGAGCCGTCTACTCTCTTGTTCTTCGCGAAAGCTTCAAAATCATTCATGTGGTCCCTGTACCAAATTCATTACCATAGGAGAACATACCCTAGGTAAGAGCTACCCTACGCTACAAATCAGCATTGCCGTCGTAGGTCATCGGCCACCTCAGTCTTTGTCACCCAACGAGCCTTCTACTCTCTTGTTCTTCGCGAAAGCTTCAAAATCATTATTGTGGTCCCTGTACAAAATCCATTAGCATAGGAGAACATACTCTAGGTAAGAGCTACCTTACACTACAAATCAGCATTCTGATGCTATTTCAAAGTCTCTTATTAAGAAATAAGGTCAAGAAAGAGGAATCTCTTCCAGTCCTCAGGCCTATACCCTTGTCGTGCCACGAAGTTTCTTTAATAGGGTGTACAATCGTCTCGGATCAGGGCCAGCCACTACTAGCCTAGGACGACCGACTGCCGTCGTAGGTCTTGTTACTCATCGTCCACCTCAGTCTTTGTCACCCAACGAGCCTTCTACTCTCTGGTTCTTCGCAGCAGCTCCAAAGTCTTTCTCGAGGTCCATAGGCTAGCGTACAAGTATGTCGTCATCGCATATCTGATTCTGCTACCCTTAGGGCCTTCACCGGTAACTACAGAGCGCCCTATAAAGAAAAATGTTTCGTTGTCTATTCAATAACAGTTTCCCTTTTAATATACAGAGATAGTATACCATGAAAGACATAAAATATTTCAACTCCATTAATCAAAGCATAGCTATTGTCTCCATTCTTTCCGTATATTTTTCTTTCCAATAGAACGAAAGCGCTTTCTTTTGATATTTATTATTTTACGATAGCACCTGTACGCTTCAATTCGGCTATTTATTGCTTTTTATCTCACCACTACTTTTGTGTCTCACTTATCAATTGGTTCTCTAGATATATCAATTGATTTAAAAGCTAGAGTATATAAATTTATCCGACTGTGAGAACTCAAAGAAGTTCCTTGCGACGAAGAAGGAAGCATGTAATGGTAACTGGACAGATACGGGACCGAGTTTGAGCCGAGATAAGCGAAAAACAGTTTCTTTTATGTGCAGGGCACTCTTCTGTCGGGGGGTTGGGAAACTGGCCCTGATGGCGTAGGAACTCAATGCAGAGTTAACGGCATAAGGATGCAGAAGGCAACGGGAAACCACTGCACTAAATTTCCCTAGAATAGTCATCATGACTACTATTGCTGTGGTAATCGCTAACCTATTCATCAATCAGCAGTCAACAAATTACAAAAGAATCACTGAAACCTCTAATAGCGAGGGTACATTTGAAAACTATTTCCAGCACTTAGGTAGAAGACACTTAAGTCCAAATGGTGCGTCACTGCAAAGAACATGAATCTATTGTATATAGTGTGATAAAGACACTTCTTACAATTATAACTGCATTACGAAAAAAACTGTTAGGTCTGCTAGGCACTGTTATGTGTTTGGATTTAGGACAAAAGTCTCTCCGATGTTCTCTTCACCAATAAGCAGTCAACGACCTTCGATAGCATAGTCGTAGCATGTTGGTACATGTGCGAGTCTCTACACAGCATGCAATCGGTGACCAGTCGTAACTCAACACAGGTGTTACCCACAGAGGCGACTAAAGAGGTTATTCTGTTACATTTATTGAATTTTTTGTTTGCGAATAATCTTTTTAAAGAAAAAAAAATTCCAAAACCTCTCATAGCGAGGTTACATTTGAAAATTAATCTCAACATTATAGTAAAAGGCCCTTTAGTCGAGCTGGTGTGTGAATTCAAAGAGCATCAATCTCTATAGTGTGAACAAGACTCTTCTTTAAAGTTAAAATTATTCCTGCTTTACGAACGTACTATAAGACCGATATTTTTGAATTTAGAGTAAACGTTCGTTTTTTGTTGTTAGATTTTCTCTTCAACAATCAGCAGTCAACAAAAGAATCAGTAAGACCTCAAATACCAAGTGAAAACTATTTTATACACCGAGGTAGATTGCCGCGGGAATAAGCCATTTTCCAAAAACCGTCGTGCTGAATTTCGAAACAAAGTCAAGAAAGCTTTTAAAGATTATGAAGGTACAACTTGGATTAACAAAACGCGGTAGGGGGGAGAGGGGGGAAATAACCCCCTGGGTTCCATTAGTGACTGGGCTCGAAGCTTTCGGCACGTTGTGAGGGGGGGGGGGTGAATAACATAAGGTACGGAATAGGTTTCGTCTTAGCTACAATATTTTGAAGGGCTTTTCGTGCACGTAGACCGTAGGCCTCTATTTGCAAAAGCCCGCGTAATTCAATATATTCTTCTTCTTCTTCTTCTTCTTCTTCTGGTTCTACAGCCCTTGATGGTCTTTGGCCTGCTCGACAACACTCCTCCATCATCTTTGTTTTGTACAAAGCTCCATCATCTACGGACTCCCAACTCGCGAAGGTCAGTTTCAAAACCATTTTTCCAGCGTCCGGCCAGTCGTCTTCCTGTCTTGCTTTGTACATCTTTTTCGGCATGCGGTCGTCTGACATTACGACGTATCTCAGCCATCTTATGCGTTATGCTTTGATAAACCGGACAATGTCTTCTCCGTTGAGTATTGCGTGTAATTCTGTGTGGTCGTAAGTATTAAAATCTCGTAAATTATCGCAATTTTACAAATCACTGCTGATCGGAACAAAATTGGTTACCGTGCAGGCAATAGCGTGATAGGACACCATCAAATGCCGCCGCAAAACTGATCAATTACTTACAGCAAATCTTACCCGAACTATTGTTTGCTCAGTAGTTTATTTCGCATGCGATTTCCCGTCTACTGGTCGGCTCACCGTTTAGAGACAATGGGCTGCCGCAATAATTAATTTTTGGTTTAATATTCAATATCACGAAAAATATAGATTGAAACGCCACAAAATGAGATATCATAAAGCAGAAGAACTGGTCCTCAACATTTGAGAAATTTCAAACGGCCTTACCAAGTTGAATTCAACAGCAGAACAGAGCTTGTTAAAAACTGCAACAAACTTGGAAGTGTACACAGAGTTGGCCGTGGAACATGGTGAGACATGAGAACGCGATTAGGCAGTCTTACTGCGAGTCCCGGTCACCCCCGAAGTAATTGTGTGACTTAACTATGTTCCCACTGTCCTATGGGCCCACACCGTGACCTGGGACTGTGGCCAACCCTAGTACTACTACTATGTTCCCAAAGTGGTTCGGAATCCACAATAATCAGGAGGTCCATCCTGTTAGTGTCAGTCAACTCCCCTTCTCCCTGAGGTAAAGTAGTCTGCCCCTAGGGTGCCTCAAGTTAGTAATCAGACTCACTCTCCTCGCTAGATTGACAGGGTTGCTTAAAAGTAGAAATGCTGAAAGCGTTTAAATACAAAATAAAGCAGTCACTAACACAATTGGCCACAGTTTTGGAACGTCTTCAATTAACATTACATCAGTTTCTTTTTTAACTTTTTAACATGTTCATTAACTAAGACCAATCAGTGTTAGCAAGATAATGCAATATAAAAAAGATAGTAACACGACAACCTAATGAGAGTCAAGACCTGAAGTAAAGTATAGATGCCATATTTGGTATTTTGGTGTCAGCTATATGCCCGGAAGCCGCGTTTTCCGGTACGGGAGAAGGCAAGGTACCTGTTACGGTTCGGTGGACCGGGTCAGGTGGACAATGTTTCCATGCTGAGTCTCATATCTCGACCTTCTATTTTGTAGTCCTTTTCACGCAGATAACACCATAGGTCTTCAATGTAACTGAGCTTCTGAGCAATGTCTTATGATCTGATGCGCGAAGACGTGAAAATTCCTAATCGGACCCTCCTCGTGGTGAAGATGGAAGCACGTATTGACAACTGAACAGACAGGGGACCAAGTTTGAGTCGGGATAATAAGCCGAAAACACACAAAGAATGCAAAAGGCAATGAGAAACAATTGCATTACAATGTCTCAGTGTGATCATAATTACTGCAATTGCCATGAGGATCGTCAATCTTCTATTGAAAAGTAATTAGAAGCAGAAGAATAATGTCTAAGCGCTGACAACGGTAATAATATACTTTAAAATCAGATCCAACTTTTGCGTCAACGACCGTACAACACAATTGAATCTGAGCTAACTTTAATCTCGCACACACAACCCCTAAGGCTTTAATTAATGCTGGAGACAAAAGGTATCCCTACATCAAAGAACATGCTCTGCGATTGAAAGACAGATGTCTCTAAAGTTGGCGTGGATAAGGGATGTGACTTAAGGGTGGGGGTGGTAATCCTAGAGTAATCCACATCTAACAACCGGCTAATTACTTAGCTGCCCACACATTAGGTGGAGGGGGAAGCATGAGGGGTGCAGAGGGGATAGTTGTATTATAGATGCACATCGGGACTTGGGGGAGGAGTTCCCCCCGGACGCTACGCCAATTCCATGGACTTGGCTTGCCCAATTGAACACTACAGTGCCTCCATTGTTTTGCTGTTTAAGGGTTGAATTTTAATATGTTACATCCGCAAGATCCGACGATAGATATCCAGTCAGGACTTGTAGACTAGGGGTATTCACTGTGTTGAGAGAAAAGGTAATAAGAAAATAGAGAAGTACTCGTAACTCAACGTGAGGATACCTCCGTCAACCATAGAAAATAGAATTAGAAAAAACTAACCTAACTTACCTCCAAAGTATTGTTTCTTTCTGAACTTTGGGCCACTGGCATACTGATATACGTCGATGTCAATCTACATCGGCTACAAGCGATAATGGACATGCTGAGGAAAGATTTTCAATGACGCAATGAAACAGGCAAAAGCATGACTTAACCATGTAACCAAGGCGGTGCCCAGATTTTGATTTCCGGGGGGGGGGGGGGGTCCGGACCCCGGGCACGGCCGTGCATGTACGAGTACAGAGTCAACAACACCCAGTTAATTTGTCAAACAATTGCTGACAATATGGTTAAACCACAGTGTAAACCCAGTTAAATCCAAACCTTGAGCTTAGCTATCACTCATGCTCATAGCTACCTCAAAACCTCAAAATTTAAATAACTAAACAATGGAATAGACAGGGGGAGAAGTGCGGTATAGGTACGGTACACCTGAATCCAAAAGTCGCTGGCGTAATGGAGTTTATATTATTCTGTCAGCCATGAATGTTGATTTGTACTGCACAAAGCATGGGGCGTGACTCTAAGCTGTCATTCACAGAACAAAGGCGCCCAAACTTTCTGACGAACCCTCTTCACTACAATACGCCCCCCCCCCTCCCCACCTGTGCCCTGACTTATAAATTCGTTGAATTTGCACGTGTATAGGTGGGATATGAGTGGATTTTCGAAAAAGCGAATGCTTATTATTAGCCTATGCTAATAGATCCCGGGTGGACTCGTATCTGTACGTTGTTAAGTCATGTTTCACCTGTTTCATTGCGTCAATGGTAAGCTTGTCTCAGCGTGTCCGTTATCACTTGTCGCCAGTGTAGGTTGACATCGGGGACGTAGTTTGCCAGTGGCCAAAAACATAAATAATGCCTGAAATCCATGAGTTCGTTTGCATTGGAAAATGGGTCAGTCTGCCACTATTGTGTAGAATCATTAAATGTTTTTCAGGGCATTATTATTTTTAACCCTGAAACGTGGAAGCACTGCGACACGAAATAGACGAAGACCTACCTGTCTATAACCTTATGCTGATTCCAGGCATTGCAACAGATGTAGTAGTAGAATGGGGCGACGGTTTGGGAGTGCTTGCTACTGCCATCATCAGGCGTAGTCCTGAGAAAGACTGATGGTTAAGTCTTGATATATGGACTGATGGTTTCTGGAAGATTGGAACAATCTCTGTACTCGTGGATTCAACTTGGTATGACTGTTTGTAAAATTACGTAGTTGAATTACAATAAGGTAACGACAAAAACATAAAACAAGGGAAATTCAAAATTCTGACGACAACAGCAGTTACAAAAAGACCACGCAATCTTAACAGAGCTATTTCAGATAACCCTTAATTGTCCACAATAATAATAACAGTAAAGCTGGATGAAGTAACAACAGTACCAGCTGCGCTTTACTGCAACAGGAGCAGTAACCAAGTAACAGTAACAAAGTAACGCAGCAAAGGGGTGGAAATCATCGGGGGTTGCTTAGTTAGTCGTGATGGCTGCTTGTGGCGCTCGTAATTTCTCGGGAATGGCTTTATACTGAAAGCAAGTACAGTAGTGCATCTCTTCTTTAGTGGGTTTATTTAAAAACGTAAAAACGTTTATTTAAACGTTTATTTAAATTTTCCATTCAACCAAGTGGTTAGTTTAGTTTTCCCTTTTTACTGAAAGGTTGTTAAAATAGAGAGGAAGTTGTTGTAAATTATTAATTACAGTTATGGGTCACTTAAAAGGGGTTTTTAGATTTTTTAGCGTAATTATTTAACTTATATTGTTTTTCGTATTCTTCTAAATGACAGCTGCAGGTAGGGTTGTCTCATGTATAAGTATATTCATCTTCTGAGGTCACAATATCAACGTTTGGTTGGCAGCACTGCATATCATCCTCTAGATCTCGCGGACCCGCGCTTCCCTCTTCAGCTCTTGGTACGTTTGGGCTCCTATTCAGTTGATCTATGAATTCCTTCAATGATATAGTGTGTACCATGTTATTATATTGTAAGCAGGTCTACATTACACTTCAATCACAATATATTTGCTTTCCAATTTATTCTTATTGCTTTCCAATTTATACGTAGCATAAAACTGTAAAAATTTTATTTTGGAAATAAATTGTGATTGATTGATTGATTGAAGGAGAGCTTTGTGATGGTCGATATTTTCAATTCCGAGATTTCAACACGTTTTGAGGTCCAAGGAACCCTAAAAAGCGGTTTGTCTGTCTGTCTGTCGCTCTGTCTGTTCATCGAATTCCGGGGAAACTACTCGGTCGATTTTGATGACAATCGGCATGTAAGTTACAAAAATCACACCTCGAGACAATTTTTTTTTTACTTTGGGCTAACTCAATTTGGGGGGGTTTTATTCTCAAAGAACTCGAAAAAAACTTCTAAAAAAATTACTTCTCGAAAACTCCCCCCAAATTTTCCGCTGGATTCGCCCTTATTCGTTGGCATTGGACTGGGTCCATAAAATGACCTTCAAAATTACATTACAAAATTACAGCCTTGCAATTTTTAAATTAATATTATTATGTACTTCCACGTATTTAGAACCTACAACGCATATCTACTCGATCAGGCCGTTGTCCCCCATTCGATTCCGAAATTGAAAAATAGCCAATCCAAAAATACATTTCCATTCCCAAAATTTTTTTGCTCACAAAATCAGGCAAAATTTGAATATATCGGGGAGCAAAGGCTGAAGAGGAAATAAGAGCTACAGTTTGGCATTGACTCGGCCCCGATAACAGAGAGACCAAGTATTTCCATATTTCAAACTTCACTGCGCGGAAATAGACTTGCAGACGCATAGGGTTGAAACATCCCCCGGCCTAGGGGTTGGAATATTCTGCCTGCCTCGGATTGAGCTGTGGACTAGCTGAAATGGATGGTTTTTTCCCCTGGCATAAATCACCAGTCAGGTTACTCGTAACATTCTATATGTATCAGGCGCTTTTTTTTATAAAAAAAAAATTGAAGGTTTTCAAGCTAATCTGGATATTTATTGACATGTTTCGATTTGGTATTTGTGTGCGCATGCATATAGGAGTGCTTAAATGGCCACAGTAAACTGTATTAGGAAGGAAATATACAGTACAATATATAAAAGTAAATTTTTTCACAATTTGCACCATGTTAAAAATTCAGATGTACACTAGTCTAGTCCTACTCTATCTACATTTTCTGGTCGTACTTCTGAGGGTATGTAAAGCAGGAGCTTTCCCAGTTGAGTGTAATAGAGGGATTTGTAGCCCTAACTCCGCTAGGTTGGCTTAGTAATAGAACAAAAGTCATTCTTAATTTCTTCTACAATTCACTATTCTATAGTACTTTTCATCTATTGACGATAGTCTGTTGTATGAGGAATTTGACATGGTAAAAAAAACGTGTAGTGGGGGGGGGGGGTGTCGGATAGGTTTTTTGTTAGTATTGAGTTGGATGTCGTAATATCCCATCAAAAGCACCATTGCTAATAAATTTATTTTGATTCCAGGTAAGTGCAAAGAGCCAATGGATACACAATAATTTGGGAATTTTCTTACCATGGGAAGTCGTTTAAGGTAGAGATTTAAAATATTTTGTAAACAAAGGACGCCTGAATCAATTTTATTTCAGTTTGGTTTCAGATAATTAGACTTGCATTTTATTGAAAGATTTGCATTTTATTGGAGTTATTGTTTGCAAATAAGATTCTTTATTACTTGTTAATTTATTTATATTTATTTTATTTCAGTGAATTGAGTTAATTCTCAACTGATTTTTATTCAAATAATCATAACTCTACGCCTTTGGGGGTTTACACCCTTATACTGCGGTAATATATGGAATACATAATTATCACTGACTTTTTAAATTAACTTTGGTTGAAGAGACAACCTCCACGTTATAACTGAAATTAGGAGAAAAACTGGACTTAAGTTTAGAGGATATTCTTAAGCTGTTCTTGTGCGGCCTTGTGGTTGGGCGGTTAAGACGACGCCCCGGTTAGGCGTAGATCGTGGGTTCGAATCCCGCCCAGTTCATTTCTTCTCTATCCTCTAATTTCAGGTTTACACCCTTGACGTTTGTAACACTATACTGTGATTTTGAATGGGGTTAGTTTGGTGTGCTCAGTTTGGTTGGGTACTACACTACGGCTTTCACCAGCAACTCAATAACCGCCTCACACAATAACCCAATCCCCTCCAACCGGCAAGTGTGAGAAGTTTGACAGGTTACCGGCAATATCTATCATGTACACGGTCATTGTGGCCATCGGACATACCAGTATATTGTATTCACAATGTTAGAAGATTGGTTGGACTGCAGGTTGCGCCAAGTCCAGTACCCCCAAGAAACACTATGTTTCGACAATTATGCTTAAAAAATGTCATCCCATTCTTTCAATTTCAAACGAAACACGGACACTGGCACGGAAGCTATAAAAATTATTTGAAATAATGATTTTTCCAAACTCATTTCAGCAATTGTGACGTGACTACACAAAAGGTTGCTGGGAATATAAGCAGCAGTACTGCGAAGGCTCAAAATATAATCTCTTTGTGCAGCTTAGCCTTTTTCAGCACTCCCATTAACAAGCCTCCGTATGAATGTGACGTGCCCGCTGGCCATATAGGGGTGAGCTGACAAGCCTTTGGGGTGGATATGTAGGCCATTGGTCCCATGTGAAAACTACTGGAAAATGAACATTTGCGGTGTCATTACTACGTAGTCCAGTAAATACTGTATGTGCTTTTTTGTGGAAGGTACTGTTAAAATAGTTTTTTATTTCGGGGTACTGAATCCAATTCTGTCATTTAAGTGAATTCGGTGGCAAGTTGCACGTGCACGTGCACGTGCTTGTAGTTGTGCGAGACTCTGCACACATTGCTGTCGGAGACGTGTCGTAACTCGACACAAGTAAATATTATGTGACTTAGTGAGGCGATTGAAGAGGTTAATCAGATACATTCATTAAATTATTTGTGTGCGATTTCATCTTTTTTAAAAAATAAAATATAAAAGAAAAATTCACGTCAATTTTTCAGCATTGCCAAAACTGCCAATAAAATAAAATAAAAACGCGGATGTCCGGCTGTAAGTTGAAAATTATAAACCTTTTCTAAAAAAAAACTGGCCCATTATTATTTAAAAACGATATAATTTGCTACAAATTTATTGTTGTAATTGCATTGTATGATCAATGGCGTGAGTTGAAAATTAGACTGTTCATTCATATTTACTGGAGTAACTCTAGTACTGTTTGAATCGCAAAATGGAAAATAAAGAAATTTTCTTTTTTCTTTCTTTTTGTAGTTTCATAACGGTCGTTGACTCGTTAATGTGTTATAATAGGGGTATAAGATCATAGATTTTTTTTATGTCAAATTATATTAAAAACAATCAGTCTCAACCGTCATTGTCTGTTTATCAACAAAAAATAAATGAAAAGGTGAGGAACTAAATACAGGCGTAGAAAAATAAAAAGTTGTGCAACGAAGAAGTTCTGATGGGTGCGAAAATAATGATTGAATGGAAAAAAATATTTTGGAAAAGAACGGCTTTGTCATTTTGGGAGCAAAAATATTTCGCCTACATTTACCACAATGAACAGCAATTTTATTATTTTCCACATTAGTTCTTGGAAGTAAATTTACTATCATTCCAGATTATTTAGGATAATTTACACCTAATCCAAGATAACTTATTCTGTATAGTATCTATATCTATTGCTGACGTTTAATGGTGTAATGCTATTTAACAAAGGGTTAGTTGGACTTACACCGTCTGCGTATTAATAGTAATTCGAGGCATGGATCTCACAGTCATCGAACATTGCCCGTTCCCTTAACAATGGGCTCCGCCCTAATTGTTCGATGACTATGAAGCTCATGCATCTAATGACTATTAACACAGCTGGCAATGTAAGTACAAAAACCCTTTGTTAAATCAGTTTTTGCACGGGTCCCTACGGGGAATCGGCGCTTGTTAGATGACACATAAAAAATTACTGATTTGAAAGATAGAATCAGAGACAGGTACTTTACTTTTTCGTGTCCAAGGTAGATACTCGTAGTTTCTGGGTCCAGTACTTGCCAACCTGACGCCATGGTCGGTGCACACCCAAACGTCGGTGAAAGTCGTTAGTCTCTTCTCGGTGGTGAGACATGCAAGCCATTAGAATTTTTCACAGACTTGTGATAATGCTGGTGTCTCGTAGAATAGAAATACAGTTAAAAAATTGTAAATAAAAGAGCTAAGTAGTAATAACAACCAGTATAAAATTCCACCATAATTCTGTGAAAAATAAATATTGCAAACGTGGGAAAGAAAGCATTGAGCTTGGAAAAGTTCGTGACGTCAGTGGTAGTTAGTGTACAGTTTCGTCCACTATAAATTAAAGTTATCTTCCGATAACACGATCGCCATTTCAAAATTGGCAATTTTTATTGAGAAAATTGAAGTTGTTCATCAAAGTAATTATTTTTCGTTTTGTATTGGATGCTCTTTTCAGTGGCGTATGCATGTACAATGATTCGGTGGGGGGAAACCGAATAGCATCTAGCTACCAACGTCTTGCCACGGGCAGAAACGGCGCTGGATTCTGCCAAAACACCCGCTTTTTCATTCCACCGACGTCGTTTTTCAATGTGAATGTGCATGACGTGGTAGAAGACATCATTAATAAGTCTCTACCATATTATAACTTAATTTATAATAGATAAGTTAAGTATCTACACAATAGTCCCCTTAAAATGTGGCAGAGACTTATTAATGATGTCTGCTACCACGTCATGCACATTCACATTGGAAAACGACTTCGGCGGAATAGCCGCATTACCACTCACGCTTGACCAGAACCGAAAGGTTGTTGGTTCGAGTCACAGACTTTCTAAAATTTCTGGCCAACCATGCTTCGGAGGGCATGTAAAGTAGGTGGTCCTGGGCTTTTCTAGTTGAGTGCAAGGCTCCGCTAGTTTGGCTTAGTAATAGAACAAAAAGTCAATATTTATTTATAATATTTTAATTTATTTACTAGCTACATTAGGTTAGCTGGTTGAGTAGCCCTTCGGTGCTGAAGCTAGCCTTTTTCATTTCATTTCAATACATTACATTTCGCTACACAAATAAGAATAAAATTAAAAATAACTATAGTAAATGCACTTTATTCCTCAAAATAATTATTTTAATTATGAGAGCTGTTTCGGTGGTGGACACTATCTTGAGACTAGTTCTTACCAGTACATATTACACAAATCAATATTAATCCCCTAGACCTAGTGTCTAAAATGCCCCGCACATATCCCCTCCACACCAATTAATACTGATGTGTGTAATATGTACTTCAAGAAATAGTCTGAAAATGATGGTGTCTACCACAGGAACAGCCATCATAATTTTAAAAAATATTTTGTGGAATTAAATGCAAAGTTATTTATAATTTTATTCTTATTTGTCATGTGCCAACGGCCTTACCATGTTGATTCCATTAGAGCAGAGCATGTTTCAAACTGCGGCAACTTGGTAGTGTGCACAGCGTTGGCAGGGGAACCTGGTGGGACATGATAACGCGCTTAGGCAGTACAAGTCGAGTCCTGGTCACCTCCGATTTATCGTGTGACTTTACCAAGTTCCCCAAGTGGTTCGGAATCCACTATAATCAGGAGGTCCACCCTGTTAGTCAAGCCCCCTTTCCCCGAGGTGAAAGAGTCTGCCCTTAGGGTGCCTCAAGTTAACAAGCAGACTCACTCCCCCCCCCCCCCCCGCCAGGCTGACAGGGTTGCTTAAAGCAGAAATGCTGAAAGCAGGCGTTGGAAACAACTTATTTGTCATTTAGCCTATCACTTCCACGAAGTCACTGGAGAAACTCCCTCATGGACATTACACAGCAAGTGCCATAGGCAAGCTCAGACATGCTTGGCATTTCTACGAATGAGACTTCTTGTAATATTTCATTAAATATGAGAAAAGGCGTATTCAATTCTATTAAAATGCATGCAACACTGTCAATTAGATTCGTATCTGTATTTGGTTAAGTCATGCTTTCACCTGTTTCATTGCGTCAATGGTAAGCTTGTCTGAACTTGTCCATTATAGCTTGTAGCCGCTGTTGGTTGACTACGAAGACGTATATCAATTTGCCAATGGCTAAAATTTTATACGGAAACAATACAATTAATGTCTGAAATCCATGGGGTCGTTGGCATTGGACTAGGGACCAATGGGCCACTGTAAGGTTCATCAAGAATCGTTCAGAATATTGCTGCCATTTGCATAGCTATTAACGACTGCAGAATATATAAAGCGACTGTACCTTTCCCGGCAGATTGTTCGACGACAGAGAGGATTCACAATATTTTACCAAGAGAACTAAAAAGAAATAAAGCCCATAGGGGAGTACTCTTGAAACATAAAACAGCGGTCGACCTAGTGGCATAAAACGACCAACTTCACCTACTGGATGAGCCATCGACTTAGAATTCTTGGGCTGCTTTAGAAAACTTTCTAGTTTAACTTGCAAACAACTCCCCTTATTAAGACTATAAAATAAGGAAATCGCAATCAAAGATTTGTGGGTTTAAAAGCCTGTCTATGCATAACTATAAATGACTGCAAAATATGTAAAGCGACTGTACCTCTCCCGGCAGATTGTTCGACGACAGAGAGGATTCACAATATTTTACCAAGAGAACTAAAAAGAAATAAAGCCCATAGGGGAGTACTGTTGAAACATAAAACAGCGGTCGACCTAGTCAGCGAAGTGAATCTAGCCCAGATTAAAATTCCAAGACAAGCCCAAGGGGCTGTAGCTACTCATGTATTCCGAAGAGTACAAATTAGATGCGGGCACCGGGCCATAAAATAAGGACAACCAGGGGAAATCTGCACTACCGCCACTTCAACCCTTAACGACCGCTGAGTAAAAGCCTAAGTCATAAAACGACCAACTTCACCTACTGGATGAGCCATCGACCTAGAATTCTTGGGCTGCTATAGAAAACTTTCTGGTTCAACTTACCAACTCCCCTTATTAAGACCATAAAATAAGGAAATCACAGCCAAAAGTTTCTGGGTTTAAAAGCCAGTTACTAAAAAAAAATCTAGGGGAGAGAAGTCAGAGCAAATTAATAAATTTCAGTTGTTATTTCCTGCACGCTCTTATTTTGGAATGTACGATTTATGTCTATAGAACATGTCTTTTTATAACATTTAGAATAACATAAGTTTATTTAAGTTCAGCTAACTTTTGTTTTTTGTTTTGTTAACTATGTAAAGGCCTGGTCAGAGGCGGCGCTACGGGGGTGCCCGAGGGGGCCTGGCCCCCCCAAAAGTTTCTCCGGCCCCTCCGGGGCCCCCCCAGTTTTGAGATATTTTACATCTTGTTAAATTGCAGAATTACTGAACGGTATACCTACTCCCAATGAAAAGTGTTTTGTTTTTTCATTGGCCCCCCCAGATAGAAGTCATGCCCCTCCATGGCCCCCCCACCTTAAAACTTCTAGTGCCGCCACTGGGCCTGGTGTATTATTTTTGGACATTGAATTGTTTTTTGGAAGTAGGTTGAACAGAAAAAGATTTTCTAGATTTAAGTCTCGCCCCTTAAATATGTATATTATTATCGTTCTTGTTCTTCTTCTTCATTATCTTCTTCCTCTTCTTCTTCATTATCTTCTTCTTCCTTTTCTTCTTCATCTTCTTCTTCTTCTTCATTTGGCTCTACTGCCTTGAGAACATCAACAACACTCGTCCAGTCATCTCGGCTTTGTGCAACGCTCCACCATCTACGGACTCCCAACTCGCGAAAGTCAGTTTCCCACTCATCCTTCGATCGTTTTCGACGACTTCTATTCCTGCCATTCGTCTTCCTGTCATGCTTGCTTTGTACATCTTGTTCGGCATCTGGTCGTCCGACATTCTTACGACGTGTCCCAGCGGTCTTAGGTGTTGCGCTTTTATAAACTGGACTATGTCACCTCCGTTGACTATTACGGACATCTCAAACAGCCTTATTTTTCACAGTCCTCATAACCAAATAATTAAGGGAATGAATTCAGCAGTCAAATATTTAGTCCAGTTATTCGGCGGCCACGACATGAACCAAAATGTCAGTGGGGTGAGTCTCAAGGGATTTTCCCCATACTTAGAATCTTGCGCGAGCGTCTTGCCAATATTTTACGTGACCCCCTCGTATACGGGGTCCAATTGTGTGTTTTACTGCGGCGGCCGTTACGCGAACGTGTCCGGGCGCGTTGTCAGCGTTTTTGCACTTGCTCTTCTCTCATTGTTTTGTTTTTATTTCGTCCAACTTTACCGGTTTGTGTTCATTTAAGTTTTTACTGCTTGCTGAGTGTGGCTTTGCGTCATTTTGCAGAAAGAGAAGAGGGGGAATGTTCTCTCTAATGTTTTCTTATCTCGATCGAAGAAATGGGTTTACGATAGCCTGTTGAGAACCACCAAGTGGGATGAAACGTATGGGTTTGCGAAATGAGTATGATAATATAAATATAATTCAGCATTATAGAAAGAAAGAAAATTGTCTTTAGTTTCCATGTCGGCGAATTTTGGGCCTTTCGGTCCACTCTTACAACTACCCCATTATATGGTACAGTATATACTGCTTACTTTAAACTCACTTAGGTGGAAGCGTTGAAGGGGCAACTTTCTCGTTACAACTAATATTTGAGGATTTAGACAAAGCTGGACTAGGTGGGATTTGTACCCACGATCAATGGCTATCCGGAGCATCGTGTTCACCGCTGGACCACAACCCGTCTAATAATTACCAATCTTGTCGATGAGCATACGAGTATATGTCGACTTGCTACATTTTCTGGCCGTGCTTCGGAGGGCATGTAAAGCAGGCGGTCCCGGGCCTTCCTAGTTGAGTGTAAGAGAGGGCTTTACAGCCCTAACTCCGCTAGGTTGGCTTAGTAATAGAACAACAAAAAAGTCCTAATTTATATGTAGAGGATTTAGCAGACTCTGTACTTGAGCGGGCTTGTGGTTCAGCGGAATAGTTGCCACCACTAATTAAGCAACCACTACTAGGGCACTCTTTAGTGATAGAGTTGAGCCCCGAAGGCGGTGGAACTGAATGAAGAGTCAACGGCATAAGAATGCGTAAGACAATTCCCTAGCACAGTCATCACGCCTTGAATGATATTAGAGGCACCAACGGCCATGCTTCCGAGGGCATGTAAAACAGGTGGTCCCGGGCCTTCCTAGTTGAGTGTAAGAGAGGGCTTTATAGCCCTAACGCCGCTAAGTTGGCTTAGTAATAGAGCAAAAAGTCCTTATTATTAACTGCATGTTGGATTATGTCTTAATACTGTGCATTAATATTAATTTATCATTTCGATTCAGTTAGCTTCTGTTTTTTACGTGGTAATCATTAATTGTATTAAGTTGGCAGGTGTTGTCGGTACAAGAAAAGATGCAGTTTTTTTCAACAAAAAAATATTTTACCATCAGCAGCCTGATCGAGGCGATTATAATACCGGTGTTAAATAAATACCCTAGGATTATAACTGTAAACAAACAAATTTTGAATAGCACTTTCCATTATAAAATTATCTTGTTTACATTTTAATTACCAGGGGATTAAATAAATACCGCTATTATAATCGCCTCGATCAGGATTATGTCAAAATAACCATGAAATAATCGTTAAAAAATAAATAAATAATGACTTTTTGTTGTTCTATTACTAAGCCAACCTAGCAGAGTTAGGGCTATAAAGCCCTCTCTTACACTGAACTAGAAAGGCCCGGGACCGCCTACTTTACATGCCCTCCGAAGCATGGCCAGAAAATGTAGCTAGTGTGGGACTCGAACCAACAACCTTTCGGGTGAAAGTCAGAGTCCGTACCACTACGCTACATGTCTTGATGATGTACGCAGAACAGCGGTCGACAGCTATTTATGCGAATTGTTTGGGCACCAACGCTACAAGGACAAGTCAGCATTCGAACAAATTTTATAGAATGTATCTCAGTTAAATAATACATATGAACGTTAATAAAAATAATTTTACGATCTTGATTTTTTTTATTTTTATTTTTTATTTTTGGCATTGTGGGTTCACATACAGCAAAGGTGGGTAGGTGGGGTTAAAACTCTATGTGGATTTCTTTTAGGAAGTCATATATATAGCTTGGTAGGAGTCGTTTTTAGAAATTATGTGGGCATAATTAAAAGGGAGGACTGTCATTAAGGGGAAGATGCGGTCTGGTAATTTGTTCCTAGCTATGGTGAATTCAGGGCATTCCAATATAACATGCTGCATTGTGCCTTCACTTTCCAGGCAATGGCTGCAGAGGGGAGAGTATGAGCCCCGTAGGGTATGATAGATATATGCCTCAGAGATTCCATGGTTTGTCCTCAGACGTAAGATGGTTGATAAATACATGCGGTGAGTTGGGCCAGAAACATTAGCTGACCATTCGTTTTTAAGTGGTCGAGGTAGAATAGACCTATAGAAGGAGCCAGAAGTATTGGAATTAAAGTCATTTACCCAGAACTGGAAATGGTGTTGTTTTATGGTCTTATAAAATTCCTCTTTAGGGAGCAAAATACTGGTTTTCTTTATATATTAAGTAATATCCATAAAATATACCTATATATGTGGGACGATAGAGTAGAGTAATTGAGGACTTTTTGAGGGCCCAGGCCTAATAAGGGACCTACGGGCGACTACAAATAAGCCCTACTTGTAGTGGCCCGTAGGTCCCTTGTCCAATTCCAAAGATCCCACGGATTTCGGACATTATTTGTATTGTTTCCGTATGCATTTTTGGTCGTTGGCAAACTAGCGACAGTCGCTGCTGAGCCTCCGAGATACAATCTTAGAATTCTACGCAGTTCCACTGAAGATGTCGACCGCAGATGTTGACGAAACGTTTGGAAGTTCACTTTCACTTCGACCACGGCCCATCAGCCCGGATTCTACTGGTTCCTCATTATGTAGCAGTTTTAGCTATAACTACTAAAATCACTACGGATGTATCTATCATTTATAAAAAAAAGTGTTCTTGCCCCCCCCCTCCCCAAATTAAATCCTGGGTACGGGCCTGCTCGCTGTCATGTACCTACACCGGCTACATGTGGAATGATAACCAGGAAGGTCAATTTTTTTTTAACCAGAAAATACATTTGTGCGAAAATCAAGAATGTGTGACCATTGTCTCGTCGAGTCAAATAAAGTTTTTACCGTCTGGGCTGAAGAATAGAATTTCAATCGTTTGTACAATCAGTGACCCCGATTCACTGAGAAGATATTGCAAAGGAAATGCAAAAGGAAATGGAAAATAAAAACCAATGCCGTTTCCCCTTTCTGTTCTGATTCTCAATTTTCAAAAATTAACTTTGTTCTTATGATGAGTGGCCCGAGGAGAAAAATCCATTGTGGAGTTCAAAATTACTTGATGTCTGGATGATTGTTGACATTTTCCTTTGTTACGGACGTTACGGTACATTTTGCGGGGAAAAATTATAAAAGGTGGGCAGAGTTGTAGTACTGTATTACTATTGAGAAATGCTTCTAACTCCCCTAAATTGCTTAGAAACAATCTCTTAGAGAAAGCTTTCTACGCTGTCGCTGAGGCACTAGGACAATGACAATGACAGAACACCTGATTTTGACGATATTTTGACGATTTTATTTTATACTTTCTTGTACTTGTATTGTACAATTTAACAGAAATATATATTTATTTATTTATTGTAGGCGTGGATTTAGATTTTTTCATGATGGTTTTGACACTATTGTAATTTTTTTAACGGTTTTTAATGGACCCAGGCCTACTTCCATAGGTCCCTTGTCCAATGTTAGCGACCCCATTGATTTCGGACATTATTTGCATTGTTTTCGTATGAATTTATGGCCATTGGCAAACTGGTATTCGCTCTCGATATCAACCTACACCGGCCACAAGCGATAGTGGACAAGCTGAGATAAGCTTACCATTGAGGCAATGAAACAGGCGAAACGATGACTTAACCCTCCTACCTATCTGTCCAGCCGTGACATTCTGTATTATAAATAAATAAATAAAAAGATGTGGTACCCATTTTGGCTTGAAGTGTACACCAATGGCATTGGTACGCCTCTGGATGGCTTGACCTACTTTGAGCCTGGAGCTTTGGACCTGCTAACGACCGCTGACAATGAGTGCCTGGTTATTCGCTTTGTTCAGTGAGAGTCAGATGCGACTATAAACGAAACCAGGCCCGGAGGGCGAAGATTTTGGCCTGCGCCTGTCGTTTCAAAATGTTACCTCGTAGAATTCATCAATCTCGTCTTCTTCATTAGGGTAAGTCTCGCATTCTTTTTGTATAGCATATTTAGGTGCTATATGGTACCTCAGATTCACCCTCTGAATATGAAGCATTATACGGAGATCAGCGCCTTCTTGAAGTCATAGCTTATTGTCACATAGTCATCCTCGCGGCTCGGGCTACTGTGGTTGTTTCTAAAAGGCCATTACTATGCGCTAATATGCCTGCTATTACTATTACTATTACATAAATAAGGGCTCGTATCTGTACTTGGTTAAGTCATGCTTTCGCCTGTTTCCTTTCACCAATGGTAAGCTTGTCTCAGCTTGTCCATCATCGCTTGTATCCAGTGTAGGTTGACAGCGAGAGTGTGTACCAGTAATTACCAAAGGCCCAAAATGCTGCATACGGGAACAATACAAATATTGCCCGAAATTCATGGGGTCGTTGGCATTGGACATTGAAAAAAAACATGCATAAATAAGCCCGTATTGAATGGCAAAGTATTTCGTTAAAAATTATACCATAATACCAGTGTACATTTCTCTTTCCAATCCAAAATTAGAAATTCGAAAAACCCCCCGCGAAAACATCAAAGTGAAATGAAAATGGGCATCCATTGAAACGATACGGTTGTACTGTAATCAAGTAATTTAGCGTTTGGCATTTGTGAGAAATTGCTGCTCACAAGAAAATTGAAAACGAGCTGTAGACCTATTCAGAGTTATGTTTTTGTCGGTTTCACGCTTTTATTAAAACAAATCATCATCATTAGGTGAAGTTGCTCTTTATAATTTCTTCTTCTTCTTCTTCTTCGTCATAATTGTCATCGCTGTATACAGTATAGAAAGAAAGAAAGAAAGAAATATATTTCATACAATACAAAATGAAATTAATTATACCCACTAAGAAATTAACAATGTTCCTACTAAATATATATATGTATAAATTCCTCCGTGGGCACCTCAATCAAAACCTATGAAAGGTTTGTGTGATTGAATTTGTGATGTTTTAACATAACTTAAGTAATAATAATAAATTTTGAAAAGTTACTAGAAAATTACAGGAGGATAAATTGCAATTGGCTAATAGATTTGAATTGATTTATTTTTTAATCCAGATTTTTATTAGTTTTATAAATTTATGTTTGTTATTTACATGGCATTTTAGGAAAAGAGGTAATAGGTTATATAATTTTGTTACTTGATAGAGAGGTGAATGGAAAGCAAGTGATTTATTTATGTTGGGCGTATTGACAGATAGCTGGTTCCTAGTTCTGGTTTCATAAATATGTTCAATTAATGGTGGCAATATTAACTTACGCTCTAGTTAGTTATATATATATATATACTAGTTATACCGTTAATTAGAATAGAATAGAATAGAAAAACCGTATATTTCTCAACAAAATGAACATGTGAACGTGAAATAACCTGTGCCCCCTCAAGCCGAAGCGTGGGAGGGTGGCACTTCATACCTAATATAAGTTTTAACTTATATAACTAATATTTAAAAATATTAATAAATATTAACATGGAAAAAAAGCGGACTATTGTCCTTGTTAAGCAATACAGTGTCTAGGTTTCTATTACATTTTTTTTTTTTAATTTACACATACAAAGCGGACTATGGTCCTTGTTACTGAAATACATTCCTAAGTAAAAATCAATAAATAAATAAATTACAAGACGTAGTTAGTTTAAGTGACATAATTCCCCCTCCAGCCAGAGTACAATTTCACGTTTATAAGCCTGTACTGTTTTTTTTCCTGGTGAATCGCTGCTGTAGGTGCGTTTATTTGTGTAATTGTATAGTGTTACTGCTTGGTATAGTAGTGAGCGCCGCGAGTTCGTCTTGCTCCATTTAAGGAGAGTAGTACTTGATACGCTGTGGACCTAGTGGCAGCTGAGTGTAAGGGTTTGAGAGGTGTAGTATAAAGTGCAATGTATTTATGGCAAAATAGGAGTATATGTTTTTTGTATAGAAGTTATAAGGGTAGTAAATTATGTGTTTTGTAAACTGTGTTTGAATGAGTTAGTACAGGAGTTTTAGTTATTAGTTATGTAATGTACACCACTTTGGATATATCATGTACATCATATTTTCACCATCACAAAATTTTTTTTACACAATAATAACATGATAATTGGGTAAGTACTTACAGGAGGCCCAGTGCCGGGTTTGGATATGGGGCGAGAAAGGGCTATGGCCCCCACAAAATAGGGCCCCACAAGCCAAAAAATACAAAATCGTAATAGATTAAAAAAGTAAAGGAAA
The DNA here is from genome assembly GCA_963971405.1 of Psococerastis gibbosa. Lineage (NCBI taxonomy): Eukaryota > Metazoa > Arthropoda > Insecta > Psocodea > Psocidae > Psococerastis > Psococerastis gibbosa. Next base: position 48,231,933 of record OZ020484.1, read on the forward strand.
TAAGATTTTTGAAATTGTCGAAATATTTGGCGGGAAATTTGAAGTTGCCATGGCGTTAATGGTTAATCGCCTTACCCTAATTGTATCTTCTATATATATTGCATATTCTATTTAGCATCCTGTGTCTCCATTTTGTAAATGATAGTGGAATATTCGTGTAAAGGAGCAAGACTTTTCTGCTCACACAATTCCGGCCACACACAAGGCCAAACCCGCGGCACTGAGTATACCTACATATAATAAAGCAAATGAAGAGCATTAGAAAGATTCAGATTAGTGCAAAATAATTTGTCAATACTGTATTAGGATTGACAGTATCCCAGTATTAACATGTGAATCGTGTTTGGTCGTGTATTAAACGTAGCACATTACCCACAGCGCATGAGAGAATAAATGAGACGGATCTGTCAACAACTCACAAGTTCAACACTTTACATATCCATTAAATCTCCATTTAGTACACAAACTTTGAATAATTTATCTTATAAGAGGAAGCCATAGTTGTGCATACTTGCACTAGGTGATTAAGCACCCTTTCGAATAACAGTTGCTAATAAGTCTGTGTGAGAATCTGTCAATGCTTGGGATTTTTTTTAATTTTCAGCGATTAATTTCGAGTGCTGTTGTTTTGTAGCTAAACCCTTCTACTTCTTCATATAATACCTACTCTATCGAAGATTGACGTGATTGATAAATCTATAATAACTTAAGTAGTATTATATTACAAAGACTCGCAGCCGAATTAGTTGAAGTCATTCATGAGAGAGTTTCTCCATTGACTTCGTGGATGTGATACATGACAAATCAATGGCGGGGGGGGGGGGGGGTCATGACCCCCCTCCTAAATAAGTAAATTCATAAGATAGTGAAAAAAATTGAATAAATCTCAACTTTTCAAAAAAAAAAAATTACTTTATAAAAGTACATAAAACTTGCGACCCCCTTCCCCCCTTAATTTTCCGCTAGAACCGCTCTTGTGACAAATAAGAATAACATTTTATATAACTTTGCACTTAGTTTCACAAAATAAGTGTGAAGATTGTGTCACCACCGAAACAGCTGTCATAATTTAAAAAAAATATATATATTTTGTGGAATTTAGTGGAAAGGGCCGTGAGTTTGGGAAATGGGTTCTGGCTGCGCACGTGGCACTAAGGGGAAGAAGAAGAAGAAGTGCACAGTAATTTATAATTTTATTCTTATTTGTCTTGTTGAAGTCATGTTTACGCCTGTTAAATTGTGGCAATGGTAAGCTTGACGTGCCAAGAAGTAATATTTATAATTTTACGTAATGTTTATGTTAAGCGTTTGTTGTTTTGTTGAATATGTATTTTGGAAATTGTGTTGATTTTTGGGCTTAGACAGAAAAAGTCTTTCTACTCTTAAGTCTCACCCCGTAAATATAAGACATTTATTATTATTATTATTATAATTGAAGTAGTAGAAGAACATAAGTACCTTGGTCTGCAAAATGACAGTAGAATGACGTGGGAAAACCACATAGAAAGACTATACAAACGACTACGCTCAGGGAGTGCAGCTTTGGCACGATTAAAATATGGAGTACCTCTTAAAGCAATTAAATTAGCCTACCACGCCCTGGTTGAATCCATAGTAAGCTACGGTATAACAGTATACTTCAAAGATAGAAACACATACACCTACAAACTAGAAATGATACAAAAGCGTATAATAAAAAACATGTTATCAAATAAAATCAACAAGAAATACAAACAATACGAAGAAAAATTCAAACATGCTAACATTCTGCCAATAACGAAACTAATCAAGTATAAATTAATGAGAGATAACTATTTTAAAAAAAGAATACCAAATAGATGATAAAGGGAAGTACAATATAAGAAACCCAAAAAAGCTTAAGTTTGAGATAACATATAACAAATACAGAGAGAGATTAAACAAAGTACTTATACCAAAGATATTTAATGAACTTCCTCCACAAATGAAAAAAATTAAACAGATGGGTGAGTTAAAAGCGGATATAAAGAAATAACTGGTCAATGGGAGTTAATAATAATAATAAAAACTGATATTAAAATAACAAGTTAAAATAAAATAAAAATAAAGTAAAATAAACATTATAAATAAATAACAAAAATAAATGATTAAGCCTTGTTTAGCAGCACTGTATGAGTCTTTTGTCCCAAATAAGCGCTAGCTTGTGGATGCGTGACGGTATTATTATGTATTGTATTTTTGTAATATATGCTCCTTGTCCAGGGAATACTGGACAAGGAAAAGAAAGAAAGAAGAAGAAATCCATTCAGAAACAATACCATAGTCATGTCCGAAAATCGATGGAGTTGTAGGCAGGGCAAGTTGTAATGGGCCAAACTGCAAGTGAGTGTATTCGTCCCTAACGAGCCTGTTAGTAATACCTACAAAAGTTGAGTGAACCCCGTTCCTCATTAAATTTTCTCGTCTTTCCAGCCTCGAACCTTCCAGTTTTTAGTCCAGTTCTGTAACAACAACTACAGTAGCCCTACAGTGTCCCTACCTACAGATGAACAACCACAATAAATAAAAGACGGTACAGTAAATAATGCAGAAAGGTTGACAAAGTACTCTGTTCCATGGGACAAGGGAATAAAAACGGGAGTAATCCACATTGTGAAATTTTTATGGAGTCGCGACAACCACTGGATTGTAATTTAAACGACCCCCTTTTATGGCCACTCATAGGGAACAATGCTAAACTTAGTTGCGATGCACTTCTTAACTTTTCTCGGTGAAACTCTCATGCTAAAATGGTTTCTTCTGTCTTTGTGTGCGCGAATGCTTTTAAATGTACTTCCTTACACTTTCAATTTTTCTTTAAGTTTTCCTACGTGTTTTGGGTTAATTATGGAAGAAGAAAGAAAGAAGAAAGAAAATTGTCTTTATGGTCCAATTGGATAAATTTTGGGTCTTTCGGCCCACTTTTACAATAAACAATAATAATTATGCAGCGTTTTTATTACTTAGTCGGCCTGTATTTATTAGGTAACTATAGTTTAATTACTATTACATGCATATTTTTTCTAATTGTCTGCTGCAAACGGGCATGACCCATGGTTCATAATAATTGATGCCTATTTTCAAATTGGTCTATCTCCTTTTGAACACTGATGTATTTCTGAAAAGGCGAACTACGCTTGCCGCTTGGCTGCTAATTTTAGGGGTGGCAAAATTTGCCAATACAGACAGGAGATCCAATCAGAAGTTAGAATTTTATTTCGCGTGAAATCGGGGCAATGAAAACGTCCCTAAAACAGGGTTCAAAAAGTAATTGGGCTGCATAAATACTGTGTCCCATCATGTTCCCCTGCCAACCCTGTCCACACTACCAAGTTTTCTGAAGTTTTTGACAGGCTTTGTTCTGGTGGATATGGCCGTTAACAATTGTGAAATTATCAACTAGTATTAACTATTGAAGCTATAAATTATACAATCGACCCCCCCCCCCTTTGACACCTGAAACAGTATTTTACACACTTTCTCAATTGGTTAGATTGCTCTCTGACAAGTTGCTGCATTTCTAGAGTTTCAACATGAATCTTTGTTTTTCCACATTCTACAAACGCTTATTTTAGAGGGGATTTCAGAGAGTAAAATTTATGAATTGCGGAAAAGCACGGAGTCAAGCTTGAAAAATCAGTTTTAAAAATAAGAGACCCCAAGCAATTAATTTGTCTAGGAATGAAAAACTAGCTGGAATTTAATGGAACGATTTAACTTGAGCACGGTTGAGTGGCAAAATGCAAAGCTTGGCTATTTTATTCGGAATGATTAATTTGGAGCAACTAGTTTAAATTTCTCAATCATCTGCATCGAAATTGAGTGCAGTTTTGGTTAATTTACTAATTTATTCAATTGCATTTCATTGCACAAAGTTTGCATTACTTATAGGCCTACCTAGCATTTATGTGACGCTTATCTTGTTATAATTTTTGTTATTATTGAATCGGCTGACGTAGTAAGCTTATGTGAGCCATCACGCGGCTGTAGACCGTTATCAATATGGTGGTTAGTGTAGGCTGCACAAGATAAGTACGCAATTTTGCTGGGTAAATAACCTACACAAGCTAAGTACAGAGTTTTGGACGGGTACAGGTATCCGTTCTGCTATGCTGCAATGTGTAAGACTTCGATATTTTTACGTTGGTACTTATCTCTGATAGTTGGCTTATGTTTAATGGGTTGCCGAAGCGTTATAACACAATACAGCATAAGTTCTCATCACTGCACCACATTCATCATACAGGACGTTGTTGTTATATGTGATACGATGCGTAATTTTTGCCACCTCATACAGTACGTAGAATTAACTTCAACAAAGTAGCGTAACCATGGCGACGAATAAGATATAGTATATGAAATTCATTAGCTTATAAAAAGCCAAAAATAGTTCGCGCTACACAAATCACATTTGCTTTGAATCTCACATATTGCGTAAGCGGGACGAAAAGACGTAACCTAGCGACGGCCCCTTACTCTCTTACATTCGCAAAAAGCTCTTACGACTTTCAGAGAGAAGGAATATTGTCAAAGGCAGGAAAACAGGTCAGTGGATAAGGTAAACATAGGTGCACGTACACATGTCTACGGCATTCCTCTCGTAAAGGAAAAGAAAGTCGCATCCGGTAATGGAATGTCTGATAGGTTCCCTACAGATCAAAGCAAAGGCGTCCTGTAATCAGAAACCAGGGTGTACAAAATGGTATTGCTGTTGGGCAAATTTTACTTCACACTCTCTAACCCAGTATTGTACATACAGTATGTATGCATGATCTTGAGTCGGGACCCAGGCCACAATGCTTTTCTTTTTCTTTATCTTTCTTTTTCTTTTTTTAAAAAAAGGTTAATCGCATACGAACAACTCAATGAATGTATTCGATTGACCTCATCAGTCGCCTCACTAAGTTACCTAATAGGTACTTGTGTCGAGTTACGACACGTCTCCGATCGCATGACGTGTAGAGACTCGCACAAGTGCAAGCACGCTACCACCTGACCATCGAAGTCGATGTTGGCCCATTACACTATTGGAAATTGTACTATGGGAAATAAAAAATAAAAAATATATATTCTTAAAATACAAGTTATAATGCAACAAGGTGCCAAATTTTATGTTAATAGGCCGATTAAATAATATTGGCCACCTAGCACCCCTCAAATTTCCCATAGTGCATTGGTCCCCCAGTAGTGCTAATAGAGTTCTATTGCTTTTGTGAATCTCGCTATAGCAGCAGGTTGGACTATTAGAGCCCAACCGTCATTAGCATCAGTGCACCCTAGATGCTCAAGTCTGGGGCGCCAGATGACATGGCACTCACCGAGAATGCGCCATCCACTTTAGGCCTCCATCGCACAATATCGGCACAGGTGTCCAGTTGCCCACCAATCCGGTCGAGCTTAAGCTACAATACAAGACTACCCTGGCTTTAACTTACAACTTTACCTTAGCGACTTCAGTGGCAAGATGGTAGCGTGCTTGTACTTATGCGAGTCTCTACACACCTTGCAATCGAAGACGTGCCGTAACTCGACAAAAGTACCTCTTAGGCTACTTAGTGAGGCGATTGAAGAGGGTAATCGGATAAATTCATTGAATAGTTTGTTCGCGATTAAACTATTAAAAATAAAAATAAAAAAATACAAAACTTCCCTAAAAATATGCTACTATTAATAATAATAAGTGTACCTGAAATTTCTGCTTGTTTAGGCTATTATTCCACTTGTCAATTTTTCATCAATTTTGATAATGTCATTGACGGAAAATCATCAATGCTGCATTTATAGTTTAACACCTCATTCCACTTTTCTTAACTGACCATTGTTCTTTTCAATTTTTTCCAATTTTGTAAGTATGCCCGCCGTTTTTCTTGGGATTTTATAATCTACAAGAAATTTTATGATTTAAATTATGAAATAATTCGTTTGTTCTCCAGAAATTAATTACAATTATTTATCATATCCGGACGACGCCATTGTTTAATTTTAGTTTGTTATTGTTTGCAAAGCGTGATTTTACTCTATGATCATTGATCAATTATAACATGCAGAATTTAAAAGTGACAATGACGTAGAGTAAAGAAAAAATGCAATCAATTATTGAAGAAAAATTGACAAGTGGAACAGCCGGCTTAACGGTAACTTATACTATTGTGCCTGAAGTTCAGGGCCTGAACCTTTCATGCTAAGGCTTTCATTTGATGTGCGACACGACAAACCTTTCCATTTGAAAAATCCGAGATACCACCTATGACCCCCCTGAAACCCCCCTTTTGGACACCCCCCCCCCAGAGAACATTTGATTCCACCATAAGGTAGTTCGATCCCTACTTATTTATCGAGTTTTTCACCGCATTTCAAAATTCCTCATAATAACCGGGATATAGGGGTTTCCGGATGGTCTGGAACACCCTGTATATACTACCAAAATCTGCCTCCTGATGAATTTCATCACTCCAACAAGAAGTGAATGGAAAGTAAAAGCATTAGAGTTGTAGCAAAAGTAAAGTTTTCCTTGCTGGAGTTAGACGAACAAAAAGTTTTAGGCGTTGTCTTTCTTAAGGGTGGAAGGAGGGGGGAGAGGAGGGGTAAAAGAAGGGGAAACTATACTAAGATGAGAAATGATGTCTCTATTCCCGTTACTTTCAATTTCTCTCTTTATTAGAAGACATAACTATCACAGGGTTGGGAAAATTGCCACTATTTACTAATGTCTGTGATAGTCTAGGTCTTAGCAAACAGTACCTATCAGGACATGTAGAGTAGTGGTGCGGACTCTGACTTTCACCCGAAAGGTTATTGGTTCGAGTTCTACACTTGCTACATTTTCTGACCATGCTTCGGAGGGCATGTAAATCAGGCGGTCCCGGGCCTTCCTAGTTAAGTGTAAGTAAAGACTTTATAGCCCTAACTCCGCTAGGTTGGCTTATTAATAGAACAAAAACCATTATTTATTTATTTACCTATATTGATGAAGCAATACAATCCGGGATTTGAAATCCGGGCATTGGTCGGTCAGTTACTGCTGGGCCTGACTCGTGTCTGTACTTGGTTAAGTCATGTTTTCGCCTTTTTCATTGCCTTAATAGTAGGCTTGTCTCAGCTTGTCCATTATCTCTTGTAGCCGGTGTAGCTTGACTTCGAAGACGTACATCAGTTTGCCATTGCCAAAAAATGCATACAAAACAATACAAGTAATGTGCGACATCCATGGGGCTGCCATTGGACAAAGGACCAATGGGCCAATTTTAGTAGGCATAGTTTCAATAAGGACATCGACATTTGATGTCTGGTGACCAGCCCCCTACATGCAGCAGGTGCGGAGTTCCACAATCAGTGGAACACATAATTACCGAATGCCCTATATACGCAGCGGGCAGATTTTCGTTACCGAAACCACACACCCTGCCAAACTTATTAGGGGACAAGCATGGGCCGGTCACGGCAACGTTAAGCTTTCTAAGCAAGACCGGAGTCATGCCCCACCTGTAGACCGTAGACAAAACCATTCTAAAACACCCATGACTTCCGCACACACACACACACACCGACCGGCGCAAATACTCGAAAGAGTCCCGCGCCTTTAAAAAAAATAAAAAAAAAAAAAAAAAAGTATGATTATTACAAGTTAGAACCTTAGTATGCTACGTAGGGACCCGCCCTAAATGTATTTGTATTTGCCTCCGGGACTACTGTATCATATGAACAATTTAACGTTGTCCTTGCCACCCTGTGCAGGGACAGATCCAGGCAATTGGGGGGGGGGAGGGTACTCTTGAGTCGAAGTAGAAGAAACAAATTTAGTATTGATTTAATTGATTAAATTATAACATAGCACATTGAATTACAACTAAACTAACTAAATTGGGGGGGGAGGGGGAGAAAGCTACCACCCTGGTCTCCAGTCTGCGTCCTTGGACCTATGGCGTCTTCGCTGGCGTCATCTTGGTATAATTGCCGTGTAAAAAATTGGCTATGTAGTCGCATTGCCCTTGGCCGCTCTACGGGCCCTAGAAACATGTACATATGTATATACCATAATATTACTACTACTAAAAAGAACCGGTCCGAGTTTACTCGTACATGCTTTCCAATTTATCAAAATTAGTAGATGGAGAAAATGAGTAATTTCATGGTAAATAATTTTCCTATGGTTAAATTTCTCGGGTGTGGGGGGGGGGGTTGTCCACCTGACGTCACTCGTCACTAGTGCACTGGTGGTGAGGTAAATTCTAGATAGGTCAGACCAACACATTACCACACACCAATACTGGCAGGGCACGCAATGCATTTGAGCGTGAATTTTCTACCACTTTTTCCAAAAAACATTTTTTTGTACAAAAACAAATACTTTTTTGGGAAAGCAACCTGTCCGGTTTCGTTACTCAATTTAACACCTAAAACATACCTCGATAGAAAGGTGTCGCAGAAAAATTATTTTTTAGTAATTTCTCATTAAAATTTAGTCATTTTTATTTGTTTACCCCCAGAAGCAAACTATTAAGGGGCAAGCGACCCCCCAGCATTTTATCAACATTAACAACAACTACAATATATGTGAATTTAAAAGAAATCGTTGGAGCCGTTTTTGGGAAATAATTTTTTTAGACGTTTTTTTGAAGTTTTTTGAAAATTAAAACCCCCCAAATTGAGTTAGCCCAAAATAAAAAAATGGTTCCGAGGTATGATTTTTGTGGACCTACATGCAAAATGTCATCAAAATCGACCGAGTAGTTTGCCCGGAAATCGACGCACAGACAGACAGACAGACAGACAGACAGACATTTCGTAAAAACCACTTTTTGGGGTTCCTGGGACCTTAAAACGTGTAAATCCGTTGATATCTCGGAATCGAAAATTTCGACCGTCACAAAGCTTTCCTTATACTACGTATAAATTGGAAAGCAATAATACTACTACTACAAATATTACTACTACTACTGTATCACACTATTAGTTATTGCAACTTACAATTATTATAATTCTTCGCTTATTAGTTTTCTTGGAGCCCTATATTTTAGTTTTTAGTTTTTTAGTTTCAAGTTTTAGTTTTAGGTTCAGCTATTAGGTCTATAGTGAAGGGGGTCCAGCACAGGCTCTTGCTAAAGGGTCCCCTCATACTGATATAGGTACCTCTTAAATGATTGTAAAACTGTTTTGTTTTGAAGGAAATAAATTTATTTTTAGTTTACTTTACTATATGCTTAAAATAGGCAGAAACAACCTTCCCATAAATTAATGAGGCTGCTGAAATGTCAACTTTTTAGAAGGGGTCCCATCACTGCATCAAAAAATCTTTGTGAAGAATAGCCTACTGCATGACACCACAATGTATTGGTAGATTTCAGATCCAATCAGTGGTACATGGCAAGCTTCTTTGTCAAATTTTTAACGAAAAACTAATCAGCAATAAACCAAGCTGATAAAATTTAACAGCAGATAAATTACCAATCCCCTGCGGCTTTCCTAAAACAATTTTTGTAACAAGGCGAGAAGCAAGCTTGGTTCTCATCACCTTTGTATTAAAAAAGTTGAGAACATTGGCGTTCTAAAGTAGAGTAGCCGGCAGGTATTACACGGTAGACGAGGTTTTGCAGAATTTTCCCCTGGAAAATTAAGAGAAAACATGCTACGATTAATTTTGTAGGTTGGAAACACTGCTACCGGGGAAAAAAAAACGGTAGGCCTCGTTCACAATCTGAAAAAGTATATTAATTTCTACGTTTTTATTTTTTATTTTTACTTCCTCTAGCGCGTCAGTGAAATTAAAAAGGCTGGAGCTGGCCGGTAGTTTAAATAGTTGAATCCCACATTGCGTGCTTTCGTTTTTTATGCCTCTTCTACTGAAGAAACTTAAGTGAAAGTTGTAGGGAGCTGGCAACATAAAAGTGAATTTCAATAATTTGAGGAAAACTTTTAAAACACATTACATTTTGCTAATATAAATTGAGGACCGTAGTGGTGCCCCTTCGGTGCTCTGTCCGGCCCCTCCTACGGTACCTACTACGATCCTGAGAGTGCACAGAAAATTTATAAAGGCTTGGAACTCAAACCAACAAATTTCGGGTGAAACTCAGAGTCTTTACCACGTCGCACCTTTTCTGAATTAATAACAACCTAGCTAAGAGTAAATAAAAAAAAGTTAGTGTTAAAATGTTAAAATGTTAAAATGAACAAAGCATTATGGCATGATAATTTCCATGAAATGCAATAAACTATTGTAGTACATTGCATTGCAGTATTATATGATAAAATATATCGTATACTATGTATAATATATATTTATAACACTGGCAATCTAGCATCAAATTAACTTTGGTTGGAGAGGTAATCTGCTCGTCATAACCGAAAATTTTAAGGTATGGAAAAACGCGGTTCGAATCTCGCCAAGCCCAGTTTTTCTATATCCTCTAATTTTCGGTTAAATGTATTATATCTGTTTTACCAAAATTTACTCTATATAATAATAACCAAGAGGTATCAGCAGGAAAAACATGGCTGCCGTCCCATGAGAGTTCCCGCGCTTTTTTAAATTGATAACCGCGATTTGATTATGCCTTCTTCGCCAGCTGCTCTCTGTGAGATGACTCATTCCCCCTCCTTTCCTCTCTGTAGAATCCCCTGACTTCCTCCCACTACAACGGAAATTGAGAGGCCTAACTTTAAAGAATAGAGGAAGGAAACATATTCCCCTTTTTTCTGCAACATCACTCCCATTTCTCATCTACTTCTTTCTCTTTCTACTTTTACTAACAGATTTTTGCCCAACCTTTAGCGATATTATTTTGGGTATTTTCGTGTATAACTGGACCGTGAACGGAACATCATGAGTAGAGGAAGAAGAACGCAATGATCAACAGTAAAATACTTTAATAGCGACCGGTTTCGGATAAAATCCATCATCACTTTCAAACTGTATCCCCACTACTCGATTTATGTACTCAACCCCTGCCTCCACCTCCCGCTCCCATCCCGTAGTATATAAGCTGGCGTTTCTTCATGTGTTGTTAGTCTGATGATGGATTTTATCCGAAACCGGTCACTATTAAAGTATTTTACTGTGGATCAATGCGTTCTTCTTCCTCTACTCATGATGTTCTCCAAGTTCCACGAAGTCACCAAGGAAACTCTCACAAGGATCCGTGAACGGAGGGTATACAAGACTCGTATTCTTCTTCTTTTTTATCTACCTTGTCAGTAGCCCCTTAAGGATGGCAAGGGACTCCCAATTCATAAATAACAGGACATGTAGAGTAGTGGTACAGACTCCAACTTTCACCAGAAAGGTGGTTGGTTCGATTTCAACACTTGCTCCATTTCTGGCCATGCTTCGGAGGGCATTTAGCAGGCAGTCTCGGGCCTTTCTAGTTGAGTGTAAGAAAGGGCTATATAGACCCAACTCCGCTAGGTTGGCTTAGTAATAGAACAAAGAGTCAATATTTATTTATTTATTTAAAAAAAAAAACGCAATACAATTCATAGATGTCCAAGGGCCACACTAAGTGCACCCTGTGAAGGGGACTTGCGTCGTGGCCCAAAAACACAATTAAATAACACGACCTCTGTCGTTCGCACGATTTTTGAACGATTTTTGCTTTTGTGTATGGGTTCAACTATGGAATTTGCAACTTACATAGCTCCAAGCCTTCGTGTTTGAACTTGCTATGATATGAATAAGGGGACCTCCTGATTATAGCATGATTATAAGCCTGAGGGGTGTGAGTTTGTACATAGTCCAGTTAGAAGTTCAATTTAGGGGAGATGGGTTATTCACAAAATCATTTTTGAATTCTAGGGCCTCCTGCTACGTCATTTCAATGACTACTCGTAGGAGACGTTGCAGATAGAAATTCAAATAAATATATTTGGCGGGAAGCGAATGTCCCATCGCTCCTATGCATGCAGTAACTTTAGTTTAGTTCTCTACCAACAGCTGGGCTATTACGGCCTGTTGGCTGTTACTCTACTTAACTTAGGTAGACGCAGCCAGCCTGGGGGACTTTTGGCCGCTGCCACTACACCACGCCATCTCTGACCACTCCGCCACTAGCTTCCAGTCTCGGGTTGGCGTGCACATCTTCAAACACTTGGTCTCTCCATCTGAGCCTTGGCCTACCGGGCCACCTAGGGTGGTTGAAGGTGTCTTAAAAAACCAGCTTCGGCGTTCTCACCGCCTGTGCACATGACCCAGCCTACGGCCTGTTAAGAGAAATATATAAAATCCCTTCATTCATTCACTCATTCCACTATACAGTATAATATCCTCTCAGTTATTTTTCATATCCACTCAGGTTTATCAGAAGAGTAGGTGCTGAACACCAGCGGTCAGAATTTTTTGATTTATAAGCTTACTGTAGCACACGGTGCTTTTCATTTGTTTTGATGCATTTTCAGAGTTTTTTACAGCAACAACATCTGTTCATCTTCACATATTAATTTTCCATTTCATTCTATCCGCGTATATTCACATTTCTCTGCGTTCTGTCCTGTAGTGGATTTTTGTATTTTTGTATTGTGAGAGCTGTACTTCATACAAAAAACACTCCAGTTGATAAGTTTGTTGCAGCGGTTTGACAATAGCAGGCCTTCACATTTTCAGAGCAGCAGTCTCCAAGGTACAAATTGCCTCATTGATGGCCATTCTTCGATAGATGAGACATCTTAAGAAGAACAGCAAGAACAAGAACCAATCAGTATAATTTATTCTCAGATTCCGACTCTGATTCTCCAGTCAATTGAAAGCTTCTTCTTATATTTCTATTTACTTCTATAATACTCAATCATGACTATCGTATTGTATTTTATATTTGTTTTTATTGCATTTTATTCTTTTTTTGACGATATACGACGATAATGTATATATTTAATAACAATAACAAGGACCATGGTCTGCTTTGAATGATGTGTAAATTTTTAGAAATTTAATATATTACTTGTACCGTATACTAATGTGCCACCCTCACACGCTCCGGCTTGAGGGGGCAGTTTCAGACATTTATAATGCTCTTGCAAAACGATGTGGAAGTACCCCAAAAATCTATCTACCTATCTATCTGTCCATTTAAAAATATTAATCCCTGTAAGGACGACTGACGAGGCGAGGCGAAGCGTTTTTCAAAAGAACCGGTGCGAGTTCACTCGAACATGCTTTCCAATTTATAAATTAGTAGATATAGACATGTGTAAATTCATAGGAAATAATTTCCCTATGGTTAAATTTCAGATCGCTCGAGAGGGGGGGGGGCGGGGTCCACCTCGATATAGTAAAAAACCCATTAAAACTTAAATGCATGTTCTGGAACGAACAGACCAATACATTGTAACAGTAGTAACATTGACACACACATGGCACGTAATGTATTGGAGCTTGAATTTTCCATAATTTCTCAAAAAATAATTTTTTGCACAGAAGAAAATATTTCTTTGGGAATGCAACCTGTCCGTTTTTGTTACCTTATTGAACACCTAAAACATACCTGAAGGTAGAAATCATCGATAGAATGGTTCCACAGAAAATATGTTTTTTTAGTCATTTTTCATGAAAATTTAGTTATTTTTTATTTTTTTACCCCCAGAAGCAACCTATCAAGGGGCAAGCGACCCCCCGCATTTTGTTTACATTAATAACGACTAACATACTGTATATGTGAATTTAAAAGAAATCGTTGTAGCCGTGAGAAATAATTTTTTTAGAAGTTTTTTTTAGTTTTTTGAGAATAAAACTCCCCCAAATTAAGTTAGCCCCGAATAAAAAAAACTTCCGAGGCATGATTTTTTTGATCCTACATGCCGAATTTCATCAAAATCGACCGAGTAGTTTGCCCGGAAATCGACGCACAGACCGACAGACAGACATTTCGTAAAAACCACTTTTTTGGGTTCCTGGGACCTCAAAACGTGTAAATCCGTTGAAATCTCGGAATTGAAAATTTCGACCGTCACAAAGCTTTCCTTATACTACGTATAAATTGGAAAGCAATAAGGGAATTATCTCTCTCTCCTCTTCTCGTAGTGACAAGGTTTGGTATCAATGTCACCATTAAGAGAAAGATACAATTTTGGAATCTCTTACTATGCATGCAAGTGGTACCTATGGCCTGAAATTTTTTTTGGAGTTTTTTTGAAAATAAAACCCCACCCAAATTGAGTTAGCCCAAAATAAAAATAAAATCCCGAGGTATGATTTTTGTGAACCTATATGCAAAATTTCATCAAAATCGGCTGAGTAGTTTGCCCGGAAATCGATGAACAGACAGACAGACAGACATACAGTCAGAGTAACAGACAGAGCGACAGACAGGCACTTCGTAAAAATCACATTTTTGGGTTCCTGAGACCTCAAAACGTTTAAATCCGTTGAAATCTTGGAATCGAAAATTTGGACCATCACAAAGCTTTCCTTATACTCATATAAATTGGAAAGCAATAATATACGAAAGCCCGATTCAACGCGACAGCAATATCTAAAGGCAGTCACTAATAAAGCTGCTAGTCCACCCACACTGCAAACAAAGGTAAAAGATGCAGGGATGGGGGCTGTTGAGCAAACAAGGAAACGAAGTTAGACAAAACAACTCTGAATTTGGTTACAAAGGTTCGAGCGGACAATGTAAATTCAGCTGGCAAAAAAAATGCGCCGAACGAGCTCCCTCGTACATTCTGTAGCCTACTTCCTCCTTGGGAATAGTTCTACATTTTATATTCGAGGTTAGGTTAGGCTATGTTAGGTTGGGTTTTTCTAGGTTTTAAAAAGAAAAAAAAGAGGGATCTACATTTTTTGAATAGATCATGTCGGTTGAGTCAAACATATGGGGAAATTCAGACTCGTGCACGAACTTATTTACGCATACGCCTGTTACATTGTGTCAAAGATAACCAAGTATCCGCAGCCTGTCTGCTGTAACCAGTGCAAGTTGTAACGTATATCAGTTTTCCAGTGGCCCAAATGAATACGGAAAGTAATTCCCTAAAATATCAATAAAGTCATCAGGGGGCAAGGTTCAAAGGATTTACAAAAGCACACCTGTCTATAAGGAGCCCTTAAAAAAGTAGAGTAATAAGCATTCCACTCTATTCTCCATGTGTTCGCAACACGGCCTTCTTCACCAACCGCATAAAACGTAATTCGAATATACTGTAAACCATCTGCAAGTTAGCAACCCCAAAACATCCCCAACCTTCGATCAAATCCTAAAAAAGGTTCGCCCCAGAAAGAAAAAAATGCTTTTACAGTTAACCATCCAACTCACAACTGCCAAAAGCAAATGTCAAAAAACTTTACAGAACAAAAACATAACAAACAAAAAAGCTCAACTTTTTCCAAAACATCAGAAGAGCAGGAAAACTTGCAAACTTGAATACGGAATGAATCCGGGCAATGAGGTTGCGGTTAATATCGAGAAATTGCATTAATACGTCGATATATTCTGGACAATAGGTGTGTTCAATCCTGGCTAGAAGAGAAAAATAAAGTAGAAAAAATACAGTACCCCCCTGAAACATCAGTAACAATGCGGTTCTGGAAATTTTTATAAAGCAGCTTCTTTATTTTTTACTTTAGTTGAGAAGGTATTGTTGTGTGCTTCTATTTTTAATTTTTTTTAAAAAAGCTTTTTCTTGCACATGAAAAATGCATGAGGTTTGCGGGGTTAGATGTAAATGAATTAGCTGATAAGCGCGGGGACCGAGTTTGTTGAAGAAGTTGGCGCCCAAATTTAAATTTTATTTAGTTTTTTACCATGTTGTCAAATTAGGGCACTGGGGTTTTTAGCAGAACTATACACGTTTACATAGTTATATATTCCATTGGAGCATACTGCATTATTTGCATTGTCTTTTCGGGTTGAATCGTCGATAATGTATTATAGTGGTAGAACTAGTACCTCTACTGGGTAAGTCATGCTTTCGCCTGTTTCATTGCGTTAATAGTAAGTTTTTCTCAACTTGTTGTAAGGTTAAACTTGGGAAGAGATAGAAAATACCAGCAGGCAACACACAAAACCGGATCTATCTCAATCCAACTCCGCCTTAACAAGGGTGGCCTCAGCCGGTGCGTCGGTAGCTCAGGGACGGCAGAAAATAAAGGGCGTGAGTAATGGGGCTACAATCCAACAATAAGAAGAGTTCCCAACCTTAAGAGATAAGGAAGAAACCACAGAGAACAACAGGTATCCGATATAGTAAACAATATATTGGGCAATTCCTACATACGACCGACAATGTGGCCGCTGCCAAAATCTCCTCCAGCACAACAATATAAAAAGCGAATTTGGCATAACGCCGGAGATCCGACCTGGTTCCTTGAGGGACGGAAAGAGTAAGCCCGATTCCATCCGGAGTCCCGGATTCAGAACTGAATCTGGACCACTCCCTCCGTCCGTCACCGAACCCACGATCATCCAAATTAACATGACGAAACAACAACAGAGAATAGTTGAGGACTGGACTTTTGTAAGAAAGCTAAAACTCAAGGTGCCAGCCGACAGTTTCTCCAATAATTTTAATGATTTCCCTAACCAGAGGACTGGACGCCCATCTATTCAGGGAATGGATTATAGCCCCGGATCGTGAAGAAGAGCGACACGCTCCCTTCACCAACCAAATCCATCCTCCACTCCCGGAACAGCGACGCCGTCCTTCTCACAATTTATAGATTATTCAGCATATTCAAGTAAACAGTTCCTTTCAGGTACAAATTGGTAAAGACACTTACAGGTTCCAGCGGATCTTACTGCTAAGTAGTTATTCGAAGTGAAGTAGAGGGATAATTTGACCCAGGATCCCTCGGTCCTAGCCCATGTCCTTAGCCTCAGTGCATCATCGGGAACTGCTAGCCCTTTACAGGCCTAAGACACTCCTCCCGGACATCCATCTTTTCTCCTCGACGTAGCTCCCCATCAGGGGAAATACGCCAGGACTACGCCTCCTCGGAGCTCCTTAAGCCTTCCTTACGTCCTCTTACGACCGCTGGTGATGGTCCGGATTCAGGACTAGTTGGTTCTTATGCACTCTTACATGAGGAATTTAGGGAATGCTTCCCGATAAAAATTAGATCTTTACTGCTTAAAGAACGCCTCTACTCTGAATCTTGTGACATTCGTACTAGCCCAAGTAAACTGACTTCTGCTACGGCCAATGGAAGAAAAATGGCGCGGAGAAGTTAATAGTTGGCGCAATTGATATTTTTCTATAATTTCTTCTGCTTGACGATAATAGGACGTTCCTGTGACTCATTTTAAAATATATATTTTATTATTTTGTTAAAAGTTTTATGGATCCACCTTACCTCGGGGTATTTTATTAAATTTTGGAAATTCTCAGATTTACCGCCTAATTAGCGCAAAGTTTGCCTTTACCATTCGAGAGTCAGATCTTTGTTAGTTTTTATAAATAATTAAAATGGCGAAGGAGGACCTAAACAAGGATTGGATTATTGTAAGTTTCCAGATTTTTGTTTAGATTGTAAAGAACCATGCATTTCGACCCCACGGTCGGAATGATTTGAAACGGTGGCGGAAATAACCCGCTACATTGTCTATTATCGCTTGTAGCCGGTGTAGGTTGACATCGAAAACGTATACCAGTGACCAAAATTCCATACGTTATCAATGCAAATAATACAAGAACTCCATGCGGGGTCTTCGGCATTCTTTAGAAAAGGAACATATGGGCCCAGTGGCGGCGCTAGAAATTTTAAGGCGGGGGGGCCATGGGGGGCATGACTTCTATCTGGGGGGGCCAATGAAAAAAAAACATTTTTCATTGGAAGTAAGTATAATGAAAGTAGGTAAGTCAAATGTAACCATTACTAAAATTCTGCTAGGCCTAGATATGACATGTAAAATATCTCATAAGTGGGGGCCCAGGGGGGGCCAGAGAAACTTTCGGGGGGGGGGGGAGGCCCCCCGGGCACCCCCGTAGCGCCGCCACTGTATGAGCCACTATAAGGTATATAAGACCTGATTCCATAAAAAGTCCTTAAAAAATAAACCTCTAGCCTCTAACTGTGGTAGGTAGTGCCGTAGTGGGTTTCCCTCAGTAAATGTCAGTTCTTACCGAAAGCGCTTGGGAAGGTCACTAATTATAGCTCAATATAAAGGAGAGATTGGAAATTCGTTTCCCGCCAAAAATACAATAGTTTTAGCAGGGACGGGTCCTGGGGGGGGGCGGTGGGGGCGGGCGCCCCGTCCATGAAAAATCGCTTTAAATACTAGATAATTATTACAGAAGTAAAAGAAATTTTTCAGGCCCCCACCCTCCCCTCCAAAATCTTTTTCTGAAACCGTCTCTGAGTTTTAGGGAGATTCATCGACCTATTGAGACGTTTAGTTTCTGAGGGCCACTGATCGCCACGCCTAATATGTCCTGCCATTGAAAAAACCTATACCAGGTGGTCCCAGACTTAAATAAATATTTTTGTTGGGCTGGAATGTCCCATCTCTCCTATGCATGTCTTTATCTCAAATAACCGCCAAAGCCGTGAGAAGAGCCAAGAGGATGGTGCGCCTGATCAGACTCCAAGGGCGGATCCAGCTGAAAATTTAGGGGAGGTCACAAGTTGTATGTAAGCTTGAAATTTTGCTGAAAATTTGAGTTTTATTCATATGAATTTACTAATTTAGGGGGGTAAGGACCCCCCCCCCCCCCCGTGGATCCGTCATTGTCAGATTCCATAAAGGGAAAACATAACCGCATGTGTACATTCCGCATGTGTACATTACCATCAACGATTGGGCGAAAACTTGGCTGCCGCATGCCGGGCATGTTGCTGACCACTACACCCCAAATAGTGCAGTAGTCAAGAGAGAAGAAGATCTTCTACCAGTAGTCTGGCCTAAACCCTCATCGGGATTTCGTGCTATTGAGGTTTTTTTCAACTTCATACACGTCCGGTGATTAACGTGAAGCGTGGAAAATGGGGGCAATGGAATAATAATAAAAAAAATGTATATTAAACACATCCCCAGCAAACTGAGAATATATGGGGGTGGGACAGGTGAATTTTACAATAATTTAAACAAATGACTTTTGTCTGTTCTCACATTAAAATGTTTTATCATATTAAATGAGGGTGACAGAAACGCTCAACTTTGAGCCAAATAAAAATGGCAATTACAGCAATAAATCAAAATAATATCCCAGCATCCACGGAAAAACTGCTCCGTGTTTAAGGATTTATGAGTGCCCACTCAATGAGTTTTCCGTAGTAAACTTGATGCGCTCCAGGACATTTTGCTACTACTGATAAGATTGGCTGAATTTTACCTTAGCAAATTTTATGTTCTGTTCTATTTCTATGAATAAAACATAGGGTAAGTTATATGAATCTAGTTAAGGGTGCAGTACATTTGGTTCGTGAGATTGTAGAGATAACATTGTAACGTTTTTAAATGTGATATTTTCATTTTATTTAGCATTTAAAGTTGGTAGGATAAGTTCGAATGTGGTAGTTTTCTGGTACCTAATTGCACTTGACGCCAGGTGGATGAATAAATTAAGACACGTCGACCAACGGTTTGATGTTTACATCCAAAGGAAATTTATTTTTCATGCCGTGGTAGCACTGCAATTTTTATTTTTTATTTTTTTAAAGCAGTGGTTTTGCATTCAACTTTGTGAACTACCATATGGGATCTAAGGGTGGACTTTCATTAAACATTCAAATCAACTTGCATTTACCCATAAATTAATCATTAGAATAGAATAAAACATTTATTTGCAAAAACATACCCCAATTAAGTACATGTACAGTAATAGTAATCCCAAACTTCAATTCTTCCGTAGGTTATAGTCTAGGACTTGTGTTGCCAGGATACGTTTCCAACAATAACTTATACAAAAAAATATCATAACATCAATTATTCAGTCGTACTCTTTTATTGAATAGTTCATTGAATAATAAACTGTAGTAAATAATATTTATAAAAAATTAATATGTTAAAAGAGTGTTTAATTAAAAAATTGGTTGGCTGTAAGTCGGTTGTGAAGTCGGTTTACGTTAGATAGTTTAACGTGACAACGCCTAAATTATTTTAAACATAATTAGCTAATTAACTTAAATAATATATGGCTGGAAAAAGAAAGAAATGTGGAAAAGCCCGTAAGTATCGTAGTTTGCATTTTTTAAATAGATAATAACGCGGCCTAAAGAGGCCTATTTTTGTTGAAAATCGGGCGCACCCCCTGACGTTTCACACCCCCAAAGCCAAATCCCTACTTGATCACTAACAATATAGCATGGCCCTAAAGAGGAAGAATAAACCAAGACATGGGTATAATTTAAATTAAGATAGGCCTTCCACATCAGCCCAAAAATTTGCTTTAAACCCGCCCATGCAATTCAAATGGGATTGCTGGAAATGCGTCATTTTTTTAAACAAATTTTTTGTTCCACTCGTGTTTAAGGGGTGAAGGGGTAAATTTGAAAAAATGTATTTATACTTGTTTGAAACCTTAATTCATACTGCTTCTAATGAGACATTAAAAATTAATTTCGGTTGAAAATTGCAGGCTGTGGAATTTTTTTTACTCTATGCATGTAAATTGAAAAGTACCCTTAGAAACCTGTTTTCAACCGAAACACGGATGACTTATACACTCATCTGACTGAATATATGTCTGGAAAAAGTAAGAAAGATGGAAAAGAACTAAAGTAGTTTGAAGTTTTCAAATTGATATTAACACCCCGAAAAACGCGGCCGAAAAAGGCCTATTTTCGATTAAAATCGGCAAATTCGGGTCAAATTTGGGCGCACCTCCTCACGTTTCCACCCCCCAAAGCCGAACGCCCTGCCTTATCACAACAGATATAGCATGGCCTGAAAGAGGATGAATAGACAAAGACATGGGTATAATTTAAAAAAAGATAGACCTTCTACAATTCAAATGGGATTGCTGGAAATTCGTCTCAGTTTACTAGCGGCACTGACCCGCGTTACCGACCCGCGTCAGCGACCCGCGTTCCCCTCTTTTCTTATATGCACCTAGTATTCCAGCCAGCGCTCATCGATTTATTAGACGCTGTCACGTCAAAAGATGAAATAATATGACAAATAACTTTTTATAAAGAAAGGTTGATTATGCAAGTATGCTTTTTCACTGCTGCCTTAAATATTTTTTCATTGTCATTAAATATAGTTGAATTTCTACTCGCATGACATTAAGAAGTTAAAGTTAGCAATAGTTACAGAAAAATCCTTTTCCCGCTGTGGCACCTGTTCGAAAACAAGACATTACTGTAACTTTTAATTCTATCAGCAACCACATGGTACAGAGGTCCAGACCAGTAAAAATTAAAGAATTTTGTATCTAAAGCTTATATATTTAACAAAGAGTTAGTTGGACATAGTCATTAGAGGCATGGGCCTCATGGTTATCGAGTAATGACTATTAACACAACAGACAATGTAAGTCCAACTAACCCTTTGTTAAACAGTATTACACCATTGCCATTACCCTTTACAAATAGATTAAAGCTTATATAGCCAGGAAATTTTTTCAAACTCTTACCAATGATTAGCACCTGATCGATTTCAAGGTTTTCATTTTCTAGATACGTTAGACATTTATTAACTTGCGTCTAGAAATATATTCATCTACTGAATTACACTAGCTACCTTGAACCAGACCCTAAACAGGGGGGGGGCAGGGGGGCCACAGCTTTCACTAAAAGAATTTGACTAGATAGAATTGAAATTTACAGACGTGCTAAATGAGAACGATGTATTTAAATTTCGATCTGTTAATAATAATAATATATAGTGATATTGTAGCTCCGGCTAATACCGGAAGTATTAACCTACCAAAGAAATAGAAACTATGACAAGTTTCCCCGATTTCGAGAAAAAAAAGAATGGAGAGAACAGCCTTTGATTTGAAATGGAGAGAAATGGTTTTGTTCCTAAAATGACAAATGACAGAATGGCGGAAACATTGTCCGCCAGAACTGTTTTGATTTCAAAGGACAATATTGAAGCCAAATTTAACAGGAAAAAGACTGGTTTTGATTCCAACCAAAATTTAGATAGACGCGCAACCAAACAATCAATGAAATGGCGCCAAAATCTAAAAATTGATTTCAAGCAACTTATTTAACGAAGAAGAATAACTAACATTGAGAAGTTTACCTCAAACCTTTTTGAGTCTGTGGTAGATATCTGAAGCAAAAGGCCAGAGCCATTAAAAACTGGTTGCTCGTTCAATTTCCGCAGGGAGAACCCCCAGCCCTTTGCGACGGTGTTTTGGAAAGCTCTCTGCCCGCGAATGGAGTGGGGGGGTGGGGGGGGGGAGCCATGAATAATCATTCGACTAGCTATCAATTTTCAGCCCAAAGGGACGGTGGAGTACTTCCCCCTCTCTCTTGGGTGAGCTTGGTGGTGGAAAACATGATGTGTTACTTTATGTGAAGGGACGGGAACCTATGCGCCCAAATTGTGACCTGGATCTCGACTCCAAGATCATACATTCACACATGTGAAGGGCAGTGGCGTAACTGAGGTGGGGCAAGTAGGGCATGTGCCCTGGCGCCGTTCTGCCAGGGGCGCCAAATTGCCAGGCTGTTATCATAAAAAGTGTATTAATTAATCTAAAATATCATTCAAATTTAATTATTCGTACTCAAATTCATTGTCCAATACGGCGATGAGGGTGTCTTTCCCAATCTCGGCATATCCATCCAGATTTTGCTCACTATTGCTATATCTATTGCAAGTTGTGAGAGGTCCTTCAGCAAGTTAAAACTTATTCTTTCCTATTTGAGGGCGACAATGAGCCAAGAGCGGCTGGATGATCTCGCTCTTCTGAGCATTGAGAAAGAAGAAACTGAGCTGTGCGAATTCGATGAAGTAATCGATGTCTTTGCCTCCTAGAAGGCGCGGAAAATTTTTCTTTAAATTTAAAAAAATATTTAGCCCATAGAAATAAATAACTAAATAACCTATGTGTACAAATGGTTCCATCCATGTTGTGTAGGCAAATGTGCATCACAGACCTAAATGTTGTTTTTTGTTAGAATTTTTGTGAATAATGATAATCTATCTACCTACGCTGGCGGTTTCAAGGGGGGCCATGCCCCCCCCCCTTCAAGGCCGTAGCCAAGGGGGGCTTATTGGGCTGCCCTCAGTGGTAGGTTTATTCGTCGGTAAAATCTCAACTGTACTGCTTGCAAAATGCGCAAATCCTCACAAATGTGGACAATTTATCAATTTTTTTCTCCGGGGGAGTCCCCCGGGCGCCCCTTTCTCCAGGGTATAAGATGCGCAAAACCTCACTAACTTGGGCCAATTTGTCCATTTTTTTTCTCTTGGGGACACCCCCAGGTCCCCCTTTCCCCAGGGTATAATATGCGTAAAACCTCACTAAATTGAACCTAATTTTCTTTCTCCGGGGGAGGCCCCCGGGCGCCCCTCTCCCCAGGGTATAAAATACGCAAAACCTCACTAATTTGGGCCCATTTGTTCATTTTTTTCTCCGGGGGATCAAAGTCTTGGGGTCCTAAAGCCCCCCCCCCCCCAGAAATTTTGTGAATTTACGCCAATGGGTTAAAATGCAATAATTATTTTATGAATACGCATTATTTTGTGAGCTTCGTAAAATCCATACTTTACTGTTATAAAAATGCGTAAAACCCCACTATTTTGTACTTACATTTACAAATTTTTCCTCGGGGGAGACCCCCGTCCCCCCGCTTCGAGTTTTATGCAATATGATTTCTATATTATCTAACCCGTCGTAGTGATGGCAATGCGATTTAGTCCACACAACCGCAAAATATTATAAGCCTGTGTTCGCGCCGAAGCTAAATCCTCCAATAAATTGACGTTTGATGTGCCTATGCTATCATATATACCAGTAACACTATAACACCTAAAAATAAAAGAATGGATACAATTGAATTCTCAATAAATAAATTTACACTTGATAGGATCACAGTCTTGTCAATGCCCCCCCCCTCCTATTTGGAAAATTCTAATACCGCTACTGTCTACCTAGATGCATTATATCTCCAACTATAATGGTAAGGTATACAATAATTAATAGCCCTAGTTTGTATAGCTACACCTAAAGTAATCTACCATGGTACCTACTAAAAATAAAATAAGCTTAATAGGTATAAGAAAATGAACAATATGAAAAACACATTGGCATACTTTTATCGGACGGGGGAGGGGGGCGCAAATTTAAAGCTTGCCCCAGGCGCATTCCACCCCAGATACGCCACTGGTGAAGGGACGTTCAAAGGGGTAAAATTAATTAAATAGTAACTCCTTTTTCTATTGCCTCCAATTTGACTAGTATTCAAACTCCCAAAATACTAAAGGCTTCTCCAATTTTGGCTTACTATGGCCAGAATGGAGTTTTAAATGAATTCTATCGAGCGTAGAAGTTGCAGAGTGTACATTCTCCTACAAGTTGATAAATAGTTATCTAGACTGCCGTTCTATACTCGACAGTCTATCTCAGAGTAGAAATCGAGAATACTAGATTAAAAACCTTGTTCAGTGTCAATCCCAACTCAAAGGCACCTCCAGGTAGGATAGTTAGATCAATTAATAATCTCAGAGTTCTCGATCCACTTGCACTGAGCCTCCCCATGTTCAAATAAGCCGATTTAAAAATTGCATACTGTAACTTGATTTTGTGTTTAGTTTTAATTTTTTGAAGACGTACCGGTACTACTGTCCTATGTGATTTAACATTACATTCATGCAAGGAGCCTACTATCTATTTTTGGATTCAAATTTATTGATGGTACCAATATATTCTATTTATTATTAATATTATTATTACTACGAACATTTATAATAATAATTTATAATTGCATGAGCATTATTACTCACTGCCCTTCCCAATAACTTCGACTGCATCCACTGTTCATTGAGTTTGTTAGGTTCAGTGACGTTAAAAAATGAAATCCAGGCACTATCAACAATAAAATTCTCTACAAAAATATATTTTCTGCTACAAAATATTATGTAGCAGATGCGACACTTGTTACTATACATAGCCAGTGGCGACAAGTGCAAACTAATTACTCTCGGTTGCCATGACATATTGCTGGGTCATTTACCACCACTACCATTGCTTACGGGCGAACGACCCGCCACTGCTGCGTCAACTCATTACGGATGTCTGGTGGAACCATGAGGCGGAGGGGGGGGGGGGTGCAAGGCGGGGGGGGGGGGGTGGTAGTTTCCTAAATTATTTACGTAGCCAGTCGCGTTGAATTAAAGTGGCTATTTAACTAGGTTGCATAGCTACTAATCATCAGTCGGCGATTTTCAAATTTTAGTTTCTTTTTTACCATTTTTGGTAAATATAAATTAATTAATTATTACCCGAATGATAATTCATGCCCCCCCCCCCCACTCCATTCGCGGGCAGAGAGCTTTCCAAAACACCATAGCAAAGGGCTGGGGGTTCTCCCAGGGGAAATTGAACGAGCAACCAGTTTTTAATGGCTCTGGATTTTTGCTTCTGATATCTACCGCAGGTCTCGTATAAAGGTATGAGGTAAACTCCTCAATTTTAGTTATTCTTTAAATGCCTCATCAAAGATAGGCTATAACCATGACAATTTGGACCTTGCAGACAGCTACTATGAAAAGGGAAGTCTATAGCTGATCATTTCACAGTTCAAGGCAGGCCCAAAACCATTATTTATCTTTCTTTGCAATACGTTTATCTCACTATTTGTTTAATACTCCTAGATATTTGCCCAAAATTCAAACAGTAATATACAATTCCTGTCACGAAATGTAATAAAATCCAAAGTTAGCACTGAATAATAGTGTCCTTGGATATACAGTAAGCCAGACTTGCCCCGTATATTACAAAATAATTGAATTTCAACCCTTAACTATGTATGTGGGGTGAGTTTGCTTCGGGGGATGTTTACCAATGCTGCTCAACTATTTGACCCAAACTAAATGCAGACTTTCATGACTGCCGGCGGATTAACTTCAAAATAAATTCATAAACTAACAGTCAGTTTTACGAAATAGTTGGCTCCCTTTTAGTCAGTTTTATATAAATTTGGTGCTCTTTGTGATTCGTTAGCGGTGAGTGTCTTTTTTTTCTTGAATGAGGAAGAAATTAACCGAGGAAGTTCTACACACCATGTGGTAAAATGCCTTCCTCTGATGCGGGGTGTACCCTCCATCCATCTTCTTTAAATATTGCTTCCATTGAGGATGGCGACCATCGTGGCAATTCATGTCATGATAACTATACTAGGTAGTTGTTTCTCGTTGCCTTCTGCACCCTTAGCCTATGCCGTTGACTCTTCATTGGGTTCTTCCACCATCGGGGCCGGTTTTCCACCTAAAAAAACAAAAAACCTAAAAAAAGAGTGTCCTACACAGAAAATACTGAGTGTTTCGCTTATCCGGTTCCCTATCTGTTCAGTCACCAAGGGCGACGCCAGGAAGGGGCATCCGGGGAGGGGGGGGGGAGAGGGGCACTGCCCCTCTTAGACCATCCGCTGTCCTTCCCCCCCCCCCTAGAGCCATGAGAGCTTTGGGAGCCCTGGCCCCACCTAGAGCTTAAATAAATAAATAACTACTTTCTTTGTTTTATTACTAAGCCAGGGCTATAAAGCCTTCTCTGACACTCAACTAGGAAGACTCGGGACCGCCTGCTTTACATGCCCTCCGAAGCATGGCCAGAAAATGTAGGAAGTGTTTTTTTTTTTTTTTTTTTTTTTTTACCTTCGTGGGGCCTACTCGTTTGAGTTCCTATAAGCGTCGACCTAGAAGGTCTTTTGCTTCCACGTTTGCCGTCTACGCCCATCTTATAACACCAGTCTTTTTGATAAATTCTAGTGTTTTTGTGATGGGATTAGATCGGATGGTTTCCTCTTCAGACTTAGGGTGGCCAAGAGTTTGGTATCGAGTTTTTCCCAGCGCTTCACATTCAAAGAGAATGTGTTCAGCTGTTTCTTCTTCAACTTCACACAGTCTGCATCTACTGTCGTTTTTCACGCCAACCCTATGCATGTGTTTGTTGAAGTGGCCGTGGCCCGTAAGCGTGCCAACCACCCTTCTAGCTTGCTCTCTACTTAAAGAGAGAAGCTGATCGGTGAGCTTTTTACTAGGACCCGGAATAACCTTCTTAGCAAATCTGTAGGAAGTGTTGGACTTGAACTAACAACACTTCGGGTGAAAGTCAGAGTCCGGACCACTACTCTACATGTCTTGTTTTACCATTGGTACTGCAAAAGATGCACAGTGTGATCTGAGAACAACTTACTTTCTGCCCCCCCCCCTGGCTGAAATCCTGGCGTCGCCCATGTCAGTCACCATTACCTGATTCCATCTTTTCATATATTATTCAACACGACTTCTCTAAATATGACTCAATTGTAATCATGGCTTCAATTTTAATGTCTTGTGCGTACCTACAATAATTGAATATATAATAATTATAAATTCAATGCTGCAACACAATATAATGCACTTTAAAAATAACAATATTGCTGAAAATGAGTCACTGAGTGAAAAATTGAAATGAAAATTAAAATAATTGATTAATTATCCTGCATTCGTTTGTACACTGTCTCTGATAATTGGTTAAAAATTAATGAGCTTTTGGACTTTTTGAGTTTCCATTGTAACTGCAAGAACGCGACGTGAGCGTACTCTGATGCAGGTTTTGAATACTAAAACCGTTGTTTCACTTACAACACCCACGAACTCCGTGACTCACGTCTCACTGAGTAAAATCCTTTTTTCAAAGGCTAATTTCAGGTTTTGCTGTCTGTGAAATAATTTTATTAAAGGAAGAAATTTGTTTGAGACAGAGGGAAAAATTTTCGCATGATATATCAAGTGTGACCTACGGCAACGTGCGGTAAGCGCACTAGCTAACACTCATACCGGTTTTGATATTTATACCCCGTGCAGTTAGCGCACAACCAGACGATAATTCTGATAAGATTATTATTGATTAGCAGTGGCGACTCGTTGTTTCTTACACTAAAGGGGTTACAGGTCTATTCGTCCACAAAATCATGGCCGAAACTCATTAAATATAACTTATGCAACAAAGACAATAATAGTCATAATAGTCATTTAATAGTCACACTGTGATACTGTTTTACATTTGACGTTTGCAATTTTCCTTACTTTAAAAAAAATAGTAGTCAATACAGTTCTGAATGTAAACAACAATCTTCTTCTTTTTCAAGTTACAGCAGACAGACCGACCGACAGACACACTGAAAGACAGACATATCGGAAAAAATACATTTTTTGGTTTCTAAGACCTCAAAACGTATAAGCCTACCAATCACGTAGCCAGGATTTTATTTCGGAGGGGGCTAACTACCTAGGGATCGGGGGGGGGGGGTACGGAATACTCCCAGTAAAACGGCGGGTTCACCCCCCCCCCCCCCCAAATTCTTAAGAATTTACATGCAAAAACAGACAGTATTAGTGTTTTTAAATGGAGAAAAGAAATTACAGATGAAACATCAAACTGAACAATGCAATTTTTTTACATTTCGGGGGGGGGGGCTTCAGCCCCCAAAGCTACGTGCCTGAAGCCCACTGATATTTCGAAAGTGACAATATCAACCTTCTCTTTGAATCAGCTTTCATTATTATAGTAGTCAGAATGGCGTAGAGGTAACGACTCGGACTATCATCCAGAAGGTGACTGGTTCGAGTCCCACCCGAATGCCAAAATTTTCTAGTGGTACAATTATTTATCTTCTGACTACCATGCTTCGGAGGGCATGTAAAGCCGGCGGTCCCGGCAGTCTTCCCTGACTGTCGATAGGTTAAACAGGAGGCTGTTGATGCAACCTGAAAACTCCTGTACCACGGGTAGTACCACCCCGACACGAATTTACTTTTTTAGCTTTCATTATCCTACGCACAAATAGGAGAGCAAAATGTTTGCTTAAACCATTTGAAAACCTTTCTGGTTGTCGTAGTGTAGCCAATAGATGATAAAGTACATGGCAAGTTTCAATATAACGCTTGTGGGGCACTTCAGACAACAGAAAATGCCAGTTATTGTTCTCCCGTAATTACAAACATAATTCTACAAAGTTTCCAACTGAAAGCAATCTAAGTTTCCCATAAATCAAAGGCTAGTTTCCCGAAGAAAATCATTATTGCCGGCATTACACATCCTTATAGTATACGATGGTTCATAGATATTAATTAATATTAATCGCCATTAGTGCAGTTTAAGTACACGTGTACTATGTACTATGTACTGTTATATTGTATAAGTTTTTCTGAGATTATATGTATTACTGTATTTATATATATTCTATTACAGTATGTTTTAAGTAAGATACGACTCATCATAGCCTGGCCTGGCCTGTCTACTCTAATGGGTACCGTACTTGTCAGCAAGGCCGTGGCCAGGACTTTTTTTCGGGGGCGGGGGGGGGGGGGTTAAAAATTTCATTACATAGTGGTTTTTATTTTTCCTCCCAAAATCCGATTCTATTTAGTATGAAGCCATTTCAATTCCGGGGGGGGGGGGGTTGAACCCCCATTAACCCCCCTTGGCTACTTGTAGAGTATTGGTACAGACTCTGACTTTCACCCGAAAGGTTGTTGGTTTGAATCCCACACTAGCTACATTTTCTGGCCATGCTTCGGAGGGCATGTAAAGCAGGCCGTCCCGGGCCTTCCTAGTTGAGTGTAAGAGAGGGCTTTATAGCTATAACTCCAATAGCTTGGCTTAGGAATAGAAACAACAAAAAGTCCTTATTTATTACTTTACTTTCATTACTCGTATCCGCACTTAGTTAGGTCATGCCTACGCTTGTGTAATATGCTGATGACCTGTTTAAATGCTGTAAATTATTAGATTATTATTATTACTATTATTATTATTGTTATATTATATTAGAAACGGCCTTACTATGTTGAATCCATGTGAGCAGAGCATGTTTCAAACTGCGGCAAACTTGGTAGTGTGCACAGCATTGGCAGGGGAACATGGAGGGACATGATAACGCGCTAGGACTATAGCAGTCAGTCCTACGTGTGTGTCGAGTCCTGGTCAACTCCTGAAGTGGTTTAGAATCCACTATAATCAGGAGATCCACCCTGTCAGTAAACTCCCCTTTCCCCCGAGCTGAAAGAGCCTGCTCTTACGGTGCCTCATGTTAGTAGTAGAATTTGTAGTAGTAGTCGGGACCCAGGCCGCAATTTGCCCCCCCCCCCCCCGCCAGGCCGACAGGGTTGCCTAAAGCGGAAATCCCGAAAGCAGGTGTAGGAAACAACAACAACAACATGTTATAAATAATTTTTGAGTTGGGAGTATCACATAATTTTTCTTTTATATATTATATATATATTATATAATATTTCTTTTAGTGTTTATTTCGGCTTTCTTAGAACCTGTAAATGAAACCAACAGAAAAAAGAATGGAAATGTGAACAAAGATTCAATCACACAGTGTATCGTAGCCAATAAGAGGAAATAATTTCATTTTTGAAAACCAGCTTCTCTTCGTATTCTTGCTCACTCCGATTGAAAACGGTATTGATCTTTTTACTATTAGATCGACGTTTTGTATTGGGAAATAAGTTTGTATTGTATTTGGCGCACCTTCCCGTTCTTACACAGCGATTAGATTCAATAAATAAAATAAATAAATAAATAAATAAATAAATAAATAAATAAATAAATAATAAATAAATAAATAAATAAATAAATAAATAAATAAATAAATAAATAAATAAATAAATAAATAAATAAATAAATAAATAAATAAATAAATAAATAAATAAATAAATAAATAAATAAATAAATAAATAAATAAATAAATAAATAATAAATAAATAAATAAATAATCTATTACCATGCCAACCGATCAGTGTTACGGCTACAAAGCCATCCTCTTCTCTCAACTTCACTTCTTCACTCAACGAAGGCGCAAGACCGCCTTTTGTCATTGTGGTTAGTGGGTAAAGAACAAAACTATGGAATAAAGGTTAGAAGTTGGAGACATAAGAGGAAACATTTTGGATTAATCTAGAAAACTTTAGTTAGGGTATTCACTTTGTTTGGTTTTCCCTAAGGGAAAGTAGGACCGAAATTAGAGGATATGGAAAAAACTGGGCTTCGCGGGATTCGAACCCACGATCTACGCCTAACCGGGGCGTTGTCGTAACCGCTGGACCACAAGCCCCGACAAGTTAAGACGGCCCGGTTAGGCGTAGATTGTGGGGTTCGAATCCCGCCAAGCCCAGTTTTTTCCTTATCCTCTAATTTCGGTTAAAACGACGAGGTTACCTCTTAAACCAAAGTTAATTTCATGTCAGTGTTATACTATATACCATATAATACTACAATATTTATATATAAGGAAAGTAGGAATAGAACTCCAGTTTTTCTACGGTAGAAAAATAATGCCATAAGAAAATGTATTTCAAAATATTCCCCCACTTTCCCCAACTACTTGGTTGGGTAAACTGAGCTTGGGGAATTGAAAACGCCCAATGGCCATATTAGTTGTTGTTTCGCATTTGAATTTTGGTATTTATTTTTATTTAGGCTAATTTAACAAAAAAATGAGCTCTGCGACAGAAATTAATAAAAAAAGAGAAACATATGGCAAGAGGTGGACTACAGCAGATGTTCATAAGTTAGGTAATAGCCAAAGGCAAAGAAACTTTGGAGGTAGGCTAGGTTAGGTCGGGTAGAGTCGGAAACGTAGAAAAACTGGAGTTCTATTCCTACTTTCCATTAGGGAAAACCAAACAGATTGAATACCCCTATTATAAGACATTTGTTTTCCCAGAATTTTGGGAGATTGGCGACTTCGATGGCCAGGTGGTAACGTGCTTGCACTTTTGCGAGCCTTTACACGCCATGCGATCGGAGACGTGTCGTAACTCAACACGGGTACAAACCTACAGAGGCGACTGGAAGAGTTCAATCGGATACATACATTAAATTGTTTGTATGCGATTTATCTTTTTTTTAAAAAAAAAAAAAAAAAAAACAGAATATTACTAGTAAACATAAGTCATATTCCAAAACAAAAAATTAGATATTTTTACACTACATTAATAGGCTATATGAACTAACTTTAAAACTGATTTAAAAAAGACTAACTTATTATAAATTATAAAATTATTCATGGTATATAAAATTGTTTTTTTATTTTTATAAATGAACAAAGAAACCCACATAATAATCAATGAATGCTATACGAAGTAAAATGATTACTTTTTACACATAGTAGTAGTAGTGTTCGTCGGGTTAATAACGACTTAGGCCTCATATTTGGGCCCATAGAGCGACCCCGACTTAACTGTCCTATGCCAGCCCATAGGACAGTGGACCTCCTGATTATAGTGGATTCCGAACCACTTGGGAAACACAGTCACACGATTAGTTCGGAGGTGACCAGGACAAGTCCTACCATGTTTCCCTACCGGCACTGTTTACACGACCAAGTTATCTGCTGCTTTGAACCTGCTCTGGTCCGCTGGATTTAACTTGGTATGGCGGCCGGCACTTTTTGCACATACTGCATATTTCTTTATTATTGCTTATTAAATGATTTTACGAATTATACTATACAATATACGATGCACACGATTATATCAAGAGCCAAGATAACCATAACTTAGCTGAAATGCCCACAATAAAACAGTTAGTGATCATAAAAGCAATAAATATCACATGCCAACATTTAAAATCAAACACAAAATACCACAAGCACAGCACTATTACCTCACTAGATACATGAAAACATAGTTGCTACAAGTATCCCTTACGAGGCTGACATACATGCAACGACAGGCCAAGTACGTAGGACTAACGCACTACAACAGACTCCCGACATACGTAAAAACTATTAAACAATTGAACGGATTTCGAAAATATCTAAAAACTTTTTTTTTTTTAAAGCGCGGGTCCCTGTTGGGAATTTGCGCTAGGTAATTGGGAATGTTTACCGATTATTTAGTGGTAGAGAGTTATGCGTTCTGTTGTGTAAGTAGTGGGGAGGGGTGGGGGGGGGGGGGGGAGGAGGATGGTTAAATGTTGAAGAAGAGACCGGTGGCTCTTAGGAATTGAATTATATTATTTGTGGCTGTTATTTTGTTTCCTAGAGCATCGGAGAGGGAGGAGGGTGCTCGTAGGACGGAGGCTCGTTGGACCGAGTAGGTTGGGGAATCAAGAAGAAGGTGAGCTATTGTTAGGGCCACTCCGCACCTTGTGCATAGGGGGGGGGCGCCTCATTCCTCATTAGATGTTTGTGAGTGAGGTTTGTATGCCCTATTCTAATTCGAGCCAATACAATTTCCTCCAAAATTTCCTCTAAAAACTAATCTCAATGAGTTTACACCGACAAACGAAGACTGAACAACTTACTGACTTATATACTGAGCATAGATTAAGCCTTTTTTCCAATTTAAGCACACGGGCTATGCCCTGCAGCATTTATTACGATTACTAAAACAAAACTTTTTATGTAAATTTATAAATTTATTGTATTGTATTGTATACGAATTACTGAATTAAAGCACTGACTGACTTACTTGATTTGGTTAGGCGCGATCAGCCCAGGGGGACTTTTGGCCGCTCTGACGATTTCCCTCCATCTTTGCCGATCCTCAGCAGCCGCTGTCTAATCTGCTGCCTCGACGCCAACTCGAAGGAGGTCCTCCTGGAACTGGTCCGCCCATCTTCGCCTTGGTTTTCCTCTTGGTCTTCTTCCGCGGGGGATTGCTTCCCACACGGCCTTTGGGGGTCTTTCGTCCGGCATCCGGTGCACTGAAGGACAATAAATAACTAAGGACTTTTTATGGTTTCTATTACTAAGCCAACCTAGCGGAGTTAGGGCTATAAAGCCCTCTCTTACACTCAACTAGGAAGGCCTGCGACCGCCTGCTTTACATTCCCTCCGAAGCATGGCCAGAAAATGTAGCCAGTGTGGGACTCGAACCAACAACCTTTCGGGTGAAAGTTGGAGTCCGTACCACTACGCTACATATTCTGACAATGCTCTTGTTAACGTATAAATGGGAAAGCAATAGTGACGACCGCATTTTACTGCTAATTAATTGGGAGTGGGACTCAGTGCGAAGCAACCACAATCGCTTCAAGCCCTTTTGAACAATCCATGGGGTATATTCCTCACACGTTAGAAACTGTCACCTGGCCCTTAAGGGAGGAGTTCTCAGACTGCTGACAGGTCAGCTAAAAGCTTTATAGCTGATCTAGGCACGTACCTGAGGCACTCCTAATCCCTTTCGTGCGCGGGTGGCGCTAAAGTGCATTTCACAGTGATTAGTGAGCTTGCGAACATATTGTACTGCCATAAACTTTAGAAACTCATGGCTGCTGGTTGTATCTTGCTGTTGAGAATAGGCGTCTTATGTTCCCCCCCCCCCATAGAATAGGAATAATTACATAATACTTGCTTACTTAATTAACATGTCCGCGCCTAGAACACGTTGATTCAAAACATTGCGGCCTGGATGGCCTTTTCATTGGCATCAGATAGCGTCTACTTCTCGGCCAAACCTGAATTATATAATGTACAAGCTCAGGTCTGATACAGTGAGTATTTTCTTATAGGAAAATGCAAAAAGGTGGGACTCCACCTGTGATTGGTGGAGCATATCCCCATACTTATCTTATAGAGGGGTGCATTGTATCACTTTCTTATATGATCCAACGCTCATGATGGTCATACGTTTCAAATGGAGTTAGTAAATATTGACTTCGTATTCTATTACTAAACCAAACTAGCGGAATAAGGCCTATACAGCCCAATCCTACACTCAACTAGGAAGACCCGGCACTGCCTGTTTTTCATGTCTTCTGAAGCATGGCCAAAAAATTTAGCAAGTGTGGGACTCGAACCAACAACCTTTCGGGTGTAAGTCTGTACCTCTACTCTACATGTCCTGACAAAACCTGATGCACCTTGCCATCAGGGAAGAGGGTTTAGCTGCATTAATTTTAAATAAATAAATGAATAAATATTGGCTTTTTTGTTCTATATTACTAAGCCAACCTAACGGAGTTAGGGCTATAAAGCCCCCACTTACACTCAACTAGGAAGACTCGGAACCGCCTGCTTTACATGCCCTCCGAAGTATGGCCAGAAAATGTAACAAGTGTGGGACTCGAATCAACACCCTTTCGGGTGAAAGTTGGAGTCTGTACCACTACTTCACATGTCCATTTTGGACTTCTAAATAAAAATTCTCAATTTAAAAAGTTCACTTTACACTTTGCCACCATTTTTTGCAGATTTTGGCGGTTACCACCACATCTTTATTGTTCTGTTGTACATCACAGCAAATAAGCCGCTGGAATGCAGAGGGGGGGGGGGAGGAGTACAGTATACTGTATCGTATTTGTTGCTTGAAAAATTGAATTTTCAATCTGAAATACCAACAGATTTGCGGCCGTGTTCACAGCCTATTTGAACTGAATCGTAATGGAAACCAAATAAAGCCACCATTTTTTTTTATTCGGCAGAAATGTGACTGGAATTAGGAGGGGCTGTGGTGAAAATGTTCCTTTTGTGGGGTTTTTCGTACCTTTCTCTGGGCTATAACTGGTGAATGGGTTGGTGTTCTGAATTTTAAAAATATTTTTTCAGGGAGCTTTATTGCCAGCCCTATATTATTGCATGATATCTAGACCGCTGACATCAAAATTTGTAGGTTATTTTTGGAATCATACCGCACACTAGTTTCTTCGGTTGGTTAATTTTTCATAGGTTTTCCAGTCTAGCACCTGCTGCAGGCAGCCACGCGAATCTTTTTATTTCTAATGTTCTTCTGTGTTTCTCCCCGATGTGCTGATGTTTACCGTACTAACTCCGAATGTTTCAGGACAATATAATAAGTACCGGATATGTTAGGCCTAATCAATAAAAATATCTGATGCTAACTAATCGGTCGATTGCGATTTTTGCTTTCCAATTTATACGTAGTATAAAGAAAGCTTTGTGATGGTCAACATTTTCGGTTCCGAGATTGCAACGGATTTACACGTTTTGAGGTCCCAGCAACCAGAAAAAGTGGTTTTTACGAAATATCTGTCTGTGTGTCGCTCTGTCGCTCTATCTGTTCACCGATTTCCGGGCATGAAATTTGGCATGAAAATCATTTTATTTTGGGCTACCTAACTCAACTTGGGTGGGTTTTATTCTCAAAAAACTTCAAAAATGTCTAAAAAAAATATTTCTGCGAAACATTTCTATCGATGATTTCTACCTTCTGGCATGTTTTAGGTTTTAAATTGAGTAAAGAAACCGGACAGGTTGCTTTCCTGAAAGACTATTTGGTTTTGTGCAAAAAAGTTTATTTTGAAAAAAATGATTCGCGCTCAAACGCATTGCGTGCCCTGTCATTATTACTGTGTGGTAATATGGCCTATCTCGAATTTACCTCACTTCCAGTCACGTCAGGTGGAGTCATGTCATGTCTCATTATAAGCGTTAAGTGCGCTTTGTCGCTTACCTTTATGTATCCGGCTATTCCGCCATTTGGTTATGACGTCATCCAGCTATAGCATCATCCGATAACGATTCCACATGACTCCAAATTCAAAGTCAACCTTCATCCTAAGAAGACGCCTCCAGAAGTTTTCACTTCAAAAACCAAAAAAGTATCGAGCTCAGGCGCTTATTCCACCTGCGTCAATAGGTCTAAAAATGTCTGCTACCACGTCAATACCACATTTACTATCGACTATTCACGTAGGTGGAATAAGCGGCTAAACAGAAGTGACCATCAAGATCAATATCTGCCATACGTATACTCTTGATGACTTGCTTACTGGCTCGAATTAAAACTGGCTGGATGACGCATAATCCAATTATACAACAAAGAGATATCAACTTCAAGGAGGTGTAAACGACAAGAGTAGTCAACCAAAATCGCTGACAGGCTGTCATTATTAAGTAGCAGCTGCTTACTGGAAGGTTAAGCAGCAGACGATGACTGGCATTAAGTAATGGCGGCCAGTAAATACGACAGCTGACACTACAAGGAGAAGGGGGGAGGCTTGAGGTAGCAAGCCCTTGGTAATCCGTCTTACAGGGGGCAAATATGGCCGACAGATATGTCTTGAGACAGCAGGGAATTATCGCAATATGGTAGAAATTAATGGTGGCCATAAAAGCGGCTTAGTAATAGTTGGTGGCTTATTTGGTGGAGAAACGAAAGCGAAGGGTTAATAACATCGAACAATTAGGGCGAAGCCCTTTGTTAGCAGAAGGAGGTGACGTTTCGGGAGTGGATGCTACTCCCATCATCAGGCTTAGTCAGTTAGTCCTCATAAAGACTGATGGTTTTTGGACGATTGACTCATTGCTTTTGTATTGTGAATGAATTGCGAATGATTGTGTATTAATTGTGAATCTGAATTATTGAGTGTTGATCTCTTCATTCTCCCTACCCTTCTCCCGATTGAAATTATTATTATATTATTTATATTTATTATTAAATACAAGCTCTAATAATAAATAATAATAATAATAATAAAGTCTTAATTTATTATTATTTTTTTAATTTTTTTCCATAACGAGGGTATCCCCAAGCCTAAGGGCGCAAGGTGAAACACGCAATGTCCAACATTAAGCACCCTACATTAAACTTGTATATGTTGATTTTATAAAGTAAAGAATCTAGTAATGTGAGCCTAGCTGGAATTTCATAAAAACCACTTTCTAACCACTTGGTCATGGCCCCGACCACTGTGGCCCCTGCCTGTAAGTCCAACTAACCTTTTTTTTTAAAATAATATTAGACCATTGTCATTAACATTTACCAATAGATTGAGAAGCGAAAGGTTGTAGCTTGAGACGCGACATGTCTGGAAAAATTTTCCGTTAGGTCTGGATCCATTGAGCCTAAATGGGCAACTTGCCTTCATCGGTAGGGGATGAACTGAAAAGCTTTGCTTCCAGGCAAGATTTTTCAAGGCGGGCTTTGACTGGGACCAAAAATGTCAAGTCTTGCATGTCATCGTGATATTTTAAGCCAAGCCACACCACGCTTATACATATTTATAATATCGCATTGTACCATTTAGAAGTAATTAGATTATAAGAGGTATAAGAGGTATGACTCTATAGAAAGTCTCTACGTGTATGCAAATTTGAGAAAGGAGGGTATGCTAACACTGCTCGGAATCTGTTAAAACCCCTAATTGACAGTATTTGATATTGAAATGATGTAAGAATAAGCGCGGTTAAAGTGGCTTAACGGCTTGCAAGTCTGGATTTTTTTTTTGGTTTTGGTACCGGTCAAAAGCTGCGCAAGTCACTGGAGCCTTGATTCAAGTACAGAAAGATGTCGCAAATACGATGGATTTGCTGCAGTGGTTAGCATACCACTCCCCAACCCAAAAAGGAGGAAACCTGGTTCGAACTCACTTTTCGACCATTTCTCCAAATCTTCCTTACACTGAATCCTCGGCCAGATTGGTGAATTTAATTTTCATTTCTACTATTAGTCACAGACATCATGAAAGCAATTCTGATACTAAAATAAAAGCACAAAGCCCTAAATGAATTGCAATACCGTCTGGTGAAAAAGGCTCCGGATGCTTTAACATGAATTACAACATAAAATCCAAAACAGTTAAATTGAAAGCATCCCGGAAAATTTGAAACTGCCCTCTGTTCCGGGATAAAGAAATTGAATCTCCCGCCAATTTCCTATTTCCGGATATTGAAATGATCCCATTAAATTGGAAAACGGCAGTTGAGAATTTCAGCGAATTTACTGAAAAGCGGTTCGCGTTATAAAAAAAAAAATGAATCCTACTGTACGTTGTTGTAATCGAGACCGCGGAAGGCTTGAAAGCTGCCAGAGTCCTTTGGGAAGCATTTTTGTGAATAATTTCGCAGAGTGGGTAATTTATTAGTCGCTATGGGCGCTTTATTTTTAAAGGACCATGTACAGGAATCAAGATTTACTTGCCCCTCTGCGCCCAAAGGTGCTGTATTTTTTGTTATGACGGGAAAAATTATAATATTATTTATGTTGCCGGTGGTGAAATGCATGTTAGCTATATACTGTAGAAACTAGGGCGAAAACACACTTTAGCTACGTTTTAAAAGATTAGTTTACATAAATCAAAAAATAGTAGCCTCAGGCGTTCTGTTGGCCTACCATGTCGTTTAATATTATCAATAATAATTACCGGTAATAAATAATTAATATTATCTTCCATTCTCATGTTTTCTTTGCTATTTTGTTTTTCTTTTTGTATAGGTGTAACCGAGTCCGTATTTATTTTATGAATTAAAAAATTTATTACAACAAAGGTTTTCCACGATGAAACGCCTGAAGAGTTGGACTAGAAACACCATGAGGACAACCGCCTAAACTTCTTGGCGTTGCTCAGCTTGCACAGAGACATCGTAGTGGACGAAAATGCAGTAGTAAGCCAGCTTCTAAGAAGAAATCTTATAAATTAGTTCTGTTCTTGCTATATTTCTACTTGTTGTATTTACCAAAATTCAGTTTTGCTTCTTGAGCTCAGTATAAACTACTATTGCAGCCTCAGGCCTTAGGCTAGCTTATCGCAGACCTGCCTCACTCTAGAGTCTAGACTTTCGATCCCCCTCGCCCGTTGCAAATCTATAGCTACTGTCTTGAGGGTAACTGGCGTAACTACGTAGAAAATATAGAAATATATTGTTATTATTCTTGATTAGGGGGTTAAAAATGTAAACAAAACAATTTATAGATCCACTCTAAAATTATCATGTTAACCTACAATTTTAATCCCAGGTTAAGTTAATAATAAACGACTTAGTAGGCCCACTGTTGCAACTTTCCGAAAAAAAAATTTGAGAACATTACGACAAGAAAGTGTGTATAGTACGTTCGAGCTTCTGCGCCCTCCTTCAGTTGATCCGTGAATTCCTTCATAACATAAATATCATGACTATACAACCTGGCATCTCTATAGGTAGTTGCGGTTATGTGATATCATACGATATTTGTACTAAAAACATGAAAATTAATAAACTGACGGAAGTATAAAGTGATGATGACCTAGCTGAATTTATCTACAATAATTTGCCCCATTGGAGATTGGACAGAGTGCCAGCATTCATGTCGCTGCCAGAAGAAAGAATAAAATTATATTTTGCATATATGAAGCTCAAAATGTCGTCAAACATAAAGTTTTCCTCAACGACTTTACTACATATTCAACTGGAAATTGGCAAAGCCATGCCAATTGGCGAATTGCCCCAATTATTTTTACATTTTACTATTTGCTAATTCCCCTAATATTTCTTCATTTCATGCAATGCATACAATATTGTCTGCGGGGCAGATTTTCAATATTAGAAGAAAAGAGGAGGCTCAGTCAAAGAATTAATAATAAAATTGTAACATTAATATAAACGTATGAAATATTATATGTAGGCCTTAAATATATATTATGAATTACGTAGTAAGTCTTCCTAGAGGTAGCTGGCTTGATATTGGCGTTTACGTTCTTACTATCTCACATTCTTCACAAAACAAAATCAGACAGATATAGCTAGATCTTGGGACATGAAATTTCTGCGGCCTACCACAAAGTGCTAGTTGAACTGATAGCCTACATTGACTTTTTTCAAAGTAGTCATGATGTAGAAGGGACTTCCGTTTGGCACGCAGTAAAACTGTTTAATTATGATTAAATTGTCAAAGTTAGAATTAGAACTTGAATCTGTCAAATATGTTTTACCATTTTTATTGTAAAAATTCAGAGCTTGACCCGTGTATTTAACCAATAATATAATATTTTTGCATCTTCTTAACTATTGTAGTACATAAGATTGAAACAAAAATTCAAGCACTAGCTACTCAAAACTAATCAAAACCCAACCCGATTACATCAACTGCAACAAGCGCAACGCATTCGTGAAGAAACACACCTGAAAAGGAACGAAATTTGTATTGGTCCACGAGTTTAGAAACGTTAATGTCACCTATCAATCACAAGACAGGGAATTGATGATTCTTGGGGCCAGACGTTAGATCAAATCCGCGCTCGATGCATCATTTAGACGAGCCTTTTGCCGGACCTTAGATGTAATCTCTACTGGATATAGCATTTACGAGATCAGGGATCAATATTTAATCCGGGAGAGGAAAGGCTGTGTACTGGAGAAGGCTATGGATTAGTAAAGGATCGCCCCCTTGTGGATTGGCCCGGCAGCGATACCCCTGGGACAGATATTTTTCATGATGGGTTATATATTTTGCTGCTCTGGCCTTGCTCCGTTACCCCTGTTGCATTTTCTGGGTCAACATCAGCTCTAATGATGAAAATAGAATTGTTGTGGACATAAATAATTAGATTACTCGTGACTTCGTGGTATTTCATTTTAATAAACAAAAAATAACAAAAACTTAGAGTTTTAGAAAAACTTGTTATAACAACCCGAATTAGTAAAACCCAAATAATCGTTAAGAAATTAACTTTGTCTAAGAAACCCACTTGTGTTAGTTGTGTTAGATGTTATTTTTTGTTTATGTTGTGGATATGTTTTGATACGCTAGTCCTAGAGTCATTTCTTTCATATGCTCTGTAAAACCGCCTCAAAAATGACGTGAGGTTATATATTTTTCGTCACTGTGCACCGTACAGCAATCTTTTGCTTCATGACACTCAGAGGAGTCTGTGGTCGACAAAAAATGAGCGTTAGTCTATTATAACAAAAATTTCTGTAGACTACTTTAATATTGAAGGTAAAATGCATATTCCTGATTTGTCGCAAAATTATGAAGCCACTGAATTTTATTCTCACGTGGCCAATCAGCTAAAGATTTCCTCTAAACGTGAAATTAAAAATTTACACATAATGTGGGCGTGCTTGTAGGTAGCTAATTGTATTTCTCCCCTCTAACAACGATTTGTATCAAATGTTCAAAACAAAATCGCATTCAAGTAGACAGCTTTAAATCATTCAAGCTGAACCAAAACAATTCTCTCCTCTCATTTCATTCCTTTAGCGTATCATTTTGGAAATCGTCCCTTATCCGGGAAGCGTCAATTGCAGGAAAAACGCCGTTAAAGTATGAACACCATTGCATTTTATATTCCCTCTTGTTGGGTTTTTGTATTTCAAAACAGTCTCCCTACAATGGTATCTGTTTTCCTGGTTAAAAGTCTCTGTATGCATTTCACCGTACGATACTCTGGTAGTTTTATTGATTCCTAAGGAGCTTTTGAAACTGTTCACCATGAAAGATTGGAATTATTATTTCCTTAATATCCTTGGAAAAATATCACTTACAATGTGTTTGTTTACATAGTTTATTGTCTTACGTTATTAAAGCTTCTGCTTCCGACTTTTTATTATTATTTTGTTAAGTGAAAAGTTATGACCTGCTTTGAATTGGAGCGGAAAAATTATTTTTGAGAAAAGTAATTCAAGTTGGTGAGAAATTATATTTTCAATTTATGAGTGTGCATCTGTGTTTTCTGCATTTTGCAAAAATTAAGTGAAGTTGAACCATTGCCGGTACGTTTTATAAAGACGTAATATACTGTAGGTACTTTTTATAACCTTTCTACAGAGAAGCATGACCCTTCATACAATCCTAAAGATTATAACTCCAGTTTTCAAATTGCTGCCACTGCCACATGACGTTTTGAAAGTTACTGACTTTTTAAATTAACTCTGGTTCGTTTGGTGGAAGTTGAAATATAACGGTATATGTATTCCGTTAGAAGGACCTTTCCCCACGATGACTTGAATAAAGGACAGTGGTCAGTGGAGCGTTCGAAATACGCAGGATGACGTGTGTGTTAGGCTCACCCTAAACCCGTTCACGAACATGCATAAGTCACACCCACGAGGTGATAGGGTGGCTGATACACCGGACAAAATTGTGGATTGCTGATTATGGGAAAAGGACCCAACTGCCAATAAATTTGGAGCTTCATGGACCCCCTGATGTGGTGGCAAGACCCGCAACAATAGGAATATCCCTACTACAAACTAAACATAAAATTCAAAAAAAATACAAAATATTCAGAACATATTGCATGTCTAGAATAATTAAGTCAGCAGTGTGGAATCCCCGCAGTGTATAATCAACAACTCTTAAATTACGGTCAGCATCAGTCGACTAGATTAAGCGGCCATATTACAAGTGCGTATTATTACCCATATTATACTCAAATTAGCTCCATTATTGGTTATGTTCGCTACCTAATAGACTAGTAGTACGCAACTCAATTGCTGCCGCAATAATAATGTTGAAGTGAGGATGGCTATGCGACTACTGTATGAGTGAGGATTGAAAAATATGTTGTATACACGGTAATTTACGTGGATTTAGAAGTTAATTAGTGACTCTGAATACAATTTTGAATTATTTGCAATGTTTACTGGGCTGGATATACCAATAAGCCGAGTAGGGCCCCACTCAGCACCGTCAATTGCAAAGATAATTGGAATTTCATTACTTTAAAAATCAGCAACTATGCCAATTCATATTCGAAAAATTTCCCACAAATCCTAATGTTTCCACCATATGTTTTTTCCAATGTTTACCTCCAATGTTTCCCAGCATCAAACTCCCAATTAATTCATAGTCGAGTTTTCTATCATCATGCCCGCTATAGTCAGGACGATAAAGCCAAAAGATAACGTTACAAATACAGTTATTGAGTAATTACTCTTAAGAAGTGACTATTTCAGAACCATACTAAACACTGCTTCTTCTTCTTCTCCCTTAATACTGCGTGCGTAGCCTGAACTCGCCCGGTCGGACGTTGACAGCTTGAGCTCGGCCATTGTTTTCCGTCTTGCTCCGGCGAGTTGTTCAATCCTTTCCTCGAGGGTTGTCCTCAGTCTGCCAATGGGTCTTCTTCCTTGTGACCTTACTTCCGGCAACTTCCGGGTCGTCCTGTTCTCGTCCATCCTTTGGACGTGGCCAAACCATTGGAGCTGCTTGTT
Source organism: Psococerastis gibbosa (assembly GCA_963971405.1). Classification (NCBI taxonomy): domain Eukaryota; kingdom Metazoa; phylum Arthropoda; class Insecta; order Psocodea; family Psocidae; genus Psococerastis; species Psococerastis gibbosa. The sequence continues at coordinate 48,275,872 of OZ020484.1, forward strand.
CTCCATTCTTCTCTCAATGGAATCCACTTGCAGGTCTCGCCTGATGCGGTCATTTCGGAATCGGTCCCACCTTGTTCGATCAGCATTCCGTCTTAGCCCTTAGGCCCTTCATCTGAGTCGCGTTTATTTTATTCAGGTCGCTTGTTGTAGGTGTTCAGCTTTCGCACCCATAGAAGAGAATCGTCTCCACTAAAAACTGCGAGTAGTTAAAATTCTCACCTGTTTCTGTTAGAAAAGGGCTAAGGGTATATTTGAGCGTAAAGTCTGCAGGGAACGCTGAAACACGCAGAGTTAATGAAACATGCTGAACTTCTTAACAACACCACCTTCTAAATTATTCTTCGCGTGGATACCCTCCGGTGTGTCTTAAATTTTACTAAACTAAACCTTTTCCCCAATTTTCCCCAACCTTAGACATTTTCCGTGACTTTCAAGTTATGTGCTTAAACATTTTCCTTTTGTTTTTTCTCCAGCACGGCCTGTCTTCCGTACTCTTTACTCTACTCTACCATACTCTATTGTACTCTACCTTACTCTGATGTACTTTAATGTACTCTTCAAGTAAAACCGTAGTCCACTGTTAAAAAGTAGGTGGATCCAGATGCGGGGGGCAGACCCTTTCTAACATTATATGAGTTCACACAGGATAGAAATAAATCAATGACATTTTAGGTATAACAATGAAATGTAAAAAAAGGAAAATTTGTGGTTAAGAGAAGTACCTACTTTTTATCTTCTTCTCTATCTCTGTTCTTTTTGAACTTCTTCTTCTTTAAATGCCTCTTCAAGCCAAGATTGGCGATCATCATGGCAGTTCGGACTTATGTAGATGACTGCTATGCTTGTTCGCAACCTTTCATTAACGGCCATTCAAACATGTGCAGTATCATTCTCTGAATAAAATTAAACCCCCAAAAATGTCATTCTGAATAATTTGATTAACATATTACAGTAGCAGTACACGAGTATTCAAATTTTAGAGGAAGAAAATTCGGTAAATTGAAATTCGCAGTAGTTATAACAGTCGGTGTAAAATAATAATTGAATTAAGCTCCAGCTGAGGAATTAGAAATGGCGGCGCATTCTGCTGGACAACCGCTGGCGTGTCCAGCTGTCGAGTTAACTATAATTGTCCCTTGTCGCTGCGGGGTCGCCGCGACACTGACCAGATCGCTGCGGTCTGCCACGGACTACAGCCGGCTGACGATTTTCTATACAATTGCTGTCGGTTTATTGGTTAAAGACGGCCATTTTGGTAATGAAACAGAGAAAGTAGTTATCTCTGTATTTTAGTTCACGACGATTCTATATGGGAGAGTTGGGACAGTCACCATAAGGGTACTTAAAGTTTCTGGTGCAACCATCCACGTCTCTTTGATGGCCGATTATAAGGGATGTGCCACTTTTTAAAATGCGCAAGGATGACACGCAAAATCCTGTATATTTTTTTTTTGCCAACGGCCTTACCATGTTGTATCCATGAGAGCAGAGTTTAAAACTGCGGCAAACTTGGTAGTGTATAAAGCGTTGGTAGGGGAACATGGTTGGACATGATAACGCGCTGAGACTACCAAACAGCCTACGAGCGTGTCGAGTCCTGGTCACCTCCTATTTATCGTGTGACTTTACCAAGTACCCCAAGTGGTTAGGAATCCACAATAATCAAGAGGTCCACACTGTTAGTCAACTCCCTTTTCCACCGAGGTGAAGTAGTCTGCCCTCAAGTTAACAGGGTTGCTTAAAAAGCAGAAATACTGAAAGCAGGCGCTGGAAACAACAACAACTTTATAAAATTAAAAAATATATTTTTGGTGGGAAGTGAATATCCTATCTCTCCAATTTAGAACTCTAGGTACACCTACCATCGCAATGCTAATGGAAGGGGGCGAATCGTCTTGTGTGCCATTCTTTGGAACAGGAAAATTGAAAACGTTGACGCTAATAGACAGCAAGAAGCCAATAATTCATAACAAAATGACGATAGTAATGGGCCAAAATTAGCTTAAAATTATTCAGAATGGCATATTGCCCTGGAACAATATTTAAAACAAGGAAAATAAATGTTTCAACGCGATAAACACGATATTTACTTTAAATAATTGAAAATAAACACAAAACATCATTCAGGAAGGGGGATGGGGTTTGTAATGCAATACCAAATTTTAGGGGTATTAACCTCAGACATCAATTCCCAAACTTCTTATTTCTCCCGCTGAAATCTCCATCCAAAATTGTCGTAGCGTGAAAAAAACTGTATTACGCGATACACCAACTATATATTTTTCCCCCACTCCAAGTCTCAGAGGGCTCACGTTACCCTATAGCTTTTTGCGTTTCAAACCCACGCCTCCCGCCTTTCTTTGTTATTATTTTGCCCTTTTTTTTCCTTGAGAAAAGCTAACGAGATTGGTTTGTGCAATGAACCGCTAACGCTGTTTTCTCAGGTTACCCCCGCGCGGATGTTTAGTTTTTGAAATTATGAGCCGAACACTTACTACCCGCAGGTTATAATTTCATGTACCGTATAAAGTGAGTTTGACTTCTCATACTCGGAATTTTTCTCAGTTATTATGGGGAATTTCGATGTGGGAAGAAATATTTGACTACAAAGTCATGGCCGAAGTACTATGTAGGTGGAAGGTTCAGTTTGGGTATTCAGTATTGGCCTGTTGGAAGTGAGGTTTCGTTTTGGGAGGCGGGGGGGGGGGGAAGTTAGGATATCAATGATTTTGATATGTTGCATAAGGTAAGTCAGACCACTCGTACTAGGCTTTCCTAGGTGATTAAATGTACATAATGCAGTGAGATTGAAAGCATTGATTGTTTCCCACTGCTTTTAGCATTTTTGTTTTAAGCAACCCTATCAGCCTGGCAGGCAGAGAGCGAGTCTGTTTCTTAACTTGAGGCATTAACATAGTAAAGTCACACGATTCATTCGGAGGTGACCAGGACTCAACAAGCACTTGGACTTTTAGTCTAACCACGTTGTCATGTCCCACCATGTTCCCTTGCCAACGCTGTGCACTCTACCAAGTTTACTACAGTTTGGATCAGGCTCTGTTTCATGGAAGCAAGTGATTCAACTTGGTACGGCCGTTGGCGAGTGAAAGTATTGTAATTGCTGATAGGTATGGAGCAATGTAGCGTATCATGTTAAGGTCAAGTTCATATTATGTGAAGCAAAGCTAAAAACGTTGATATGAATTGATGAAGCCGAAGGCATGCTACCCGTTAGGGTTCAGTGGATCCAGGGCCAATTGCAATAATCCGGTGAACTGAAACAAGCTATTGGTAAAATGCATGTTTAAACATAAAAATTACTCAGTTTCTAAGGGTCGCGCCCACCAGGGACGGATCCAACCCATTTTTCGGGGTATTTGGGGGGTCAAAATAGAATAGATATATGTAGTATCAATTAAATAATAGCGTAATGAATTAACTTACAATAGATATACTAAATTTTGGGTATCCGTCCATGACGAATCCCTTAAAATTATTGTCCCAGTAAGGACTGCAAGAGGGCTCCACCATGTTCTTGTCGTGCAGAATTCCATGCCTAGACTTTTCAAACAATCGTGGAACTCACTTAATGGCCGCTGCTACCTCTCCTTGAAATGTTTCGGTAAGGAATTTATTTAATTATTGGTTTCATAAGATGAAAAAACCAGCAATAGATATTTTATACCAACCACCACAGCAAAATTACAGCCGCAATGCCCCTTTTCACACTCAACTGGGATGCCAAGCAATCGTACATACATTCTGACATGCGTCAGTACAGTAAAAGTACAAACACTGAAATAAAAAGTACGCAAGTATCAGGGCATGTAGAGTAGTGGTACAGACTCCGACTTTCACCCGAAAGGTTGTTGGTTCGAGTCCCACACTTGCTACATTTTCTGGTCATGCTTCGGACGGCATGTAAAGAAGGTGGTTCCGGGCTTTCCTAGTTGAGTGTAAGAGAGGGTTTTATAGCCTTAACTCCGCTAGGTTGTCTAAGTAAAAGAACAAAAATTCAACATGCCATCAAAACGAAACTAACCATAATTTAAACTAACCAATACTTCGAGTCACGGGTGTACTGGGAGTTACGGCATGAAATGGCTGAAGTAAGAAGCAAGTAAGTAAGTAAGTATTTCTTACCGAGTCATAAGCAAAGGATGGTAGAAACGGCTCTAAAATGTAAAACGTCTAACTTAATCCAATTTTTTTCAAAACACATAAAAAGTCACCCTCTTAATAATAAAAAAAAGTGTCACATAAAATCACTATTCCTTTACAGGCAATTAACTTTCATTGAGTTGGCTCGACCTTTTTAACTGTAAATATTAAGTAAAGATTCCATAAAGAACACGTGCACTGTTCTGTTTCCCTTTTTCTTCTTTTTTTTTACCTTAAAAAATACGTTAATATTCCCCATTACACTGGGGTGTACCTCCATTATTTCATTTCTAATAGCTTTTGAGTTGGGTGTGAAATTTTTATTAACCCATTTACAATATTATATTACGTTAAATATTAGTGAAATATATTAGGAGATCGTCTTCTCCATCACACATTTGCCTTGTCAGTTTCATTTTTTGATATAAAAAGGAAATATAGAAACTGGTAACTACTTCATTTCATTATTTTTACATTATTAAACAGTATGATTATATAGATTTACTGTAGAAGGTAAGTATCCTGTAGTGGATTTTGGTATTTTTCATCATTTATACGCACAGTTAACCTTCAATACGCACAGTTAACCGATTATTTTTAATTTTAACCTGAGACTGAAAAATGAAAACAAGATAATTTTCCAGTGGAAAGTGCTATTCAAAATTGATTTGTTTATATTTTTAACTCTAGGAGAATGTTAATACTAATCGCCATTATAAGCCCACAGCAGCCCGATCATGGCGATTTGGGATTGTTATAATACCGGGGTTTAATCAATTTTTTTATAAACAAATGCTTGCAAAATGCGCGAGAAATTCAAATTCATAAATTATAATTTTTAGTGAGTCTTCAATTTTTTCTCCTTTAGATGTAAACACATTAATTAAAATTCTTAATAATTCAAAGATTCTACCTGTCTATTTTAATGTTTAATAGTATTTCCTTCAATTATTAATCAATGCAACCATTCTCTTGTATTCTAATAATTTATTAGTTTGAATTTACCGCTCATATTTTAACACCGTCACGTGACACCTTACTACTGTGGTATTAAAAAATAAACCCCGTTATTATATTATAATATTCCCAAATCGCCATGACCGGGCTGCAGATTGCATACACTGCAGTTTGCCATGCCATAGAAAGAAAGAAAGAAAATTAATTGTCTTTATTTTCCACATGGGCGAATTTTGGGGCTTTCGGACCACTCTTACAATTAACCCATAGACCCCATTAGTTTACGGAAATTATAAGTATTGTTTCCAAAAGAATGTCAGGGCATGTAGAGTAGTGGTACAGACTCCGACTTTCACCCGAATGGTTGTTGGTTCGAGTCCCACACTTGCTACATTTCTGGTCATGCTTCGGAGGGCATGTAAAGCAGGCGGTCCCGGGCTTTCCTAGTTGAGTGTAAGAGAGAACTAGATAGCTCTAACTCCTAACAATTATTTTTACATTTTACTATTTGCTAATTCCCCTAATATTTGTTCATTTCATGCAATGCATACAATATTGTCTGCGGGGCAGATTTTCAATATTAGAAGAAAAGAGGAGGCTCAGTCAAAGAATTAATAATAAAATTGTAACATTAATATAAACGTATGAAATATTATATGTAGGCCTTAAATATATATTATGAATTACGTAGTAAGTCTTCCTAGAGGTAGCTGGCTTGATATTGGCGTTTACGTTCTTACTATCTCACATTCTTCACAAAAACAAAATCAGACAGATATAGCTAGATCTTGGGACATGAAATTTCTGCGGCCTACCACAAAGTGCTAGTTGAACTGATAGCCTACATTGACTTTTTTCAAAGTAGTCATGATGTAGAAGGGACTTCCGTTTGGCACGCAGTAAAACTGTTTAATTATGATTAAATTGTCAAAGTTAGAATTAGAACTTGAATCTGTCAAATATGTTTTACCATTTTTATTGTAAAAATTCAGAGCTTGACCCGTGTATTTAACCAATAATATAATATTTTTGCATCTTCTTAACTATTGTAGTACATAAGATTGAAACAAAAATTCGAGCACTAGCTACTCAGAACTAATCAAAACCCAACCCGATTACATCAACTGCAACAAGCGCAACGCATTCGTGAAGAAACACACCTGAAAAGGAACGAAATTTTTATTGGTCCACGAGTTTAGAAACGTTAGTGTCACCTATCAATCACATGACAGGGAATTGGTGATTCTTGGGGCCAGACGTTAGATCAAATCCGCGCTCGATGCATCATTTAGACGAGCCTTTTGCCGGACCTTAGATGTAATCTCTACTGGATATAGCATTATATATATATATATATATAATATATATATGTATCCCACACTTGCTACATTTCTGGTCATGCTTCGGAGGGCATGTAAAGCAGGCGGTCCCGGGCTTTCCTAGTTGAGTGTAAGAGAGAACTAGATAGCCCTAACTCCGCTAGGTTGGCTTTGTAATAGCACCAAAAAAGTCAATATTTATTTATTTATGAGTTTCCCCCTCAACGTGGGCTTGCCTCTTTTTTGACTCCGGCATGTTATGATGGAACTTCATTTCAGTTAATTATTTTACAGTTCAGTAAGTATACAGTAAGTGACAGTCTTCTGTTGGTACGATACTAAACTGGTTTTGTCATGCTATAGCATGTAGGCATATAGGTACGAATTTGTTTGAAAATCAAACTGTTCCTTTCACTGGTTATCTTTTCTATTCATATGCACCGTGCAATTTTTTATTGACACTAAATTAGGCATGCAGGTTATTAAACCGAAATTAGAGGATATGAAGATTTTTTTTTTTTTTTTTTTTTTTTTTTTAAAAAAAGATTAATCGCATACAAACAATTTAATGAATGTATCCGATTGACTTTTTCAGTCGCCTCTGTCGGTTATTACCCGTGATGAGTACGACACGTCTCCGATTGCATGGCGTGTAAAGACTCGTACAAGTGCAAGCACGTTGCCTCCTGGCCATCGAAGTCGATCTGGGCTTGGCGGGATTCGAACCCACGATCCACGCCTAACCGGGGCGTCGTCTTAACCGCTGGACCACAAGCCCTGTAACGTAGGTTATTAAACCTTACTCGCTCAAGAAACCTAGGTAACGCTATAAGCACCAGTAAATACTTAAAATAATTGTAAAGGCGTGTTGAAAAAAATCATTAAAAAATTTGTAAGTACTCTCCCTCAAAACTTTTATGAATAGAATAACAAGCAAATGCTCCAATTATGTGAAGTATAAGCTTCTTTGTATGTTTGGTAGGGCAGACTGAGACGGCCCTATTGGAAACAGTACGTACATAAATGTAAAGTTCATGTTTATTATGTTGGTTCTTTACCACGTTCAAAGATTTCCCAAGATTGCTTTGCAAACATGGCGTCTAGACGGCTTCCGGCAGCTAAGTCCCGTAAAGTAATTTATGGAAAATTGAAACTCTATAGAGTCAGTAAACATTTTCTTGCTCACGCGAATTTGGATGACTGCATCTGACGCCCCAATGAATTATAATGAACATTTAATTTGAGTGTGGTAAATATGTTGTCTTAAATAATACTAATTTAAAATGGATAATTTTTTACTGTCAGTATTATCAATTTAATAACTTTCTAATTACTTCTTATTATGAAGCACACAAGTGACGCCATGCGGAAATTTTTAAAAAACATGGGTTGGATTGCGTGGTTTATTATTGTACCTACTATACTTACTATATACAGTACATATTTATAAATGTAATCAATTATACCCTTGTTATAATTAATAAGAACCGGTCCGAGTTTACTCGAACATGCTGTCCACCTGACGTCACTCGTCACTGGTGGTGAGGTGAATTGTAGATAGGTGAGACCAACACATTACCACACAGCAATACTGGCAGGTCACGCAATGCATTAGAGCGTGAATTTTCATTTTTTCAAAAAAACATTTTTTTATACAATAACAAATACATTTTTGGGAAAGCAACCTGTCAGGTTTCGTCACTCAATTTAACACCTAAAACATACCTGAAGGTAGAAATCATCGATAGAAAGGTGTCGCAGAAAAATTATTTTTTAGTCATTTTTCATTAAAATTTAGTCATTTTTATTTTTTTACCCCCAGAAGGAAACTATCAAAAGGCAAGTGACCCCACGCATTTTGTCAGCATTAACAACAACTACAATATATGTGAATTTAAAAGAAATCGTTGGAGCCGTTTTTGGGAAATATTTTTTTAGACGTTTTTTTGAAGTTTTTTGAAAATAAAAACCCCCCAAATCGAGTTAGCCCAAAATAAAAAAATTGTCCCGCGGTATGATTTTTGTGAACCTACATGCCGAATTTCATCAAAATCGACCGAGTAATTTGCCCGGAAATCAACGAACAGACAGACCGACAGACAGACATTTCGTAAAAACCACATTTTTTGGTTCCTGGGACCTTAAAACATGTAATTCCGTTGAAATCTCGGAATCGAAAATTTCGACCGTAAATTGGAAAGCAATAATAAAGTATTCATGAAAAATTAATAAAATATACCTAAGTAGATACAGCGAGGTTAGGGCTTATGGACACCTAACTGTACAGTACAGTCTGTACTTATCAACGACAGTTTAATTGAAATATTTGTAGGTAATAAACTGCAAAACATGCATACCGAATATTAGCCTTACCTATTATTCACGTTAGGCTAACAGTCACGCTAATACAAATTCACTACTATCCACATTCATTTTTACTCAAACATTCAAACGCAGCCCTCTAAGATTTCTGGACAGTCAGGACCTGTAGAGTAGTGGTACAGACTCCAACTTTCACCCGAAATGTTGCTGGTTCGAGTCCCACACTGGCTGAATTTTCTGGCCATGCTTCGGTGGCCATGTAAAGCAGGCGTTCCCGGGTCATCCTAGTTGAGTGTAAGAGAGGGCTTTATAGCCCTAACTCCACTAGGTTGGCTTAGTAATAGAACAACAAAAAGTCATGATTTATTTATTTTTCAAAATGCGCTCATTCTTTGGCCACAATATGGACAGTGGAAAAATTTAGTATAGGCCTACGCACAAATACCCCAGAGGCTTTAAATCAAAATAAAATTTAGCGTAATGTAACATGAAAATAATGTATGGTGGCAACACGGGTAATGAAAGTGATGGTAAAAGTCTCATAATTTGACGGGACCTGCCCATTTATCATTGTCATTTAAAATTACACTACACCGAATTGATCTCTTGCTCGTTTTAATTACGAGTCACCGTCATTTTTCAAAACTTTTAATTGGATAACATTATAAACTGGCGGTGCATTTTTTTTTCTTTGTTCCTCGACAATACAATGCACTGGTTTGAAATTAACATTAACATTATCATATTTCTAGACTTATCTCATTTCGGTAGGCTTAGTAATAGAAGAAAAATGTCAATATTTATTTATTTATTCTTATAGGCTTATCTGCAACATCCCCTGGCTGGAGACCGTTATCTATATGGCTGCTAGTGTAGCTTGCACAAGATAAGTACGCAATTTGGTGGGGAAACTAGCCAACACAAGCTAAGTACAGAGTTTTTGACCGGGTCCAGGTATCCGTTCTGCTATGCTAGAATATGTAAGACTTTGATATTTTTTGCGTTAGTACGTATCTCTGATAGTTGGCTTATGGTTAATGGGTGCCTCGTTAGGCATATTATGGCTCCCGCAGCTCCAGTTAATATACTTCTATGACCTTTCCATTATCATTGATATATACATTTCTCTGTCCTGCTTGATATGCCTTTCATCCGTGCAGACACGAGTTTCTCATTGCACAGGGTGGATGGCCTATCAAGCAGTCATATATTGTATTGTTTTGGGGTTGCATTGTAAATCGGTATCAATGAAAATATTCTGTAATGTTTTGGAGAAATACATTTTTACTTTACTTTTACTTTACTACCTGATATATAAAATCGTCTCCTTTGTAACTTTGTAATATTTTGAACACATTGTAATAAGAGTTTACTTTGTAAAATATCACATAAAAACATAAAAATATATCGTCACGACCGGTTTCGACAGATTGCCATTCTCAAGTGAGCAGATAAAATTTAAAATGAAAACAGGTATTTGCAACTGTTGCAATTGTTAATAACTTGCAATTACTCGTTTTCATTTTAAGTTTTATCAGCTCACTTGAGAATGACAATCTGTCAAAACCGGTCGTGACGATATATTTTTATGTTTTATATATTTTTATGTGATATTTTACAAATTTAACTCTTACTCCAAATTCTATGACCTGCATTGAGAAATTAACTATGTCCCAAAAAAACACGTTTGCAGTTTGCTTTCCAAAATAACAACAATTTACTTATGCAACATTGATTTAGCAATGAATCCTTAAAAAGGGAAAAGTTTTGAAACAACCACCATCAGTTAGTCAGAATTTATAAGTACCGCGTACACGGTACAGTACACTGCAAGGCACATAATTCAAAACCCTCTTATTCCGTATTTTTCCCGCACAATTCTATTAAAATATTCGCTAAATGAAACTATTAATCTTGCAGAGAAGCGTGGGGGGGGGGGAGGAGAGGGGCTGAAAAGGTAAAAGGATTAATAGGTTGGGAAAGCGGCCAGTACTCATTCCGTTTTATTTTTGTTTTATTTGGAACGGAAACAATAAAAGTGGGGTGAACCGGGGCCAGGAGGTTCCGTACCGCCAAGTGGGGCTCTTGCTTTAGTGCTTACTTCTACGTGGGTCCCCCAGTGGACATGGGGAACGCGAAGGTTGCTGAATGACTTTCCTGTAATTCTGTAACAAGTTTTAGGATTTGGTTCTTTTTACATAACACTTGAACAGAATAATCAGGCTGAATGGACCAAGGTCGATTTGAAATTCAATTTGACACTACTTCTATTTGGATCTTTTTCTAGTATTTTTTTGACATAAAACCTCTACTTTTATCTACTACTAGTTGGACCTTTTTCTAGCATCTTTTTGTCTTAAAAGCTTTGTAACTTTTGCACTGCGGAATCATCGAATCACTTCGTCAAGAGCTGTGGTCGACATCTTCAGTGGCACTGTGGAACATCCTGTTTGAAAAACCTCAAGCAGTGGTTTGGGAAAAGCACGACTTCCCTTTTCATCAGAGCAGTCTCCAAGGTCCAAATTGCCATGGTTGTAGCCAATTTTCTGTAAAAGAGATTTTTAAAGAAGAAGAAAGCATTTTAAAACGACAATGGAACAGTAGAATCATCGAAGAGCTGTGGTCGACACATTCTGTGACACTACATGGACATGTTTCATGCTAATTTTCTGGCTTATGTCCTCGTTACATTACAATGGAAGAGAATAATCTCTAGTCGATGTGTAATTTACTTTTCGAAACGCTTCGTCAAGTGTCGATACTTTCAGTGGTACTATTTGGACATTCTTCTAGCTAATTTTTTGAGATATGTCGTTGTTACATTACAACAGAGAAGAATTATATCTGGTCGACTTTGTAATTAACTTTTCAAAACGCTTGGTCAAGTGTTGATGCCTTCAGTGGTACTATTTGGACATTCTTCTAGCTAATTTTCTGAGATATGTCGTTGTTACATTACAACAGAGAAGAATTATATCTGGTCGACAGTGGTACAATATGGGCGCTGCTGTAACTAGTTTCAGGTTTATGTCCTTTTTGCACAACAATCGAACAGAATAATCAGGGTAAATTGGACGTGGCTGTTCTTAGACCAATGGAAAGCAAAATTTTCCCTAGTACCTATGAATGATGTTAAAGCTCATGGCACTAGCAGTGAGTATACTCGTAGTTTAATGTATAGCCTAGGCTAAAACTATTGTATTCCTACAGAAACCATTGATTTAGTAGAGAATGGAGAATGAGGTTTAAGTAAACGAGAAAGGTTGCTGAAGAAAAGACCGTATAATGAAGAGGCAATATTTAAATTTTAAGCCTGGGTTCTAATCGCCAAACAATAGGGTTCTGCGGACCCCACTGGGAAGTTTCTATACTGTAAACCCGACCTTTATAAGTGCAGTCTTGCTGGATTACTAATTCACTCACGACTCAAACTGAAATTAAAATAAATTTGGAAACTTATTTTCAGTGACTTTAAAAAAAAGGACCAACCAGAGTCGCCCATATTCTTTATATTTTCTGTTCAAACTTCAATTTCTCATGAAATATAGAACGCAGAACAATAAAACAATACAGAGTCGCAAGAAGAATTTTTTTCCTAATTTTGATACATAGTATGTGGTCATAACTAACCCAAATTCGCCACATTCCTTCAACTTGAACTCCTGAGTGACCGTTATTTTTTGCGTATCAAGTTCACTAACTATAGCCGATCGGTATTGGTGATTGCAACATTAGTATATATCAAAATTAGGAGAAAAAATTCTTCTTGCGACTCACCATTTTTTCATTGTTCTACGTTCGATATTTCATGAGAAATTGAAGTTTGCCCAGAAATGGAATATCGGCGACTCCGGTTTGCCATTAAAGTAAAGTAAAAGAAGTAACTAGGACTACATAAAAAAAAGATTGTGCATCCAGACTTTATTATTTTAGTTCAAGGCACCCTTATTTCATTCTTATAACAAAAATGTCCTTATATCCGTAACTCTTATATCCGGAGTCGGCACTAGCTGCTAGGACTTTTAATTGATGTAATATAGAGAGAAAAAAGATAACTTTTGTGTAGTAAAGATTCAATGCCATGAAAGCACAAAGAACTCATTAAGATAAACTCAACTTAGGAAAAGGATTAATTTTATTTCCTTTGAAAGTTTTAACCAATCAAATCGGCAATCTTCATCAGCAATGAAATCAAAATGACTTTTTATTGAAGTTTTGTAATTGCTGAACTCCTGTATCTTGTAAGGATAAAGAATCGGCGGAAATTTGACAATTGGTCCAATATAGTATTATAGAGATCTTCCATACTGTATTTACTTCGGAGGGCATGTAAATCAGGTTCAGTTCAGAAACAGCAAAGTTTTACATTGCCATTTGTTTTAATCAACGTAAAGAACAAAACTTATTTGTATTAACTTTCTTCTAAATTATACACTTAAAGTATACACAGTGCATGCACTTACCTACGGTGACGCCAGATGGACCCCCCCCCCCAAGAAAACAATGTACGTCTCATTGTATTCTCAGTTTTCCTCAAGACCGTTTTTTTTTATTTTGGGCTAAATCAATTTGGGAGGGTTTTATTCTCAAAAAAATCCAAAAAAACTCCTAAAAAATTTATTTCTCAAAAACGGCTGCAACGATTTCTTTTAAATTCACATATATTGTAGTTGTTATTAATGTTAACAAAATGCGGGGGGTCGCTTGCCCCTTCATAGATTGCTTCTGGGGGTAAAAAAATAAAAATAACTAATTGTTAATGAAAAATGACTAAAAAATAATTTTTCTGCGAAACCTTTCTATCGAGGATTTCTACCTTCAGGCATGTTTTAGCTGTTAAATTGAGTAACGGAACCGGACAGGTTGCTTTCCCAAAAAACTATTTGGATTGTGTAAAAAAAAAAATGTTTTTGAAAAAATGCAAATTCACGCTCAAATGCATTGCGTGCCCTGCCATTATTTCTGTGTGGTAATGTAATGTAATGTCTGACCTATCTAGAATTTAATTCACCTCCAGTGACGTCAGATGAACACCCCCCCCCCCCTGAGATCCGAAATTTAGCTATAGGAATATTATTTACCATCAAAGTATTAATTTTCTCTATCTACTAATTGATAAATTGGAAAGCATGTTCGAGTAAACTCGGACCGGTTCTTTACAACTTCTTTACCATTCTTGTTTTCCCTCTTTCCACTGTACTACCCCATCTTAAATTAATTTGAACTCTCTTTTCTTTCCAGTTCCCATGGTGGAGCTAACAGTGGTACAGGGGGATCCCGTATACATGCCATGCGATATTTCAACACAAGAAGACAATGATGCGGTGGTTATAGTGCTGTGGTACAAAGAAGATAAGGGAACGCCCATTTATACGTAAGTTTACTTAGAATTCTAATCATACCTTAGGTATATATCTATTACTTAAGGTTAGCATGAAAAGAAGACCATAAAGGCTTATTGTTCGCCTTTTGTTTTTTTAATAAAATCGTTATCAATTCAATTCAATTCAATTCAATACGTTAATACAGTGGTCGTCAACCTATATGGCTCCGAGTATTTTCTGAGCTAGGCACTCTTTTGGAAAACTGCATCCGAAGGTGGAGGAACTCAACGGCATAAGGATGCAGAAGGCAATGGGGAACCACTGCATTACAACTCCCTGGTATATAGTCCACACGACTGCAATTGCCATGATAATCGCCAATTTGATTAATAAGGCATTAGAAGAAGAGGAATCGTTGAGATTGTAACTGAAGAAAGAAGAAGGTAGAAATGTAGGTCACGCAAGCACCATCACATGTTTTTCTTGGCAAGCAATATCTAACAGATCACAGATATTCTTTCCCATAATATACCATGGAAGGCGGGGTTTCCACCGACCTCTCATTGCAGAATGCACTTACGTTGACTTAGTAGCCGACATTCAAGACTTAGGCGGGGTTTCCACCGACCTCTCATTGCAGAATGCACATGACATTGACTGAAATTTTTGTTTTACTCTATGCCATAGTTAAAATTGATCAATGATCATAGAGTAAAATCACAAACAAACAAACAAACTAAAATTAAAAAATGGCGTCATGGGATATGTTATGTACAAACATTTTAATAGATTTCTATAAAAAGAAAAATGCAATGTCATTTGCATTCTGCAATGAGAGGTCGGTGGAAACCCCGTCTTAGTACCCCTGCAGGATATCAAGGGACGGCTAATTCATTCTTAACACAGTCTCAGTCGTCCGCACGATTTTGGCTTGAGCATGGGTTTGACTTTATATTTTAGTGCCAAGCCGTCGTGTTTGAACTTGCTATGTTATGAATGAGAGTATTTCCAGAATATTATAGTGAATTCCAAACCACTAGGCTTCCACTTCAACTCACATGAAAACGTATTTTTAATTGGATTCATGTAAAAAATGGGGCGGAACGGGCGTGACTTTCCTTACAAGAGTCCAAACCACTACATAAACTTTTCAAGCGCTCACGGTAGCTACGCTAAATTGTGAAAACCCTTTTTCAGACCCACTACTGCCTCCCAAAATCTGAAATACACTCAACCGTTTCCCCTATACGGAGACATTCAAAGTCATCTTGAGATAACTCGGAAAAGAATTGGCAATTTTCCGCCTAGACGGCTCCACTAAGAGTTCATTACAGCTAACAGTAATCCAATTGATTTATCTAATTTCCAAAGATCGGTTTCAGCAGCAGAAGCAGCGGAAACAAAGGAAGAAAAACAATGGATTGAGAATAGTACTGGTTTTCCTTTGCCGTGGGACGAAGTTTTTTTCTCAAATACCCCGCCTGCCGCCCCCCCCCCTCCTGCGTTCTGATGCCTTCTTCTTTTATATTCCGAATTCCTTTATCCAACTCGCATTGGTTTTCTTTGATTCTGCCATTCTCTCGGCGTAAACTTTGAAGATATGGGTTATTGTTTTCCCTGAGATTTTTTTTTCAGCTCATTGCTTTTGGTACAGGTGTTGAGGTGGATTATATTTTTATACTGTCAACGCTTTTTATGATAGGTAATACACAGAGGTGTAGCCGGGGACATTTTATCGGTGGGAGACCAATTTTATCAAAATTAATATTGAAAATATCTTTGCAAATTCGATGACAAGGTGGTAGCGTTCTTGTACTTGTGCGAGTCTCTTCACACCTTGCGATCGGAGACATGTAACTCGACACAAGTACCTATTAGATTACTTAGTGATGCGATTATAGAGGTTTATCGGATGTATTCATGAAATTGTTAATTGTTTGTACGCGATAAACCTTTTTTTTTTTTAAACAAGAACAGGATATGTGGTCTACTTACACAACGGCGTTTTCACGTAAAAGAACCGGTCCGAGTTTACTCGAACATGCTTTCCAATTTATCAATTAGTAGATAGAGAAAATGAGTAATTTCATGGTAAAAAATTTTCCTATTGTTAAATTTCGGACATCTGGGGGGGGTTGTCCACTTGACGTCACTGGAGGTGAAGTAAACTCTAGATAGGTCAGACATTACATTACATTACCACACAGCAATAATGGCCGGGCACGCAATGCATTTGATCGTAAATTTTCATTTTTTCAAAAACATTTTTTTTGCACGTAACCAAATAGTTTTTTAGGAAAGCAACCTATCCGGTTTCGTTACTCAATTTAACAC
The DNA here is from genome assembly GCA_963971405.1 of Psococerastis gibbosa. NCBI lineage: Eukaryota > Metazoa > Arthropoda > Insecta > Psocodea > Psocidae > Psococerastis > Psococerastis gibbosa. The sequence continues at coordinate 48,292,289 of OZ020484.1, forward strand.
CTAAAACATGCCTGAAGGTAGAAATCATCGATAGAAAGGTTTCGCAGAAAAATTACTTTTTAGTCATTTCTCATTAAAATGTAGTTATTTTTATTTTTTTACCCCCAGAAGCAAACTATCAAGGAGCAAGCAACCCCCCGCATTTTGTTAACATTAGTAACGACTATAATATATGTGAATTTAAAAGAAATCGTTGGAGCAGTTTTTGAGAAATAATTTTTTAGACGTTTTTTTTAATTTTTTTGAGAATAAAACCCCCCCAAAATGAGTTAGCCCAAAATAAAATAAAAATGGTCTGGAGGTATGATTTTTGTGAACCTACATGCCGAATTTCATCGAAATCGACTGAGTAGTTTGCCCGGAAATTGATGAACAGGCAGACAGAGCGACAGACAGAGCGACAGACAGACAGACATTTCGTAAAAACCACTTTTTTGGGTTTTTGGGACCTCAAAACGTGTAAGTCCGTTGAAAACTCGGAATCGAAAATTTTACCATCACAAAGCTTTCCTTATACTACGTAGGCCTATACATTTGAAAGCAATAATAGTATTACCATAGTTAAGGTCGAGCGGGGGATCCCCATAGGTTAAGTATGTAAGGATGGCCAGGTGGTAGCTCACTTGATACTTGTGCGAGTTCCTACAAGCCATACGATCGGAGACGTGACGTAACTCAACAATAATTAATGAAATTAATTTTAATTAAACTTAAATGGGCCCATTGAAACTTGTCCTGCCAACGACCTTATCGGGTTCTTGACATTATTGTTATTGTTTCCACAAACTGGTTTACTATTTGTCAGATGGAGTTGTTAGGTACCCCGCACACCATTAGGTTAAGGTGGCCTACAATTCAATATGTTGTTGAATATCAATAATTTTGGGAAATTCACGAATTTATTATTATTATTATTACTCCTCGATGTAAACCCTCATGGCTACAAGTGCCAATGAACAAGCTCCAACATGCTTACCTCTGACATTGTAACAAGCAGTAGCTCGAATTATCCAAGTGTGGGAACGAGTTTATCATATAACACTATTACCATTTAACACTAATACAACTATATTTCAGTCATTTTCTGATCGAGTAAATGAAGATTTCTTATATTGGAATGAAGTATTTTTTATCATTTTTCATTTTTCCCTTTGTAACATTAATGTTGACATGTTCTCCAAATTAGACAGATTGATGATATCTACGAATTCGACTTGGTGCAAAAAATGGATAGGTAGTGAGGGCGCCATATTGTCTCGTCAGACCATAAATAAGCCTACCTACAGGATGATAGGAACAAAGTTTCGGGATAGAATAGCATTAATCAGAATGTGAATGATAATACTTAAATCCTGTAAAATACTAACAAAATACGTGGGCTGGGTTGGGTCCAGGAGATTACTGGAACAGGATTACCGAAAACCTAAAACTTGACACGGCAACATCGCTTAATCACGAAGCCCAATATCGCAATTTACTATCCGACTTTGCCAATTTCTAATATTAGCAGCCTCTCTATACTTGCATCTCAAATGTCGCAAAAAAAAAATCGCAATGCCCCCAAAGAAAAGTTACGCGCTACCCGTGCAATAATGTCCACTTTTGCCAAAATAAAAAAAATAAAAACGCCATGTTTGAACAATGAATGAATGAATAAAATGTATTGTCAACGCATAATATAAGTACATGGAAATTGATTCAGCACTAAGTACCCAGAAGAAGTTTTTCTGAAGAACTTGTGTTGCAGAATGATATAACAATAATTTCATATTATGCATGATACAGTACAGTACAATAAAAATCATAGAATAATGTGGTTAAAAAAAAATAATAATATAGGCTATAATATAAACATATCAAATATTAGTTAATAGAACAACACAATGAGAGACTATTGTTCTAGTCAAATGATTAATGTACAGGGTCTATAATATTGAAATGTACAGTACGCCTACAAGACATTTTTCACACGGTAGTTTGAACTTTTTCCACTTCTTTAAATTCCTCTCCTATCGAAGATTGGCGATCATCATGGCAATTTGAACATTGGAGATTGCTGCTCTGAAAAGGGAAGTCGCGCTCCTGCCAAGTCACTGTCTCAGGTTTTCCAACCAGGATGTTCTTCTTCTGCTGGGAGCCCTCTGTCCTTCTACCTTCCCTTGGATTAAAACAAGCAGAAGGCGATGCTTTTCGTACCTCCTCACATGGCCAAAGTATGCTAGTTTTCGTTTCGTAACCGTCAGCAGCAGCTCGGTGTCTATATCTATTCACCTCAGGACCTCTGAATAAATTACCCGTTAACTATGTTAACTATGCAGCCGGCCTTGTAATCTCCCAACATAATTCTATTCTTATTGCCCTATCTATTAATGAAAGCTTAGGAATTTCTATGACATTAAACATTAAAAGGTTACGGTCATTTTAATTGAGGCAAGGGTTGTAAGGTCATTTAAGGTCGAATTGATACCTTATGTTTAAAAGATTTTACCAATCCATTTTTTACCGTTCCTGTGCAGTGAGTCACTCCAATTTGAAATGTTTATGGTGGGACTTCAGTGGGAAAAAGAGCATAAGACTGTTAAAGCTTTCTTCTTCTTTCTTCTTTAAATGCCTCTTCTATCGAAGGTTCGTGATCATAATGGAATTTGGACTTTGGAATCTGAAAGGGAAAGTCATGAGCCAAACCACTGCCTCATTTTTTGAACCAGGATGTTCTTCTTCTGCCGGGAGCCTTCAGTCCGTCCATCTTCCCTTGGATTATTACGCGCAGAAGCCGATCTTTTTCGTTCATCACATGGCCAAAGTATGCTAGTTTCCGTTTCCTAACCGTCAGCTGCAACCCGCCTCAGAGCCTCAGCATTGTGGACATGATCTCTCCATACTATGTGCAGCACAATATCTGTCCCCGTAAATGCCCATTTCTTTGTTGCGCTAAGTCGCAAATAGTTCAATGCAATAGGTCCATAAGAGAAATGCTCAATGCATTCGAAGCAGAGTCTTGGGTCTTCTTAGCATTCCTTCTCAATATCCCATATATGATTTACAAATTGACTGCGTTATATTTTATGAGTCGTAATTTCAATCAATCAATCAATAATATTACAATTACAAACACATACAATATAATTTCATAAAAATTATTATCGCTATGCCACGTGTATAGCTGCCCGTATGCAATCAGAACCTGTTACATTGTTGTAGGCCCATACATTTAGTTACATACGTACATTTACATAATTTTGTTTTATAGATAGGCTAATAATTTATTCAATAAGTAACATTTTAGGTTACCTGAGGGTATTTTTTTTTATCTCTTGTAACCAAATATTTTGGGAAGGCAGTTGCACCAGCGCTCATATTAACGGGCCCCCACTGGATACCAATTACTGGACTACAATGAGTTGTCAGTTTCCTACCCTCCCCCCCCCCCCCCCGCTTGAAATTGAAATTTTAATTTTAAGGCCAAATTAACTAGGCCTAATGTGAGTGGTTTCAATGTATAGTGCATAATTTGCCAAATCTAAAAATCTAATGTAATGCCTGTAGATGTTCAGATCAAAAGTGGCAAGCGGGTTGGATAGTAGTAAAATTCAACGCAGCAAGAAGCTGTCAGCTGGCGATCTGGTCCTGTCCAACGGCGATAACAGTCAGGACATGTAGCGTAGTGGTAAGGACTCAGACTTTCACCCGAAAGGTTGTTGGTTCGAGTCCCACACTGGCTTCATTTTCTGGCCATGCTTTGGAGGGCATGTAAAGCAGTCCCGGGCCTTCCTCGTTGAGTGTAAGAGAGGGCTTTATAGCCCTAACTCCGCTAGGTTGGCTTAGTAATAGAAACAATAAAAAGTCCTTATTTATTTATTTTATTTATTTATAACACGTTGAATCCAGTAGAACAGAGTCTGCTGAAAACTTGGTAGTGTTCACAGCGTCGGCAGGGGAATATGGTGGGACATGAATCAGGCTGGCAAGGTTGCTTAAAAGCCGAAATGCTGAAAGCTGGCGTCTGAAAAAATACATCCGGTTTGTCCTGCTCTCTGACGATCCATATCCTAACACAATATTTGACCTTACACTAGAAACACAGGCATGTTCATTATTGTTGCAACATTGTCACCTATATACCTTCGTTAATACTGTTTTTATGCTATCATAAGGTAAACATGCAGGGGTGAGGGTATATAAACCAAGGGTTGCTTTTGGAAATTTATCAGTGGCTTTTTGTCTTCTCTCCAATCAACACCAAACTATTTTTTGCTACCTCTACAATGGCTTTTAAGGTAAGTACCTATAATTATTATTGGAATGACTACTCAAACGCTTCTAATTTTGGGAACGCTACATATCCAGACAACGTGTGGTTTCGATATGTGCAAAATTTAGATATTTAGACTGTTTTAAAGCCGTTTATATGACTTGCGATACTTCAAGTGAATAGAGAGCAGGGTAATAAATTAAATGTATCGTAAATTATTTAAAATTACTAGTTAAATTTCTAACTATTCTATTTTAGTCAAAATGGAATTTCATTTACTTTGAATATTTTAGTTTAACTTTTACAGCACTATTAATAAGCAGAACTAGGTTTCAGAAGAAGAGAATGATAAATTTTAATGCAAATTCTATCACCTGAAATTTATGGCTTTGACTATCTGGGGGGGGGGGGGGGTTCATCTATTAGGAATGAGTACGTTGACTTGAGTAATTAATTTGAGTGATTAATTAAAAATCCAAAATTTACCACTAGTCTAACTATAGGTAGTTAAGGCTGCATCAGCACTTATAGCGAAGCCATCCAGACGAAAGGTGGTTCGTTCTAAGCTCACACGTCATACTATATTTTCAAGCCATAGGTAGGCATGCATGCATAGTAAGAGATTCCAAAATTGAATCTTCTCTTAGGCGGGGTTTCCACATAGTCAATGGTCAATGGTAAATATGGTTTTGACGTGGTAGCAGACATTTTTAGTATGTCTTTAATGACTGCTAAAACGTCAATACCACATTTACCATTGACCCTTGGCGTATGTGGAAATCCCGCCTAAAAGGTAACTTTGATACCAAACCTTGTCACTACGAGAAGAGGAGAGAGGGATCAATTTTATTGCATGTGGGTAGTAGTGTTGTTAACAAATACGATAGAAGGCAGTGTGTACAAACTCTCTATAAATATTCTTACTTTATTTCAGCTTGTCCTTTCCGCTACCCTCCTAGCTGCCGCTTCTGCTGGTCTTATCCACCCCCACCATTTCGAGCACCACTCTGGTCAGGAACTAGTACTGGTACCTAACCACCACGAAGAACATGGCCATCACCTTCAGGAACTCCACGGCTACGAAAATCACGTGGCCCTTCACCATGGACATCAGCAACTTCAAGGGCATCACGAGAAACACCACGACGAACCAGCCCACTACAGCTACAAGTACTCCGTTCACGCGCCCAAGACCGGCGACATCAAGTCTCACGAGGAGAAGCGCAACGGCCACAAGACTGAGGGTAAATACACCGTCGTCCAGCCCGACGGCAAGCTGAGGACCGTCAAGTACAACGTTGACAAGCACTCCGGGTTCAAGGCCGTTGTCTCGTACGAGAAGACCCATCACAGCATCCCGCACCACCACAAGAATATCGAGCACCACAGCATCCCTTACGTCCATCACAAGAGCATCGATCTTCATCACGAGCTACCCAAACATCATGGTGGTCATGTCGAGTACACGTACGCTGTTGAGCACCCCGTCCACTCCAGCAAGCACGAGATCAGCCATCTTGTACATGTTCCTGTACACCACCACAATTACTAAGTATTGCAAGTTGAGTAGGCTTTGTTGATTTTTGTGATTGTTAGTCGGTTGTTGTTAATTCATCATTAATTTATTTGCTCATTGATGGAAACGTTAGTTTTAAATGTTTTATTTATTTTTATATTATTTTAATTTATGTCATGAACTATTATATATTATTTATATTTGTAATATGAATTATGAATATGAAGTATACAATTTGGTCTGAATTTAGTTATTTCCAGTTTTTCCTAAACTCTTATTTATTGGATCGAATATTAGAACAATATTTAAGCGTGTGATAGGGGGCATGAGTGAACCTTTACCATCATGGTTCAATTAGTTATTTATTTATTTAATTAAAGAATTAAATAAATAAATCATCTTTTTAGGGTTAGCTTGAAAACAAGACTTTATTGTCTTATTGTTCGCCTTTTGAGTTTTTCAGTAAAGTTGTTTTCATTTCATTTCAATTAATAATTAATCTTTAATTTACTGAGGTTCATTGCGTTCTTACTTCCCCCTAAGACGCGCCCCAAGTTCCAAGAAGTCACCAAGGAAGCCCTCACAAGGAATGTTTTACCATTTGCTGACGGTGGAATACACCATTCTTCTTAAGATTGAAAAATAAGGTTGATCTTTTACCTTTTTTAATGACAATGCACTCTGTACGCAGAAAATGTTAAATAACAATGGCCAAAGCAGAAATATTAAAAATTGGAGAAGGTCCACAATAATAGAAATTCCTTCAAAGTCCCACCAACTTCCCTTACAATTAATTAAACAAGATGAAAGCGAGCCCTCACTGCTGAGGTAAACAAGAGAACATTGCTTGACTGCACTATCCAGGAGGAAATTGTCTAAGCTACTTTCGGAAAAAGGAACGAATAGTGGGGCGGAGCAGGGGGGTTCTTTGAAGTGTAAAACTAGTTAATTAATGGTATCCTTTGTTGAAGTGGCTACTGCGGGCCGCTCCTAACGATGGGCTACAGAAAGAGGCTTTGTTTTTCCGGATTAATTGCTCTTCGTTAGTCCTCGACAGCGGCTGAGCTTTTTCCTTTCAAAACCGGCAGATTGTGAAAGGTTTTTGAAAAAGGGCCCATTGAGTTATTTTTTGCAACATGTGTACATTAGTACATGTATGAACAGCACAATAGAAATAAGAGCCGTGTGACTGTCTGAGGCGGCCAAAGGTCACACCTTGGGAGACTTTTTCTACGGTTTTTTAGGCTACAGTTCATGGCATTGAAAAAGAAAAAATTCCTGAATTTTTGTAGTATCTGCAGTAGCCTACTTTGTTAGTATTATTCTTCATACTGGTGTCAAAACACAAAAACATCACAACCAATAATATAACATATACAATATTACCATATTAGTGCCTACAGCCGTGGTTAATATAATACCATGTCACGTGATGGTATTAATTCAATTGTATTAAATAAATTAACAGTAAATTTCAGAGGTTTTTAATTTTTGATGCTGGCAATCGTGTGTCCGTGCCAAGCGCGGAAATTTAAAATTGTGTCTAATTAAACAATTGAATGTTCTATATTTTTGATGAGTTTCTTAATTTTTACTACCTTAGATTTATACAAATTAGTTATAATTCTTAATATACTCAGTATATTAATGCAAAATTAAAACTTGTTTATTTCTAACAAGGCCGTAGCCAGGATTTGTTTTCGGGGGGGGGGGGGGGGTTAGAAATTTCATTGGGTATTACATGGTGGTTTTCATTTTTCCTCTCAAAATCCGATTCTATCTAGTATCAAGCCATTTCATTTCGGGGGGGGGGGGGGTTGACCCCCCTTGAACCCCCCTTGGCTATGGCCCTGATTTCTAAGGCGATATGTCTTTATATTTATAGTATGTTTGCAACGGCAGCGTCGCGTCAGTTCAGTTTTTCAGTATTGCCAACATCATTAAATTCCACATCATTCATTATCAACAACATCAATTTAAAAAATTCTGAAATTTTTTGTTCATTTATTTTAAAGAATGGAATAATTAATACCATCACGTGACATGGTATTATATTAACCCCGGTATTAAAATCGCCATGATCGGGCTGCTGCAGTAAATTACCATTTTCAAATACCATTTTTAACTTTATAAAGACCAGTACACAGATCGTACCATTGTATCTAGTGTAATTTTAATTAAAAATACCAATTTGGACCTTGGAAACTGCTCTGCTTTAAAAGGGAAGTTGTGGTAAATACCTATGAGTTAAAGTCCAGGGGCGCAAAGTTGGGGGGGGGGGCACGGTCCAACTTGTCCCCCCCCCCCGGCTTTGCGCCCCCCAGCCTCGAGCATTGTAAGACGTGGTTCATACTTCATGGTCCCCTTTACAGCAATATGAATATAAGCATTCCTTTTTTAGCTTTGTAAAATCTACAGCTATGCTTTAAAAATATTAAAATACGTAAAACCCTACTAGTATGCTCTTATATTTTCAATTTTTCCTTAAATCCTGCCTGATGACGTCATAAGGTCTATTTAGTTTTGTCCCCGCCATAATTCTAAAACTTTACGCCTCTGAGTGAAACTACTAATTTATTAATCAGGTTCTGTACGGAGGCTACTTCTGGTTCTGGCCCCCAGAAACATTACAGACAACGGCATTGAACCCCAACTTGTATACATTACAATAATAACAGCATACCTTTTGCGAATTCAAACCCTTAAAAGCCAGCCAAACAATTACCCCTTCAGACAAAATAACCTCAAACATTTTGCGAGACCTCTGTAAAGCCGATTTCTATCTGAGATGCAGGAAACATTGTTCTCCAGCGCTGGACAATACTAATGCTGGACAAGAGCAACCCCCGGGGGCTAATATCCAGCCGCCGCAGACCTGTTGGGGTTGCTCTTCAACTTGTTTGCCTACCTTTGCTGTAAAAGGAACCCAGATGCTGCGGTGCGCCTATCATAGAATTATATTGCACAATTTCTTGGAAATTTTGAAATATCAGATCAAAATTCGGAGAAAGTTGGCGTAATCACTTGCAATATTTCACAGTGTAAGGTTTCTTCCAAATGCCGCAGACCTTTTGGGGTTGTTCATCAACTTCCTTCCCTACCTTTGCTGTAAAAGGAGCCCAGATGCTGCAGTGCGCCGCCTATCATAGAATTATATTTCAAAATATCTAGGAAATTTCTAGGAAATTTTGAAATATCAGATCAAAATTCGGAGAAAGTTGCAATATTCCACAGTATAAGGTTTCTTCCAAATGCCGCAGACCTGTTGGGGTTACACCTTTGCTGTAAAAAGAGCCCAGATGCTGCAGTGCGCCGCCTATCATAGAATTATATTGCGCAATTTCTTGGAAATTTTGAAAGATCGGATCAAAATTGGGTAAAAAATTTAAAAATTTGGCGTAACCACTTGCAATATTTCACAGTATAAGGTTTCTTCCAAATGCCGCAGACCTGTTGGGGTTACACCTTTGCTGTAAAAAGAGCCCAGATGCTGCAGTGCGCCGCCTATCATAGAATTATATTGCGCAATTTCTTGGAAATTTTGAAATATCGGATCAAAATTCGGTAAAAAATTTAAAAATTTGGCGTAACCACTTGCAATATTTCACAGTATAAGGTTTCTTCCAAATGCCGCAGACCTGTTGGGGTTACACCTTTGCTGTAAAAAGAGCCCAGATGCTGCAGTGCGCCGCCTATCATAGAATTATATTGCGCAATTTCTTGGAAATTTTGAAATATCAGATCAAAATTCGGTAAAAAATTTGGCGTAACCACTTACAATATTTCACAGTGTAAGGTTTCTTCCAAATGCCGCAAACCTGTTGGGGTTGCTTTTCAATTTGTTTGCATACATATGCTGTAAAAGAAGCCCGGATGCTGTGGTGCGCCTGTCTTAGCATTAAATTGCACAAATTCTTGGAAAATTGGCGGTGGAAATGCATCAAATATCAGGTCAACTACAAGTGCGGATTTTAGCGGGGGGGGGGGGGGGGGGGGTCAGAGGGTCCGGACACCCCCGCCCCCCCCCCCCAATAAATTAACTTACACTAGATAACAATTGGTTTAGAGTGGGAATTAAAAATAATGATGTTTTTTAATGTTATAAACCACAGAACCTACCCGCTGACCCCCCCCCCCCTAAATTGGAGGCAAAATCTGCCCTTGGTGAAGAATGTGACGTAACAACTTGTAATATTTCACAGTGTAAGGTTTCCTCCCAATGGCCAATGCTGTCTGGCAGTGCTACTTTATCCCAAAGCATGGACATCGTATCTGAGGAGCAAACTTTCAAAACGGCACTAATCCATTTTCGAAAATTTTCAGGAAACACGAAAAACATAATTATTTTGGCTTTATTAAAACGGAAATATAAGATGTTAACCCTTCAAAAGACTGGGTTAAATTTTTTTTGTTTTTGTTTTGATTAGCAATCCTGATTCAACTCATCTTCAAGATGAAAAATCGATGATAAAATCAATTTTTAATTTTCATTGATTTGTGCCGTTTTGAAAGTTTGCTCCTCATCTTTACTTGGTTACGTCATGCTCCCTCAGTTACATTGCGTCGTAAGCTCGTAACAGCTTGTCCGTCATCGCTTGTAACCGGTGTAGGTTGACATCGAAGAAGTGTACCAATTCGCCAATGGTAACAAATTCACGGATACAATGTCAATTATTATGTTAGGTATAGTCATTGAATATATAACACTAGTGTTATATATAGTGCTACATACATTGAATGGTATAGTATAGAAATGATTGTTAATTTTATTTCTAACCTGTATCACCTTTTGTAGGTATGTAGGTTCCTCTGCGTGTAGATTCCCATTTCACCTTCAAAAACATTGCTTTTTACTTTACTTTGCTAGACTAAAATATTTTCCTACTATCATATTGTACGATGACTGTAAAAGTTCATCAGGAATTGGTTCTAGATTTGTGTATGTTGCAATAATATTTTGTTTTAAGGGAACCTATATCAATGCCTTGAACATGATTAGAGTATCGCTAATTAGTACCGCAATAACTTAATAGGTTCTCATGAAATAAATATCGATCAAGGATTTCATTATAGCCTGGTTTGAACTTGACCTCAGTGTCATTGGCTACATTGTTTCGTACTTATAATAGAAATGGCAATACTTTCACTCTCACTGAATTAGGTACATTTCATAGCAATTGCTCCGGAAGAGTTCAGTTGGTAGAGAACTTGACAATGAAACGGACGCCCGAGGTTCGAGAAACGACATGAAAGGAAACATTTTTTGCCTGTCCTGGCTCCTTCTTCAGTTCCTCTTCTAAGTTGTTATTTCAAAGATTGGCGATCACACTTACAATTATCCCAATATGTAATATATTGAAAATAGTGCTACTATTTAAAAATCAGTGTGAAAGCAATTAGTTTACAAATAAACGGCCTTACTTGTAATTTTGATGGAAATAATTATTTTCCAACTGTTTACTTTGTATTGTCATATTAGCATTCCACAAAAAAAATGTCAAACTTTTCCGCGAGGTGCAGTAAAAACCATTGAAAGGAACTCGAAAACAGGCATGTTAAACTGTCAGGAAACACGAGAGTGGCCGTGCCTGTGGGAATGATTCGGAGCTTGGGGGTGGAAATATAGCAGAGAGCTGTTGTGGGATTTCGAATTAGACATGTACCTCTTTTGATATTCCGCATTAGGCAAAAAGGTTTGAGCCTTTTCCTCTTAAAGACAGTGGAGTTTTTCTCTCCATATTTTTCTAGGATTCAACGTGTGGGACTAGATTTTCCGGAGATGTATCTTTTGGGTTATTACTTTAACGGTGAGAATTATAGGCGGAAATTTTGGTGTCTATGTGATGTGTTACATACGTGGAGCTGACGAGGGCGTGCCAGGATCCAGAGGAGTAGAGGCATCGATGCCACATGTTGCTGCCAGCCAACCAGCCGAAGATGAAGTGATGCGTTAAGGTGTGGATTGTTGGGGTGGTTTTTAGGACGCCTCCAGAATCTTTAAAGATGAGCAGAGAAGTTTCAAGAGAAACATTACGAGAAGGTAAAGAATAAAATCTATGTTAGCATAAATAAATAAATTAATACTTTAATTTTCAACCTTCCATTCAATGAGAAAATAAATTAATGATAAATTAACAACAACCGACTAACAATCACAATAAATCAACAAAGCTAACCCTCGACTAGCATCTTAGTACTTGTGGTGGTGCAAAGGAACATGCACAAGATGGCTGATGTCATGCTTGTTGGAGTGGGCGGGGTGCTCAACAGCGTACGAGTACTCGACATGACCACCATGGTGTTTGGGTAGCTCGTGATGAAGATCGATGCTCTTGTGATGAACAAGAGGGATGCTGTGGTGCTCAATATTCTTGTGGTGGTGCGGGATGCTGTGATGGGTCTTCTCGTACGAGACAACGGCCTTGAACCCGGAATGCTTGTCAACGTTGTACTTGACGGTCCTCAGCTTGCCGTCGGGCTGCACGACGGTGTATTTACCCTCAGTTTTGTGACCGCTACGCTTCTCCTCGTGAGACTTGATATCGCCGGTCTTGGGTGCGTGGACAGAGTACTTGTAACGGTAGTGGGCCGGTTCGTCGTGGTGTTTCTCGTGATGACTTTGAAGTTCTTGGTGTCCATGGTGGGAGTTCACGTGATGATCGTAGCCGTGGAGCTCCTGATGATGACCACCGTGGCTGGGGGCTATAACTAGCTCGTGACCGGAGTGGTGTTCGAAATGGTGGGGGTGGATGAGGCCAGCAGATGCGGCAGCTAGGAGGGCAGCGAAACTGACAAGCTGAAAAGAGAAGACGTGTATGTTTTATAACTATCTTTGACTAATTAATTTTCGGCTAAGCATTTGAAAGTTTTACCGCCACAGTTATGAGAAATACGCCAATGCCAATTGCTGAGTCTGTTCCTGAATCAAACTCAAAATTACGGTTTCAATACCACTTGAAAAGAATCTGCAAAGAATGCTGGACGGCACCTTAATCGACCCACAGTGGTGTCGCCTAATATTAATTCTTTACCGGAAAGTTTCCAAGCTATTGAGGAATGATCGTGAAGCCAACACTGTCATTGTTTTGCCATGGCGTTGTTTATAATAATTTTTTGTCGACAGCAACATTGTCATACCCTTCTCTAGCAAACTAACAGTTTTCTACAACAGAAATAATTTCAATTTTTAAGAGAACTCATTAAACCCTAGCCATGTTTTCTTTGATATTTTGATATTTTTGGGTTATATGGAGGTGTAACTCACAATACCAGCACATTTACTATAGCTATATTATTATTATCATTTTCATGTTATTTGCCTAAAGCAAATATTTCAATGATTTCGGCCGTACCATGCTGAATTCGTTAGAGCAGAGCATGTTTCAAACTGCGGCTAACTTGGTAGTGTGCACAGCGTTGGCAGGGGAACATGATGGGACATGACAGCGCGCTGAGACTATGTCAGTCAGTCTACGTGCATGTCGAGTCCTGGTCACCTCCGATTTAATCGTGTGACTTTACTATGTTCCCTAAGTGGTTCGGTATCCACTATAATCAGGAGGTCCACCCTCTCAGTCAACTCCCCTTTGCCCGAGGTGAAAGAGTCTGCCCTTAGGTGCCTCAAGTTAGCAGACTCACTCCCCCCGCCAGGCTGGCAGGGTTGCTTAAAGCAGAAATGCTGAAAGCAGGCGTTAGAAACATACAAGCAACAGATGATTTCGAATATGAGAAACCATATGACAGCCGAAAACCAATAAGTTACTTTTGTGGTTTCCGATTATTGATAAATTGGAATAAGATCTTAAACGATACTTCATAATTATTAGGCACCCATTCCACCGACCGGCTAGGGCTATTTACAAAAACGGTGACGTGGTAGCAGACATTCAAGACTTAGGCGGGGTTTCCACCTACCTCGCATTGCAGAATTGACAGAAATGTTTATTTTCCTCTATGCCATAGTTAAAATTGATCAATGATCATACAGTAAAATCACAAGCAAACAAATTAAAAAATGGCGTCATGGGATATGTTAAGTACAAACATTTTAATAGATTTCTATAAAAAGAAAAATTCTAATTTCCGTCAATGTCATTTGCATTCTGCAATACGAGGTCGGTGGAAACGCCACCTAAGTCTTGAATGTCTGCTACCACGTCACTGTTTTTGTAAGTAGCCCTAGCCGGTCGGTAGAATGGGCGCCTTAGTAGAAGCTGAACATACCTTTAAAGCCATTGCTGAGTTAGCAAGATGTGGTGGATGTTGAAACAAGTGAAGACTGATAGTCACTGATGATATTCTCCCAGTCACTCTTAGTTTATATATCACCACCCCTAATACTGTTAACTTATTTACCTATGCCTAAGTTCATACCATAAATACCTACACTAATTAAAGCTATGGTCTATGCCTATAATTCAAGAGCAGGGTCACGCCAGTATACCTTACCATTTCAAGGGTTACTGTGTTTTATGTAAAGCCAAACGTCACAACTCACAGCAAGAAAATCATGTTAAGCTGACTGAGGCATACTGTACAATAGGCTACCTGACAATTTTTGAAAACATATTTGTATCATACTGTTTAAAAAAAAAAAAAAAAAAATCTCCATCAATTTAAGTGTGATAGTTGAAACGTGGGTGACATTTCTGTCGAGTACGACTTCATGTACGCATGTAATACTGAAAAAACGCAACACATTTATTTATTTATTATTGTTATTATCTGCGTTGACCGGATATTTCTCACGACAATCTGGAATGTGACGCCATTTTAACCAAGTCTGCCAGCGTTTGGCTCTTGTATTCCACAGCTCCATTACATAATAATTTTTTTTTAATATTTACAAATTTTTTATAACATATTGCATTATTATTGGTAAAATATAAGCTACCTTATCTACCATATTTCATTTTTATTCATTTTTTTCAATTTTTGTATTTGTCTCAAAAATATTTGTACAAGTAAAAATTGGCTTTTACCACAGGCACCATGGCCGTGCGTGGTTTATCATAGAGACGATAATATGGCGACACAATACAATGCATGATACATAATGTCATTCTATATGATATACAATATAACAATTTTTGTTTTCGTAAATATTTATTAATAAGTTAGTAGGGTTAGCTTATGATTATTAATTAATGCATGCAGTTATAAGTTAGTTAGTAGTTATTAATTAATAAGGGGTAATATTGGTGCAACTGTCCATCCATAAATTAATACATACTTACACAGTACAAACACCAAAGTTTAAATGTTGCTTTAAATCAGTTAATCTTATTTTAATTAAAAAATTTCCCAACTGGCCTAGTCCATAAAGCTAAACATCAGCTGTTTTTTTTACACTATATATTGTTTTGTAGTGATTGAGAAGGCATAATTATTCATTCATTCTTTCGACGTGAATCCCTAAAGTTCAGGAAGTTAAGTTTCTGCCATTGTCTCCTCATTCAAGAAATTTGGAAATAATTAGGAAAAAACAATACGTAAATAATAGTAGTTGTTATTATTAATTGTCTAAAGCTTAGCTTTACTCGTTACATTTTCGTAATTAGTCTAATCATTTTTAAGCTATCACCTTCATTGCACACATTCCCGAATCATGCCCGTAACAGATTTTAATTTAATATAAATAAGCGATATTAGTGTTTGACTAATCATAAGCTCCACGCTGCAAAACATTGGATAGTCCTTGCCCAATTTTGGGAAGCTACATTTTTAGCATGCCGTTTTTTACGCTTTTGCAGACGCCCTATTTATTTGCAGCTACCTAGGCTTCTTTTTTTAAAGCCTCTGCTATTGAAGATTGATCATCATCATGGCAACTTGGACCATGAAGACTGCTGCACTGAAAAGGGAAGTCGTGCTCTTGGCTAATCACTGCCTCAGGTTTTTCAACCAGGATGATCTTCTTATTCTGGGAGCCCTCTGTCCTTTTATCTTCACTTGGAAGCAGAAAACGATAGTTTTTGTTCTTCATTACACCATTCTTCATTCATTACAACTTATATTAGTTTCTGATTCCTAACCGTCAGCAGTTACTCGGCTTTTGTATCCATTCGCCTCAAGACCTCATACCTCAGCACTACCAATGGCGGATCCACAGGGGGGGGGGTCAGGGGGTAATGACCCGATGCATAAGATAATTAAAAAAAATTGAATAAAACTCAACATTTCAACAAAAATATTACATTTTATTTAAAACTTACATACAACTTTTGACACCCCCCCCCCTAAATTTTCTGCTCCACCCTTGGACACAGCCATAATTATTAACCTTCACCTTGATTAATATCTTAATAAATACAGTACATATCTCAGAATTCTTACGCCTGCAAATACCACGAGGCTAGGCCAAAGTAACTACCCAACTGTATCAATTCCAATTAGGCAAATATTAATAATGGTAAAGATTAATAAATAGCCATAGTAAGTTTCTTTAGTTACGCAAACAATAGGCTACTGTATTTATAAAAGAAAAATCGTTACCCCATTTATATAAATTAAAAAAAGCAGACAACACAGTAGAATCTCGGATGACGTTTCGTCTCAGTTTAAGCTGTTATGGTAAGCACTAATGCTGATGTCCTGAGGCGAATAGGTACAGATGCCTAGTTTCTGGTGATGGTTAAGAAACGGAAACTAACATACTTTGACCATATGATGAGGAGCTAATTATCGTCTTCCGCATGTAATAATCCAAGGGAAGATAGAAGGGCTAAGGAGTCCCCGCGGAAGAAGAACGTCCTCGAAAAACCTAAGGCAGTGGTTTGGCAAGAGAAGGACTTCCCTTTTCAGAGCAGCAGTCTCCAAGGTTCCAATTCCATGAGGATAGGATCGCCAGTGACGCCAATCTTCCGTAGGAGAGGCATTGAAAGAAGAAGACCGTATTATTATTATTATTATTAGTGTTCATTAGGTGTCCCAAGGGAACCAAAGACGTAGGCCACAAATGAGGGCCCATCGAACACCCTAATTAATTTTTACAACACAGTTTATCTCTCGAATACGGAACTGTGTCGCATTAGGTCAGCGACGGTAGAGGGGAATAATTCCACTTGTTCCTCTTCTATATACGGAGCTCCGAAGTACTCTAGACGCTTCCTCCACAGCGCTGGGCATCTGAAGAGCAGATGTGACGAGGTCTCTTCCTCCTCTGCGCAGTGCCTGCAAGATGTATTTTCCGCTGTGACAGCGTGAATAGTCAGTAAGTGCTTCTTAAAAGGGCCGTGTCCTGTTAAGGCTGCTATTACTGATCTAACACTGTTCCTGCTGAGTTGTAGCAGTTTTTTAGTCCAGGAAGGACAAGGTTTTTGTATGAAAAGTTTTGATAGACCCTTGGCATTTTTACGCCAGAAAGTTGCGAACTTCCTTCTTGTCTCTTCACTTGCCCTTCTCTTCATCAGGGAAAGCGCTATCGGCAGCAAAGGCTCAGGGCCAACGGGTGCTGTTTCCGAGCCTTCTCTAGCTAGTGAGTCTGCTACCTCGTTGCCTTCGATGCCCTCATGCCCAGGTACCCAAATTAGGTCAACTGAAAGCCCCAATTGATTAAGCCTTCTCAGAGTTTGCTTACATTGCAGTACTGTTGCAGATCGAGTTACTGGGTTAGCGATTGCGAATAAAGCCGCTTGACTGTCGGAGCAGTCTCCAAGGTTCCAATTCCATGAGGATAGGATCGCCAGTGACGCCAATCTTCCGTAGGAGAGGCATTGAAAGAAGAAGACCGTAAGCAACATATCTGGCTCTCGCAATTTTAACATGACAATAAACAATATGTTAACAATTTAATCACATATTCCGCATAAATATCACAACAAAATTGCTTCAATAAAGAATCGGTACGAGTTTACTCGAACATGCTTTCCAATTTATCAACATTAGCTGATAGAGAATATGAGTAATTTCATGGTAAATAAGGTCACTGGAGGTGAGGTAAATTCTAGATTGGTACCAACACATTACCACACAGTAATAATGGCAGGGCGCGTAATGCATTTGACCGTGAATTTTTTCAAAAAAAACTTTTTTTTCCACAAAACCGATTTTTTTTTTTTTTGCGAAAGCAACCTATCCGGTTTCGTTATTCAATTTAACACCTAAAAAATGTCTGAGGGTAGAAATCACCGATCGAAAGGTTTCTCAGAAAAATTATTTTTTAGTCTTTTTTCATTAAAAAGTTTTTATTTTATTTTTTACCCCCAGAAGCAAACTATCAAGGGGCAAGCGACCCACCACATTTTGTTTACATTAATAACGGCTACAATATATGTGAATTTAATAGAAATCATTGCAGCCGCTTTTGAGAAATAATTTTTTTTGGAGTTTTTTGAAAAAAAAAACCCAAATTCAGTTAGCCATAAATGAAAAAAAAATCTTAGGTATGATTTTTATAAACCCGCATGCCAAATTTCATTCAAATCCACTGAGTAGTTTGCCCGGAAATCGATGAACAGACAAACAGACAGACATTTCGTTAAAAAAACACTTCTTTTGGGTTCCTGGGACCTCAAAACTTGTTCCGTTAAAATCTCGGAATCTAAAATTTCAACCATCACAAAGCTTTCCTTAAATACTCGTATAAATTGGAAAGCAATAATATGAAGGATAATCGCATACAAAAAATTTAGTGAATGCTGTATCCGATCCCCATATTACACCCTTGCGTCGAGTTACGACATGTCTCCAATCGTATGGTGTATAATGGTTCGCTCAAGTACAAGCACGCTATCACATTGCCACCAAAGTTGACATGTAGAGTGGTGGTACAGACTCTGACTTTCACTCGTAAGGTTGTTGGTTCAAGTCTCACATTTGCAACATTTTCTGGTCAAGCAAGCAAGGAAAGCTAGAGGTCCCGAGTCTTCCTAGTTGAGTGTAAGAGAGGGCTTTATAGCCCTAACTCCGCTTGGTTGGCTTAGTAATAGAACAAAAAGTCCTCATTTATTTATTTATTCTCATCGGCAAAACTAAAGTTAATGAACTGTACATGCTTTCTTATTTATCAATTACATAGGTACCGAGATAGGTCATATTTGGGACTGATCCAGCCATTTAGGGAGGGGGGGAGTGGTGGTCCAAATAGAATAAACGTATTTAGTATCGATTAAATTATAACTCAATATATAGTATATTGACTTAGAACAAAGTTTAAAATTATGAGGGGGGGGATACTCCCCTGCCCCTCCTGTATCCGTCTGTGGTAATTTGAGTAAATGTCGGTTACCTGGGCTTTCCCTATCTAAAAGCACTGTATTGATAGATGGGACACAACATAGTCTAGAACGGTCAGACCAATTTAAAATTTAATTTTTGGGGTGGGGTATTGGAAAGGACGAAAGAAAGAAAATGAATTATTAATTGTATTAGTACAAAACCGTAGACAGTAGACTGCCCATATTTTTGTAATGCAGTAGAAACTAACAGTTTTTCTGAATTAGTCAGGCAAACTTTTAAACCATCTAAATGTTCGTTTCTAAGTAGGCTAAGTTATGACTCGCAACATTGCTGTGAAGTCGCAACATCAGTACCTTGCTTGTCATATAGCACATCAGACGATTACTGTGAACACGCTTATAATAATATGGCCTACGGCACTGTACGCATGCAAAAGTGTAAAAAGGGAGTTGAACGCCCTTGCTGGTGATACAATTATCGCAGAATAACGGTACTTTGAAACTTTTTTCAATTTATAATCGAATTTAAGCATCAGCCTTTTATGGGAAATGTTTTACTAAAATCAATTTTGGTAAACGGTGAAAAAGAATATGTAAAAATGTCCCAGAGGACTCGTAACTTATATATACGCATTTTCTTCCTGTATCACTCTGTTTAAGAGAATATCTCATTCACGTAGGTAATTTGTTTAAATGTTTCAGGCCATTAATAATGTTTCGCCTTGCAAAAAATCTTAGTTTTATTTTATTATCTTATTTCCTATTTAAGTTTAGGAGAGGGCTACATTGCCCGAACTTCACTGGGTTGGCTTAGTAATAGAACAGAAAGTCAATACTTATTTATTTATTTATTTATATAATGTAATGAACGCTAGAATTGTTAAAATGTTCATCCTTCTTTTGTATAATAGAGAATTAATTTCAATTAGGTAGGTAATATTTCAACATTTGATAATATTGTTTAAATATTGGGTACATCACTGTTGAAATGTGCTTCAAAGTTGTAGCCTAGCCCTGCTGGTCAGTGACGCATCCACGAATTTAAATTATTTTAATTTAATAGAATTGGCTTTGTGTTGTCGTTAAAAAAAAATTAACTTTTCCGTTATCATCCCACTTGACTGGAATGGTATTAGATGCTACTACTGCATGTTGCATCATGTCTCAAATTCTGTGCATTCATTATTATTTTGATTCATTAGCCAAGAATATGTCATTATTTATTTGTTTACTATGTATTGTTTTTGCAAAGGTTGGAAATCATTCATTCATTCAATCAACTGCCAGTGTGGTCATACAATATCCGTTTATCAAAGAAATAATTACACAGTATATTTTCGGCTTTTAAATACAAACTTGTAACAATGATGTATAAATTATTAAATAATAACAATTAACAACGACACCATTCTCAATACTTGAGATGATGCGGCAGAGATACATAAGAATGTGAGTGGCCAGCCTCGTGGTGTGACGGAATATGGAGGTGGCTGAAGTCATGTTTGTTGGAATGAGTGGGATGATGAACAGAATACGTGTACTCAACATGACCACCATGGTGTTTGGGCAGCTCGTGATGAAGATCGATGCTCTTGTGATGGACAAGAGGGATGCTGTGGTGGTGGTGCTCGTAGCTCTTGTGGTGCTGCGGGATGCTGTGATGGGTCTTCTCGTACGAGACAACGGCCTTGAACCCGGAGTGCTTATCGACGTTGTACTTGACAGTCCTCAGCTTGCCGTCGGGCTGCACGACGGTGTACTTACCATCAGTGCGGTGACCGTTGCGGGATTCTTCGTGAGACTTGATGTCACCGGTCTTGGGCGCGTGGACAGAGTATTTGAAGCCGTAGTGGGCTGGCTTGTCGTGATGTTCCTCGTGATGACCGTGATGAAGTTCGTGATGACCATGGTGTAGCTGTTGGTGGCCATGGTGAAGTAATTGGTGTCCATGATTAAGTTTGTGATGGCCGAGGTGATGGGTCACGATATTTTCATAACCGTGGTGTTCTTCGTGATGACTGGGGACCAGGACGATCTCGTGACCAGAATGGAGATCAGAATGGAGATCAGAGTGGAGACCAGAGTGGAGACCAGGATGGAGACCAGAATGGAGACCTGAATGGAGACCAGAATGGAGACCAGAATGGAGACCAGAGTGGAGACCAGAGTGGAGACCAGAATGGATATCAGAATGGATACCAGAATGGTGATCGATGTGGTGAAGACCTGCTGCGGCGAAAGCCAAACAGGAGGTTAATACGACGAGCTGGAAAGATGAAATTGTTCGATCAGTGAGGGGCTTTTACAAGTTTTCATGTACATAAATTTACATTATATCCATAGAGAGCATGGATGCTCAGCAGCATGGAAATACGTTAGGCTATACTGAGTTAAAGTTGAACTTTCCAAGATTTATGCCGGGAAGTTTCAGTGACGGCACAGTACAAAATAGGAGAGAAGTCTATTTAAGGAGAAATGAATGTTAACGTATATTAAAGCAAGAGTACCTTGAGTCGCTATTTTATTTCTATTTATAACTAAATAAACAAATTAATAAATATGCTGCATATATTTTTTTGTCCGGTAATTAATATGCACTCATAAGAAGGACTCAGCTGCAGGCTACCAGTGGGGTCGCAAGTGGCATTTAAAGAAGAAGAAGTATAAAAAGTATAAAGTAAAATTGTCAAATAGGCAGCTTAGAAAGCATAGAAAGCTTTCACTAATATAGATGGTACACCAAAACCTAATATGTAGAGAGAAATAAATGAATAAATAAATTGGGAGAAATGCAGCTTTCTGGCCATCATAAATAGTGCAGTGGCCAAAATAGTTGATCCTCTACCACAGTGATTCCCAAACGTTTAATGAAAGCTGTGGCCCACTTTTAAAGAAGCCAATTTTATATAAAAATACGATAAATTGCTAGTTTTTTTTTTTAATGTGACAAATGTGGCTGCATTTCACTGACAAGTTTTTTTATGTTGGGACCTATGGCCCCCTTGACAGGACACTGCGGCCAACAGTTTGGGAAACACTGCTCTACCAGTTCTCAGGCTCAGATTCACATTGGGTTGCTATATTTTTATATATTATTATTATATATTTACGGGTCAACCCTTTTTACAATTCTAATATAAAATATTTTACATGTAATTAAAATTAACAAATAAAAGCTTAGTTTAAATCTATAAATTGAATTAAAGGTATAAAATAATTAAATTGTATATTTGATAACCATATTCAAGACACACAGTTTACATACCTTGATGACCATTGCTGAAATAGTAAAGAAGGGTTGCTTGTAGTAGATAGAAGAGAAGATCAAATGCGACTGATGATTGTTCTGTTGCGACCCCTTCCTTATATACCATTGCCACCCTTTCAATATGCCTAAATAGATAAGTAGTAGGCAAGAGTGTTACTGCACAGTAGGTACAGTCCTGCCAGGTCTAAACCAAGTTCAAGGCTACATACCAAGATATTGGACCTTAATTTAGATACAGGAAATAAGTCCGAATTTAAAATCTAATATTATTTGAAAGAACCGGTCCGAGTTTACTCGAACATGCTTTCCAATTTATCAATTATAGTAGATAGAGAAAATGAGTAATTCCATGGTAAATAATTTTCCTAATGTTAAATTTCGGACATCTGAGGGGGGGGGGGGGGGTTTGTCCACCTGACGTCTCTGGAGGTGAAGTAAATTCTAGATAGGTCAAACATTACATTACATTACCACACAGCAATAATGCCATGCACGCAATGCAGTTGAGCGTGAATTTTCATTTTTTCAAAAACATTTTTTTTGCACAAAACCAAATGGTTTTTTGGGAAAGCAACCTGTCCTGTTTCGTTAATCAATTTAACACCTAAAAAATGCCTGAAGGTAGAATTCATCGATAGAAAGGTTTCACAGAAAAATTATTTTTTAGTCATTTTTCATTAAAATTTAGTTATTTTTATTTTTGTACCCCCAGGAGCAAACTATCAAGGGGCAAGCGACCCCCCGCATTTGTTAACATTAGTAATGACTACAATATATGTGAATTTAAAAGATATCGTTGGAGCCGTTTTTTAGAAATAATTTTTTTAGACGTTTTCCGTGTTTTTCGAGAATAAAACCCCCCACATTGAGTTGGCCCAAAATAAAATAAAAATGGTCCCGAGGTATGATTTTTGTGAATCTACATGCCTAATTTCATCAAAATCGGCCGAGTAGTTTGCCCGGAAATTGACGAACAGACAGACAGACAGACAGACAGACAGACAGACAGACAATTAGTAAAAACCACTTTTTTGGGTTCCTGGGACCTCAAAACATGTAAATCCGTTGAAATCTCGGAATAATGTATTAAATATAATATGCTGACTTAAGAATTGTAAAATGTAAAATGTGTCAGCAAGGAGGGAGGTATGTCGAGAGAAATTCGTTCACGGAGTAAGGGCAATAACTCGTATCTGTACTTGGTTCAGTCCTGCCTTCGCCTGTTTCATTGCATCAATGGTAAACTTGTCTCAGCGTGTCCATTACCGCTTGTAGCCGGTGCAGGTTGACATCGAGGACGTTTACCAGTTTGTCAATGGCCAAAAATGCATACGGAAACAATACTAATAGTGTCCAAAATCCATGGGGTCGTTGGTATTGGACAAGGGACCAATGGGCTGCTAAAAGGTCCATAAAAAGTATTTTGGGACATTATTATTAAGGGCAACAACTCATTAGGAGTTCCTACACCTTGCTCTTGAGAGCGTTAGATATATTGACTTTTTGTTGTGTTAATAAGCCGACCAAGCGGAGTAAGGACTATAAAGCCGTCTCTTACGCTCAACTAGGAAGGCACGGGACCGCCTGCTTCACATGCTCTCCATAGCATGGCCAAAAAATGTAGCAATATACCCAGCAGTGGTCAAGGGACTGATTCCTCCAACAGTCCTCAGACCGTAATTGAATGTTGCGCCTCTCTTTGTTTGTTTTTGTGTTATACGTTAGCATAAGAAAAATTTTGTGATGGACGAAATTTTCGATTTCGAGATTTCAACGAATTTACAGGTCATGAGCTTCCAGGGTAGGTTTTTAAGTAATGCCTGTCCCTCTTTCGGTCTATTTGTCTTTTGTGGGCGACCTATTCGATGGATTTTGATAAAATTTGGCATGCATACTTTCAAAAATCATTTGTCGCGACAATTCCAATCTATTTTTTGTGTGTTGGTAATACAGTGTTGGTAATATTTGACCACCGATTTGCAATGTCAACCGTAAGCATACCTGAGCTTGCACATTCACTCTAGTATTCAGTGTGGGCTTACGTTACATTGACACAAGAAATGTACAGTAGTAGAACGGCCTCTGACCTTCACCCGAAAGGTTGTTGGTTCGCGTCCTACACTAGCTACATTTTCTGGCCATGCTTCGGAGGGCATGTAAAGCAGGCGGTCCCGGGCTTTCCTGATTGAGAGTAAGACAGGGCTTTATATCCCCAATATCCTCTAGATTGAATTTAATTGAATTGAAAACGACTTTAATGATGAAAAACAACTTTATATCCCAAACTCCTCTAGATTGGCTTAGTAATGGAACAAATAATCATTATTTATTTATTTATTTATTGAGGACTGAACTATTTTGCTAATGGCTAGAATTTGGAAATAAATTCCGAGAAAATTCCTTTAATGTCCGAAAACCGATGGGGTGGTCGACCGGGTACTGCTCAATGGGTGTACTACAATTGGTCTTCTTCTTCCAGTTCCAGCCGTCTGGCTGGTTGGCAGCAACATGTGACATCGATGCCTCCACTCCCTCTAACCTGGCACGCCCTCCTCAGCTCCACGATCGTCACACACATGTGAAAAGTCCACCATAAATAATGTCATATAAACCTAGAGGAATTCCTTACATTAATTGAAGTGCAATGACCTCCTCCGGGCGAAATAACTCTCTATTACATTTCTGGACAGGTCCAAGGTTACAGGGTGTTTTACTTTACAAATTTACCACAATTCTTTCACCCTTGAATTCATTCAGCCGTGAGATTTCTTCTATGCATTAATGCTTTGCCCCTAAGGTCAAGACCTGCATACTTATTGTGTTCATCCATAATTGTTTTTGATCTATTGATCGTTTGTTCGATTATCAACAGCCGCCTTAGGCGGGGTTTCCACCGACCGGCTAGGGCTAAATACAAATACGGTGACGTGGTAACAGACATTCAAGACTTAGACTGAATCCACGAGAGAAAAGTGTGTTTCAAACTGCGCCAAACTTGGTAGTGTGCACAGCGTTGGCAGGGGAACATGGTGGGACATGATAACGCGCTGAGACTATACCAGTCAGTCTACGTGCAATGCGAGTCCTGGTCACCTCCGAATTAATCGTGTGACTTTACCATGTTCCCCAAGTGGTTCGGAATCCACTATAATCAGGAGGTCCACCCTGTGATTCAACTCCCCTTCTCCCTGAGGTGAAGGAGTCTGCCCTTAAGGTGCCTCAAGTTAACAAGCAGACTCACTCCCCCCTCCAGGCTGACAGGGTTGCTTAAAGCTGAAATACTGAAGCAGGCGTTAGAAAAAAAAACTTTTTTTTGGAAAGGGTGGTAGCAGATGTAACCTAGCCGATTTTTTTATTATATTCTTATCTTTTAAACGCCTCTTCTGTCGGAGGTTACTTGGTTCAGTCCTGCTTTCGCCTGTTTCATTGCATCAATGGTAAACTTGTCTCAGCTTGTCCATTATCGCTTGTAGCCGGTGCAGGTTGACATCGAGGACGTATATCAGTTTGCCAATGGCCAAAAATTCATACGGAAACATTGCAAATAGTGTCCAAAATCCATGGGGTCGTTAGCATTGGACAGGGGACCAATGGACCACTATAAGTATATGAGTTCATAATGACGTCAATTATGACATTATTATTTTTTACTATGCGTGGCATTGAAATGTAGAGAAACATTTCTTCTAATTATTTTAATTTCATTACTACAAACATCCAGTGAAATTTATTTTTAGTTAGAAAAACGGAAAGTGGTTTGCCTGATTTCCTCTTAAAGCTCGCATATTAGTCCAGGACTACAGGCCCTTTACAATACAAATGCGGCACGAAAACTCAAGAGTTTTAAACAGTCAAAGCCTTAGCAGCAAATCCAATGAAGACAGAATTAACCTTTCCGGCTGAAAATTCTTTCCGAAAAATCCATAAATCCAATCATTTTAATTGGATTACGGATCAGATGAGACTGATTGCGAGTTGAAAGCGAATAAGACATTTCCGAGAAAGGAAAATTAAATTATATAACGTTTAGTAATTGACAGTGACTGTTATTGTCAGAGATATTTTGAAATTATTGTATTGTACAGTTTAATACAATAATATGTAACTAATTTTTCATTTCTGCCAGTGCCTGTTTGCAGGGACTTAACTTATAAATTTAAAATGTACTTGTTCCTATACATTGTCGAGCTGTTAGAATGCCAATGGTAAGCATAAACAAATGAATAAGTAATAATAATAGTAATAATTTAATTCCCAAATAATGCAATACATATTTTAAGCAACGAAGATGCTTGGAATCTCTCACTAGGTGTGCTTTTTAGCATTGTAAGCATTTATTTGCAAACATAATTGAACAACCAATAATATGCAAACCTTATTCAGAAAATTCTAGTACAACTTAAATTTCTTCTTGGTAATTTTTGAATTTTTCTTTCCTTAAATTGTGTGAGTTATCCATATCAAAGAAAAAAGAAATATAGAGGAAACAAAGGGGAATAAAATTTACTTTATTTTCCATATGGGTGAATTTTGGGCCCTTTTGGGAATTTTGAACCTCTTACAATTAATCCTCGATAGGCCAAGGGTTCAATATCTACAGTCAGATTCCTCAGAAGCGACTTTGGTGGCAAGATGATAGCGTCGTTGTACTTGAGTGAGTCTCTATACACCTTGCTGTCCGAGACGTGTCGTTACTCGACAAACTCGACACAGGAACTTATTTGGTTACTTAGTGAGGCGATTGAAGGAGTTATCGGATGCATTCATTGAATTGTTTGTGCGCGGTTAACCATTAAACAACTAATTAAACAAAAAATAATACCTATTATTAAAGGTTAATAATAGCAATGGTGTAATACTATTAAAGAAAGGGTTAGTTGGACTTACATTGCCTGCTGCGTTAATGGTCATTAGAGGCATGGGCCTCGTAGTCATCCACAATTATGGATCCCATTGGCAATGGAATGGGGCGACGTTTCGGCAGAGGGTGCTACTCCCATCATCAGACTAAGTCCTCAGAAAGACTGATGGCTAAGTCCTCATAACTTATGGTTTCTGGACTCATTCCTCTTATATTTTACTCTGAATTATTGGGTAAATCCAATCCCCTTTAGGACGCGAACTACCGTTCTCCCGATTGAAATTCAAGCTCCCTAACCACTCTAATAACCCACTACTCGACCACGGCCCTCACCCTTGGTTTTCTTTAAACTCCCATCTTCTTCTTGAGTTACAATCCATAGATTGGTTTGCAGTGAATGCTACAGTCTTCTTCTCCACTCTTGTCTGTTTTGTGCGGTCTTTTTCAGTTCTTTATAGGCGTTGCACCCTAGGTCCTTCATGACATCCTCTAGGTACTCCTTCCTCTGTCGTCCTCTTGAGTTGGTGCCTTCAACCATACCCTCAATGATGTTCTTAGCGAGCCCTTCGTATCTCAGAATATGCCCCATCCATTTGCCTCTTCATGTTGAAATGGTGGTCATAATCGTTTTTTTTTTCGTTTATTGTATGGAGAATATTTAATTGTATATTCTAAAATGTACATTTACATTGACTAAGGCTCAATCAGAGCCTTAATTATAATATTGATCGTTTTTTTATATTTTTACTTTGACCGTAAGTAATTGTAATTGTTCTCTAATAAGCATTTAAAATTTAATGTATTCTTGAAATTACCCCAGTGATACAAGTCTCTTTGAGTACTTAGTACTGGGGTAGACTTTGTAAACTGCACAAGAAAAACTGTAATATACTATTTACTTACTTACTTTACTTACTCTCATATATTGCCGTAAAGAGGCTATTGAAGTAGTATTGTACAATTACAGTGGTAAATATGGTACATACTTAAATTAAAACATTGCTGAATCAGAAGAGTACAATAATTTTAAATTTCGAGGTGGCAATGGAATGTCATATTCCGCCACCCTTGGGGCTCTAATGTATTTCCCGGATATGTGTGACGTCAGAGTTAGTTGTTATTTATGTGAGTGGGTAAGTTTTCGAGTCCCGCGAGTTTCAGGACCACTAGAAGGGATATGTCAACACGTGAAAATTAGCTTATGACGGGGGACAAAGGACCCCCATGGAATGTCGAAAAAGGGCAGTTGGAAAAGTCGAATGAAATTTTAATAGGGTGAATTTGTCAGTTTTTATTGCAAGGTACAAATTAAATGGTTTTGCAAAATTCTGTTTTTTTTTGTTTTGTTTTTTTTAGTTAGTGCCCTGTTGTTGGCTACACATTTATTCTGCCCCCTTTAGAATTTTTATTCTTTTTTTCCTAGCCTGTTCAGTGACTTTTTTTAATTTATTGAAATAAGATGAGTTGCTGCTGAACTTCCGAGATACAATCTTAGAAGTCGACGGAGTTCCACTGAAGATGTCGACTGCAGATGTTGACGAAACGTTTGGAAGTACGCTTTTAGAACGATAGCGGCCCGGATTCTACTTTTCGTCACGTAATTCCGGCCGTGAAAGCCTTTGTTTTTATATTGAAATAAGAAGGCTAGATACATTGAGAGCCTTGAGCTGAGTACTGGTAGAAGATCCTCTCTTATTTACCACTGCACTTTTTGGGATATTGTGGTCAGTTACACACCCGGCAGCCGAGTTTTCCTACTACACTACGTGGAGGTACGGCAGATTGGAAACAGCAAACTTATACTACGAACTTGTTTTTCTTGCAGGACCCCGTCCTACATCACTTCCAGCTCCACGTCTTAATAGACAAATAGACGAATTTGTTTGTGGAGGACATGATGTGGATAGCCGATGTTCTTCTTATGAATCTTATGAGTGAAGATAGTAGTAGTAGTAGTAGTAATAGTGTTCGTAGGGTTAATAACGACTTAGGCCTCATATTTGGGCCCATAAAGCGACCCCAACTTGACTGTCCTGTGCCAGCCCATAGGACAGTGGACCTCCTGATTATATAGTGAATTCCGAACCACTTGGGAAACACAGTGAAGTCACATGATTAGTTCGGAGGTGACCAGGACAAGTCCTACCATGTTTCCCTACCGGCACTGTACACACGACCAAGTTATCTGCAGCTTTGAACCTGCTCTGGTCCGCTGGATTCAACTTGGCATGGCGGCCGGCTGTTTTATTAGACAAATAGACGAATTGGTTTGTAGAGGACATGTTGTGGAACTAGACAGCCGATGTTCTTCTTATGAATCTTATGAGTGTAGATAGTGCTGAAACCACTACCTACAACTTTTTATTGCTTCACATGGTACATTGTGTTAGGCTATTGGTTTGTCCATTGACGCTTGTAGCAGGCGTAGGTTGACATCGAGAACGTACACCAGTTTGCCAATGACCAAAAATTTATACGGAAACAATGCAAGCAATGTCCGAAATTCATGGGCTCGTTGGCATGTGACAAGGGACCTTAGGTCCGTAAAAAGTCCTTCAAAAATCACAAAATACAAGGCTATTAGTGGTGTGGTGGTGTTTTATTAGTCATTGTGTTGCATTGTTTTAGTTTGTAGATTGAACGCCTATTGTTTTCACTACGATTCAATACAATTTTATTCTATTCTTCTATTTCATGTATTTCTGGCGCATCTTTTCTTGCAGGACCCTTTCCAGGTCCACGTCCTTATTCATCCAATATTATGGCTTCCAGGATTCCTCCCGCCTATCTGTCCGGTTTAGTTTCCTTTCTTGTCGCTTTTAATAGCCTCTCCCGTGTCACTTCGTCTTATGAATGGCCTTTCTCGGTCGCAACGCAAACAAAGATGGCGTCTTAACCCCATAAGAGTCTGCTTTCTATGACACTTAAGCTTTCTTGGCCATGTAATATGTTGGATAATTAAGAAACAGTGTTGTTAAAGTTCCAGGCTTTTATAGGTTTCTGTGCCTTTTAGCTTTAGTATTAGTTGTAGTAAAAGGGGGCCCAGCACAGACTCGTCCTAAAGGGCCCCTCCTACTGATATGTCCAAAATCATTAAAAAACTTTATTTGAAGCGGATAAATTTATTTTTTACATACTTGCTTACTACTTAGACTACCTGTATTGCGTTTCTTTTCAGTAAAGATTGCATAATTATAATTGCATTATAGAGCCCTCCTATGTCTACAAAAAACCCTTCAAAGTAACAATACAACACCCTAAGCCCTAGGAGGGTATTTTACATTTAGATACCTTACATTTTCTTTAAAACAATATACTATTCAAAGAGAATATAGTATCCTAGTGAGGTTAATCGCACAGCATTTACCGTACATTTCCATTGAAGTAAATGATGTTGGAAGGAAAGAAAAAAATTCTTTTTGCACCTAAATGGCCTCACATTGTTTTTAACATTTCCGCAAGGCAGTTTCCAGTTTATCTCATTTTGGATCTCATACTCCAACTTTACATCACCTCGCTACACAGTCGCAGATGGAATGACTGCATCCACTTCCTGTACTTTATTTTTATTAGAAAGGATTATGGATTAAATAAATAAATAAATAAGCATTTATTTACAAACAAAAAAAAAATGAGTAGAAATGGACGTTTTTGGCACTGAAATTGATACACCTCCATTTTTTTTGTAGCTACGGAGACGGGTGATTGCCACCCTAAAGGTGAGTTAATTTGTAAAAGTGGGCCGAAAGGCCCAAAACTTCGCCGATATGGAAAATAAAGACAATTAGTTGCTGTTTTTTTCTTTCTTTAAATGAGGTATAACCATTTTTCTACGGCTGTGCTCAACGACTTTGTCTACCACTCGCGACTGTTCTAAATCTACTGATTCTACTCAAGGTCAACTGCAGAGGTTCTCAAACTTAATGATGCTTCGAACCCCCTTACATACTTCAACTGTAAATCCCTTACATGTAACCCTGTATTATAATTAAAAAATCCTTTTCTATTTTCACCAAAATAGGCAAGCTAGCTGTGCTACATCCCCTGCGCACTATACTGGGAACGAGTAAATGCACACGGATATAATTCTAATGTTTATTCTAAAACTAAAAACTAATAAACTGTTAATTTTTAGAATTCTTGAACTGCTATAATCTTATTTTTTTTGTAATTTGTTTGAGGGACTTGTAGCTAGTCGATGTTGTTGGAATTGAGTAGACGGCGGTAAACTTGAATTGATTGTATTGAGTATTGACGATCTTTTTCGACTTGAGTAAGAGTAACAACAGTGGTTACAATATCAGGTGTGTGAAAAGAACAATATATGCTAACAATTAATAATGGATTTGACCCAGCCTGCTTCCATATAGAAAAACCAACTCTGTGTCCGCAGCTAAAAGAGCTGATGAGACACAGAGGGTAGATTACAGATATTATTGAATAAAGGAAATAAATATGTAAAAAGAAGATTAAGTAATATTGAATTGTGCGAATGTGAACAGCGCTATCTACCGGGAAAAGGGTGAGGTTAGAAGCAGACTGGTTGTTTCATATGTGGGACTACGCGGTCCCCACAGACTTATCATGGGCCCAGGCCTACTTATGGTGGCCCGTAGGTCCCTTGTCCAATGCCAACGACCCCATGGATTTCGGACTATGAACAAGCTGAGATAAGCTTACCACTGACCGAATGAAACAGGCGACAGCATGACTTAACCAAGTGCAGATACGAGTCTCTTGAACTGTTAATTTACAATTATATATAGTAGGCTACTTGTAAGGTAATTTTGAAAAATAAGAAACGTACTTGCATTACAATAGAATTTAGTACTTTACCAAGCCGCGCGGCCCTTTTTAAGAATCACTGGTCGACTATATAATGTTTTTAAATATGCCACAAATGTTTCCACTTGGAAACTCAACAATTAAACGCTAAAGTCATTTCTTTACGCTTAACTAAAGTACATAAAGCGTAATTAAAATTTTCAAATTATATATTCATTCTGAAGCCAGCGCAAGAGACGACGAGTGACTTAAAACAAAAACAAATTAAGCCTTAGCGACAACCACCAACAATTCACTCCTTGTCGTAGGAAGAGGCGTCGTAATAAACAAAATCATAGAGGGAAAGGGAGGTAAGGATTTCCTTGTTAATTAAAATTTGAAAAGGTTTTAATCCGCTTCTTTACAATGCTTCCTGTAGAATCTGAGGTATTGTATTAAGTCAGCCATGTCTAGAGAGAATCTTTGTGTTAGTCTGCTATAGATTTTCAAAGTACCTAGTATTTTCTATAGGGAATTGCTCTCAGACGAGTTAGCTTTAACTATGATTATCTAGTGCGCTTATGGCTGGCGGTGTATTTTTTCAGCATGAAAGAAGATTTCAAAATGGGGCTCATTCTCTTACAAACAAGTATTTGATGAAACAGTTGAATCTCTGGGATGATAGGCGTGTGGTTGTTCTGAAAGCGTAGGTACTTCCAAAAGTTTCGTCAAAATCTGCGGTCAACATAATTGCAACTGTTGCTGTTGCTACTGAGCATCCAAGAGACAATTCTAGAAGTCTACGCTGTTCCACTGAAGATGCCGTCCGAAGATGTTGACTTAACGTTTGGAAGTACGCATTCAGAACGACCACGGCCTATCGTCCCGGCTTCATCAAATAACTCCGGGGAGGAAGCCTTTGTAAATAAATACAAGTATTTTGTACTAAAAGAAGGCCTAAATCGTACTAAAAAAATTCATTCTAAAAAAAATTCAAATACCATAGGGGGCCTAACAAGGGAAATCTTTTGGGCTCCCATTAGACGTTTCGTCTCGTCCGATTTGATCTCGCCTGATTTGATTTTGACTGATTTGTTTGTTGGATACTTTATTCGCATTCAATATAACATCCATTCAACCATTCATTGTTCACCTAAAAAATGTCGAATGCCAAAAAAATGTCAATAATATCACTACCCTTGGAAGAAATGTTCCTGTGCATTTCGATTCATAATATGTGCCTGTTTTGAGCAGCAATTAGCTACAATTGGATAGTGAAAGTGTCCAAAGGAAGTTAGCGACGGCCACATGCCACATCAAAATGTAGAGGAGTATTTCTTCTAAGGGATATGCAGTTTTTGTAGCGATAAAAATTTAATGTGAATTTTAATATTGTCGAAATAACGGATATGGTGGAGTGTGGGTTCCAATTTCAAATTAAGAAGACGTGGTAGATAGGTTTCGGTTATCCTTGGTTCCGCCATAATAAGATATTATTTCTTTATATTTATTCGAGTATAAATTTATTTATTTATTTATTATTTTATAGTCAGGTTACTATGAAAGTAATTAAATATGGATTAATGCCTATTAAGGGAGGTTGACTCGATCCCGTACTTGGTTAAGTCGAGCTAACGCCTGCTACAATAGGGGTCTTCACAGTGTTGGTGTTATCGAGTTATCGAGTTAGATGTGTTATCCAAGTTAACACACAATCGTGAGTGGACCTCGAGAGTGAGTTATCATGCTATATCGAAAACATTTAACCGGTAAACAACGTGGTAGTAGTCTGACGTTCGTGGCACGGTTTTAAAGAAAGTGGCAGAACTCTAGTCTAGTGCCACATTTGTTTATATTTCTTGTTCATTTTGGTTATTATAATTTTAAGTATTTATGGTAATTGCATGTGAAATAATAGATAATACAAATAAATTTAAATACTACAGAATTTTAAATGTGTGTTTCAAATCAATCGACAAATACAAAGATGGCGGCGGTCAAACCTCAGCTATCGATCGCAGCGCTAGCTAAATAGCACAGCTAACCAACTTGGAAGTGCGTTTCAGATAGCACGCTGGTTAGCTTGGTTATCGGGTTATCGGTGTGTTAACTTAATATAACACACTTAACTAGGTATAACTCGATAACACTAACACTATGAAGACCCCTAATGCCAAAGTATGAATGAGGAGTGATTTTTTTTAATTGTTTTTTTTTTATAAATTCCCGCCTATACGCACTATTACATTTTTTTTTGTTAAACTATTTGGAAATAAGCAGGTCTATTAATTTTATAACATTATTTTGTCCAATGAGTTAGTTGCAAGAGTGGGCATAATGGCCCAACGCTCACCTGAAAAATGTAAAATATAAAGTCCATTTTCTTTCTTTCTTTCTTTCTATAGTATCATCTGCCTAGCTAACAATGTGAGTCCTACATAAACTTGTAGTAAAACCATTACTTAAAGCTAAATCGCAGAAGTTAGATGTAAGTTCGCACTTCACTGACAGTAAGACAGGTATACATACGGTAGACTGCTGACTGAGACAACCTATTTGTGACACAACTCAGTTTCGAGCTTCGTTATTTGTCCAATTAACTATTTGAAACCTAGCTCTGACTGCTTATAACAAGCGTAGTTATTTAATTTCTTCAGCGAAGCAAGAAGTTATAGTCTAAAGTGAAATCTACTATATATTTTTATTCATAATGAGTGGAGGTTTATAACAGCTTCATTTTTTCGCTAGTTATTTTTGTGGCATTTGGAATACTTAAAAAAAAATCGAATAAACACGGTGTACCGCTTAGGCAAGTTTTCAAATAAGCATAGCGCTCAAAATGCAGTCCTATCATGTTCAGGTAGTGTGAGAAAATATTTGTGATGTTTGTAATGATATGTGATGGTCAGCAACATGCTCTGCTGTCGCTCCCCCCCCCCCATAAATATAATGCACCAATGAGGGCAGGGTGGACCGAGGCCGGCGGAAACCTTTTCCTTATGTCGAGTCCCCACCTATGACTTCAGGTTCATACTCTAGTCTTATACCAACTGGGCTATTTAGAAGCAGTAGCAATTAGATGTGCCTGATTAATTGAGAGTGAACGTTTTGTTGTTTCTATTATGAGCGAAACAAAATAAGTACCTAATGAATCGCAATTAGGTCAAGTTCATACAGTGTATTAAACTAGACTATTGCTACTTATGGCTTAGTATAATAAAGAAATTATTATTATTAATATTACTATACTAATACAGTACGAGCCTTGATTCACCTAAATACCAATTAACTCTGTGTGGACTACTATACAATATGCCCTAATTATACTGTTCAAGGTGTTTTAATAGCCTAAAAAAATATAATTTTTAATAGTTGTACAAGTTCCTTATGTATTTTTAAAGTCAGACCATCGTACTGCTAAAAGCTAAGCCATGTTTTTGAGTAGCTGACGAAAATTAAAAAGGATAAATTGAGTAACTAACGGAGGTCAATTTTTCTACATGAGAACAAGGGGCTAAAATTATGATCGCGGCGCGGCCTTCGTGGGCTAAGTTGTCAGTGTAAATTATTTTTAAAATGCAGGAATTGTAGCCTTGTCAGGACATGTAGTGTAGTGGTACAGACTCCGACTTTCACACAAAAGGTTGTTGGTTCGAGTCCAATTTTGAGTACATTTTCTGGCCATCCTTTGGTGGGTATGTAAATCAGCTAAGTGATCCCGGGCTTTGGTAATTGAGTGTATTTATAGTAGCCGTAACTCCGCTAGGTTGGCTTGGTAATAGAACAATAGTCAATATTTATTTATATATTTACCTATGATATCAGGGATTTTTTTTCCTATTATTTTCTTTGGGGGCTTGATTTGTATTATTTTACAAATTTTCGATTTCGAGACATCAGTGGATTTACACATTTTGAGGTTACAGGAATCGAAAAAGTGGTTTTTACGAAATGTCTGTCTGTTAGTCTGTCTGCTTATCGGACTTTCGGTCGGTTTGTTCGGCAATATGTGGGCAAACTACTCGATGGTTTTTGATGTAATTTAACATGAATAAGTTCACAAAATCTAAGGCTGATTTTTTATTTTGTGCTAAATCAATTTTGGGGGGTTTTGCCCTTAAAAAACTCCAATTAAAGCTTAACGAATCCATATAAGAGTTTCTCCAGTGACTTTATGGAAGTGATCCAATAAAAACGGCTAAAAATTGCTTTTTCAGAAACGGCTTCAAGGTTTGTTTCTCTGGGGGGGGGGGGGAGATATACTGTACACATAATGGAGATCCAACATTATTATAGAAGAGGTACAAATTATTTTCCATTTTAGAGAAGTGTTGAGAACGGGGGAGGGGGGTGGGGGGTGCTGAAGGCGATCTGTCACACTTGCGCTCCGCTGCACACCCAGTTTCCTGCTTATTTTTCACTTTTCAATGCCTTCCAGCCCATTGGCCTTTGCAATACAGAGAATCTCCCGGAGGAAAAAATAGGTAAATGGGCCCACATTTGTGAGGTATTGCGCTTTTTGCAAGCAGTACAGTTGAGATTTTACCGACGAATAAACCTACCACTGAGGGGGCCCCGGGGGTCTCCCCCGAAGAATAATTTTGAAAAAATAGGTCTGAAATATTGGGGTTGTAAGCATTTTGAGTTATATATATTTTTTTTTGTAAGTAATTGGTCAACATGCTGATTTTTTTTTCATGACGTCCTGCGCCTTTCGCCTCCATAATGTCTTGAAACCCTGAAGTCCTGGGGGGCTAAGCCCCTCCCCCCAGGACCCCCTATTTACACCAATGAAAACAATTCCTATTTAATTTTCTGCAAAACAAGCCAAGACTCCACTACAATTTTTAATTTTAATTTTTTTTCAACTTTTATTTTTAATATTATTATCACGCCTCGGCTTGACGGGGCACTTTTACTTATTCTATTGATAAATACACGAATTTTCTATCTTATTTTGATTGACTGCTATTCCTGTAAATTGTGCGGAAACAAGGGGTTGGCATTGTCGCTGTTCTCCTCTACTGAACTGAGGAGAGAAGCTTAGAAGTCGGGGGTTCCAGACACACTTAATTTTAAATAGGGGTGCTGCATGGAAGTGCCCAGCTCAGTCCCCAACCCCCAACTTCAGGTGAGACCTTGTAAGGCTAGCCCCACGCACTGCCAAGTGAGAGCGACTGGATCCTATACTACAAGGTTTCGTCACCTTAGAAAACGTACGATTGAACTGAAAGCGGCGAGAAATGCTACTAACTTCCCTAAATTGCTTGGAGATCATCTCTTAGAGAAAGCTTTCTACACTGTCACTGAGGCACTAGCACAATGACAATGACAGAACTACCTGATTTTGCCGATTTTTTGTTATATTTTATACTTTCTTGACAATTACTCGGTGATTACGTGTTTGTACAATTCAACAGAAATATATATTTATATATTTATTTATTTACAGGTAGGGGACGAATGAATGAGTGAAAAAGAAGTATTTTATTTTAGGCTGGTTTTAGCCCCGAACGGCTACGCTATCAGCTAGCCTATAGGATGTGGGGTATGTTAGTTTTGTGAAGGCAGGCAAAAGATTACTTTTTTTTCATTTGACAGGGAAATTTTGAGTTTTTGCTCAGCATTGCATCGCATATTCACAAGTCGCCCCTTAACACCGGTAAACCTGTCTTTAAGACTTGTTATTTTTTTAATGACTTTTTCTGGACCCAGGCCTACATATAGGTCCCTTTTCCAATGCCAAAGACCCCATGGATTTCGGACATAATTTGTATTGTTTCCGTATGAATTTTTGGCCATTGGCAAACTGCTATACGTTCTCGTTGTCAACCTACACCGGCTACAAGCGGTAATGGACAAGCTGAGACAAGCTTACCATTGATGCAATGAAACAGGCTAAAGCATGACTTAACCAAGTACAGATACGAGCCTGTCTTTATGGTTACACTATCGGTTATATCCATACAAATATTTATTCTATGGTTATATCACTACCGTGCCCGTATTAGACGTATATATAAACCAAGAACAATTCTAAACTAACTAGGTAGATTGAACAACTAAAATATTTATCTCTAAATTTTGAAAATTGCTGCGGGAGCAAGTTCGGAATTGGCTGTCGTTTCAATTGAAAGGCAAAAAGGAAATCCTTGGGCCCACTGGAGCGAGAAAACAGCTTCCCCTTTATCTAGCCGATTGCCACCAGGCCGGGCGAAAATTCAAAAAAAGTGTTTAGAGGAAGATTTTCCACAGAAGGCGATTATGTTTGGGGATGGATTAAGGAAAATTTAATTTCGCTTGCTCAAGGATTAGCTTTACCCTCAATTTTTTACACCTAATATTTGGTTTTCCCTTACTTCAATCTTTACGCAGTTTATTAACAGTGTATTATTATTAAGAGAAAATCGGAAACCTCCAATAATCCCAATATGCGTTTATCATAGAAAGTCGAATTACTCATGAATTTTTATCGATTTTTGAAGCAATAAGAAGTAGAAGAGAGGCTCATGTACATTTTGATTCTTCTTCCTCTTTAAAAGCCTCTTCTACCGAAAGGATTTGGACGTTGAAGACTTTTGCACTGAAAAGGCGCTTATTCCACTGACTTGCTAGTGCTAAATACAAATATGGTGACGTGGTAACAGACATTCAAGACTTAGGCGGGGTTTCCACCGACCTCGCATTGCAGAATACAAATGACATTGACGGAAATTTGAATTTTTCTTTTTATAGAAATCTATTAAAACGTTTGAACTTAACATATCCCATGAAGTCATTTTTTAATTTTAGTTTGTTTGTTTGTGATTTTACTCTATGATCATTGATCAATTTGAACTATGGCATAGAGTAAAACAAACATTTCCGTCAATGTCATTTGCATTCAGCAATACGAGGTCGGTGGAAACCCCGCCGAAGTCTTGAATGTCTGTTACCACGTCACCGTATTTGTATTTAGCACTAGCAGGTTGGTGGAATAAGCGCCAAAGGGGAGACTTGGTCATGTCAAACCACTGCCTCAGTTTCAATTACAAAGGCTTTCACGGCCGGAGTTACGAGACGCATCAGTAGAATCCAGGTAGATAGGCCGTGGTCTTTTTAAACAGTTGCTGCTGAACCTCTGAGATATAATCATAGATGTCTATATATCCAATGATTTTTTTTCACCTTAAGGTTTTTCTCCAATTACTCAAGCTAATATATACCATTATACCCGCAGTATTTTACTCTTCTGTGTACAACTTTTATTTCGAAACTAGAAATCGCCATATTTCACTCTAAAACAACAGCCGCTCATAATCTGAAGTCAGCAAAGTGCGACTACCCCTTCCATCTCTCCTCCTCCCTTTTCGTATATTCTCTGAAACATATCAAAACATACCGCCCTATTCAGCGAAAGAGAATGGGTTCAGCGATTCTTTGACTTTGTGAGCGCCGCTATCGAGCGATCGAATCAGATATTAAATCGCAAAGGTCGGTTATTGAAGCCTCAGGCAGGGTGTGTTCTTGGGATACGATCTTATCTCTCAGTTTTCTGTTTTCTATCTATCTATTTAAGCACATCTTACAGTCCTTCGATTGCTTTAATGTTATTATTTAGTACCTTTTACTTAAATGAAGGGTTTATTTCTTTTCGATGTAACTTTTTGTGTGGGTGACAAAGCAAAACTAAGAACATAGCACATCTATGCAGCCTGTGGCAGAATTTTGAGACTGGGGACAGACCGATCTCACTAGCGAACAAATGGACTGGTGACATTTTTTAAAACTATCACTTGTAACTTGACGAAGCAGTTGAATCCGGGATGATAAGCAGTCATCGATATGAAAGGGTATTTCAAACCGACATCTTCAGTGGCATTGCTTAGACTTGTAAGATTGTATTTCGGAGGTTCCACTGCCTCGGAACCCTTTTTAAACGACCCCAGCCTATCATCTCGGAGTAAACCAGTTTATCATGTGTCCGTATGATGCAATTGACTGGCGAGAAACTCAGAACTCGGAACATACTCCACACTAGTCAACAACGTATGTGTACAAGAGCAAACCACACTCTAAGATATTATTCCACCTCATTGCAGGGTGAGTACTGGGCTTGAACCAATTCAACTAGTGGAAAGGTGGTCAGACGACATGATGTTCGTGAATTAGCTCACTTCATGCCGAAAAACACCCGGAATAGACTTGACATGTGACAAGGATCCGGTGTTTACCGGTATTTTCTACATACCGGTGGGCACTAGGGATAGGTCAATTTCTTAGCGGTGGGGTGGTCGGACGACGCAGTGTTCGTGAATTGAGCTTACATCATACCAAAAAAACACCCGGCTGAGTTCGGAATAGACTTAATGCGAATTACCAATGACAGTGTTTATTTGACATTTGACATTGTTTTATTATATCTAACCGAAGCCTATTGCGACCGTTCTTTCGTCTTGATTTGTCTTGTTTCAGGGTAGACACTAGGGATAAATCAATTTATTTAGGAGCGGGGTGGTCGGAGAACGCAGTGTTCGCGAAAAGATTGTACTTCATTCCGGAAAAACAACGGAATGGACTTGTAATAGACTAGATACGGGAAACGGGGCTAGGATCCGGTGATTACCGGTTTTTTCTACATAACTGAACTCTTCTGTGACCATTCTCTCTCTTCTTGTTCCAGGGTAGACACTAGCGATAGATCAATAATACTTGCGGACAGGTGGTCGGACGACGGAGTGTTTGCGAATCAAGATTACTTTATGCCGGAAAAGCATCCGGCAGATCTCGGAATAGACTCGATATGAGACAAGGATCCGGTGATTACCGGTTTTTTCTACATAACCAAACTCTTCTGGGACCATTCTCCCTCTTCTTGTTCCAGGGTAGACACTAGCGATAGATCAATAATACTTGCGGACAGGCGGTCGGACGACGCAGTGTTTGCGAATCGAGATTACTTCATGCCGGAAAAGCATCCGGCAGATCTCGGAATAGACTCGATATGAGACAAGGATCCGGTGATTACCGGTTTTTTCTACATAACCGAACTCTTCTGTGACCATTTTCTCTCTTCTTGTTCCAGGGTAGACACTAGGGATAGATCAATAATACTTGCGGACAGGTGGTCGGACGACGCAGTGTTCGCGAATCGAGCTTACTTCATGCCAGAAAAACATCCGGCAGAGCTCGGAATAGACTCGATACGAGACACCGATGCCGGTATCTATCGGTGTAGAGTCGATTTTAAGAGAGCACAGACCAGAAACTCAAAAGTTAATCTCACCGTTATAGGTAAGTTTCTTTTTAACACCCATAACTTATTTGTAGATTTTCGGGCTTACTCACTTGATTCCATCTAATTCTAGTTCTAGATCTAGTTCGATCTAAGAGGTAAATAAATAAACAATTTTTTTTAATTTTTCTTAAATGATTTTTTTTAAAATGTTGAATTTGATATTTTCCGTGAGTTTTCCACGTAAGATGATGCGATAAAATGTACATATGTGTATTGTATGGGTACTTAAAATCAAGCGGCGCAGTGAAATATCTGAAGTAAAATTAAAAGATCTGCATGATAATATAGAGAATTAGAAGTAAATAGAAATCAATGAAACTAAGGTATAAATTTTAGACCATATTATAATACTCTAGACACGCCACGTTACAATTTCCGAGGGACCAAGATAAAATGACGTCACACAATGGCAAAAGCAGCTGCTTTTTTTAGAGGTACGAACCTATTATTTTCAAGTTTTGTTTAGTTAAGTAATTAATTGGAGTGCGAGAACTTTTTTTAACTTTGGTAAAACTTATTTAATATTCAAATATACACTAAGAAACTTAAAACGACCATTCAGTTATTTTTTCAACAAACAAACTATTCACTCGGGTGACCAGGTTACCAACCAAGTCTCTGCTAGGTAAACGGATTAGCGACGTCATCAGCTTGAATCCTGATTTTGAAAAATTCTCATCTATGTTTAGCTTACAATAACAGTTCCAAGTTACTCATCCAGTTTATGTAGAACATCCTTTCTAGAAATAGATAGAAAAATATAGACAATAAGATTATACAATTAATTTCAGTCTATTACATTTTGAAATTCTCTAGTGAAATTCTATTTTGGCATAGAAAAGCCACACAACGCAGTGACCTTTGTCATTGTCCGAACTGTCCGACAGATTTTGTAGCAAGGCGAGTTAACGCCGGCCGACATGTCAGGGGGTAAATCCGTTACTGGGTAGATGGGGGGGGGGGGGGAGTTGGGAGAGTTGAAGAAGTCGTGAACCATAGGGGGTGTTATGTGGTAGGGGTGAGCGGGGTGGCTGTCGACCGGTAGCTGCCTTCCGCAGCAGATATGTCAGCGTGGCCTGCAACCGCAAGTCGCCCTCAATCTGTTACAAACCCTTAAAACTCAAGAACTACATTCCGAGTACGTATAATGGATGAATTTCGGTTGTTAAGTCTATTCTTAATGATATTTCATCCCCATGAGGTTCTGTAGGGACAGTTTTGGTCACTAGGTTCGCTGACGACAAACCGATATCCATATTATTCAAAATGGCCGCCGTTTGCAAGGGAAAACTAAGCTCTTAGCATCTAATTAACTCTTTTAATATTTTTTATAATATTTGTACTATGCCTGGTCCTTATTTCGCTACATATAATTTAATATATATATATATTCTCCATGATTTATAGAAAAATATCACATTAAAATAATACGTAATTAAAAATCATTTTAAAATAGTATTGAGGCTTATGGAAAAATCAACGCTTTGATATCATTGCAACTGGTGCTGCCATCTACAAAATGACGCCACAAATGAACCCCATTACGCAGCTTATTGGTGATCTCAACACGCCTTCTCGGCTTTGTGTACACTGGTTTTAGTAAAATTTGTAATGTTTTTTTGTTGTTGATAAATACACGCGTTATTATGATTAATATTATTAGTGGTGGGTATGGGATGGAATGATTGACAAATTCTTTTGGGAATGTTGTCTTCTATGTTGCTACGATAAGATGTATGTTACTATGGTAACCAATGACCGATAAAAATAGATGAAGATGTTAGAATGCATTTTTTAAGAATTCTTCAAGAGCCTTTTGTCATAGATATAATCCTCAATCTTAATAAAAACGTATTGTATTCACAACAAGTGTATAGGCCAGTTTATCAATAGCATTATCATGTAAACCATACTTAAGTATACTTTGCATCGCAAATTACACTGCAAATGGGGAAATCATATTTATAAATATGATATATATGAATATGAATATATATTTATAAATATGATTTCCCATACTATACTATATATATAGTCCGAAAAGGAAATTTCAGCTGCCCAGAATCAGGTTGTCATCATTGAAATTATTCCTTTCATACTTGCGGTTAGCCACTTCAAACTGCTGAAGCCCTTTACTGACAATTAACTCCAAAATTATATCATTTTGCACAATGTCAAATTATCCCCCTGCAAGAGCCTTCTGTCGTAGATAATCCTCATTCTGTATGAAAACGTACTGCATGCACAATAGACTATTGTCATTTGAGAAGCAGCCAATGTAGTGAGCAACTTCAATGCGATTTAGTCAAATTTTGCGTTAATTAGGATTAAATTGAGTTTATGGACCATTGCCGAATGTTCTAAATGACTAGTTGAGCTTATTAATTTGTCAAACCGTTATTTAGCTCGACTAAGCTGGATTTATTGTAGGGATTAAAGCCTCTAATTTAGAGGGAACTTTAAAGGTTATTTTGTAAGTTATATTACCAATTTTAAATCGTGTGCTATTTCGATTTTGATCAGCAAAAAGGGGGAATAATTTATAAGCAGTTATCAAAAAGATTGTCTAGAATATTACCTATAATTATTGGACTATGTACTATACTATACTATTTTATTACAATTAAATTTTTAAGAAACGCGTTTGTCTAACTCCAAATTAGATCTATTTATATACCTAATTTATAGTTAATAATTGTGTCATGAAGTAAATAAACATTTCTATAGGTCTAGGTCTATAATATTTATTAGTTCAAAAATGTATTTTACTTTTTAAATTAGTCATTGATAAGTTTCATCCTAACATTTGTATTTTACTTTACTTTACTTTATCCAACGCCCACTCTTGGCATTACCGCCATCTGGTGCCGTACCTGCCAGTAAAGTGATGAGATGTCTTTGTTAGGGCTCTGGATTGCTTGACATGCTAGAAGGTGGGCAGCATCCATGGGTCTGCTGTGGCAGAGTAGGCATTGGTCAGAAGCAGCCAGGCCTATGCGAAACATTTGTATTTTAAGACTTTCTTCTTCTTTTTCTTCGAAAACCTCTTCTATCGAAGATTGGCGATCATGATGGCAATAGTAAACATGTAAATACCGTACTTCCGGCTCCCCCAGGAAGTCAGGTATGTAGAGGGTATCAAATGTACCTCCTAAGTCATGGTGACTGTACTTGGGAATTATAATGCAAAGGTTTTCCGTTGCTTTCTCCATCATTATGCCGTTGACTCTTAAGTGACTTTCTCCGCCACTGGGGCACACGTATAATGGGTTGTTCAAAATTCAGCAGTTGGATGGCTTTGTCGTTTGCTATGTGCAGGTTGTCAATCGTGCAGGGACCAGACCACAATGAATAAATGAATGACTTGTTGAATGAATGAACAGTAGAACAAATAGTTTATTTCCATCTTTACAAAAACAAGAAACATTTACAAAACAGTTTTGCCCTATGGACTAGGCCCGTTTTAGGTATAGTCAACAGCTTAGGATAAAATCTAAGGGCCACAACAAACTTAAAAACAGCTATACAAAAAATGA
The DNA here is from genome assembly GCA_963971405.1 of Psococerastis gibbosa. Lineage (NCBI taxonomy): Eukaryota > Metazoa > Arthropoda > Insecta > Psocodea > Psocidae > Psococerastis > Psococerastis gibbosa. Next base: position 48,336,941 of record OZ020484.1, read on the forward strand.
TCAAGTCGTTCTTGCCCAAAATAATCGTTCCAACGTCAAATACTTGTCACTAAAATGCAGCCACATTTGTCGCCCCCAAGAAAGTAAAAATTTATTTTGATATTGATTTATTTTCCTTGTAAACTGGGTAGTAGTATTAGTAGTGTTCGTCGGTTTAATAACGACTTAGGCCTCATATTTGGGCCCATAGAGCGACCCCGACTTGACTCTCCTATGCCAGCCCATAGGACAGTGGACCTCCTGATTATAGTGGATTCCGAACCACTTGGGAAACACAGTGAAGTCACACGATTAGTTCGGAGGTGACCAGGACAAGTCCTACCATGTTTCCCTACCGGCACTGTGCACACGACCAAGTTATCAGCAGCTTTGAACCTGTAAACTGGGTAAGAGGCCATGGGAAATTGACCTCTTTAAAAAATGCTTTGGGAACCACTGCTTTAAACAAACTTACACCCTCATCCACACATGAAACGTAAATATTATAGCTTTATTTGGGGGAGGGGGTGGAAGTCGAAAAACGAAAAATTCCCAAAATTCCCAATTGTCATGTCATGTTCAAAATGAAATGTTCAAACGCGCGAAACAATGAGTATACCAGTGAAAGCTTGTCAACAAATTAAAATGGCATTTTTTCCTCAGCTGGCAACTGTAATTGCTGTCGGGAAATGGTCACTGTCGGAGTGTTGGACCCTGTGGGGATAACGAGTAACTTCTCCACCGCCACAGTTTTTCTGTAGTTACTAACTTTTCCCCGCAAAATTTCAACTACTTTCTATTTACCTTTTTATGATTTAAAATGATATGCTGTATATACTGTCAATGTAGTAACATGTGGCCTTAGTTAATAGTTCAATAAAATAATATATAAGACTTATACAAATGATAGAAAAATTTTCACGAAAGACCTTAGCAACTTTGAAACTTCCCACAACTGAGTGGTGGTCCAGAAATTCAAAATAATTGTTATTTATTTATTGCAAAAGAAATGAAAATAATAAAACCATTCTGGTTTAGTATCCATCTTGTCATATAATTGAAACTGGAAGTAGATTAGACACAACCAAACGTGGCACCAGACACTTTAGTGCCAATCATGAGTTACACAAGTTCTCATTACTTCCAATAAAAATGTCCATGGCAGGACCAAATGCCTCATCTCTCTAATATAAATCTAACCAGCACCATATTCGAATTTTGGAATCGGACCTCAAAGAGATCAATCCCCCACTCCCCAGGTTTGGGAACTTCCCCTCCCAAATTTCACTACACCCTTTCCCCAGACTTTCTCTCTTCCTAATCCGTACTCTGTATGTCTCACCTTACACTTACTTCCAGATTCTCTTTGAATGAAACTCCTCACGGAAAAAAGGGTTTCTCGCGTCTCGTCAAAGTTTCAAGAGATACGGAATACATTCGAATATATGAAGGTGCAAGGTAAAAGGTAGTCTATCTCAGTTCTGCGTATTCCTGCCGAGATGAATTCTCGGATAGTTAATCACCTAGACCAATTTAGCGTAGATTACGAGGAAAATTAATGAAGGGGGGAGGGGGAGGAAGACAAACATTGAGTTGATGCCTCAAATTTTAGTCTGAATTACTGAAATGCGCCTCATTCTATCTCTCATTTAGCTTTAGGAGGAAAGCTGTAATTTTTCAAGCGAGGATTTAGTTATTAGGTTAGGAGAAAAACAGTGAAAATTTGATTATATATGTTATCAACAATTTATGTTACGTTAGTGTGTGTTCGCGACACGTCCGATATATTATTATTAGGGTGATTCTCAGGAAACTCGTAAATTTCTGGGGACACTACATTATATCAGAAAGTAAAATCACCTACCTGTTGTTTTTTACTTCATTATATAGATAATTTTAATTGTCATTTAGGACAAAAATGAAAATAATATTGAATATATTTTATGAAGCATTAAAAAAAAAAAATGATAACTGTCCAAAATGCCAGCGTAGGTTACGGGGACAAATGCGTTCGGCAACAATTTTTTATTTCTAAAAAAAAATCTTGTTGGTGCATTGCTCAATTTCTTACATTGCAAACAGCCGAACTTATGCAAAATATAATATACTGTTCGCCCAGAAAAGTTTGCAAATGTCCATGAAAATATCCCTTACTGCTTTACCAAGTCGGGGACAAGCCCCGCCTCTCCATGTAAATTCCCTATGCTGCATGCTGCATTTTCAAATCAGATAGAACTACTTTGCATGTGTTTGTATACACAAAACGTACGGGGGGTTCCATTCGAAATTCAATGCATTACGGTCACAAGTGGACATTGCTTATTTTTTTAGCTAAAATTGTCGATCTGTTGCACTTTTTACGAATTCACACCTCCAATGTCAAAATTAAAATTAAAATTTTCTGAATGTTAGTTAATTGTCTTCAACTACTGTAGCAACGTTAGTGGAACGGTTTTAGGATCATCGTAGAACAAAATCAACGCAATATTTATTGTTATAAATATTATTAGTGATGAGTTTCTTGAATTTGTGAAATTTATAAAATTTTCATCTTACCATACTGTGTTATAAAATGGATCAACTTGAAAGTAGACAGTTAATATCGAAGTTAAGGGCATTCAGACCACAGAAAAGAGTGTTAAGTCTTACCAAAGGAAGCAGGCCTAGTAAGAGGAAGCAACTGAAGCAACATTTCCGCATGAACCGTTTGGTAAGGCAAGCAAATTCAGTAGGAGGCATGAATGATGATCTTAAACCTTTGCGAACTATTTAAGGAAGTTGAAAGTTATATTTAAGATATATATATATAAATACAGAGTCTAGGAGTCCGTCGAGGTATAAAATCAACAAAAATATAAAGGAAAGAAGACGTCAAAAAAACTACAATAATCTCGACGAATGTGATGAAAGTATGATAAGGAACCCCATAATTATGTATATTCATCCTAGAATGATTGCTGACTGTTAAGCTTGGACACACTGCGACAAGAAATATTAGAGCTTGATGGTCGTTACCAAATGCCCAAGGAGAGCCTCCGCGTATTTATCATTAGGGGTCTTCATTTCAGGTAAAATAAAAAACACAACCAGTCGGTTGAGGAGACTATTATAAATACACGCATCAGAAGTGCAGCAGAAACAAAGAAGTCACAATTTAAATGCTGTGCAGATTTAAGATGTTTAACAAAATACAACGTCTTGGTCGAGTCGCGACGCACGCTTTCTTGGCGTTATAGGTATTTACAAGGAATCCGAAACGCCAGGTCTGAAGGAAATCGCATTGTATACCTTGACGAGACCCTTATTGGTGTGATACACAGAAACTCTATTCTTTGGCCTGAACGCTCTTAAGTTAACTTATTTCTACTTTCAAGTTGATCCATTTTATAACACAGTATGGTAAGATGAAAATTTTATAAATTTCTCAAATTCAAGAAACGCATCACTAATAATATTTGTAACAATAAATATTGCTTTGATTTTGTTCTATGATGATCCTAAAACCGTTCCACTAACGTTGCTACAGTAGTTGAAGACAATTAACTAACATTCAGAAAATTTTAATTTTAATTTTGACATTGGAGTCGTGAATTCGTAAAAAGTGCAACTGATCGACAATTTTAACTAAAAAAATAAGCAATGTCCACCTGTGACCTTAATGCATTAAATTTGGAATGGAACCCCCGTATGTGTTGTGTATACAAACACATGCAAAGTAGTTCTATGTGATTTGAAAATGCAGCATAGGGAATTTACATGGAGAGGCGGGGCTTGTCCCCGACTTGGTAAAGCATTAAGGGATATTTTCATGGACATTTGCAAACTTTTCTGGGCGAACAGTATGTTGTATTTTATAGTTGTGACTAATAGATTTTCCAAAATTTAATGTCAAACTCTGGGACACGATGTGTGTCAAATACGTTACCGTTTGAATACGGTGATAAAATTTGACGATGGCGCGAAATAGTTTGCTACTGACACGACTGTTTTTAAAAACGCGCACATTTACGCGCCCAATCAGTATTTTTCTTCCCCTATATTTTGGAGCCATTCATTTGTTAATTGCTGTGTTTACCCGTGAAGTGAATGGTTATGTTTATTCGTGGTCACGTATGTTATCCATTTTTTATTTTCTAATATTACAAATAGAATAAGGAAGGCAATTCAGATTTGTTAGTTCCCTCGATTGCCTTTCTATGAATACCTTTTGTATAAAAAAACAATAGTAGTTTTTCCACAAAAAATTGGAGACATGAAAATGTCAGTGCAGGTAACTGTCATGTAGGTAACCGAAAATGAAACCTCCGAAACCTTTTGGCAGCCGGGGACTCTTTGAAGTGCATTTAAATAACTGATTATAGTTAGTGGTACTAATTCCAGTTATACCAACGTTGTCACAAAGCTATGAATTTAATTTTTTCATTGGCGTAAATAGGGGGGTCCTGGGGGGGGGCTTAGCCCCCCCAGGTCCACCCGTAGCCCCCCCCCAGGATTTCTGGTGACAAATACGTTATGAAGGCTAAAGGCATAGTATCCACAATAATGAAAGGGAAATTAATTCTTAGTATGCTTATTTTATATGAAAAATGTAAAAATGTACTAAAAATGCTGAAAACCCCAATTTTCAGAACTATTTTTTCCAATTTTTTCTCCGGGGGAGACCCCCGGGCCCCCCTCAATGGTAGGTTAATTCGCCGTTATAATATCTCCATTGTACTGCTTGCAAACATTGGCGTAAATAGGCGGGTCCTGGGGTAACCCCCCCCCCCCCCAGAAGCACCCGTAGCCCCCCCCCCCCCAGGATTTCTGGTAACAAAGACGTTATGAAGGCGAGAGGCCAATACAATCCACAATAACGAAAGGGAAATTAATTCTTGGTATGATGCTTATTTCATAAGAAAGACATCACGAAAAAAATCAACATATTGACCAAGTACTTTCACAAATATATATATCTCAAAATGCTTAAAACCACAATATTTCAGACCAATTTTTCAAAAATTTTCTTCGGGGGAGACCCCCGGAGCCCTCTCAGTGGTAAATTTATTCGTCTGTAAAATCTCAACTGTACTGCTTGCAAAATGCGTAAAACCTCCAGAATTTGGGCCTATTCATCAATTTTTTCTTTGGGGGAGACCCCCGGGCCCCCCTTTCTCCAAGGTATAATATGCGTAAAACCTCACTAATTTGGGCCCATTTATCGATTTTTTTTTCTCCGGGGGATGAAAGTCTTAGGGTCCTAAAGCCCCCCCCCCCCAGAAATTTTGGGAATTTACGCAAATGATTTTTTTCCATACCTGTATCAGAGTAGGTAACCACCGGTCACTAAGGTTATTTTTTGTCAAAGTATGTTACCTTAAAAATGTCATGTTTTTATACATTTTTTTTGTTCTAAGTGTGGAAAGGAAAACATACTTAATTCCTTTGCTTAAATATATATGGAAAATGATTAAGTTGCATAAATGTTTGTCAAAAAGTAGTAACATACCCTGAAAAAAATATCTAAAATCTTGAAAAACTGGGGTAAAATAAAGATAACTTAACTGCTGATATATTTTTCTTCATTGGAACATTAGGTTCTATTAATTTGGTCTCCTCAGACTAAGAAAATATTTTATGAATTCAAAGAAAATATTTGACCTGAAATTTACGAGTTTCCTGAGAATCACCCATTATTGATTTGTTATACAATATTAATGAAAATCAAATCCCAGTAAATCTTAATCAATTTTTGTCTTGAAATCGATGGAAGGTGATGTTTTCAAGGTGTTGAAGGGAAGCCGGATAAATTTTTGGAAAGAAAACAAAAAGAGCATTGCTACAAAGATTGATGAAACTGATTGGTGGAACTGCTGTTGATGATGCATTAAAAACAGAAGGAGAAGAAGATGGTGAAGAAGAAAGAGAATAAAATTATGATGAAGAAGACACAGCAGGTGTTGGTGGTGATCACGAAAATGATGAACAGATTGCAGACCATTATGGACGGTTCCTATTATCACTTGAAATACCGCAGTAAGGAACACTAATGTTTTGGTAGACGGCGATGGTGTTCAGTATTCCTTACCGGATAATTTTGAATCTGAACGTGTTAAAGAAAACCGGAAAGAAGGTACTACAGACAGTTATTGATGACACTACTGTTGTTAAATAGATACAGGTAGAAGCAGAAAAACAAGTAGCTGAAGTACGTGTTGGTAATGAAGATGAAGTGAGGATGAACGTATCAAAGCCCCAATTGACCATAGCCTTTGAAATGGATAGAAGGTGGCAGCCTGCAGGTGTTAAAAGAAAACAGAAAGAAGTACTATAGACAGTTATTGACGACACTACTGTTGTTGAGTAGATACAGGCAGAGGCAGAAAAACAAGTAGCTGAAGTACGTGTTGGTAATGAAGATGAAGTGAGGATGAACGTATCAAAGCCTAGTAAATCTAAATCGGTCATGGCCTTTGAAATGGATAGAAGGTGGCAGCCTGAAAGTGTTAAAAGGAAACAGAAAGATGTACTATAGACAGTTATTGATGACACTACTGTTGTTGAGTAGATACAGGCAGAAGCAGAAAAACAAGAAGATGAAGTACGTGTTGGTAATGAAGATGAGGTGATGATGAACGTACCAAAGCCCAGTAAATCTAAATCGGTCATAGCCTTTGAAATGGATAGAAGGTATGTATTAAATGGAAACCGAAAGAACTACTATAGGCAGTTATTGATGACACTAATGTTGTTGTGTAGATACAGGCAGAAGCAGAAAAACAAGAAGATGAAGTACGTGTTGGTAATGAAGATGAAATGATGACGAACGTACCAAAGCCCAGTAAATCTAAATCGGTCATGGCCTTTGAAATGGATAGAAGGTGGCAGCCTGTATGTATTAAATGGAAACCGAAAGAAGTACTATAGGCAGTTATTGATGACACTAATGTTGTTGTGTAGATACAGGCAGAAGCCGAAAAATAAGAAGATGAAGTACGTGTTGGTAATGAAGATGAAATGATGATGAACGTACCAAAGCCCAGTAAATCTAAATCGGTCATGGCCTTTGAAATGGATAGAAGGTGGCAGCCTGAAAGTGTTAAAAGGAAACAGAAAGAAGTACTATGGACAGTTATTGATGGCCCACTGTTGTTGAGTAGATACAGGCAGAAGCCGAAAAATAAGAAGATGATGTACGTGTTGGTAATGAAGATGAAGTGATGGTGAACGTACCAAAGCCCAGTAAATCTAAATCGGTCATAGCCTTTGAAATGGATAGAAGGTGGCAGCTTGAAGGTGTTAAAAGGAAGCCAGATGGATTGGGAGGAAGTCAGGGGCCCCAAAGTTGTTGAGCCGTGAAACCCTTTGTCCCTCTGACAACCCGCATATGTAAATGTAAGATTGTACATCCCAAATTTCCATACTCTAACTCCCTTATTCTCATCCAAATTAGAAGTCCTGTTTTGGTGTGCTAACATACTCCAAGTCGGCTTTACCACTTTCCCGTCATAAGTAAGCCAGTACTTTGGCACTGAAAACAATGTAGGCTGCCCCTTTCTATCTGCTTATCTGATACTTAAGATTAGCCTGAAGCTAAGGGACTCAGTGGCAAGATGGTAGCGTGCTGTGCTTGTGCGAGTCTCAACACGCCTTGCGACTGAAGAGGTCAATCGGTTACATTCATTAAATTCTTGACATTTTACTGCTTATCAATTATTATGATTTTTATTAAAAAGCTACGGCACCTAAAGTTAAAAAAGACCCTATTATATGACGCAAGAAGTAGTCTTCTACAGTTTAAATGAGCAAAATCATTAATTACTATCAGGATATGTAGAGTAGTGGTACAGACTCCAACTTTCAACTGTCGAGTTCCATACTTACTTCATTATCTGGCAATGATTCGGAGAGCATGTAAAGGAGGTGGTCCCCTGTCTTCATAGTGGAGTGTAAAAGAGGGCTTTATAGCCCTAACTCCGCTAGGTTGGCTTAGCAATAAAACAAAAATGCAATATTTATTTTATTTAGTAACTGGCTTAGTTAATTAAATAAAAAAAGTATTAAATTTTGGGCTGCCAATTTCATATGGGGGGTACACTATTAACGTTTAGATGTGTACATGCCAGTGTAAAACCATTTCTTTCTTTAAACTCATACTATAGTATTTGCCGAATTTAAAAAAAACTATCATTTCTTATTACGTTACTAATTGTAGCAACTCAAAATTCAATGAGTGTAGCCCCTGATTTTCCCCAGCTAAAAATGTCAACCTTATGACAAAAAAGGAGATGAATAAGGCGGCGGAGGAATACAAAGGCTTAGGAAGCGCGGAGAAATTAATTACAAGGCCCCATCATCGCGCTCGTTGTGATGCAAACCCATAAATTACACTTACAAGACGACCCTCGTAGTGTCATCTAAAAATCCCCCGCATCCATATTCCCGGCTGTAAAGTTATTTTGCAAAAATCTTTTCATTAATCTTGAGCCGTATAAAGTATACTGTAGGACTATATCTGTATGAATTAATCCAGCATGCATAATTAGTCAGGCAAAGCCGTGCCCAGTTTTTTTTTGAGGGGAGGGGGTCCAATTTTTTTTACATATTTTATTAATGAAAGTCTATTCTATCCAGTGTGCTAATTGAAATAAATTTATTTCAATTCTTCAAACAATACAGATTTTCATAAAGTGATAAATTGTATCCCTAGAATACGTAGTTAAATTTAAATTTGTGTAAATTATAAAATATGTTCATTAGGGGGTCGGGGGGACCCTTGGACCAGCCCCCTGGGCACGGCCATGTAGTCAGCCATAATATAGTAGTATGTCACTATTCGGGCTCTTGCACAGTATAGAATATATATAAACAATAATAAATTTATTATTGCTTTCCAGCTTGCCCCTTAAAACTTCAGAAATCAATTTGATTACAAGATTTTCAATTTGGCCAAAAGACTGCAAAATTATGGTGTCAATTCCAAATTCTATATATTATTCACCCTAAAATTTCGCCTCTATTGTAGTAAAAGTAGTAGTGTTCGTCGGGTTTATAACGACTTAGGCCTCATATTTGGGCCCATAGAGCGACCCCGACTTGACTGCCCTATGCCAGCCCATAGGACAGTGGACCTCCTGATTATAGTGGATTCCGAACCACTTGGGAAACACAGTGAAGTCACACGATTAGTTCGGAGGTGACCAGGACAAGTCCTACAATGTTTCCCTATCGGCACTGTGCACACGATTAAGTTATCTGCAGCTTTGAACCTGCTCTGGTCCGCTGGATTCAACTTGGTATGGTGGCCGGTTTCGCCTCTATAGTACTAGGTACCTAGTGTGTATGAACATGGCGTCGGGACCCAGGCCACAATTGGGGCTCTTACGTCCCCAGTCGTACTAGTCGGGTCATATTGCTTCGGCGATTCTCGCTATGGCAGAAGATTGGACTTCTGCAGCTAAACCGTTATTAGCAACAGCGCACCCTAGATACTCAAGTCTGGGGCGCCAAATCACATGGCACTCAGCGAGAATGTGCCATCCACTTTCGGCCTCCATCACACAATATCGGCACAGATTGTCCACTTGCACACCAATCCGACCGTAGGTACCTACGTAAGCTTACTTTATATTGCTTACATTGGGTGAGCCAGTGCCCCCCCCCCAAAAAAAACAAACCTTCTCAAACTGAAGTTACAGTTCACGAATCATAACTGGTCTTGGATATGTATTGTATATACAGTAGGTGAATCGCATCACTGAAATTAGCTAATTTAATTTAGTAATTTATCAAGACATAATTTAATTTAAGTCTTCTGAAATTACTTGTTCTTATTGAAAAAACATTCACTTTAAATAAATAATTATATACAATTAATATTGACTTTTTGTGATATTAATATGCCAACCTAGCGAAGCTAGGGCCATTAAGTCCTCTCTTACACTCAACGTGGAAAGCTCGGGACCGCCTACTTTACAAGCCCTCCGAAGCATGGCCAGAAAATGTAGCAAGTGTGGGACTCGAACCAACAACCTTTCGCGTGAAAGTCGGAGTCTGTACCACTACTCTACATGTCCAGACATTCTGTATTTCTGTAGTTCACTGAAAAATAGAATTCCCCCCTCCCTTCCGGCCTGCGGCCCCTCTCCCTAACTGTTTCAAATCCCCCCCCCCCCCCCATAGTTACACACCAACAAGAAATCAGCTGACAGACTAGCTGTGGAAACAATGCGCTCTCACTGTCACAACTCTCAACAAAACAGTGTTGATGTCCTATTTCTTTTTTGTAGCTCCTTCCGCGGGAAATAGAAATTGTAAAGTTGGGAAATTATTTTACATTTTCAAACTAATGAAGATCAAGCCAGCTTAGCAGAATGGAACAGGTTAAAAGTGTTTTTTATAAATTAAGGACATTCCTCGTCATCTGCAAAAATAAAAAATAAAACCGTTTAAATTCTGAATTAAAACATTAAATAGTAATTTTTAATGTTATTGCTTAGCTTCTTATGGACTAACGCCTTTTTTATAGTGAGGACCATTGTACCTTTGCCCTGTCAACGACCCCATTGGCCTTCGGACTGACACATTTCTGAATAAATTTCCAACCATTGGCAAATTGTTTAACTTCTCGATGTCAACCCACACCAACCACAAGTGGCAATGGACCATCAGAGACAAGCTTATTGCATTGATAACGTAACAGGCGCTATATGAACTGAATCAAGTTCTTGATGCAGTCTCATTGTAAGTAAGTAAGCCTATCAAATTATTGAATTAATTAATTTACCATTATTACAAACGGATTATTTTTATACGTATTTCAAGGAACTGCCGGAGGAACTCAAATTGCATTGTTTTCATTGGTAAGTCCAGTACAGTAAAACTACCTTGGAATGTTTCTACTGCAGTAAAATATATATACAATATTTTTACCTTATCTTCTCCGTTCCTTACATGTCCGCAGGAACTCGGCGTCTGTCTATCCATTTGCCTCAGGAACACAGCAATATTGTATGTAACAATTTTTAGCTTTGTTTAACTTTGTAGAAAGCGTCTTCAGGTAGGAAAACTAGAAAAAGAAAGACATGGAAAAATTGCCATGAACGGGATTTGTACCCATTTCCCTCCATAGTTTTCCTCTCTCTACAAACCCGTATTAAAGTTATAACTCTCATGCGATATCTTCGGGGAAAAATCAACTCCAAATTGACCGGTGTACTATTATCTTCTGTATCTTCTGCATCCCCTCCAAGATAATATGTGCAGCATTTATCTGTATCCAGTCGCCTCAGGACCTCAGCATTAGGAACACGATCCCCTCAAAGATAATATGTGCAGCATTCATCTGTATCCAGTCGCCTCAGGACCTCAGCATTAGGAACACGATCCCCTCCAAGTTAATATGTGCAGCATTCATCTCTATCCAGTTGCCTCAGGACCTCAGCATTAGGAACACGATCCTCTCCGAGATAACAGCATTAGGAACACGATCCTCTCCAAGATAATATGTGCAACATTCATCTGTATCCAGTCGCCTCAGGACCTCAGCATTAGGAACACGATCCCCTCCAAGATAACATGTGAAGCATTCATCTGTATACATGTCAAATGCACTGATTCTGTTTACCTTATGGAAAGGTGCATTCTATCAAACATTCTGCGATAATTGCGGAAGGGCTTGGTCTAGGTACTGTATATTATTGGGATTGTATAGTCCCAGGCCCAGAGTTTCTGTCTCTTTGTTCGTAAAGCCTTTTCAAAGGGTCATTTGTGGGGTTTTAGTACAGGGACAAGATGCTAATGCTCATATTATACTGGAATATATGGTTTCTCTGGAAAACAGACAAAGTTTGAAAATTTCCAGGTACCTATTTTATTGTACTTGTAAAGCTCTGTAAGCTGTTTATGGATTAACCGTTGCGCTTCTTTTTGCACAATTTTACTGCTTAATAATGTTTCAGGGAGCAGCCCTTTCATTCAATCAGTTTTGAGGATTTGAAAATCCTTTTCTTGAAATATTCGTAATCCTAGATTGAAATTCTCTGTATGAGGATTAATTTTAACAAGTTCACGGACAGCACCATAAACGTTAAACATATTAAATTAACACAGTACCTTGTCCAAACACGCTGCAATTTAACGACCACGACTGCTATTGCAGTTGCAACTCATGGGACACGTCTGCAATAGCATTCAAACTTCTTATTATAAGAAAGAATTACTGTAATAGCAGTTGCTTTTGTCATAAGAACATCATTGGTGGTAGATATTGTAGCCTATATAACTGATCCAGTAAGTGACATATTTTGAAATTAGAAATTGTATAGTGGAAGGGGACCCACTGACAGGGCAACAGCTTACCTTTCTTGACATTAGCTAAACCGAGAATGAAACAAAAGCTTACTAAATCGTTACTCTTTCCATATATGCCTTCCTAAGGCGCTTATTCCACCGACCGGCTAGGGCTAAATACAAATACGTTGACGTGGTAACAGACATTCAAGACTTAGGCGGGTTTTCCACCGACCTTGCATTGCAGAATGCAAATGACATTGACGGAAATGTTTGTTTTACTCTATGCCATAGTTAAAATTGATCAATGATCATAGAGTAAAATCACAAACAAACAAACTAAAATTAAAAAATGGCGTCATGGGATATGTTAAGTACAAACATTTTAATAGATTTCTATAAAAAGAAAAATTGTAATTTCCGTCAATGTCATTTGCATTCTGCAATGCGAGGTCAATGGACACCCGCCTAAGTCTTGAATGTCTGTTACCACGTATTTGTATTTAGCCCTAGCCGGTCGGTGGAATATGCGCCTTACCAAATTATGCATTTAAACAAAAGTAATAGTGAACATGAAATAAAGAGCCAGAACGCAATAATACGATAGGAAAGCCAGAAAATAAAAGAAAACACTAAATTATATGTGGATGTGGAAACTACTCGAAACGTAACAATTAAACGTCAGCAACATTGTTGAATGTATTATTTAATCTGAATTTATTCAGCTCTTGTATAAATCGCAGTAAATTTACATGGCTGGCCGGTTTCGTGACAATAGCTATGTAAATTAGTTCATAAATTATATATAATGCAACTATATAAAATGCATACGCCTAGATTTTGTATATATGGTGAGAGTTTTGTGTTGTATGCTTACAATAGCAGAGATTTTAAAATATAATTCATAGTGTGGAACGAAGCTTAGTTTAGGGACAATAGTTAAAATACTCCAGTAGAATTTCAGTAATAATTTCCCCATTTTATTATGGTTTTATTTCACCATAAAGGAGGCTGTACGCATTAAATGAACTCAGCGATTAAGAATAATTAATATTATATATTAAAATATTAACACTTACCCCAATCTAATCTTGTAGCCGTTCTCTCTGATGTTGTTTCTTCTTTTTTTTTTCTAATTTTCTAGAAACTTTTCAAAATTTATTATTATTACTTAAGTTATGTTAAAACATCACAATTTCAATCACACAAACCTTTCATAGGTTTTGATTGAGGTGCCTACGGAGGAATTTATACATATATATATTTAGTAGGAACATTGTTAATTTCTTAGTGGGTTTGTTGTATAATTAATTTCATTTTGTATTGTATGATAAATATATTTCTTTCTTTCTTTCTTCTTTCGTCTGGGAACTGAGAATTGCCCTCTAAGTCTTTTATCACTTCAGGGAGCCTACCAATCAGTAGTCTAAAAGACATGCAACTGGCGCTCTGATTGGATAATAATGACGCACATTGATGACAGTAGGCTATAAACTGTACTCATGGTACACACGTGTATTACCTTTAGACCTAGCTGCCAAGGGTGAATCATTATTATGCCATTTAGGACAATTTTGTCAACACAACACATTTATTTTTTAATATACAAAAGGAGCATTAATACAAAAAACGATTTGCCACAATAATTTTTTTGAGTTGGTGGTATCACTGGAATCGTCACATTGACTACCACGAAAACACTATGCAGCAGCTGTGTTATTTTTTCCTTGGCACGCCACTGTTTGCAAACAATGGTACTTGTCCGCTACAAAGAATTGGGAACAGTAGCCGCGGGTTGTTTATGCAACAAAGCAAGTGAATAACTTGTTATTTCCCTACTTCACCCCTTTCACCCCGCTCCCTCCAGCTCTTGTAACGCTATAAAACCACTTTTACGACGTTCAAAAAACCTACAAAAGAAGACTTGCAGGACATCTTGAATTGTTGATAGTGCGCTGAAAATTTCTGAGAAGGAGTTATCTTCAATTATATTTGTTGTGACGGAAAGAAAGACACACTAAAACGTTTTATTCGCCTGATTATTTAATAGATATGGTACCGTAGAACTTGATAGATATGAATTTCTAATTGAAGCTTGTAGAAGCCAAAGGGTGCGAGATACATTAATGGTGAGGGTTTATTTTTAATTGGTGTGCCTGCGAAGCCTATAGAGCCCTCTATAAAGTATTTCTTCTTCTGAGGTCACAATTTCAACGATTGTTTGGCAGGAACTTCCTGCAAATCATCCTCTAGCTCTCTTCGTTCTGCACCTTCCTCTTCAGGTACGTTCGAGCTCTTGCGTCCTTCTTCAGTTGATCTCTGAATTCCTTCTTCGGCTGCCTCCTCCACAGTCCAATGATGGTGTGTACCAGTCTTAGCTAATGTCCTACCCATTTCGCTCTTAAACTTTTTATGTGTGGTAGCAGCTGTGCCCCTTCTTCAATAGCCTCTAGCACTCTTTCATTCGGTACGTGGTTCATCCTGCTGATCCGAAGGGTCCTTCTGTAATATCACGTTATGAACGTTCAGCTCCTTATCTGCTATAGTCCAGGTTTCACATCCGTATAATAAAACTCTCGCAGGTTTTAAGGAACTGCTTCCTCGTGTTTAGCCTTATGTTGACAGCTTCCAGGATCTAAGATCTTTTGCTTACTGAATACGGCTGCTTATTTCACCTATTCAGCTTTTTTCTTCAGGTATTGTGCTGCCCAGGTACATAAAATGCTTCACAGTACTGGGAGCTAATCTTAGATTATTGATATTGCTTCGGTATGTTTTTTCGGCTATTTAGCTTATATTTACATTAGCACACTGCGCGTCCCAGATTTCAACAGACACCGGTTGACATAATGTCACAGGTGTTCACCGAGTTCAGATATTGTACTTTGCTAAATTGAAAGTAAATAAAAAAGAAACCCCATATGAAAACTTTCAAATGACAGCATCCACAAAACTTTAAGACAACAGCAGTGCACCCACAAGAGAAGATACGGCAAAACAAAACTTGGGGAAAATTCTGTGGGAATAAAAGATACCGTACAACGCAAACTACTGGGGAGTAAAGTTGCGGAGAGTTGACAGTAAAACTAAGACGAATACATAAGGTAGTTTGGTGAATTTTTCGCACTTTGCATTTGGAACTGTCACGCAACCTCAAAGAATGGGCCCCCACGGAGGTGTTCTTTACTTTCTCTTTTGCAAACTGAATCATGAAATTATTACTTTCTTTTGTGGAAAACTTGACGTACTGCTATGTACTCCCCATTGGGCTTTAATTTTAAATTTAATTTTAGACAAAAGTTAGGTAACATTTGGGGAAATGTAAGTTATAGTAATGTAAAAGAAGTAAGCTATGTGAGGGCTTACCTGCTTGTAAAATATGAAAGGAGAAAAGAAAGAAAGAAAATTGTCTTTTTTTTCTGTGGGCGAATTTTGGGTTTTTCAGCTGACTCATGCAATTATCCCATAATAAATAATCCATGTTGTGTAAAATTACAAATTTAACTGAAAAGCTGAACGAAGATATTTGCCACCTCTGGATCACTCTAAAATATGTTAGTTTGTATATTAACGTTCATTCAGAGGAATCGGTAACTGGTAATGGTCGCGTACGCGCTAAAGCCCAGCGATAACAATTCTATTGTAATGTGCTTATTTACTGTATATTGTCTTGAAAAGAACACCTTCATTCATTCATTAATTCATAATCTATTTTTCTAAAACCTTTATCTCCCATCTATTTTCCTAAACTTTTCGAATGATTCAGGGTTGACCAATATCTACGCTTCATATCCTGTTATTCCTCGTAATAACAATGATTAGTAATTTAGTATTAGTAGTCAAACTTGGGGTAACCAATAGATCGACAACATAATATTACTGTGTAAGCTACAAGTTGCTACCTAGTGTCTAAATGATAATAAATTTATTAATGGGATATCGCAGGACTCTTTCAAATGACTGACTCCTCTCCCCCCCCCCCTACGGTTAAATTAAAAGAGATGCAAATTTTAAGCCCATGTACTTGTGGGGAGTTGAAAATTATGTGTTGAGCTAAATTCAGTGTCGGAACGCATCGGTTGCATTGTTTCTGGTCATAAGTCAACCGCCGCGTCGAGCAGTTTTCGCGCGAAAAACTTGAGGGGAGAAAGGAGGGGGGGGGGAGGTGTTTGTGACTGGCAGAGCGTTATTTATCTCTGCACCACAAGAACTATACACCCCCCCCCCCCCCCGCAAACACAAACCCCCGTCACTACTGACTACCCCTGGCAAACTCGGGGAAATTTCAAATCCTAATGTTCATATTATTTTGACACAATGCTTTATCCATGACTATGCCTACTGTACGTAGTGGGCCGTTCCTATCATTGTTTGAAAAGTCAGGGTACCAAATTTTTGGATGGCACAGCCACCATGGCGTTGCCAGTCAGTATTCCTAGCAGTCACTTTTCAAGCAATGTTGAGTCCGGGCTTTTGGAGAAAATAAAATAAAATTTCATAGGAAATATTTCATTATTTAATATTTAATTGGTAGAGTGATAAACAATGTCACATCTTCTAGAAGAAATGTTCATCTTAATTTTTATTTACGGTACGGTATATGACCTAACACTAGTTGGAATCATTACGTGGTTAAGTCATGTTTTCGCCTGTTCATTGCATTAGTGGTAAGCTCGTCTCAACTTGTCCATTATAGCTTGTCACCGCTGTAGGTTGACATCGAGGACGTATACGAGTTTGCCAATGGCCAAAATTTCATAAGGAAACATTATAAATAATGCCTGAAATCCATGGGGTTGTTGGTATTTCACAAGGGACCAATGGACCACTGTAGGTTGGCCTAGGTCCATAAATAGTCCTCAGGACATTATTATTGTTATTATCAACACCGGTTAATATTATTTTAATTATTGTACAGTATGTAATTGCACTGTGTTTGTTTTGCAATATAGGCTATTGTATTGATTACATAGATGCTCCCTGTCCAAGGAATAGTGGGCGGGGGAAAGGGTGAGAGAGAGTTGGCGGCAATTTTTGAATTTCATAGACCTGATATCTAATTATTTTTTACAACACATGTTCAATTGGGACCGATCGGTGTAAGTGATGTCCCATCTCTCTTATGTTGAACTGTAGTGTGAGTGTGTAGGCCAGACCTAAACATGGACGGATTCAGGGGGGGGGGCAGCAGGTAGCCCCCGAAATTTAGTAAATCCAATGTAAGTTTATTTATTATGCTCTTATTTAATCGATACTATTTTTACCCAAAACTCCCCCCCCCAATGGGCTGGATCCGTCCCTGCACCTGAGTACTGGTAGAAGTTACTCTCCCTTGACCACTGCACTTATGGGATGATGTCAGCAACGGGCCTGGCAGTCCGATGATTCAAACCATATACATGGGGCCGGGGGGGGGGGGGGGGTCAAATGTCCCCTGTCTCATATACACAGGTAGCTATGGAAGGGTACAGACGTGACCTAATTTTGGCTTGATTATAAGCTAATAACTTCACCCCCGGTGTAAGGCCTATATTATAGAGGGGGTACGCGAGGGATACTTTAATATTTATAACGAGTTTCGCTTCTCGCGGCCCAACCCACCGCAAAGGGAATCTACTGTTAATTACCTCTGTGACTTGTACGGTTTTGTAGCTATAGCATCCTTCATTTCCTATACTAGAGGTATAGCCTGACTCGTTCTCATACTCAAGCCAAGCTAACTGCAGTGGCGGATCCAGCTTTCTATTTCAAAGAGTCATGAGTGGTGAGGTTTTTCGCCATTTCATCCAGTTTTGGAGCCGAGCTGTGTCTGAGAATTCCCCACTGCCGTAAGGCGCCCATTCCACCGACCGGCTAGGGCTATTTACAAAAACAGTGACGTGGTAGCAGACATTCAAGACTTAGGCCGGGTTTCCACAGACCTCGCATTGCAGATTTGACGGAAATGTTTATTTTCCTCTATGCCATAGTTAAAATTGATCAGTGATCATACAGTAAAATCACAAACAAACTAACTAAAATTAAAAAATGTCTTCATAGGATATGTTAAGTACAAACATTTTAATAGATTTCTATAAAAATAAAAATTCTAATTTCCGTCAATGTCATTTGCATTCTGCAATGCGAGGTCGGTGGAAACGCAACCTATGTCTTGAATGTCTGCTACCACGTATTTAGCCCTAGCCGGTCGGTGGAATGGGCGCCTAATTGGCGCATTTTTTGCTAACAAGACCGGTTTACTGTAGTTTATGTTTTATTCAATGTCTTATTGGTTGATCATATTTATTTTTACTAAATTTGTCTCATTTTGGCACCCTTCAGGGAGCTTGAAGGGAGTCATAACCCCGTGAACCCCATCTGCCACCGGCTAACACTGTTATAATTATAAAGGTAAGCAGGTCTGAGCTCGCCCATTGAGTTTTGTAGTCGGTGTGGGTTGACATCGATCAGGGCCGCAACAATGGGTATTTTTGAGTGGAAAAAATCCATAAACTATTGTAGTATACCTAATGTAGAACTTTAAAATACATTCCCACCTGCCACCGGCTAACACTGTTATAATTTTAAAGGTAAGCAGGTCTGAGCTCGCCCATTGAGTTTTGTAGTCGGTGTGGGTTGACATCGATCAGGGCCGCAACAATGGGTATTTTTGAGGGGAAAAAAATCCATAAACTATTGTAGTATACCTAATGTAGAACTTTAAAATACATTCCCACCTGCCACCGGCTAACACTGTTATAATTTTAAAGGTAAGCAGGTCTGAGCTCGCCCATTGAGTTTTGTAGTCGGTGTGGGTTGACATCGATCAGGGCCGCAACAATGGGTATTTTTGAGTGGAAAAAATCCATAAACTATTGTAGTATACCTAATGTAGAATCTTAAAATACATTCCCACCTGCCACCGGCTAACACTGTTATAATTTTAAAGGTAAGCAGGTCTGAGCTTGCCCATTGAGTTTTGGAGTCGGTGTGGGTTGACATCGACCAGGGCCGCACCAATGGGTATTTTTGAGGGGGAAAAATCCATAAACTATAGTAGTATACCTAATGTAGAACTTTAAAATACATTCCCTTACCTAAATACGAGCATTGCAATAGCTATTTAGTTAACTGCAAAACCGTAGTCTGGAATTGAAGGAGTATACATCACGTACGTAGCTCATACCCCATACAAAACCATACCATACCCTACATACATTTATGCATACTTACCCACAATAAAGTTTATGTTGCTGTAAATCAGTTAATTACCTTGCCATTGAAGTTGATAAACTGGGTCCTGGTGTGGGGAAGGGGGGGGGGGGCGTTGTCTGAGGGTAGCCCACGCTCCCGGGGAAAATGTATAAAAGTATTTTTAATATATTAAAATAGTTAGATTTCATTCTACATTGTAGGTAGGTATTGTTTTTCAGAAGTTTAAATTTTTATCGTGATGGACGCCTTTTGCCTCCCTGTCGAAGGCCTTGCCAATTTCTACGCCGTCTTTACAGATTTTTCAATCCACATCTGGTATTGAATTGTATGAGAAACAACAGTAAGGTTTAAAAGCATCTTCGAGGAGAAACAACAGAGCTCCTGATTCACGCAACCCAGCTGGGTCTTCTTTCACCCGCAATCTTCTTTCAAATAAACTAGTAAGTAGTTTTAGTTAAAGCTTTTAAGACCCTCTCTTTTTCTGCACTAATGGCTTCTTAACAATAATTCCTTTCTGTCTTTGGGGACATTGTTCTTCGTCGACATTGGAATTTGTACTTGGGGAATATCTCTCAAGAGTTTTTTTTAAAGTTTAATTTAATGCGACAGCTGTACAGTTTTATATATCTAACTAAAAAATGTTTCATAGGGTACCTACTTGTATATAAAACCTCCTATGAATTATGGAATGATTTTTGGAACCTCAATCTGCCAACGACAACGTGGATTTTTGAACTTTATGGGTATTGTTTCCCTATGAATTGTATTGGGCATTGGCTAATCCAAATCCAGTGGCGTAACAGAAGGGTAGCAAGTTATGCAAGGCTTAAAGGCCCCCGACCGAATGGGGCCTGCACAGAAAGGAAAAAAAAAACGAAATATTTTTGGGATTTTCTGAAATTTTTTTGAAAATTATAGAAAAACTAATTTAAGAAAAGATAATTAAAGTTTAAAAACAAAAACTAATTTCGCCGCGCATATTTCTAGGCGAGCCTAAAATTTTAAAATAATGTTTTGAAAAAATTTATATATATACTATTAAGCCATAATACAACAATATTGAGACCAATTTTATTTTTATTTTCCTGTAATAAGCCTGGTGTAATTGCAACCCGAAATTTAATACGCCACTGCGGCCATATCCGAAATATTGCCAAAAACCAACGTACTACGATTTTTCGTTACTCACCCATAAAGCGAGCTGTGGTATTACTGGTATATGGCGTCGTAATGATTCATTCTCAAAATATTTATGTGTTCATACAAGCGTAGAAATAAGAATGTCAGCATATAAATCGAAGTATTATGTGTCAGACCCAATGCTGAGAATATTCGACTGTATTATACAATAACCCGACCTTTACATTGATTTTGACCTTCGGTGAAATGAAAATGAAATTATCTTAATATCGTTTTTGCTTGTTCATTGAAAGACTGCGCCTAGCAGTATTGCTCAGTGTGTTGGAATAAAATCAATTTCGGACATAAGTAAAATAAAAATCATGTTTTTTCTTATTGTAAGTACTTTTTTTCCCCCGTAAAATTGTAAAGTCTGAAGGGGCTGGTGGAAGATGGCGTTAACTCTCATTTGAAATAAAGAAACCGTTTTACATGCATGGGCGCTTAAATAAATAAATAAATAAAATGCCGGTACAAGTGAACCAGTTTATGCTTTCTTATTTATCAATAAGTATCTTCTTGAGTTACAATCTATAGATTGGTTTGCAGCGAATGTTATAGTCTTCTTCTCCACTCCAGTCTGTCTTGTGCGGTCCTTTTCAGTCATTTGTAGGTGTCG